>CM038147.1:511191625-511791625 GCA_021437245.1 Aegilops speltoides
TAAGCTCGAGGAGACCTGCGATGTTCATACGGTACGCAACGGCGACTATAGTTTTTTTCGTAATTAAGCATGACTTCAACTATTTTAACGTGTATTTTTCATTTTTTCCAATTCAACTAGCTTATCCCATGCTTTGCAAGACGCTATGTCTTGGAGAGGATGGGTTTTGAAGACCATGAAAATTTCGAAACCAAAAAAATTATCCAAAGTACCGAACATGGTGTGGATTTTCAAGTAAAGCTGTACAATGCTCAGAGTGTAACCCATTTTGGTTGCAAAAATTGTGACGCATTTTACAAGATGTATGGTCTTGATGAGGGTATGCTTGTCACCATGGATCTTGGTGATCCTACAATCGAGCAAGAGACACCTTCGATTTGCGTCTTTGTGGATACACCTCCAGTTCTTCCATCATGTGAGCTAAACATAGTTATTAAGTAATTTATATTGTTTATTTCAAAATATAATGTTGACAACTTATCTCCATTGACAGCTTATTTTCATTATTCAAAGAATGTGTGGAAGATGGTAGACAGAACGCATTACTACTTGAAGGCTCGAATTAACTTATCGGGAGAAAAATCATCGGTCGGATTTTGTACTGATCTTGAGAATTACAATATCTACAATCAAACTCCTCAACATTATGGTCAATACGTGCCACTAGTGCATGTGTTGAACTATAGTAACTACCATGGAGATACCTGGTAAGATTATTTTTACTATTACAACATCCGTGCATCTTTTTGCACACTTCTAAAACTAGTATATCATTGCTAACTACTGAGTTATTATTATGTTTTCAACAGATAATCCCGAATGATTGTGTGCCTCATCGATGTATACGCGTGGTAGCCTTCATGTTTTGAACATACGACCAGGTCGTCCTACGAATCTCAACTGTCCATACCAGGTTTCTAAAAGAAGTGGAGACATAACAATCAAAGAATGGAAAAAATGTATGGACAATCGTAAGGAGCTTCTTGGAAGCAATAAGCGCGAAAGGCAAGAATTGGAGGCAGGATGATCGCCATTCTTCATAATGGAGAGTCGGGGTCTATATTGTTTTATGCTATTTTACCTTAAGGGTGTTTAGGTCCTACGTCTGAGATGATCATGTGCTAAGAACAATTATGTAGGGTTGGGTTCGATGACTATATATGAGGATGATGATCGTATGACTTATTATTAATAACGAGTAGAAGTTGTATGATGATGCATGATTAGTAGGACTTGTTATTATATATGTATATATATGATGATGTAATGATGCAAAGCATGCATGAGCATGTTATATCTGCGGGTGCAATGAACATAGCAGCAGCGTTGATAAACAAAGCATGCATGATGTATGATGCATAACGTGTACAATGTGTAGTATCGTAAAATACCAGCAAACGAAAAAGAATTAAAATGGAAACACAAAATTAAATGAAAAAGAAATCATAAAACTAAAAACCCACCAAATCTTATAGTACCGGTTGGTGTTACCAACCGGTACAAAAGGGCTCCAGGCCCCCGGAGCTGGCTCATGCCACATGGTTGCCCTTTAGCACCGGTTCGTGCTGAACCGGTACTAAAGGGGGGGGCTTTAGTGACCACAATTTAGTGCCGGTTATGTAACCGGCACTAAAGGGCCTTACGAACCGGTGCTATTGCCCGGTTCTGCACTAGTGAAATATGCCCTAGAGGCAATGATAAAGTTATTATTTATTTCCTCATATCATGATAAATGTTTATTATTCATGCTAGAATTGTATTAACCGGAAACATGATACATGTGCGAATACATAGACAAAACTATAGTCACTAGTATGCCTCTACTTGACTAGCTCATTAATCAAAGATGGTTATGTTTCCTAACCATAGACATGTGTTGTCATTTGATTAGTGGGATCACATCATTAGAAGAATGATGTGATTGACATGACCCATTCCGTTAGCCTAGCACTTGATCGTTTAGTATACTGCTATTGCTTTCTTCATGACTTATACATGTTCCTGTAACTATGAGAATTGTGCAACTCCCGTTTACCGAAGGAATACTTTGGGTGCTACCAAACGTCACAACGTAACTGGGTGATTATAAAGGAGCACTACAGGTGTCTCCGAAGGTACATGTTGAGTTGGCGTATTTCGAGATTAGGTTTTGTCATTCCGATCGTCGGAGAGGTATCTCTGGGCCCTCTCGGTAATGCACATCATTATAAGCCTTGCAAGCAATGTGACCAATGAGTTGGTTACGAGATGGTGCATTACAGAACGAGTAAAGAGACTTGATGTTAACGAGATTGAACTAGGTATTGGATACCAACGATCAAATCTCGGGCAAGTAACATACCGATGACAAAGGGAACAACGTATGTTGTTATGCGGTTTGACCGATAAAGATCTTCATAGAATATGTAGGAACCAATATGGGCATCCAAGTCCCGCTATTGGTTATTGACCGAGAATGGTTCTAGGTCATGTCTACATAGTTCTCGAACCCGTAGGGTCCGCACGCTTAACGTTACGATGATAGTTTTATTATGAGTTTATAAATTTTAATGTACCGAAGTTTGTTCGGAGTCTCGGATGTGATCACAGACATGACGAGGAGTCTCGAAATGGTCGAGTCATAAAGATTGGTATATTGGACGACTATATTCGGACACCGGAAGTGTTCCGGGTGATTTCGGAGAAAACCGGAGTGCCGGAGGGGTTACCGGAACCCCCCAGGGAAATATTGGGCCTTAGTGGGCTGAGTGGAGAGAGGGCAGCAGCCCGGGAGGTGTCGCGCCTCCCAAGGGAGTCCGGTGGACTAGGGGAGGGCGCCCCTCTTTCTCTCTCCTCTCCTCTCTTTTCTTCCCCTTCCTCCTTCCTAGTTGGACTAGGAAAGGGAGTCCTACTCCCACTAGGAGGAGGACTCCCCCTCCTTGGCGCGCCCCAAGGGCTGGCCGCCTCCCCTTGCTCCTTTATATCACGAGGCGGGGGCACCCCATAGACACACAAGTTGATCTACGGATCGTTCCTTAGCCGTGTGCGGTGCCCCCTCCACCATATTCCACCTCGGTCATATCGTCGTGGAGTTTAGGCGAAGCCTGCGCGATAGAACATCATCATCGTCACCATGCCGTCGTCTTGTGGAACTCATCTCCGAGCTTTGCTGGATCGGAGGCGGAGATCGTCATCGAGCTGAGCGTGTCTTGAACTCGGAGGCCCGTCGTTCGGTGCTTGGATTGGTCGGATCGTGAAGGCGTCGACTACATCAACCGCGTTGTGCTAACGCTTCGCTTACGGTCTACGAGGGTATGTGTACGAATACTCTCCCCTCTCATTGCTATGCCATCACCATGATCTTGGGTGTGCGTAGGATTTTTTTTGAAATTACTACGTTCCTCAACAGTGGTATCAGAGCCTAGGTTTTATGCGTTGATGTTATATGCACGAGTAGAACACAAGTGAGTTGTGGGCGATACAAGTCATCTTGCTTACCGACATGTCATACTTTGGTTGGCGGTATTGTGAGATGAAGCGGCCCGGACCGACATTACGCCAGACGCTTACGCGAGACTGGTTTCACCGTTGCGAGCACTCGTGCTTAAAGGTGGCTGGCGGGTGTCTGTCTCTCTCACTTTAGCTGAATCGAGTGTGGCTACGCCCGGTCCTTGCGAAGGTTAAGACAGCACCAACAGCGGACTATCGTTGTGGTTTTTGATGCGAGGTAAGAACGGTTCTTGCTAAGCCCGTAGCAGCCACGTAAAACTTGCAACAACAAAGTAGAGGACGTTTAACTTGTTTTTGCAGGGCATGTTGTGATGTGATATGGTCAAGACGTGATGCTATATTTTATTGTATGAGATGATCATGTTTTGTAACGAAGTTATCGGCAACTAGCAGGAGCCATATGGTTGTCGCTTTATTGTATGAAATGCAAGCATACTGTAATTGCTTTACTTTATCACTAAGCAGGAGCGATAGTCATAGAAGCAATAGATGGCGTAAACAACAATGATGCTACGATGGAGATCAAGGTGTCGCGCGGTGGCGATGGTGATCACGACGGTGCTTCGGAGATGGAGATCACAAGCACAAGATGATGATGGCCATATCATATCACTTATATTGACTGCATGTGATGTTTATCCTTATGCATCTTATCTTGCTTTGTTTGACGGTAGCATTTTAAGATGATCTCTCACTAAAATTATCAAGAAGTGTTCTCCCTGAGTATGCACCGCGTGATGATCGGGTGTGATAAGCTCTACGTCCATCTACAACGGGTGCAAGCCAGTTTTTGCACACGCAGAATACTTAGGTTAAACTTGACGAGCCTAGTGAAGGAACTATGCCCTAGAGGCAATAATAAAGTTATTATTTATTTCCTTATATCATGATAAATGTTTATTATTCAAGCTAGAATTGTATTAACCGGAAACATAATACATGTGTGAATACATAGACAAACATAGTGTCACTAGTATGCCTCTACTTGACTAGCTCGTTTATCAAAGATGGTTATGTTTCCTAACCATAGACATGAGTTGTCATTTGATTAACAGGATCACATCATTAGGAGAATGATGTGATTGACATGACCCATTCCGCTAGCCTAGCACTTGATCGTTTAGTATGTTGCTATTGCTTTCTTCATGACTTATACATGTTCCTGTAACTATGAGATTATGCAACTCCCATTTATCGGAGGAACACTTTGTGTGCTACCAAATGTCACAACGTAACTGGGTGATTATAAAGGTGCTCTACAGGTGTTTCCGAAGGTACATGTTGGGTTGGCATAATTGAGATTAGGATTTGTCACTCCGATTGTCGGAGAGGTATCTGGGCCCTCTCGGTAATACTCATCACCTAAGCCTTGCAAGCATGTAACTAATAAGTTAGTTATGATATGACGTATTACGGAGCGAGTAAAGAGACTTGCGTAACGAGATTGAACTAGGTATTGGATACCGACGATCAAATCTCGGGCAAGTAACATACCGATGACAAAGGAACAAAGTATGTTGTTATGCGATTTGACCGATAAAGATCTTCGTAGAATATGTAGGAACCAATATGGGCATCCAGGTCCCGCTATTGGTTATTGACCGAGAATGGTTCTAGGTCATGTCTACATAGTTCTCGAACCCGTAGGGTCCGCACGCTTAACAACGTTCGATGACAGTTTTATTATGAGTTTATAAGTTTTGATGTACCGAAGTTTGTTTGGAGTCCCGGATGTGATCACAGACATGACGAGGAGTCTCAGAATGGACGAGACATAAAGATTGATATATTGGAAGCCTATGTTTGGACTTCAGAAAGGTTCCGGGTGAAAACGGGATTTTACCGGAACACCGGGGGGTTACCGGAACCCTCCCGGGGGTTAATGGGCCTTAATGGGCCATGAGGGAGAAGAGGAAGGGCCGGCCAGGGCAGGCCGCGTGCCCCCTCCCCCCTAGTCCGAATAGGACAAGGAGAGGGGGGGCGGCGCCCCCCTTTCCTCTTTCCCTCCCCCCAAGTCCCAATCCAACTAGGGGGGAGTCCTACTCGGTGGGAGTAGGACTCTGCTGCGCGCCTCCTCCTAGGGCCGCCGCACCCCTTGCTCCTTTATATCTGAGGCAGGGGGCACCCCAAACACACAAGTTGATCTACGGATCGTTCCTTAGCCGTGTGCGGTGCCCCCTTGCACCATATTCCACCTCGGTCATATTGTCGCGAAGCTTAGGCGAAGCCCTGCGCCAGTAGAACATCAAGATCGTCCACCACGCCGTCGTCTTGTGGAACTCACCCTCGACACTCGGCTGGATCGGAGTTCGAGGGGCGTCATCGAGCTGAGCGTGTGCTGAACTCGGAGGCTCCGTGACGTTCGGTGCTTGGATCGGTCGGATCGTGAAGGCGTCGACTACATCAACCGCGTTGTGCTAACGCTTCCGCTTACGGTCTCACGAGTGCGTGGGCGAACACTCTCCTCTCGTTGCTATATCATCACCATGATCTTGCGTGTGCGTAGGAAATTTTTGAAATTACTCGTTCCCCTCTGATGGTATCGAGCCTAGGTTTTATGCGTTGATGTTATATGCACGAGTAGAACACAAGTGAGTTGTGGACGATATAAGTCATACTGCCTACCAGCATGTCATACTTTGGTTCAGCGGTATTGTGAGATGAAGCAGCCCGGACCGACATTACGCGTACTGTTGGGGATATTACCACTAGGTGTAAACCGGCCAGCTTGGGCCGGGTTAACCCCGTTAGTGATATAAGCAGAGAAAGGCCCAAGGCCTATAGTCGGTTTAGAGCTTGTAGCCGTAAACCGGCCGGATGTATAACTTGTATTGTAAGTTAGGAATAGAGAGATACCAACCGGGATACGAGTATGAACCGGTTGGGACTCTACGAACCGACGGGCGTCACTCGTGTATATAAGGGGCGACCGGCGGACGGTTCAAGGACAGACAACCACAACTCGAGCCTAGGCGAAGCTTGTTTGCTCCCTAGCCATCGAGACTACATCAATTCCATCACAACTAGACGTAGGCTTTTACCTTCATCGAAGGGGCCGAACTAGTATAAAACCCTTGTGTCTTTGCGTCCGTTTTAACCCCTGCAAGTAAACCCGTAGCGATGGCTCCACGACTAAGTCCTTACGCTAGGACATCTGCCGTGACAAATCCACGACAGTTGGCGCCCACCGTGGGGCTATCGCACGATGGTTTGACGATCTTGGAGGGCAAGCTCAAAGGACTCGAAGGCTACGTTCTGGGCCGGATGACCAAGAGTCGTCGCGGCCGGATCTACATCGACGACTTCCCGAGGCCGATTCAATCGAGTATGGATACCGGGTCCCCTTCGGCGGCATACACGTTTTCATCGGCAAGATCGGGGAACCTGGGCCTGAGCCGGACATCTGCGCCGACCTCGTCGAGACGGCTCAGCGTGCGCGACCTGCCCAGGTTAAACCGGCCGTAAAGCATGTCTTTGTTGGAGTCACCCATGGAGGGGAGTATGACGCCGGTTCAGAACACGGCAGCGAGACCGTCGTTTATTCAGGCGATGAATCTTCAACAGGAGAGACCGAATCATTGTACCAGCTGCAGGATGATATGATCAGGGGCTGTTCCGACGGCGACAGTATTCCGGACCCCCCAAGCCAGTTAAACCGGGTCGGAGTATTCATGGCCGGTACGCAGGCAGGGAACCACTCTTCAACCGCAGCAGCGATGTTTTCCGGTTCAGCAGCGGCAGCAGGGGCAGGAGGCCCGGTGCGCCCGCCGGTTCAAGTTCTGTCAGATCTGTTTGATGCACTAGCAGTGCTTATGGCGGAGGACAACCCGGCGGATCAGGAGGAACATAATGCAGAAATCGCAAAGGTGAAAGAGCAGATCACGCAAGCCAAAGCGGATCTAGCGTCAGAGAGGGAGCGGATGGCCGCAGAGCGGGCCGCTTTAGACGCGCAAGCTTATAAACTCATGCTTGACTAGAGTGCATCGCAAGAGGTTTTGAAGCGGAAGTATAGATCGCGCCTACCATCAGGATTTGATCCTAGAAATCTCTTTTCAGACCGGGGCGGACCCGATAACCCGCCCAAAGACAGGAGGTAAAGCGGATTGAGGCACCGAGAGCGGGCGACGGTCCAACCGCGCTGATGGAGCTTCCGCAGCAGAACATGGTGGTTCCTCCGCGATCTGACACCCCTGTGTCATTATTCTAATCCCATGGACAACCTTGTTGTAGCCGCTGCCGATTGGAGGCGATCGGTCGAAGGAGATTCCCCTGGCGGTTGAGACACGCCGGGTTAAGGAGCTTCTCGGACTGCGACTGTCAGAGAGGCATATTCATACAGCCGTGATCGGATTCACTCTCGCCCGCCCAAGCCGGAGTTACAGCAGGCGCATGGATGAACCGGCCATATCAAGCAACGCGCGTGACCGTGAAGCGGCCCGAGGCAATCACCAGATGGGTGGTATTCGTGATGCTCAGGATGTAGTGGATCGGGCCCAGGCACGCAGGGAGGCCGAGTTAGCAGCACAGGATGATGCGGATCAACACACACCGGTTCGCCCTACCACTTTCACCGGACTAGGAGTCGCATCCGCTTTAGGGGTGCCCTGTTTAATCCCCGCTTTACGCAATGTGCGTCTGCCTAAGGATTTTAAGGGCCCGCGCAAGGTGCCGAATTACACTGCAGATCTGTCCCCTGAAGCGTGGGTCGAAAGTTATGAGATGGCCATGGAGATGCTAGATGTTGATGAGACCGCATGTGCAAAGTACTTCACCATGATCTTTGAGGGCACAGCCGTGCTTGGTTGAAAAGCTTACCGCCCAATTCTATCGGTTCATGGGGCGATTCACGGGCCGGTTTATCGAACTTCAAGGATACGTGTAAGCAGCCCAAGTCCATAGTAGACCTGGCGGCTTGCGTCCGGAAGAAGAAGTCAACAACCCGTTGGGTGCGCCGTGTGTCGAGATTTTGCACTCTTCGACCGGATCAACGCTGACTCGGGATCATAACATTAGAAGGCAACCGCCGGTTTGAGCCTTTGAAATTAAAATTGGGGCGTATGAAGCGGTTACGCAATGATATGGGAACCCTCATGGCGCTTTGGTAAAGTATGCCGATTCGAGGAAAGTACCAAGGATCCTGAAGCTGATGATGATGAAGCAGGAAGGGAAAGAAGAACGGCAACTCAAGGGCAGCATTACAAACCGGCGGGTCATGGAAGCGGGGGCAAGCGCAAAGGTGATGGCAATCCGGTTCGTAGCCAACACTAATCTGCGCAGATGAGAGGCCATGCGCGCGAGGGCAAAGCGAATCGGGTCCAAATCCTAATACAAGCCGTTTGAATTACTTGTTAAATCAACCTTGCCCCAAGCACGGGATGAAGGAATCCCCATCGAACCATCTCTGGAAAGACTGTTATATTATGCAGGAGTTCAAAAACTCCAATGCGTTCCGGTATGACTAGGGGTCAGGAGGCGGTTCAGGATCCGGTTTCCAGGGGCCGGGTCAGGATGGAGCTTCCGGCTCAGGGCCTAGTCAAGGCAATCACCATAGCCAGGATAACCAGAGTGGCCGGCAGCAGCAGCAGCAGTCAGGCTATCAGAGCCAACCAAAGCAGTTGAATAGTGGGCAGTATCATGTTTTCACAACCAGTTTGGACAAGCGGGATCGGAAGCTTCACAAACGGGCAGTAAACTCTGTTGAACCGGCTTTGCCGCGGTATTTGCGCTGGTCAGAGCAGCCTATCGTATGGAGTAGAGAGGACCATCCCCCCCGGGTTGATAATCCGGGTCAGCTGGCATTGGTGGTAGACCCTCAGGTGGGGGGCTATAAGTTCACTAAGGTGCTTATGGATGGAGGAAGCAATATTAATATATTATACTATGAAACTTTCCGTCGCATGGGTCTCACGGACAAGGACCTCAGCCGTCAATACGGTGTTCCATGGTGTAGTACCGAGCAAATCTGCTTACCTGTTGGTAAGATAGCCCCGATGTGGCTTTTGGAGCGAGCACGATTCCCGATCTGAAAAGCTAACCTTTGAAGTGGTGAAAATCCGAGTCCATATCATGCCTTGTTTGGGCGGCGGCTTATGCTAAGTTCATGGCACGACCTTATTATATCTACTTACAGCTAAAGATGCCGGGTTACAAAGGAACGATAACGGTGCATGGAAGCCGCCGGGTTGCTTTGGAATGTGAGGAAGGCGATGCAGCTTATGCAGAGGCGGTCTATGCCACGGAGGAGTTGAAGTTCTATAAGGACAATGTTGATCCGGCAGATATGACCCCTTTGAAGAAACCCACTCTGAGCATGAATCGGATCTGAAGTTTAAATCGGCGGTGAGACCAAGCTTGTTGACTTCGTGCGGCGATTCGTCCAAGCAGTTCTTGTCGGTGCTAACTGGATCCCAAATAGGAAGCGCGCTCATCGAGTTCATCCGTGAGAACGGGATATCTTTGCATGGAAGCCATCGACATGCGGTGTACCGAGGAACTCGTGAGCACACACTTAATGTGGATCCTAAGTATAAACCGGTGAAACAGTTCCTCCGCCGGTTTAATGAAGAGAAGCGCAAGGCCATTGGAGAAGAGGTAGCGAGGCTTACGGCGGTGGCTTTATCATTGAGATGTTTCATCGAGTGGCTTGCTAATCCGGTGCTAGTCCTTAAGAAAAATGGCACTGGCGTATGTGTGTGGATTCTGAGAGATCTTAACAAGGCTTGTCCAAGAGATCCTTTTGCCCTCCCGCATTGATCAGTTATTGATGCTACGGCAGGATGTGGCGTTTAAGTTTTTGGGCGCATACTCGGATATCATCGAGATCAAAATGGCGGTTAAGGACCAGGAGAAGACAGCGTTTATAACTCCCTTTGGAGCCTTACGCTATGTATCTATGCCTTTTGGGCTCAAGAGTGCCCGAGCTACTTATCGGCGGTGTGTCTGTAATTGCTTGCATACGCAGATCGGCCGCAATGTGCATGCTTATGTAGATGATATTGTGGTGAAATCAAGACAAAAGGAGACACTGGTGGAAGATTTGAAGGAAACCTTCGACAACTTACGCATTTATAAGATGATGCTTAATCCGGCCAAGTGTGTTTTTGGTGTTCCGGCTGGCAAGTTATTGGGGTTCCTGGTGTCTAACAGAGGAATTGAAGCTAATCCGGAGAAAGTTAAAGCCATCACTTCCTTGGCTAAACCGAAGTGTATCAATGATGTTCAGCGTCTGGCGGGCAGGATTGCGGCGTTGAGCCGGTTTATCAGCCGCCTCGGAGAGAAGGCCATTCCCTTATACCGAGATCTTTGAGGAAGGCAGATAATTTAAATGCGAGTCCGGCCGACGAAGCATTTGAGGATCTAAAGCGGCAATTAGCCAATCCGCTTTGTTCTTGCGGCTCCGGTTGACAAGGAACCGTTGTTGTTATATGTAGCAGCCAATGCTCGGCGATAAGCGTGGCCATTGTGGTAGAGCGCAAGGAGGTAGGCAAGGAGTATCCGGTTCAACGGCGGTTTATTATATCGATGAGGTGCTTATTGAGTCAAGCAGAGATATCCGCATTGGCGAAGCTAGTCTATGGTGTTTTATGGCGATCGAAGCTGAAGCAATATTTCCAAGGGCACCCTATCACGATGGTTAGTTCAGCTCCTTTGGGTGATATCATCTGAACCGAGAGGCGATCGGCGGATTGCAAAATGGGCCATCGAGCTTGGGCGCATGGACTAAAGTATATACCACGCACAGCAGTGAAGTCACAAGCACTTGTTGATTTCATTAATGATGGGACGGATTCTGGCGCCGAGGAGAAGCCGGATCACACATCTTGGACTATTCATTTCGACGGATCGAGCGGTTGGAAGGCTCGGGGTGAGTCGTTTAACTTCCCCACGAGGTGATAAGTTTTATTCGTTCTCCGTTTAATGTTCCTTGTACTAATAATGCAGCTGAGTCTGAAGCCTTGCTCCATGGTCTCCGGATGGCTAAGGAGATGAATTTAAGCGGGTTAAGTGCTTTGGTGACTCGGACACAGTGGCCCGGCAAGTATCTCGCACTTGGGATTCTAAGGACCCGCTCATGGCCGCATATCGTCGAGAAGTGGATAATATCGCAGGTTGCTTCAAGGGCTATCAAGTAGATCATGTGGATCGCCGGAAGAACGAAGCGGCAGACGCTTTAAGCAGGTTGGGTTCTCAGCGTAAACCGGTCCCGCCTAATGTCTTTTTGGACGTCTTGCACAACCCGTCGGTCCAGCTCCACAGGAAGCGGATTTGGCTATTCTGATCCGGAAGCTCAGTTGGTGGCAGCATTGCATATTATTCCGGATTGGACGATCCCTTACCTTGCGTATATGACTCGAGGGGAGTTGCCAGAAGATGAGGTTCTGGCCAGACAGATAATCCGGCGCTCCAAGTCTATGACGATCCTTAATGGTGAGCTACATCATTGTAGTGTGTCGAGGCGTTTCAACGCTGTGTTCCCCGAGGAAGGCTGTGAAATTTTAAGGAAATCCATGAAGGGATTGTGGACATCACGCCGGTTCAAAGTCCACAGTGGCGGCGTTCCGTCCACGGATTTTACGGTTAACTGCTCATCTGATCACGGAGGACTTGGTCAAACGGTGTGATGGATGTCGAGAAATTCTCGAGCGTGCTCATGTACGGCACAAGAGTTGCGGATGATCCCAATAACGTGGCGTTTGCGACTTGGGGGCGGATATGGTTGGACCCTTTAAGCGGTCCAAGGATAAGAAGACCCACTGTTGGTGGCGGTGGACAAATTTACCAAGTGGGTGAGCGAGCACAGCCGGCAAGTGTGATGCGCAACAGCGGTGCGATTCATCAAAAGGTGATTTTCGGTTTGGCTTTCCACGGTATCATTCATCGACAATGGCACTAATCTGTCCAAGGGGCTATGAAAGAGTTACGTACGCGTGAGCACATCCGCTTGCGTGTCGTCGATGGCGCATCGATCCAACGGGCAGGAGTAAGCGCTAATCAAGAAATCTTACGAGGCATCAAACCCGACTTCTGGTTCCATTACAGAGAACACTAGGGTGCTGGGTTGAAGAGCTCCCATCGGTGCTATGGAGTATCAATACTACGCCAAACCGATCCACCGGATATACACCTTTCTTCATGGTCTACGGAGCGGAGGCAGTTCTCCCCAGTGATATCCGGCATGATTCGCCCCGTGTAGCGGCTTATGTTGAAGAGGACAACGAGATGGCGCGACATGACGCTTTGGACCTATTGGATGAGGAGCGTGATATGGCAGCCGCTCGTTCGGCGATTTACCAGCAAGATCTTCGTCGTTATCACGGCCGCCGGGTTAAGACGAGCCTTCGGGAAGGAGATTTGGTGCTTCGTCTCATCAAGACCGACAGATATGCACAAGTTATCCCGCCTTGGGAAGGACCTTTTGTGGTCGAGAAGAATCTACACAACGGTTCCTACTATCGATTGATATTCGAGAGCGTAAAGACTCACGTACATTAGAGGAGGAGACCAATAGGCCGTGGAATATAGCTCATCTTGACCTTACTACACTTGAGTCATCGGCTCGGTTTATGTACATAGCATGACAATGTATATATTATCTTGATATAATAAAAATCGGAGCCTCGGCTAAAGCAGGTCTCTGTCTTTCTTCTCATGTATGGTTACATGGAGTGTTTACATTTTTAAAGCGGCCTCCGGTTTACCCTTGATAGTTATATTTATCACTTGGGGGCTTGGTGGTGTCGAACCAATGCAACACCTCTTGATAGGCGAAAGCCACCAGATCATTGGGGACACGGTCACGTCTGAACAGTCACGCCTCTTGGTCGGCCAATAGGGCCAGAGTCATTTGGGGCTTGGTCGAACCCGAACCAATGTCATGCCACTTGGCGGCGTACTCGCCAAGAGTCTTTGGGGACACGCCGACTAGCACCATCGCTTCGCCTTGGGGCTTGGTTGCGTCGACCATGGTAATGCCATCTGACCAGCTCCATGAAGCTTTACTTTTGCAAAGAGTTATTGCCTTTGTTGCCATATTTTCACATAATTGGTATTCGATTTTTTTTGTTGCGTTTTTTAAAAAAAAACCCGACGAATATTTTTATCCGGTTTTACTATCAATTACAAGCTGACAGGACACGGTTTGGTATTGCACCGGAGTTTTTATCTGCCCGGTTTACCTTTCTTCCGGTTCATCCTCTTGGAATAACACGGGGGCTTGTGCTGCTTCAGCACGGTTATATGAGAGTTATTATCTCCCCAGACGGTCACGGTTTTTAAAGACCTCCGCTTCAAAGTTTGGCTACGTCAGCTTCATGCCCAGATACGGCAGGTATTTGTATCACATACTTGTTGATTTTCGATATATATATATATATATGGAATACCATAAACCAGCTGGCGGTGTCACCGTCACCGAGGTTCAATTTTTCTGGTTGCAGGGAGTATGAATCAAGCAAAAGTTTCACCTATGCACGAAGGCATATCCAGGCAGAAAGTTTTTAACTAAGGCTATTACAAGGCAACACAGTGCCCAAATGAGATCATTGTTCTTTGGGCAAACCGCCCACGACAGATGTTCAACCCGGCTACCGGTTCAAGACTGTTCTTCATCTTCCGCCGCTTCAGCATCTTCATCCCTACCCATTGGCTGGAAATCCACAGTAGTCCAGTCGATTCCCATTAGCGCTTGGAAAACAGCCTCTTCGTGAATCAAAGACGACGGTTCAATGTCGGGTGCGTAAGTATGCTTACGGATTGGAGGGATCAGGTTTTTCGGTTCAAAGGTTGGGGCAGACACTCGCTTGTTCTGATCATTATATTGTGCTTGATAATGCTCCAAGTCGGCTTCTTCGGCCAATTGACAAGCCAGCGGGCGTACCGCACGGTTTATCGCCCGCAAGTCCTCTTCACTGAAATCAGAGCCATCTTCTTTCACGCTGGGATAGCCCTGAGCTGCTTCCACGGGATCAAAATCTGGTACCCAGGCCTTGGCTCGGATCAAGGCGTTGATGGCTCCGGTTCGTGCAGCAGATTTCTTCACCTCTTCAATCCGGGAAGGAAGGATTGATAGCCGGTTCAGAGTATCTTGAATCAGGGAAGGCGCTGGATTGTTATGTGACATTGTGGTGATAACACGCTGGGCTCCGGTATATAACTGCTCAACTAACGTGTAGACAGCCTTCAGTTTCTTCCGCACGTCATTTCCCAAGTGCCCAACGCGTGTGCCTACATCCAATAAAGGGATAGTTTTAAACCGGACTAATGATGCAGTAGGTACAACATATCACAGTTATTCACAGGGAGCTTACCGAAGATGGCTGCGATCATAGAATGTACTTGCCGCTTCACGGCCGTCGGATCATCCACCACGGTTTAAGGGCAGCTTGACATTTTCGCCCGTTTGAGCAAATTAGCCTTTTCGGTGGCCAGACTGCTGTTCTTTCTTCATATTTTCCTTCACTGTTCGGTGGCGGTCAAGCCTTTGGTTAACTCTTTCTTGGCCTTCTCTGTTTCGGCCTGCTGGGTTTGCAAAGCTGCCTGTAAATCGGCAATCCGATCGTCTTTGATCTTCACCTCAGCCTGTGCATTGACAGTATGATTCAGCTAGCAATTCAAGTCAAAGTCCCAACCACACAACGCAGTTATATGCTTGACACTTGGGGGCTAATGTACCTTCAATTTTTCTACTGCTACTACATGGCAAAGTCCCAAGCTTAATACAAGTATTCAACTTGGCACTTGGGGGCTAATGGCTATTTGATTCTACCAATGTTTCGGCAGGCAGTTATATTGAAGTACCGGTTTAAGTATGAGTTAAACCGGCCCTTGTGGTTATGCGGGTAGATGTCAAAATGGATCAAGAAAATAATCAAGTCCCGGTTTAATCAAGAATACAAACCGGCCCTTGGGGGCCGCAAGGACTAATATACTGGTGATAAGAAAAGGAGTGAGTTACCTCAAACTTGTCCCTCATTAATTTGACCAGGCCAGCTTCATAGTCACGGCTGCTGTAAAGCCGGTTCAGATATCCAGAATGAAGATCTTGGGCGCTTAAAGCGGCATATGTTTCCAGCTTGACAGCCCACTTTCCTTTATTCAACGTGGAAGAATCCTCTTTCACAGTATGCCGGGTTAAGGTTGCAGGATTCCCCGGTTCGAGCGGCCCGTACCGATAATCCAGCGTCATCATCTTTCGACTCGACGGATTGGGTGTGCACGGCTGTTTCAGTAGGGCTGCGAGGCTTTTCAAACCGGACAGTGCTGGCAGGTGGATCAGCAGAGATTGAAGTGTTGATAGGCCTCTCTTCAGGAATAACCTCCTCTTGAACCGGAGGGTCATTGGGAATATCTTCAGAAGCAACGTTTTCGAGATCCGGCGCTCGCTCATGATCTGAAGTGGCAGCCTCTTCAATTGTTTTGTCCAAGCGGGCCTTCTTGCTGGGTTTCGGTTTGGTTCTGAAGAGACAAAAGTCAGGAAAAAGTATATCCATTACAGAAGGTATCAGAAAGCATGTGGCCGTATTGACTTACCCGGTGGCTATTTTAATGGCGGCAGGTGAGTGGTGAGGATTCGCGGAGGATGAATGAGAAGTAACCTGATAATCGGAGTCGGACGGATTAAGAGGTTGACGGAAGAAACCCGCTTTGGAATTTAAAACAATAAAAGGGTCGGAAACCTCGGTGTGGCGCTTTCGAACCGGGCTGTTTGGTAAACCGGCAGAGGTAACTACACCTGTCGTCTGTGCGGGTTGTCGGCGAGCTTCATGTTCTGTGTCTTCATAAGAAGTTTGGGATCCAAGTAAGCAAGGGGTGAGAAAAGTTAACTTTCCGGTTTGCCGTGCGAAATTTTAGTGAAGGCAAATTTGTTGAATCGGAAGAAAGAATGGTTACCTCGGCAAATCCTGCGTTGTTGGCTTCGTCATCTAACAAGCATCATCATCAATAAGGCGTGTAAAAAGCAAGCCAAGAGAGTCAAGTTCGGATTACCCACATCATCATCAATGGCGGGTCAGATGTAGCGATGGTCTTTCTCTTGTGGGCTGATTTCTTGACAACTTTTGTTTTGGGCGGTTTGGCGCTTGACTTTATCCGCTTTGTCTTGGGAAAGTTTCCTACTCCAAAGCGGGTTATCACCTGGATCGGAAATAATTAAAAGTTGGATATATGAAAGTAACAACAGGTTTTAATGATGACACAATCGAGACTTACCGCAGGTGGTGTGTTGGTGGTGCGATGAGAGCCAAGCGGTTTGAGCACGAGAGATGCTCCGGTTCATTCAGCATTCTTCTTCTTGAATCCGTAACTTCATCCTCGGAAAGTTCAAGTTTGGTGTGTCGGAGTGGGTCATCGACGCTGCGGTATCTTGGCACATCAAACCGAACGCGGCTCAAAAGCGATATGCCCCAAGATAACCAGCAGCGTGCAAGATCAATTCGATCAAACCGTTGGCCATGAAGGCTCGGAGCTTGGGCGGTTGTGGGGCATATTTGCTTCTCTCTTTGGCGGTTAGTCTTTGAGGAA
Organism: Aegilops speltoides; assembly: GCA_021437245.1. Taxonomy (NCBI): domain Eukaryota; kingdom Viridiplantae; phylum Streptophyta; class Magnoliopsida; order Poales; family Poaceae; genus Aegilops; species Aegilops speltoides. Next base: position 511,208,633 of record CM038147.1, read on the forward strand.
AGGGATGAGTATTGCTTAGCCGCTCTGGACGAAAGCCGGTAAAGGATTTTCACCTTCAGAGAAGTATCTTTCTTGAGAGAACCAAGTCGCATTCCACTCTTTGGGGTGAGTATGGAGTTTGGCGTGGGGATAGGTGATCTCCTTCCTTTTACGGATAGCCATACCGCCTAATTACGTATTGGGGCCGTCGGTGAATTGATCGACGGTTTAGATGGAAGAGATCTCTAAACAGTTCAACGAAGGTTCCTCTTGCAGATATGCTTGGATAGCACTTGAAAGTGGCACGAGTTGGTGACGGAGTTGGGGCCAATGTCTTGGGGACGAAGCTGAAAATTGGCCAACACGTCCGGTAAAATTTTGAACAGGCGGTTTGAAGCCCCGGCCAAGTGATCCACAAAACTACAACTTCCCTTCACGAGGTGGGAGGACTTTCCTCTCGGGAACCCTCCATGGACTGTATCTTTGTCATCCAAAGCGCCAATTGATACCAGTTCATTCAGTCTGTAGCTTCGGTGACTCGGGAAGGAACCCGATTGCATTCATATACTTGTTTGGCCATGATCTACAAAGGTAAACAGATCCGGTTCAAGAGCGTGCTTGTTACCAAGTGATTGATCTAAATTATGATAAACCGGAGGCAGTATCTACAAATCGGTTCATTGTGATATAATGTCAGATGAGCTCTGGCGGTTCAACAAGGGGACTAATGGTGTACTTGTACCGGTTTAGTAGCTTTTTCTTATGGTGAGTTAAACCGCCTAATCTAGGCCTTGGAAATAATTGAAGCTATGGGCAGAAACAAGTTTCACAAGATCACATGATTACTACGGATCAAATGCGAGTTTTCAGGAAACAGGAAATATTTCGCGGAGGTAACAAAGAAACGGAAGTGGAATACGTGACAGATATATATGCAGAAGATCCATGGGACTAAGATGAGAAAGTGCAGCGGACCTGTCACCATTAGCGCAGCACAGATCCACAGCATAGTTCAAAAGTTAAAAGGGTAGATATAGACGCGCGAAGAACACAGTACGAAGCTGGAACCCTAGAAAACAGATCTAAGTTGAGAAGGAAAAGAAGCTCACCGGGAACGGAGAAGACGCGGAAGCAAGCCGCAGTGTTCTGGTACGTTCAGGTCGATGCAGCGGCCCAGGATGAAGCAGAAGTCGACGACGATGGCGGAGCTCCAAGGGCAGCGGCGCGAGGAAGAAGAAGAAGAGGAAGCGAAGGGAGGAAAAGAATGACCCTTCGGTCCTATTTATAAGGCAGTAAAGCTAGGTCAAGCGCGTGGATCCAGGGACTGCTATTAAACAAGGTGTTATAAAGGATCAAATTTCAAGATGACGTCATGCCGGTTTACAATGACCAGAAGCAGCGACGTCATGCCGGTTTACAGTGATCAGAAGCGACGACGACAAGGCGATTTACCAAACAACAGAAGATGTCCAAGATACAAGCTCTGTGAAGGATTGACATGAACCATTTCAAATCAATCTGGGGCCTAATCTTGGGGATATTACCACTAGGTGTAAACCGGCCAGCTTGGGCCGGGTTAACCCCGTTAGTGATATAAGCAGAGAAAGGCCCAAGGCCTATAGTCGGTTTAGAGCTTGTAGCCGTAAACCGGCCGGATGTATAACTTGTATTGTAAGTTAGAATAGAGAGATACCAACCGGGATACAGTATGAACGGTGGACTCTCTGAACCGACAGGCGTCACTCGTGTATATAAAGGGGCGACCGGCGGACGGTTCAAGGACGACAACCACAACTCGAGCCTAGGCGAAGCTTGTTTGCTCCCTAGCCATCGAGACTACATCAATTCCATCACAACTAGACGTAGGCTTTTACCTTCATCGAAGGGGCCGAACTAGTATAAAACCCTTGTGTCTTTGCGTCCGTTTTAACCCCTGCAAGTAAACCCGTAGCGATGGCTCCACGACTAAGTCCTTACGCTAGGACATCTGCCGTGACAAATCCACGACACGTACGCTTACGCGAGACTGGTTTCACCGTTACGAGCACTCGTGCTTAAAGGTGGCTGGCGGGTGTCTGTCTCTCTCACTTTAGTTGAACCGAGTGTGGTTACGCCCGGTCCTTGTGAAGGTTAAAACGGAGTCTATTTGACAAACTATCGTTGTGGTTTTTGATGCGTAGGTAAGAACGGTTCTTGCTAAAGCCCGTAGCAGCCACGTAAAATTTGCAACAACAAAGTAGAGGACGTCTAACTTGTTTTTGTAGGGCATGTTGTGATGTGATATGGTCAAGACATGATGCTATATTTTATTGTATGAGATGATCATGTTTTGTAACCGAAGTTATCGGCAATGGCGAGGAGCCATATGGTTGTTGCTTTATTGTATGAAATGCAAATGCCCTGTAATTGCTTTACTTTATCACTAAGCGGTAGCGATAGTCGTAGAAGCAATAGATGGCGTAACGACAACGATGCTACGATGGAGATCAAGGTGTCGCGCCGGTGACGATGGTGATCACGACGGTGCTTCGGAGATGGAGATCACAAGCACAAGATGATGATGGCCATATCATATCACTTATATCGATTGCATGTGATGTTTATCCTTTATGCATCTTATCTTGCTTTGATTGACGGTAGCATTTTAAGATGATCTTGTCAGGACCCCGACTCAATGTCACATCGATCTAGCCTGTAACACATCATATCACTTTGCGGCCTCACGCACGGTATCCCAACGGGTGCCACCTTACCTTAGCCCGGGACCGTTTGCGCCTTTTGGCACACGTATATGATAGTGTCGCTAGCATCCATATGAAAAGGAGCCCGGCTGACATGGCGATCGTAAACCCAAAGTGGCACAGACTTACGAGGACAGCATCCATGACCAAGCATCGAGCGTGTCGGTCACAGCAAGTAGGTTCGGGCTGTAGCACTGGGCTAGCAGGACTCGGTACTCAACGCGTGACATTTCCCGAAGGACGGATACTGGATCGAAGAAGGACACATGCCGGCCAGCCTAAGTGTCCGGAGCGGTAGCAAGCTACCATGGCTCGGTGGAAACACTAGGAGACATTTCCGTAAGAGAGGCTTGAAGATAAACAACTAGATAGTCGGATCCCACACATACCAAGCATTTCAATAACATACACACAATATGCTCGATATGTGCAAATACAACATGGCATCACAACATGACTCTCGACTCAAGTATTTATTCATTAGGCTCGAGGAGCGAGATATTACAAACAGGGTCTCATGACCCAACATTGAACATACAAATCAATGCACAAGCGGAAGCTATCATATGCAGGTACAGACATCTACAAATGAATAAGGCTTGAAAGCGACTATCTACGAGATCTGCCGAGGGCACAAGATCGTAGCTGAGGTATCAAGCTAAGCGTCAAGTCCACACGGTACTAGTAGTGAGGCTGAAGTCTCTCTGCAAAAACATAAAATAGGCAAACGTGAGTACAAATGTACCCAGCAAGACTTACATCGAGAACTAACTACATATGCATCATTATCAACAAAGGGATGGTGGAGTTTAAGCTGCAGCAAGCCAGCTTTGACTCGGTGGCTATCTGAACTACATTGCAAGTAACTCTTTTGAGGTGGCGCACACGAGTCCACATATTCACCATATCAATACACCACTATGGATCCGCTCCGTCTCCCTACGAGAACGCCATCCATAGCACTCACGCTATCTTGCGCATTTTAGAGTATCCACTTTCACTTGTCTATGAACTGTACAAGGGGTCCAAGTTTCCATATCCGAGGAATCCGGCTATTGAATAGATAATGATAACCTGCAGGGTGTACTTCTTCACACGCTCTCGCCACTTATCGCATACAGACACGTCATGTACGCGGCAACCTTCAAGCGGAAGCCAGGCGAGGGAGTCGGCCACGGCCTACCTAAACACTCAAGTCTCTCGTCCAGGTTTATCGCCTATTCGGGTTCCATCCGCAAGGAGATCCGGCCGGGGTGTCGCTCACGGCCCCAAACGATGTGAGCAGGGTTCCCGAGCCCACCATCCGGGTGCCACTCGGTACACCGTGCCACTGTGCCTAGTCTGTCCCAAGCCCACCTGTACCGGGTGCCACTTGGTAGACTACTAACACTACCTACAAACACCAGAAACTAGTTGCAACTCCTGGACAGAGAACAAGCGTGATTAAGAAGCCGAGAGGGTCAATTAAGGATCCCAATGAGTGGTAGTAGCTGTTCATGGATCACAAACACAGAACTCAGTTCCTGAGGACGGCTGCAATGAGACAACCCACCATGTACTCCTACATGGCCTCTCACCGCTACCTTTACCAAATCGTGTTCACACATTTAGCTCTCAACAGTAGGACATGTTCACACACCTCCGATTCATTCCCGATGAATCAGACCTGACACAACTCTAAGCAATAGCAGGCATGACAAACAAGCATGAATGAGTAGGCACATCAGGGCTCAAACAACTCCTACTCATGCTAGTGGGTTTCATCTATTTCTTGTGGCAATGACAGGTCATGCGAGAGGATAAAGGGGTTCAGCTACCGCAGCATGTAACATTGTATCGTTGTTGTCCTAATGCAGTAAAATAGAGCGAGCGAGAGAGTGGGATTATGTCGGAATGAACAAGGGGTTTTGCTTGCGGCACTTCGAAGATAACATTGAGTCTTCATCGATGTCAGCGATCACATCGTCGGTACAACGTCTATCGAGAGGGACAAACACCGCAACGAGAGAAGAAATACAATCAATGCAATGCACAATATGATGCATGCTCATGACATGGCAATATGCTGTGATTTGAGCTAATGCACCTAGCTAAGATTTAAATGAAGTTGGTTTGAATACATGATCCAAATTCAAACTCCATATATGATTATTTAAATGTCCTTTATTTGTTTTGTCCAAAACAGAGGACAAACATTGTTCAAACATGCATGAAAAAGGTACAGATGGATTCCTTGAATTTTTCTGATAATTTTTCATATATAATTTATTTCATTTGGAGTTACGGTTGAATTTCTATGAATTTTAGAAGTTTAAATCATTTTCTGAAATTTCCTGGATTTATTTTAAATCCAGAAAATTATTAATTGCGTCAGCCTGACATCATCATGACGTCAGCAGGTCAACAGGCCGGTCCAGGTCAAACCTGACCAGCGGGGTCCACACGTCAGTGACTGGGCTAATCCTAATATAAATTAAACCTAACCTAGTTTAATTAGTCGGGCGGGCCCGCATGTCAGTGAGAAAGTAGCTTAACTAAAATTAGTTAATAATTTAACCAAAAGTTAGCAGGGGCCGGGCCCACTTGTCAGCGACCCAGGGGTTAGTTAGCCGGGTCATTAGCCCCTAATTGACGTGCCACGTCGTCATGGCGAGGTTAGGCGCGGCGACCATCGATCTGTGGCGGCTCGCGGGTGGTGCTAGAGGCGTGGTGAGTGCGTTGAGGCACCATGAGGGAGCCTCGCTCGTCGCATCTAGGGGCGCAAGCTAAATGAGCAGGCGGCGTGTAGCTGCTGGCGGCGCGAGCGGGCGGCGGCGGAGCTCGGAGGTGCCGAGGCGGCGCTACGAGGCACGATAGGACGGTGAGTGGGTGCGTTCGGCTCACAGGGCTTCTTGAGCACGAGGTGGGCTCGGGCATAGCGGAGGCGACTAGAACGGCGGCGGCGACATGCGCTGGCGGAGCCAAGCTCTCGGCCATGGCGGAGATGCATCTGGAGCTCGCAAATGCGAGGGAAAAAAAGGGTTGGATAAGGAGCTCACTGCGAGTCGGAGGAAGCTCGTCGGGCTCGGGGCGTCTGCGTCGGCGAATCGAAGCAGCGGCGTCGCGGAGCGAAGGTTGCGGAAAAGCGGCGGTGTGGGCGTTGGGGCGTCCGACGGCGCGTGTGTCCTCGAGGCGAGACGACGGAGGTGGAACTCCTGACGATTGGGAGGCTAAGCGGTGGGCGTGGCGCGCGCGAAGCAGCGTCGGTGGCGTTGGTGGCGTTCGCCATGGCGGGAATGGGCGAGAGAGAGAGAGAGGAGGAGAGGGCACGGGAGGAGAGAGGGCCGGGGTGCGTGGCGTGTTGAGCGTCGGGGAGTAAGCGAGCGAGGTGGAGGTGGCTGCTGGCGTGGCTAGCAAAGCGGCGAGCACGCCCATCCTTCCGGGCGCGAGAAGGGGACGATGGCGCTGGCGATCGGCTTGGTTAACTCTTTGGGCGAACAGTGGGCTGCTGAGTAAGTGGCCAGTACTAACTCTCTCTCTGGTTTTCTCTTTTATATTTTTCTGCAATTGTTTTGACTTAATTAAAATGCTAAGGCATTTTCAAAAACCCTGAAAATAATTGTGGGCTCTGTTTGGAATATTTCCAACAGCCCCTACTTAAGTTCAGAATTATTTGGACATTTAAAATATTATATATAGCATTTAATTGTCCAAATTCAAATACGTATGAATTAACTCCAAAATCCAGAAATGTCCTAGAAATGTGTGCATCATTTTTGGAAGAAGTTTTCACCCATTCCAAAATTGATGAACTTTTCTAATGGCCATTTTGGGCAGATGGAAAAGATTTAAGTTGACCCTAGTTGTATTTCATTTGCTGCTAGGGTTTAACAGTCCCCATTTCAAGTTTAATTAAAACTTAGACATGATGCAACACAAGATGCTAGCACTAAGCATTGCCAGAACTAGGGATGTGACAACTCACCCCCACTAACAAGAATCTCGTCCCGAGATTCAAGACGTGAGGTAAGAAGACAGGGGGGCACAAAAACTACACAATCTTCATGATCCAATTGCTCTTCTCGAAGATGTTGATTCATTGCATCAACTTGATCTTGACATCTTGCTTTGAGAACTACATCCAACATGGCGATGAGAAGAAGGAAGGATCTTGGAGGAATCGACCTTCTTGAGGGTCGAGCAACTTAGGATCATCTCAAGGATCACAAAATCAACTCACGAATGAGGCGTAGAAACATCTCTGGAGCTGAGAGGCAAGACATGCTTCAGGAAGGACAGAAGACATAATCTGACGAGGTTTCAGGGTAGCGAGGGAACAATTACTATGATCCCATAACGGGGCACCTTGGGAGAGGTGACTTGTAGAAATATCCCCTTAAGTGGCAAAAAGAATTACATTTGATTCAGAGATCATTGAAAATCTTTATATCAGCCCAAGGTAATCATAATCGATCATTTGAAAGAGTCTGAAAGAATGACATTCTCGGGTCAGGTTGAATGATGTGGATTACCTTGTTGAAGACCACACAAGGGATGATTTTAGTATCTGGGGAGAAGCTCAACAGCAGAGAGTGATTCCACTGTTGAAATGGTTATAGCATAACCGAGGAAACTGAGAGCAAGCCCAGCTAGTGTCGATGATAACACCTAGAGCTTGTGTGTGCTCTCAAGAACTTGAGCATTTCCATATTCATCAAGGTTTTACCAATATCCGTGTCAAGGATCCTGGCAACACATCATACTACCATGATGAATAGTGATGGAAGATGCAGATGCGAAGGAAGATAACACTTTCTCAGATTTCACCTTAGCGAGACCAAGGGTTCAAAATCTGGATGATCGATCGAGAGACATTTAGCACTCTGCTTCTAATGTTCTCCTTGATGTGCTAGCATATACCATTCATTGAGATGGTTTGGTAATTAGAACATCAAGTAACAGATCGGACTTCAGGAACACAAAAATCCATAAAGAACAACTAGGGAGTAAATCCTACGAAATCCTTATGGGGAGGTGGCCAACTTCTTCAATCAGGATACTACAACAATAGGTCTTCCGGCGGGGTGTGTTGGCCACGATATCCAGTTTACCGGTTATCGCGAGACCAATATTATAGTTCTTGGGAAATGTTCCAACCATCATATCCGCTTGAGATTCAGATCTGGTTGGTGTCAGATCAATCCAGACTCATCGAGTCTAGAAAGAAAAATGAAAGTTTGCAACACAGATCGACGAGATGATGTTGCGTGATTCTCGGGAAATGAACTACGATAGCAAGCTCCAAAACATGAGCTGGTTCTGCTACAACAAGTGAACACGTTGTCCCAGACAAGCATGACCACACAGTAGTCTTATAATAAAACACTATCGAGTTCAGGAGGGGAACCATCATCGAGGATATCGAAGTCCTTGCATAAGTCTTGCTCTTAAGAAGGAACTTCTTCTCCTTGAACAAATCAATCAGTGGCTTGGTGTGCTACGGAATACATATGGAGTGGAGGTAATTAATCTACCAAACCATAGTATACTTTGCACATGTGTGACTAACTTGGGATGATTCCAAGGAAGCAACATTGACTTTAACGAATTCACGTGCAACTTACATCAAATGCACATGAACTAGAGGAAGTCACTTCTTACATCCGAACATATGCTTCATGAGCTAACATGAAGAAATGCTTTCAAAAGTTTCCAACACTAGCTTAATGTTCAACAAAATTTTGGAGAAGAGCGAGGATGTTGTCGATGGCTTAACAACAATTCACCTGGTTTTCCATGAAGATTGAATTCCATAATTATGAGAACAAGTGATAGCATTGGTCGGACCCAAAAGACATAATGGTGTATGCCCGAGGAAAATCCACGAGTAAGACAACATTACGAACATCGTTGGTTACGATTTGACTTGACGATAGCCCATGCTCAAATCAAAGTTTTGACAAGGCAATAGATCCAACAATTGATCACGAGGATCAATCAATGAAGACATCATCTTTCTTCAACACACACACACAAACAAAGATATCCCTTTGGAATGAACTGAGTCGGACAAGCTTTCATCTTCCAACTCTCCAAGTTGTTGTTTAGCAACCAACCAGCCCGGGGTATCCAAAGACGGATTCTTGGAGAAGGGTGGTTTGAAAACCAACTTGATCACGAGCTCAACATAGCGGTCGGTGACATCCTGGTGATACCTCGAGAAGGCGATGGAGAATCACGAACCACCGATATGTTACTAAGCTCGAGAACAATCTTGCTTTTCAGGGCAAGACGATATGACCAGAAGAGTGAGGGATTGGCACAATCCTAACTCATTGATCGAAGAGTGCACCAGGAAATAAGGACTAGGTAGCACAATCAATCTTAGAATGACGATTCAAGAACCAACACACTAAGAATGAAGTTATTGTCCTTTAACTACCAAACAACAGAGTTGCTAGGAGTATTGAGTTCGCACATCACGATTCACTTGTCGGCACTCTGGCTGCAACAACACGGAACCGAGAAATGAATAAGGATGGCGAGAAGTATTACTACGTCAAGAATTCATAGGATGGTGTGCAATTCTCATGAAAATCCTGACATAAAGACGGTAATACTTCAGGGTAGAACAGAATCAAAAGTTAGATTAGCAATTTGATCTGCAGAGTACAACTGCTTTGACCCAATCCTAGAATTGGATGAGGTACTGGAGTTTGTTTCTCCTAGTCATCCTGAATAGAATGGCTTGACGGACCACAAGAGTAATAGGCATCGATCAACGAATGCACGCATACTCTTGACTAGCAATTGATAGACGAGGGTCGGAAGACAACTAAAGAGGACAACCCAAGAGAACATATGATTTTACGAGTTGTGGATGCATGGACTAGCATGTCGAGCGAGTTCAACATATTTCTTCCGGATAACCCATGCAGAGAGGTCGAATGGCAGAGTCACAATATAGAAAGAAGAACTCATCAAGAGCACTCTTGTTGTGATCTTTTGGTTTAGCGAAGAACTTCTGCCTTGATGGTTCATGGTATTTGGAAGAAGGAAATACCACGGACCTCGGGAACTAATGCAAAGGTTACTAATATCCTAAAGGTACGAGCAACACTATCAACACGAGATAAGTAGAGTGAATCTTGGGTCAAGAACCCAGGAGTAGAAAGCCTACTAACTAAATGGCATCACGGGATGCTTTCGAGAATGAAGGCCAGAACCATCACACTGGGACACAGAACATGGCTAGATTACTAGGTGATACTCTAGACATCTAGGGTCATAATACTAACTCCAACATATATGTCGAGGCAATAGAATACCTCAACTCACCGATTAGTGTGGTTAATCTGGCCCAAAGGAACATCGGAACGGGAGGAAGGGATTTTGCAAATGCTTCAGACCATTTAGGGACCTGGGATGACTCGGACAGCATAACGGCTGTAAATGCTCAAAAGATTGGAGACATACAACTGAAATGGTGGCATAACCACTTAATATCACAATATCAAGGTTCTGAGACCAGCTATGAACATACGGAAGTAGTAGAAACTGAACTGAGATTTGAAGCTAACAATTCTATAGGTCTATGGATTAGTAACACGTCATCCTGATAGATAGATGAGAAGGCCTAGTTCTTAATCCCGTAGAAGAGAAGAGGTTGATTTCGGATCGAAGGGCATAAGGTATAAGGAGTAAAAAGAGCCTTACGTTCCAACCCACAATCAATTCCCTTATATAACTAAAGCATTTCTAGACTCAACTTGACCCGGTTTGGCTTGGTAATCCTCTACAGCGATCAAGCTCGATACCAAAACTGTCGGGACCCGACTCAATGTCACATCGATCTAGCACAGTAACACATCATATCACTTTGCGGCCTCACGCACGGTATCCCAACAGGTGCCACCTTACCTTAGCCGGGACCGTTTAGCCTTTTGGCTGCGTATATGATAGTGTCGCTAGCATCCATATGAAAAGGAGCCCGGCTGACATGGCGATCGTAAACCCAAAGTGGCACAGACTTACAGGACGAGGCATCCATGACCCAAAGATCGAACGTGTCGGTCAACAGCAAGTAGGTTCGGGCTGTAGCACTGGGCTAGCAGGACTCCGGTACTCAACGCGTGACATTTCCTGAAGGGACGGAACCACGAGGATCGAAGAAGGACACATGCCGGCCAGCCTAAGTGTTCGGAGCGGTAGCAAGCTACCATGGCTCGGTGGAAACACTAGGAGACATTTCCGTAAGAGAGGCTACGAAGATAAACAACTAGATAGTCGATCCCACACATACCAAGCATTTCAATAACATACACACAATATGCTCGATATGTGCAAATACAACATGGCATCACAACATGACTCTCGACTCAAGTATTTATTCATTAGGCCCGAGGAGCGAGATATTACAAACAGGGGTCTCATGACCCAACATTGAGAGCATACAAATCAATGCACAAGCGGAAGCTATCATATGCAGGTAGAGACATCTACAAATGAAAAAGGCTTGAAAGCGACTATCTACCGAGATCTGCCGAGGGCACAAGATCGTAGCTGAGGTATCAAGCTAAGCGTCAAGTCCACACGGTACTAGTAGTGAGACCAAGTCTCTCTGCAAAAACATAAAATAGGCAAACGTGAGTACAAATGTACCCAGCAAGACTTACATCGTAACTAACTACATATGCATCATTATCAACAAAGGGATGGTGGAGTTTAAGCTGCAGCAAGCCAGCTTTGACTCGGTGGCTATCTGAACTACGACGCAAGTAACTCTTTTGAGGTGGCGCTACGAGTCCACATATTCACCATATCAATACACCACTATGGATCCGCTCCGTCTCCCTCACGAGAACGCCATCCATAGCACTCACGCTATCTTGCGCATTTTAGAGTATCCACTTTCACTTGTCTATGAACTGCACAAGGGTCCAAGTTTCCATATCCGAGAATCCGGCTATTGAATAGATAATGATAACCCCGCAGGTGTACTTCTTCACACACGCTCTCGCCACTTATCGCCTCAGACACGTCATGTACGCGGCAACCTTCAAGCGGAAGCGGGCGAGGAGTCGGCCACGACCTACCTAAACACTCAAGTCTCTCGTCGGGTTTATCGCCTATTAGGGTTCCATCCGCAAGGAGATCCGGCCGGGGTGTCGCTCACGGCCCCAAGCGATGTGAGCGGGGTTCCCGAGCCCACCATCCGGTGCCACTCGGTACACCGTGCATCTTGTGCCTAGTCTGTCCCAAGCCCACATGCACGGTGCCACTTGGTAGACTACTAACACTACCTACAAACACCAGAAACTAGTTGCAACTCCTGGACAGAGAACAAGCGTGATTAAGAAGCCGAGAGGGTCAATTAAGGATCCCAATGAGTGGTAGTAGCTGTTCATGGATCACAAACACAGAACTCAGTTCCTGAGGACGGCTGCAATGAGACAACCCACCATGTACTCCTACATGGCCTCTCACCGCTACCTTTACCAAATCGTGTTCACACATTTAGCTCTCAACAAGATGGGACATGTTCACACACCTCCGATTCATTCCCGATGAATCGGACTGACACAACTCTAAGCAATAGCAGGCATGACAAACAAGCATGAATGAGTAGGCACATCAGGGCTCAAACAACTCCTACTCATGCTAGTGGGTTTCATCTATTTACTGTGGCAATGACAGGTCATGCAGAGGATAAAGGGGTTCAGCTACCGCAGCATGTAACAGTTGTATCGTTGTTGTCCTAATGCAGTAAAATAGAGCAGAAGCGAGAGAGTGGGATTGTATCGGAATGAACAAGGGGGTTTTGCTTGCCTGGCACTTCTGAAGATAACATTGAGTCTTCATCAGTGTCAACGATCACATCGTCGGTACAACGTCTATCGAGAGGGGACAAACACCGGCAACAGAGAAGAAATACAATCAATGCAATGCACAATATGATGCATGCTCATGACATGGCAATATGCTGTGATTTGAGCTAATGCACCTAGCTAAGATTTAAATGAAGTTGGTTTGAATACATGATCCAAATTCAAACTCCATATATGATTATTTAAATGTCCTTTATTTGTTTTGTCCAAAACAGAGGACAAACATTGTTCAAACATGCATGAAAAAGGTACAGATGGATTCCTTGAATTTTTCTGATAATTTTTCATATATAATTTATTTCATTTGGAGTTACGGTTGAATTTCTATGAATTTTAGAAGTTTAAATCATTTTTCTGAAATTTCCTGGATTTATTTTAAATCCGAAAATTATTAATTGCGTCGACTGACATCATCATGACGTCAGCAGGTCAACAGGCCGGTCAGGTCAAACCGACCAGCGGGGTCACACGTCGATGATGGGCTAATCTAATATAAATTAAACCTAACCTAGTTTAATTAGTCGGGCGGGCCCGCATGTCAGTGAGAAAGTAGCTTAACTAAAATTAGTTAATAATTTAACCAAAAGTTAGCAGGGGCCGGGCCCACTTGTCAGCGACCCAGGGGTTAGTTAGCCGGGTCATTAGCCCCTAATTGACGTGCCACGTCGTCATGGCCGGGGTTAGGCCGCCGGCGACCATCGATCAAGGCGGCTCGCTCGCCGGTGGTGCTAAGGGGCGGCGGTGAAAGTGTTGAGGGCACCATGAGGGAGCCCTCGCTCGTCCGCATCTAGGGGCGCAAGCTAAATGAGCCGGGGCGGCGTGTAACTGCGGCGGCGACGAGCCGGGCGGCGGCCGGAGCTCGGAGGTGCTTCGAGACGGCGCTACGGGGCACGATAGGACAGGTGAGTGGGTGCGTTCGGCTCCTGGGGGCTTGCTGAGCACGAGGGTGGGCTCGGACGCAAGCGGAGGCGACTAGAACGGCGACGACGACATGCGCGGCGGAGCCAAGCTCTCGGCCATGGCGGAGATGCATCCTGGAGCTCGCAAATGCGAGGGAAAAGAAAGGGGTTCGGATAAGGAGCTCACTGCGAGGTCGGAGGGAAGCTCGTCGGGCTCGGGGCGTCCTGCGTGCGGCGAATCGAGCAGCGGCGATCGCCGGAGCCGAAGGTTGCGGAAGGCGGCGGTGTGGGCGTTCGGGGGCGTCCGACGGCGCGTGTGTCCTCGAGGAGGCGTAGACGACGGAGGTGGAGCTCCTGACGATTAGGGGAGGCTAGGGCGGTGGCTGTGGCCGCGGCGAACGGCGTCGGTGGCGTTGGTGGCGTTCGGCCATGGCGGGGAATGGGCGAGGGAGAGAGACAGAGGAGGGAGAGGGCACGGGGAGGGAGAGAGGGCCCGGGGGGTGCGTGGCGTGTTCAGGGCGTCGGGGGAGTGAAGCAGGCAGGGTGGAGGTGGCCTGCGCGTGGCTAGCAGGCGGCGAGCACGCGCCTCGCCCTTCCGGGCGCGAGAAGGGGACGATCGGCGCTGGCCGATCCAGCTTGGTTGGCTTTCTTTGGGCGAACAATTGGGCTGCCGGAGTAAGTGGCCCAGGTACTAACTCTCTCTCTGGTTTTCTCTTTTATATTTTTCTGCAATTGTTTTGACTTAATTAAAATGCTAAGGCATTTTCAAAAACCCTGAAAATAATTGTGGGCTCTGTTTGGAATATTTCCAACAGCCCCTACTTAAGTTCAGAATTATTTGGACATTTAAAATATTATATATAGCATTTAATTGTCCAAATTCAAATACGTATGAATTAACTCCAAAATCCAGAAATGTCCTAGAAATGTGTGCATCATTTTTGGAAGAAGTTTTCACCCATTCCAAAATTGATGAACTTTTCTAATGGCCATTTTGGGCAGATGGAAAAGATTTAAGTTGACCCTAGTTGTATTTCATTTGCTGCTAGGGTTTAACAGTCCCCATTTCAAGTTTAATTAAAACTTAGACATGATGCAACACAAGATGCTAGCACTAAGCATTGCCAGAACTAGGGATGTGACAGATCTCTCACTAAAAATTATCAAGTAGTGTTCTCCCTGAGTATGCACAGTTGCCAAAGTTCGTCGTGCCGAGACACCACGTGATGATCGAGTGTGATAAGCTCTACGTCCATCTACAACGGGTGCAAGCCAGTTTTGCACACGCAGAATACTCAGGTTAAACTTGACGAGCCTAGCATATGCAGATATGGCCTCGGAACATGGAGACCGAAAGGTCGAGCGTGAATCATATAGTAGATATGATCAACATAATGATGCTCACCATTGAAAACTACTCCATCTCACGTGATGATCGGTTATGGTTTAGTTGATTTGGATCACGTAATCACTTAGATGACTAGAGAGATGTCTGTCTAAGTGGGAGTTCTTAAGTAATATGATTAATTGAACTTAAATTTATCATGAACTTAGTACCTGATAGTATCTTGCTTGTCTATGTTTGTTTGTAGATAGATGGCTCGTCTTTGTTGTTCCGTTGAATTTTAATGCGTTCCTTGAGAAAGCAAAGTTGAAAGATGATGGTAGCAATTACACGGACTGGGTCCATAACCTGAGGATTATCCTCATTGCTGCACATAAGAGTTACGTCCTGGAAGCACCGCTGGTGCGAACTGCTTCTTGATGCAACCGACGACGCTAAGAACGTCTGGCGAGCAAAGCGATGACTACTCTATAGTTCGATGTGCCATGCTTTACGGCTTAGAATCGGGTCTTCAACGACGTTTTGAGCGTCATGGAGCATATGAGATGTTCCAGAGCTGAAGTTAATATTTCAAGTAAATGCCGGATTGAGAGATATGAAGTCTCCAATAAGTTCTATAGCTGCAAGATGGAGGAGAATAGTTACATCGGTGAACATATACTCGAGAATGTGCGGGTATAACAATCACTTGATTCAAGCGGGAGTTAATCTTCCTAATGATAGTGTCATTGATGAATTCTTCAATCACGCCACCAAGCTACAAGAGCTTTGTGATGAACTATAATATGCAAGGGATGAACAAGACTATTCCCGAGCTCTTCGCGATCTTTGAAAGCAGCGGAGGTAGAAATCAAGAAGGAGCATCAAGTGTTGATGGTCAACAAGACCACTAGTTTCAAGAAGAAGGGCAAAGGGAAGAAGAAGGGAACTTCAAAAGAACGGCAAGCAAGTTGCTGCTCAAGAGAAGAAACCCAAGTCCGGACCTAAGCTGGCGAGTGCTTCTCGCAAGCGATGGACACCGAAGCGGAACTGCCCCAAGTATTTGGCGGATAAGAAGGATGGCAAAGTGAACAAAGGTATATGTGATATACATGTTATTGATGTGTACCTAACTAGAGCTCGTAGTAGCACTGGGTATTTGATCTGGTTACATTGCTAATATTTGCAACTCGAAGCAGGACTACGGAATAAGCGAGCACTAGGCAAGGACAAGGTGACGATGCGCGTGGGAAACGGTTCCAAAGTCGATGTGATCGCGGTCGGCACGCTACCTCTACATCTACCATCGGGATTAGTATTAGACCTGAATAATTGTTATTTGGTGCCTGCGTTGAGCTTGAACATTATATCTGGATCTTGTTTGATGCGAGACGGTTATTCATTTAAATCAGAGAATAATGGTTGTTCTATTTATATGAGTAATATCTTTTATGGTCATGCGCCCTTGAAGAGTGGTCTATTTTTTTTTAATGTCAATAGTAGTGATACACATATTCATAATGTTGAAGCCAAAAGATGCAGAGTTGATAATGATAGTGCAACTTATTTGTGGCACTGCCGTTTGGGTCATATCGGTGTAAAACGCATGAAGAAACTCCATACTGATGGACTTCTGGAATCACTTGATTATGAATCACTTGGTACTTGCGAACCGTGCCTTATGTGCAAGATGACTAAAACACCGTTCTCGGAACTATGGAGAGAGCAACAGATTTGTTGGAAATCATACATCTGATGTATGTGGTCCGATGAATGTTGAAGCTCGTGGCGGATATCGTTATTTTCTCACCTTCACAGATGATTTAAGCAGATATGGGTATATTTACTTAATGAAGCATAAATCTGAAACATTTGAAAAGTTCAAAGAATTTCAGAGTGAAGTAGAAAATCATCGTAACAAGAAAATAAAGTTTCTACGATCTGATCGTGGAGGAGAATATTTGAGTTACGAGTTTGGTTTACATTTGAAACAATGCGGAATAGTTTCGCAACTCATGCCACCTGGAACACCACAACGAAATGGTGTGTCCGAACGTCGTAACCGTACTTTACTCGATATGGTGCGATCTATGATGTCTCTTACAGATTTACCGCTATCATTTTGGGGTTATGCTTTAGAGACGGCCGCATTCACGTTAAATAGGGCACCATCAAAATCCGTTGAGACGACGCCTTATGAACTGTGGTTTGGCAAGAAACCAAAGTTGTCGTTTCTTAAAGTTTGGGGCTGCGATGCTTATGTGAAGAAACTTCAACCAGATGAGCTCGAACCCAAATCGGAGAAATGTGTCTTCATAGGATACCCAAAAGAAACTGTTGGGTACACCTTCTATCACAGATCCGAAGGCAAGACATTCGTTGCTAAGAATGGATCCTTTCTAGAGAAGGAGTTTCTCTCGAAAGAAGTGAGTGGGAGGAAAGTAGAACTTGATGAGGTAACTGTACCTGCTCCCTTATTGGAAACTAGTTCATCACAGAAATCAGTTCCTGTGATAAATGCACCAATTAGTGAGGAAGCTAATGATATTGATCATGAAACTTCAGATCAAGTGTCTCTCGAACCTCGTAGGTCTTCAGAGTAAGATCCGCACGAGTGGTGCGGTAATACTGTTTCGAAGTCATGTTACTTGACCATGATGAACCTACGAACTATGAGGAAGCGATGATGAGCCCAGATTCCATAAAATGGCTAGAGGCCATGAAATCGAGATGGGATCCATGTATGAGAACAAAGTATGGACTTTGGTTGACTTGCCGATGATCGGCAAGCCATTGAGAATAAATGGATCTTTAAGAAGAAGACTGATCTCGACGGTAATGTAGCTGTCTATAAAGCTCGACTTGTTGCGAAAGGTTTTCGACAAGTTCAAGGGGTTGACTACGATGAGACTTTCTCACCCGTAGCGATGCTTAAGTCTGTCTGAATCATGTTAGCGATTGCCGCATTTTATGATTATGAAATTTGGCAGATGGATGTCAAAACTGCATTCCTGAATGGATTTCTAGAAGAAGAGTTGTATATGATGCAACCAGAAGGTTTTGTCGATCCTAAAGGAGCTAACAAAGTGTGCAAGCTCCAGCGATCAATCTATGGTCTGGTGCAAGCCTCTCGGATTTGGAATAAACGCTTTGATAGTGTGATCAAAGCATATGGTTTTATACAGACTTTTGGAGAAGCCTGTATTTACAAGAAAGTGAGTGGGAGCTCTGTAGCATTTCTAATTTTATATGTAGATGACATATTGTTAATTGGAAATGATATAGAATTTCTGGATAGCATAAAGGGATACTTGAATAAAAGTTTTTCAATGAAAGACCTCGGTGAAGCTGCTTACATATTGGGCATCAAGATCTATAGAGATAGATCAAGACGATTAATAGGACTTTCACAAAGCACATACCTTGACAAAATTTTGAAAAAGTTCAAAATGGATCAGGCAAAGAAAGGGTTCTTGCCCGTTCTACAAGGTGTGAAGTTGAGTCAAACTTAATGCCCGACCACAGCAGAAGATAGAGAGAAAATGAAAGATGTTCCCTATGCTTCAGCCATAGGCTATATCATGTATGCAATGCTGTGTACCAGACCTGACGTATGCTTAGCAATAAGTTTAGCAGGAAGGTACCAAAGTAATCCAGGAGTGGATCACTGGACAGCGGTCAAGAACATCCTGAAATACCTGAAAAGGACTAAGGATATGTTTCTCGTATATGGAGGTGACAAAGAGCTAGTCGTAAATGGTTATGTCGATGCAAGCTTTGACACTGATCCGGACGATTCTAAATCACAAACCGGATACGTGTTTTTGTTAAACGGTGGAGCTGTAAGTTGGTGCAGTTCTAAACAAAGCGTCGTGGTGGGATCTACATGTGAAGTGGAGTACATAGCTTCTTCTGAAGCAGCAAATGAATGAGTCTGGATGAAGGAGTTCATTTCCGATCTAGGTGTCATACCTAGTGCATCGGGACCAATGAAGATCTTCTGTGACAATACTGGTGCAATTGCCTTGGCAAAGGAATCCAGATCTCACAAGAAGACCAAGCACATCAAGAGACGCTTCAATTCCATTCGGGACCAAGTCCAAGTGGGAGACATAGAGATTTGCAAGATACATACGGATCTGAATGTTGCAGACCCGTTGACTAAGCCTCTCTCACGAGCAAAACATGATCAGCACCAAGACTCCATGGGTGTTAGAATCATTACTATGTAATCTAGATTATTGACTCTAGTGCAAGTGGGAGACTGAAGGAAATATGCCCTAGAGGCAATGATAAAGTTATTATTTATTTCCTCATATCATGATAAATGTTTATTATTCATGCTAGAATTGTATTAACCGGAAACATGATACATGTGTGAATACATAGACAAAACTATAGTCACTAGTATGCCTCTACTTGACTAGCTCATTAATCAAAGATGGTTATGTTTCCTAACCATAGACATGTGTTGTCATTTGATTAGTGGGATCACATCATTAGAAGAATGATGTGATTGACATGACCCATTCCGTTAGCCTAGCACTTGATCGTTTAGTATATCGCTATTGCTTTCTTCATGACTTATACATGTTCCTGTAACTATGAGAATTGTGCAACTCCCGTTTACCGAAGGAATACTTTGGGTGCTACCAAACGTCACAACGTAACTGGGTGATTATAAAGGAGCACTACAGGTGTCTCCGAAGGTACATGTTGAGTTGGCGTATTTCGAGATTAGGTTTTGTCATTCCGATCGTCGGAGAGGTATCTCTGGGCCTTCTCGGTAATGCACATCATTATAAGCCTTGCAAGCAATGTGACCAATGAGTTGGTTACGAGATGGTGCATTACAGAACGAGTAAAGAGACTTGATGTTAACGAGATTGAACTAGGTATTGGATACCAACGATCAAATCTCGGGCAAGTAACATACCGATGACAAAGGGAACAACGTATGTTGTTATGCGGTTTGACCGATAAAGATCTTCGTAGAATATGTAGGAACCAATATGGGCATCCAAGTCCCGCTATTGGTTATTGACCGAGAATGGTTCTAGGTCATGTCTACATAGTTCTCGAACCCGTAGGGTCCGCACGCTTAACGTTACGATGACAGTTTTATTATGAGTTTATAAGTTTTAATGTACCGAAGTTTGTTCGGAGTCTCGGATGTGATCACAGACATGACGAAGAGTCTCGAAATGGTCGAGACATAAAGATTGGTATATTGGACGACTATATTCGGACACCGGAAGTGTTCCGGGTGATTTCGGAGAAAACCGGAGTGCCGGAGGGGTTACCGGAACCCCCCAGGGAAATATTGGGCCTTAGTGGGCCTGAGTGGAGAGAGAGGGCAGCAGCCCAGGAGGTGTCGCGCCCCCTCCCAAGGGGAGTCCGAATTGGACTAGGGGAGGGGGGGCGCGGCCCCTCTTTCCCTCTCCCTCTCCCTCTCTTTCCTTCCCCCTTCCTCCTTCCTAGTTGGACTAGGAAAGGGGAGTCCTACTCCCACTAGGAGGAGGACTCCCCCCTCCTTGGCGCGCCCCAAGGGCTGGCCGGCCTCCCCCTTGCTCCTTTATATACGAGGGCAGGGGGCACCCCATAGACACACAAGTTGATCTACGGATCGTTCCTTAGCCGTGTGCGGTGCCCCCCTCCACCATATTCCACCTCGGTCATATCGTCGTGGAGTTTAGGCGAAGCCCTGCGCCGGTAGAACATCATCATCGTCACCACGCCGTCGTCTTGTGGAACTCATCTCCGGAGCTTTGCTGGATCGGAGGCGGAGATCGTCATCGAGCTGAGCGTGTCTGAACTCGGAGGCCCGTGACGTTCGGTGCTTGGATTGGTCGGATCGTGAAGACGACGACTACATCAACCGCGTTGTGCTAACGCTTCGCCACGGTCTCACGAGGGTGCGTGGACGAATACTCTCCCTCTCATTGCTATGCCATCACCATGATCTTGCGTGTGCGTAGGATTTTTTGAAATTACTCGTTCCTCAACAAGTGGTATCGAGCCTAGGTTTTATGCGCGTTGATGTTATATGCACGAGTAGAACACAAGTGAGTTGTGGGCGATACAAGTCATCTTGCTTACCAAAGATGTCATACTTTGGTTGGCGGTATTGTGAGATGAAGCGGCCGGACCGACATTACGCGTACGCTTACGCGAGACTGGTTTCACCGTTGCGAGCACTCGTGCTTAAAGGTGGCTGGCGGGTGTCTGTCTCTCTCACTTTAGCTGAATCGAGTGTGGCTACGCCCGGTCCTTGCGAAGGTTAAGACAGCACCAACTTGACGGACTATCGTTGTGGTTTTTGATGCGTAGGTAAGAACGGTTCTTGCTAAGCCCGTAGCAGCCACGTAAAACTTGCAACAACAAAGTAGAGGACGTCTAACTTGTTTTTGCAGGGCATGTTGTGATGTGATATGGTCAAGACGTGATGCTATATTTTATTGTATGAGATGATCATGTTTTGTAACCGAAGTTATCGGCAACTGGCAGGAGCCATATGGTTGTCGCTTTATTGTATGAAATGCAAACGCCCTGTAATTGCTTTACTTTATCACTAAGCAGTAGCGATAGTCATAGAAGCAATAGATGGCGTAATCAACAATGATGCTACGATGGAGATCAAGGTGTCGCGCCGGTGACGATGGTGATCACGACGGTGCTTCGGAGATGGAGATCACAAGCACAAGATGATGATGGCCATATCATATCACTTATATTGACTGCATGTGATGTTTATCCTTATGCATCTTATCTTGCTTTGTTTGACGGTAGCATTTTAAGATGATCTCTCACTAAAATTATCAAGAAGTGTTCTCCCTGAGTATGCACCGCGTGATGATCGGGTGTGATAAGCTCTACGTCCATCTACAACGGGTGCAAGCCAGTTTTTGCACACGCAGAATACTTAGGTTAAACTTGACGAGCCTAGTGAAGGAACTATGCCCTAGAGGCAATAATAAAGTTATTATTTATTTCCTTATATCATGATAAATGTTTATTATTCAAGCTAGAATTGTATTAACCGGAAACATAATACATGTGTGAATACATAGACAAACATAGTGTCACTAGTATGCCTCTACTTGACTAGCTCGTTTATCAAAGATGGTTATGTTTCCTAACCATAGACATGAGTTGTCATTTGATTAACGGGATCACATCATTAGGAGAATGATGTGATTGACATGACCCATTCCGCTAGCCTAGCACTTGATCGTTTAGTATGTTGCTATTGCTTTCTTCATGACTTATACATGTTCCTGTAACTATGAGATTATGCAACTCCCATTTATCGGAGGAACACTTTGTGTGCTACGAAATGTCACAACGTAACTGGGTGATTATAAAGGTGCTCTACAGGTGTTTCCGAAGGTACATGTTTGGTTGGCATAATTCGAGATTAGGATTTGTCACTCCGATTGTCGGAGAGGTATCTCTGGGCCCTCTCGGTAATACTCATCACCTAAGCCTTGCAAGCATGTAACTAATAAGTTAGTTATGATATGACGTATTACGGAACGAGTAAAGAGACTTGCCGGTAACGAGATTGAACTAGGTATTGGATACCGACGATCAAATCTCGGGCAAGTAACATACCGATGACAAAGGGAACAAAGTATGTTGTTATGCGATTTGACCGATAAAGATCTTCGTAGAATATGTAGGAACCAATATGGGCATCCAGGTCCCGCTATTGGTTATTGACCGAGAATGGTTCTAGGTCATGTCTACATAGTTCTCGAACCCGTAGGGTCCGCACGCTTAACGTTTCGATGACAGTTTTATTATGAGTTTATAAGTTTTGATGTACCGAAGTTTGTTTGGAGTCCCGGATGTGATCACAGACATGACGAGGAGTCTCAGAATGGACGAGACATAAAGATTGATATATTGGAAGCCTATGTTTGGACTTGAAAGGTTCGGGTGAAAACGGATTTTCTAGGAACACCGGGGTTACGGAACCCTCCGGGGTTAATGGGCCTTAATGGGCCATGAGGGAGAAGAGGAAGGGCGGCCGGGGCAGGCGCGTGCCCCCTCCCCTAGTCCGAATAGGACAGGAGAGGGGGCGGCGCCTTCCTCTTTCCTCCCCCAAGTCCCAATCCAACTAGGAAGGGGGAGTCCTACTCCCGGTGGGAGTAGGACTCCTGCGGCGCGCCTCCTCCTAGGGCCGGCCGCACCCCCCCTTGCTCCTTTATATACGGGGGCAGGGGGGCACCCCAAACACACAAGTTGATCTACGGATCGTTCCTTAGCCGTGTGCGGTGCCCCCTTCCACCATATTCCACCTCGGTCATATTGTCGCGAAGCTTAGGCGAAGCCCTGCGCCGGTAGAACACCAAGATCGTCACCACGCTGTCGTGCTGACGGAACTCACCCTCGACACTCGGCTGGATCGGAGTTCAAGGGACGTCATCGAGCTGAACGTGTGCTGAACTCGGAGGCTCCGTACGTTCGGTGCTTGGATCGGTCGGATCGTGAAGACGTACGACTACATCAACCGCGTTGTGCTAACGCTTCCGCTTACGGTCTACGAGGGTACGTGGACGAACACTCTCCCCTCTCGTTGCTATATCATCACCATGATCTTGCGTGTGCGTAGGAATTTTTTGAAATTACTACGTTCCCCTACAGTGGTATCAGAGCCTAGGTTTTATGCGTTGATGTTATATGCACGAGTAGAACACAAGTGAGTTGTGGACGATATAAGTCATACTGCCTACCAGCATGTCATACTTTGGTTCAGCGGTATTGTGAGATGAAGCAGCCCGTACCGACATTACGCGTACTGTTGGGGATATTACCACTAGGTGTAAACCGGCCAGCTTGGGCCGGGTTAACCCCGTTAGTGATATAAGCAGAGAAAGGCCCAAGGCCTATAGTCGGTTTAGAGCTTGTAGCCGTAAACCGCCGGATGTATAACTTGTATTGTAAGTTAGGAATAGAGAGATACCAACCGGGATACAGTATGAACGGTTGGGACTCTCTGAACCGACAGGCGTCACTCGTGTATATAAGGGGCGACCGGCGACGGTTCAAGGACGACAACCACAACTCGAGCCTAAGCGAAGCTTGTTTGCTCCTAGCCATCGAGACTACATCAATTCCATCACAACTAGACGTAGGCTTTTACCTTCATCGAAGGGGCCGAACTAGTATAGAACCCTTGTGTCTTTGCGTCCGTTTTAACCCCTGCAAGTAAACCCATAGCGATGGCTCCACGACTAAGTCCTTACGCTAGGACATCTGCCGTGACAAATCCACGACAGTTGGCGCCCACCGTGGGGCTATCGCACGATGGTTTGACGATCTTGGAGGGCAAGCTCAAAGGACTCGAAGGCTACGTTCTGGGCCGGATGACCAAGAGTCGTCGCGGCCGGATCTACATCGACGACGCCGGATGGGGTCCCGAGGCCAATTCAATCGAGTATGGATACCGGGTCCCCTTCGGCGGCATACACGTTTTCATCGACAAGATCGGGGAACCTGGGCCTGAGCCGGACATCTGCGCCGACCTCGTCGAGACGGCTCAGCGTGCGCGACCTGCCCAGGTTAAACCGGCCGTAAAGCATGTCTTTGTTGGAGTCACCCATGGAGGGGAGTATGACGCCGGTTCGAATCTGGCAAGTGAGACCGCGTTTATTGAGCGATGAATCTTCAACAGAGAGACCGAATCATTGTACCACTGCAGGATGATATGATCGGGGCTGTTCCGACGGCGACGAAGATTCCGGACCCCCAAGCCGCTTAAACCGGTCGGAGTATTCATGGCGAGACGCAGCAGCGAACCACTCTTCAACCGCAGCAGCGATGTTTTCCGGTTCAGCAGCGGCAGGGGCAGGAGGCCCGGTGCGCCCGCCGGTTCAAGTTCTGTCAGATCTGTTTGATGCACTAGCAGTGCTTATGGCGGAGGACAACCCGGCGGATCAGGAGGCACATAATGCAGAAATCGCAAAGGTGAAAGAGCAGATCACGCAAGCCAAAGCGGATCTAGCGTCAGAGAAGGAGCGGATGGCCGCAGAGCGGGCCGCTTTAGACGCGCAAGCTTATAAACTCATGCTTGACCAGAGTGCATCGCAAGAGGTGTTGAAGCGGAAGTATAGATCGCGCCTGCCATCAGGATTTGATCCTAGAAATCTCTTTCAGACCCCGGGAGCCGGACCCAGTAACCCGCCCCAGCACAGGGAGGTAAACCGGATTGAGGCACCAGGAGCAGGAGCGACGGTCACTAGTATGCCTCTACTTGACTGGCTTATTAATCAAAGATGGTTATGTTTCCTAACTATAGACATGTGTTGTCGTTTGATTAGTGGGATCACATCATTAGAAGAATGATGTGATTGACATGACCCATTCCGTTAGCCTAGCACTTGATCGTTTAGTATACTGCTATTGCATTCTTCATGACTTATACATGTTCCTGTAACTATGAGAACTATGCAACTCCCGTTTACCGGAGGAACACTTTGGGTGCTACCAAACGTCACAATGTAACTGGGTGATTATAAAGGAGTACTACAGGTGTCTCCGAAGGTACATGTTGAGTTGGCGTATTTTGAGATTAGGTTTTGTCACTCCGATCGTCGGAGAGGTATCTCTGGGCCCTCTCGGTAATGCACATCATTATAAGCCTTGCAAGCAATGTGACCAATGAGTTGGTTACGAGATGGTGCATTACAGAACGAGTAAAGAGACTTGCCGGTAACGATATTGAACTAGGTATTGGATACCGACGATCAAATCTCGGGCAAGTAACATACCGATGACAAAGGGAACAACGTATGTTGTTATGCGGTTTGACCGATAAAGATCTTCGTAGAATATGTAGGAACCAATATGGGCATCCAGGTCCCACTATTGGTTATTGACCGAGAATGGTTCTAGGTCATGTCTACATAGTTCTCGAACCCGTAGGGTCCGCACGCTTAACGTTACGATGATAGTTTTATTATGAGTTTATAAGTTTTGATGTACCGAAGTTTGTTCGGAGTCCCGGATGTGATCACAGACATGACGTGGAGTCTCGAAATGGTCGAGACATAAAGATTGATATATTGGACGACTATATTCGGACACCGGAAGTGTTCCGGGTGATTTCGGAGAAAACCGGAGTGCCGGAGGGGTTACCGGAACCCCCCGGGGAAGTATTGGGCCTTAGTGGGCCTGAGGGGAGAGAGAGGGCAGAACACCAGGAGGTGGCGCGCCCCCTCCCAAGGGGAGTCCGAATTGGACTAGGGGAGGGGGGCGCGGCCCCTCTTTCCCTCTCCCTCTCCCTCTCTTTCCTTCCCCCTTCCTCCTTCCTAGTTGGACTAGGAAAGGGGAGTCCTACTCCCACTAGGAGGAGGACTCCCCCCTCCTTGGCACGCCCCAAGGGCCGGCCGGCCTCCCCCCTTGCTCCTTTATATACGGGGGCAGGGGGAACCCCATAGACACACAAGTTGATCTACGGATAATTCCTTAGCCGTGTGCGGTGCCCCCCTCCACCATATTCCACCTCGGTCATATCGTCATGAGTTTAGGCGAAGCTCTGCGCCGTAGAACATCATCATCGTACCACGCCGTCGTCTTGTGGAACTCATCTCCGGAGCTTTTCTGGATCGGAGGCCGGAGATCGTCATCGAGCTGAACGTGTGCGGAACTCGGAGGCCCCGTACGTTTGGTGCTTGGATCGGTCGGATCGTGAAGACGTACAACTACATCAACCGCATTGTGCTAACGCTTCGCCATCTCACGTGCGTGGGCGAATACTCTCCCCTCTCATTGCTATGCCATCACCATGATCTTGCGTGTGCGTAGGAATTTTTTTGAAATTACTACGTTCCTCAACACAAACTTCTCCCAAATTTACTCCAGTAAAAGCCATGCCTCTCCCTTGCGTCGGCCCCTGCTACCTCTTGAGCACTGTGTTGGTTTTCCCTTGAAGAGGAAAGGGTGATGCAGCAAAGTAGCGTAAGTATTTTCCTCAGTTTTTGAGAACCAAGGTATTAATCCAGTAGGAGGCTCCTCAAAAGTCCCACGCACCTACACAAACAAACAAGAACCTCGCAACCAACGCAATAAAGGTGTTGTCAATCCCTTCACGGTAACTTGCGAAAGTGAGATCTGATAGAGATAATACGATAAGATAAATATTTTTGGTATTTTTATGATATAGATTGGAAAATAAAAGATGCAAATAAAAGTAGATGGAAAACTTATATGATAAAAGATAGACCCGGGGGCCATAGGTTTCACTAGTGGCTTCTCTCAAGATAGCATAAGTACTACAGTGGGTGAACAAATTACTATCGAGCAATTGATAGAAAAGCGCATAGTTATGAGATTATCTATGCATGATCATGTATATAGGCATCACGTTCGTGACAACTAGACCGAAACGATTTTGCATCTACTACTATTACTCCACACATCAACCGACTCCTTCCTGCATCTAGAGTATTAAGTTCATAAGAACATAGTAACACATTAAGAAAGATGACATGATGTAGCTAGAGGGATAAACTCAAGCAATATGATATAAACCCCATCTTTTTATCCTCGATGGCAACAATAAAATACGTGCCTTGCTGCCCCTGTTGTCACTAGGTAAGGACACCGCAAGATTGAACCCAAAGCTAAGCACTTCTCCTATTGCAAGAAAGATCAATCTAGTAGGCCAAACCAAACTGATATTTCGAAGAGACTTGCAAAGATAACAAATCACACATAAAAGATTTCAGAGAAGATTCAATTATTTCTCATAGATAAACTTGATCATAAACCCACAATACATCGGATCTCGACAAACACACCGCAAAAAAGAGTTACATCAAATAGATCTCCAAGAAGATCGAGGAGAACTTTGTATTGAGATTCAAAGAGAGAGAAGAAGCCATCTAGCTAATAGCTATGGACCCGAAGGTTGTGGTAAACTACTCACAACTCATCGGAGAGGCCTTGGAGATGATGTAGAGGCCCTCCATGGTCGATTCCCCCTCCGACAGAGCGCCGGCGAAGGCTCCAAAATGGGATCTCGTGGATACAGAAGGTTGCGGTGGTGGAAATAGTTTTTCGTGGTGCTCCTGGATGTTTTCGGGGTACGTGGACATATATAGGAGGAAGAAGTAGG
Source organism: Aegilops speltoides (assembly GCA_021437245.1). NCBI lineage: Eukaryota > Viridiplantae > Streptophyta > Magnoliopsida > Poales > Poaceae > Aegilops > Aegilops speltoides. Next base: position 511,236,565 of record CM038147.1, read on the forward strand.
TTGGTTGACACTTGAGGGGCCCACGAGGGTGGGGGGCGCGCCCACCCCCAAGGGGCACACTGGGCACCCTCGTGGCCTCCTCGTTTGTTGCTTGACATCCACTCCAAGTTCCCTGGATTGTGTTTGTTCCAAAAAGATCGCTCCCGAAGGTTTCATTCCGTTTGGACTTCGTTTGATATTCCTTTTCTTCGAAACACTGAAATAGGCAAAAAAACAGCAATTTGGGTTGGGCCTCCGGTTAGTACGTTAGTCCCAAAAATGATATAAAAGTGTAAAGTAAAGCCCATAAACATCCAAAACGGGCAATATAATAGCATGGAACAATCACAAATTATAGATACGTTGGAGACGTATCACCCCCAGCCCCTGCACTTTCGCCAGCGCGACTCCCAGCGACCCCCACCGGCCCCGCCGCTACCTCATTGCCTCCCTCCACAACCCTTCTGCTCATCGTCGAGCCCATTCGGCCCCTGTCCCCATCGTTGGAATCAGGTGAACCACCGCCACCGTCGCCATTGTTGTTGATTCATTGGCTTGCTTCGTTTCTTCTTCTTTTTTTGTTGGCTGCCGCATCTCACATTTATTGCACACCATTTCGCATCATTCCCTTTCATCACCGCCGATCTATTTGGTCAGAATGACACTGGCTGGCCAATGCACCACCACCGCACCACAAGTGTCCGGCGAATTGGCTAGGTGAGTTTTTTTATCGTTTCTTTGTGAACTGAGCCATTTGGAGTGAACCTAGCCATTTGAATTGTAGATGAAGAGGTTGAGGAAGATGGCTTTGGAGGACCCGTCATCATTCGAAGAGGAAGAAGACGATAATGACTTTGACATCATTTTAGGCATGATTTTCAATGACGATGTTCGGTGGCCAAGGAGAGGATCATACTTTGGTCACATACACATCAACCATGATAGAGCGGAGGGTCATGCGGAGATCTTTAGAGACTACTTTAACCCAAAGCCAATCTATTCGGAGAGGTACTTTCGTCCGCGCTTTCGGATGCACACTAGTTTTTTTTTCTGACCATTGCAAAAGTTGTTGAGAGATATGATGATAGGTTCAAGTTTTGGAGAAATGCATGTGGAGAGATAAGTGCAAGCCCTCTGATGAAATGCATTGTGATTGTTCGTGTCTTGGCATATGGGTGTTAGACCGACGCAATCGTTGACTATGTCTGCATTGGTGAAGACACAATCTTGGAAGTTGTTCGAAGATTCACTAAAGCAGTGATCACTGTCTTTGGCCCGGAGTACTTGAGAGCACCAACCGAGGAATACATCCAAAGGCTGATGACCGAGAGTGAAGCAAGAGGATGGCCAGGGATGCTTGGATCACTTGACTGTATGCACTGGACATGGAAGAATTGTTCTGCAGGGTGGAAGGGTCAGTAAAAAGGGCACTGCAATGATCCAACGGTCATTCTTGAGGCAGTTGCATCGTAGGATCTTTGGATATGACATTCATCCTTTGGTTTGCCTGGCTCTGACAATGACTTGAATGTGATGTCGAGATCACCGTTGTTTTCTATGCTTATTAAAGGTGAAGCTCCTGCTTGCAACTACTCGGTCAACATGCACAAATATTCGATGGGTTACTACCTTGAGGATGGCATCATCCACCATGGGTCACCTTGGTCAAAAAAATTCCGCGTCCAAAAGGTAACAAAAACTTTCACTTTGCGCAATGTCAAGAAGCTGCTAGGAAAGATGTTGAGAGAGCCTTCGGTGTGCTTCAGAAGCGCTTTGCAATTGTTTCTGGGCCTTCCGAGTACTGGAACTCCAAGGTTTTATGGCGGATCATGACTTTCTGCATCATATTGCATAACATGATCATTCAGGATGAGAGAGATATGCCTGAGAACTTTGGGTACATGACCAATGGGACTCCGGTTGAGCCAGTGTATGATACAAATAGGATCTTGGCATTTCTTAAGGAGCATCGCAAGATCGAGAACCGCCAAGTTCATTCTCAGCTCCAACAAGATCCTGTTGAGCATCACTGGTAACACCTTAGCGTATCCTAGTTGTTCTATCACATGCTACTTTGCTACATTTGAACCATTCGGTGTGTTTAAATTCTAATAATTCGGTTTGTAAACTATACTGGTGATTTGCTTGAACATTCAAATTTATGTTTAGTTTTTGTATGTGTGCTAATATGTAGTTGCAATTTATACTAGAATTGCAAAGTTTAGAAACAAAAGTACTTTGTTAAATATAGGGGGGTCGGCTAGGTCTGGCCAATACTTAGTGGAGTATATGTACTCCACTAAGCTTTTAAAATACCGAATACTCTACTATTTTTAGGGGATCGGTTAGAAATGCCATTAATTAGTACTTGCATAAGCAATAAATGGAAGGGCTTCTTTGGTTCATAGATAGGGGATTCAGATATCATGCCATATTGAATCATACGGGAAGTAAAAACACAAAGATGTATCGTGTTAGTTATTGTTTGCACCGTAATGAAAATGCACAAACTCTGCCCCAAGGGGAAATTTGTATTATGAGTTCCAAGAAAATTAGTAATTAAGTAAACCATAGTAGTAAGAAAATAAATCTTGGTTTCCAATCCTATAAACCTCATAAGGCATGGAAAATTCTTATAAAACCAAATGGCCCTAAAGTGACACGTGATCTACTTATCATATATCACATGTGCAACGGTTGTCACCTCTTCATCGGAGGAAATAAGCATGGATCATATTCTTCTTCCTCCTCACGACAACCTATCTTGGGTGGGAAAACCTCCACCACGTCCCGTTCATCGTCGTTGTCGGGTGGGGTGGCGAACTTGACACGTTTTAAAAAACTGCAACACAGAGGACTGGATTTGTTGTAAATATGCCCTAGAGGCAATAATAAAATGGTTATTATTGTATTTCCTTGTTCATGATAATTGTCTATTGTTCATGCTATAACTGTATTAACTGGAAACCATAATACATGTGTGAATACATAGACCACAACATGTCCCTAGTGAGCCTCTAGTTGACTAGCTCATTGATCAATAGATGGTTATGGTTTCCTGACCATGGACATTGGATGTCATTGATAACGGGATCGCATCATTAGGAGAATGATGTGATGGACAAGACCCAATCCTAAGCATAGCACAAGATCGTGTAGTTCATTTGCTAAGAGCTTTTCTAATGTCAAGTATCATTTCCTTAGACCATGAGATTGTGCAACTCCCGGATACCATAGGAATGCTTTGGGTGTACCAAACGTCACAACGTAACTACGTGGCTATAAAGGTGCACTACAGGTATCTCCGAAAGTGTCTGTTGGGTTGGCACGAATCAAGACTGGGATTTGTCACTCCATATGACGAAGAGGTATACCTGGGCCCACTCGGTAATGCATCATCATAATGAGCTCAATGTGACTAAGTAGTTAGTCATGGGATCATGCATTATGGAATGAGTAAAGAGACTTGCCGGCAACGAGATTGAACAAGGTATAGGGATATCGCCGATCGAATCTCGGGCAAGTAACATACCAATGGACAAAGGGAATTGTATATGGGATTGATTGAATCCTCGACATCGTGGTTCATCCGATGAGATCATCGTGGAACATGTGGGAGCCAACATGGGTATCCATATCCCGCTGTTGGTTATTGGTCGGAGAACGTCTCGGTCATGTCTGCATGGTTCCCGAACCCGTAGGGTCTACACACTTAAGGTTCGGTGATGCTACAGTTGTTATGGGAAATAGTATGTGGTTACCGAAGGTAGTTCAGAGTCCCGGATGTGATCCCGGACGTCACGAGGAGTTCCGGAATGGTCCAGCAGTGAAGATCAATATATTGGACGAAGGGTATTGGAGTCCGGAACTGTTCCGGGGGTACCAGGCTATGGCCAGCATGACAGAAAGGTGTTTCGGGAGCCCCGGCAAGTGTTGCAGGGCCTCATGGGCCAAAGGGGAAGGGGCAAACTAGCCCACTAAGGGGTGGTGCGCCCCCCAAACCCTTTCCCACGTTAGTTGGGGAGGTGGGGCGCCTCCACCTAGCTTGGGAGGCAATCCTCCACCTGCTTGGTTTGGGGGGCAAGTCTCCCTAGGATTTTCCCTGGGGAGATCCAATCTGCCTGGCCGCCGCCCCCTAGGGGAAACCCTAGGGTGCCTCCCCCTCTCCCCTTGCCCCTATATATAGTGGAGGGGTGGGAGGGCAGCTGTACCTCTTCCCTGGCACAGCCCTCTCCCTCCTCCAACTCTTCCTCCTACTCCAGAGTGCTTGGCGAAGCCCTGCTGGAGAACCACGAGCTCCACCAACACCACGCCGTCGTGCTGTCGGAGTTCTCCCTCAACTTCTCCTCTCCACTTACTGGATCAAGAAGGAGGAGACATCCCCGGGCTGTACGTGTGTTGAACACGGAGGCACCGTCCGTTCGGCGCTTAGATCGGAATCGACCGCTGTCTGAATCGCTGCGTGTACGACTCCACCAACCGCGTTCTTGTAACGCTTCCGCATCGCGATATTCAAGGGTATGAAGATGCACTCCCCTCTCTCTCGTTGCTAGTCTCTCCATAGATTGATCTTGGTGATGCGTAGAAAATTTTGAATTTCTGCTACGTTCCCCAACAGTGGCATCATGAGCTAGGTCTATTGCGTAGATTCTATGCACGAGTATAACACAAGTAGTTGTGGGCGTTGGTTTGTTCAATTTGCTTACCTTTACTAGTCCTATCTTGTTTCGGCGGTATTGTGGGATGAAGCAGCCCGGACCGACCTTACACGTACGCTTACGCGAGACAGGCTCCACCGACTGACATGCACTTCTTGCATAAAGGTGGCTAGCGGGTGCCAGTCTCTCCCACTTTAGTCGGATCGGATTCGATGAAAAGGGTCCTTATGAAGGGTAAATAGCAATTGGCATATCACCGTTGTGGCTTTTGCGTAGGTAAGAAACGTTCTTGCTAGAAACCCATAGCAGCCACGTAAAACATGCAACAACAATTAGAGGACGTCTAACTTGTTTTTGCAGGGTATGCTATGTGTTGTGATATGGCCAAAAGAATGTGATGAATGATATATGTGATGTATGAGATTGATCATGTTCTTGTAATAGGAATCACGACTTGCATGTCGATGAGTATGACAACCGGCAGGAGCCATAGGAGTTGTCTTAATTTATTGTATGACTTGCGTGTCATTGAAAACGCCATGTAATTACTTTACTTTATTGCTAACCGTTAGCCATAGTAGTAGAAGTAAATAGTTGGCAAGACAACTTCATGAAGACACGATGATGGAGATCATGGTGTCATGCCGGTGACGAAGGTGATCATGCCGTGCCTCAAAGATGGAGATCAAAGGCGCAAGATGATATTGGCCATATCATGTCACTTTATGATTTGCATGTGATGTTTGTCATGTTTACATCTTATTTGCTTAGAACGACGGTAGCATAAAGAGGATGATCCCTTACTAAAATTTCAAGAAAGTGTTCCCCCTAACTGTGCACCGTTGCGAAAGTTCGTTGTTTCAAAGCACCACGTGATGATCGGGTGTGATAGATTCTAACGTTCGCATACAACGGGTATAAGCCAGATTTACACATGCAAAACACTTAGGTTGACTTGACGGGCCTAGCATGTACAGACATGGCCTCGGAACACAAGAGACCGAAAGGTCAAACATGAGTCGTATAGTAGATATGATCAACATGAAGATGTTCACCGATGATGACTAGTCCGTCTCACGTGATGATCGGACACGGCCTAGTTGACTCGGATCATGTATCACTTAGATGACTAGAGGGATGTCCATCTGAGTGGGAGTTAATTAAATTAGATGAACTTAATTATCATGAACACAGTCAAAAGGTCTTTGCAAATTATGTCGTAACTTGCGCTTTAGTTCTACTGTTTTAGATATGTTCCTAGAGAAAATTTAGTTGAAAGTTGATAGTAGCAATTATGCGGACTAGGTCCGTAAACTGAGGATTGTCCTCGTTGCTACGCAGAAGGCTTATGTCATTAATGCACCGCTCGGTGTGCTGAACGTCGAACGTCGTCTGTGGATGTTGCGAACATCTGGCATACACGTTTGATGACTATGTGATAGTTCAGTAATGTTAAACGGTTTAGAATTGAGGCGCCGAAGACGATTTTGAAATGTTGCGGAACATATGAGATGTTCAAAGGGCTGAAATTGGGATTTCAGGCTCGTGCCCACGTCAAGAGGTATGAGACCTCTGACGAGTTTCTTAAGCCTGCAAACTAAGGGAGAAAAGCTCAATCGTTGAGCATGTGCTCAGATTGTATGAGTACTACAATCACTTGAATCGAGTGGGAGTTAATCTTCCTTAAGAGATAGTGATGGTTCTCCAAAGTCACTGCCACCAAGCTACGAGAGCTTCGTGATGAACTATAACATATCAGGGATAGATATGATGATCCTTGAGCTATTCGCGATGTTTGACACTGCGAAAGTAGAAATCAAAAAGGAGCATCAATTGTTTATGGTTAGTGAAACCACTTGTTTCGAGAAGGGCAAGGGCAAGAAGGGATACTTCATGAAACAACAAACCAGTTGCTGCTCTAGTGGAGAAACCCAAAGTTTGAACCCAAACCCGAGACTAAGTGCTTCTATTATGAGGGGAACGGTCACTGAAGCAGAACTACCCTAGATACTTGGTAGATGAGAAGGCTGGCAAGGTTGACAGAAGTATGTTGGATATACGTTATATTAAATGTGTAATTTACTTGTACTCCTAGTAGCACCAGGGTATTAGATACCGGTTCGGTTGCTAAGTGTTAGTAACTCGAAATAAAAAGCCACGGAACAAATGGAGACTAGCTAAAGGTGAGATGACGATATGTGTTGGAAGTGTTTCCAAGGTTGATGTGATCAAGCATCGCATGCTCCCTCTACCATCAAGATTGGTGTTAAACCTAAATAATTGTTATTTGGTGTTTGCATTGAGCATAGACATGATTGGATTATTTTTATCGCAATATGGTTATTCATTTAAGGAGAATAATGGTTACTCTGTTTATTTGAATAATACCTTCAATGGTCTTGCACCTAAAATGAATGGTTTACTGAATCTCGATCATAGTGATACACATGTTCATGCCAAAAGATATAAGATAGTAATGATAGTACCACATACTTGTGGCACTTCCACTTGAGTCATATTGGTATAAAATGCATGAAGAAGCTCCATGTTTGATGGATCTTTGGACTCACTCATTTTTGAAAAGATTGAGACATGCGAACCATGTCTATTGGTATATATGCATGAAGAAACTCCATACATATGGATCGTTTGGACTCACTTGATTTTGAATCACTTGAGACATGCAAATCATACCACATGGGCAAGATGACTGAAGGCCTCGTATTCAGTGAGATGGAACAAGAGAGCAACTTGTTGGAAGTAATACATTTGATGTGTGCAATCTAATGAGTGCTGAGGCACGCAGTGAATATCATTATGTTCTTACTTCACAGATGATTTGAGTAGATGTTAAGTATATTTACTTGATGAAACAAAAGTCTGAATTATTGAAAGGTTCAAGTAATTTCAGAGTGAAGTTGAAGATCATCGTGACAAGAGGATGTAATGTCTATGATATGATCATAGAAATAAATATCTGAGTTACGAGTTTGGCACACAATTAAGACATTGTGGAAATTGTTTCACAACTAATACCGCCTGGAACACTATAGTTTGATGGTGTGTCCGAACATCATAACTGCACCCTATTGGATATGGTGCATACCATGATGTCTATTATCGAATTACCACTATCATTTATGGGTTAGGCATTAGAGACAACCACATTCACTTTAATAGGGCACCACGTAATTCCATTAAGATGACACCGTATGAACTATGGTTTAAAGAAACCTAAGGTGCCATTTCTTATAAAGTTTGGGGTTGCGACGCTTATGTGAAAAAGTTTCAGGCTGATAAGCTCGAACCCAAAGTGGATAAATGCATCTTCATAGGACACCCAAAAATAGTTGGGTATACCTGCTGTCTCAGATCCGGAAGCAAAAGGGATTGTTTCTAGAATCGGGTCCGTTCTCGAGGAAAAGTTTCTCTCGAAAGAATTGAGTGGGAAGATGGTGGAGACTTGATGAGGTTATTGAACCGTCACTTCAACTAGTGTGTAGCAGGGCACATGAAGTTGTTCTTGTGGCGCCTACACCAGTTGAAGTGGAAGCTGATGATAGTGATCATGAAACTTCGGATCAAGTCACTACCAAACCTCGTAGGTCGACAAGGACGCATACTGCTTCAGAGTGGTGCGGTAATCCTGTCTTGAAGGTCATGTTGCTAGACAACAATGAACCTACGAGCTATGGAGAAGCGATGGTGGGCCAGGATTCTGACGAATGGCTCGAGGCCATAAAATCCGAGAGAGGATCCATGTATGAAACCAAAGTATAGACTTTGGAAGAACTACTTGATGGTCGTAAGGCTGTTGGGTAAAGATGGATTTTAAAAGGAAGACGGACAATGATGGTAAATATCACCATTAAGAAAGCTCGACTTGTCATTAAGATGTTTTCCGACAAGCTCAAGGAGTTGACTATGATGAGACTTTCTCACTCGTCGCGATGCTAAGAGTATGTTGAAATTACATTAGCAGTTCCTGCATTATTTATGAAATCTTGCAGATAGGATGTCAAAACATTGTTTCCTCAATGATTTTCTTGAGGAAAGGTTGTATGTGATACAACCAAAATGTTTTGTCAATCCTAAAAGATGATAACAAGTATGCTATGCTCCAGCAATCCTTCTAAGGACTGGAGTAAGCATCTCAGAGTTGGAATATATGCTTTGATGAGATGATCAAAGATTTTGGGTTTATATGAAGTTTATTGGAAACTTGTATTTCCAAAGAAGTGAGTGGGAGCACTATAGCATTTCTGATGAGTATATGTTGTTGACATATTGTTGATCGGAAATGATGTAGAATTTCTAGAAAGCATATAGGGTTATTTGAAAAGTGTTTTTCAATGGAAAACCTGGACTAAGATACTTGAACATTGAGCATCAAGATCTATAAGGATAGATCAAAAATCGCTTGATAGTACTTTCAAATGAATACGCACCGTGACAAGATTTTGAAGGAGTTCAAAATAGATCGGCAAAGAAGGAGTTCTTGGCTGTGTTATAAGGTGTGAGTATTGAGTAAGACTCAAGACCTAACCACGGCTGAAGAGAGAGAAAGGACAAAGGTCGTCCCCTATGCTTTTGACGTAGGCTCTACAGTATGCTATGCTGTGTACCGCACCTGAAGTGTGCCTTGCCATGAGTCAGTCAAGGGGTACAAGAGTGATCCAGAAATGGATCACAGGACAGCGGTCAAAGTTATCCTTAGTGACTAGTGGACTAAGGAATTTTTCTCGATTATGGAGGTGGTAAAATAGTTCGTCGTAAAGGGTTACGTCGATGCAAACTTTCACACTAATCTGGATGACTCTGAATAGTAAACCGGATTCATATAGTAGAACAGTTATTTGGAATAGTTCCAAATAGTGCGTGGTAGCTGCATCTACAAGATGACGTAGAGATTTGTAAAGAACACATGGATCTGAAAGGTTCAGACCCATTGACTAATAACCTCTCTCACAAGCGAGATATGATCAAACCCCATGGGTGTTGAATTCATTACAATCACATAGTGATGTGAACTAGATTATTGACTCTAGTGCAAGTGGGAGACTATTGGAAATATGCCATAGAGGCAATAATAAAATGGTTACTATTGTATTTCCTTGTTCATGATAATTGTCTATTGTTCATGCTATAATTGTATTAACTGGAAACTGTAATGCATGTGTGAATACATAGACCACAACATGACCCTAGTGAGCCTCTAGTTGACTAGCTCGTTGATCAATAGATGGTTATGGTTTCTTGACCATGGACATTAGATGTCATTGATAACGGGATCACATCATTAGGAGAATGGTGTGATGGACAAGACCCAATCCTAAGCATAGCACAAGATCATGTAGTTCGTTTGCTAAGAGCTTTTCTAATGTCAAGTATCATTTCCTTAGACCATGAGATTGTGCAACTCCCGGATACCGTAGGAATGCTTTGGGTGTACCAAACGTCACAACGAATCGGGTGGCTATAAAGGTGCACTACAGGTATCTCCGAAAGTGTCATTGGTTGGCACGAATCGAGGCGGGATTTGTCACTCCGTATGACGAAGAGGTATCTCTGGGCCCACTCGGTAATGCATCATCATAATGAGCTCAATGTGACTAAGTAGTTAGTCACGGGATCATGCATTACGGAACGAGTAAAGAGACTTGCCGGTAACGAGATTGAACAAGGTATAGGGATACCGCCGATCGAATCTCAGGCAAGTAACATACCAATGGACAAAGGGAATTGTATACGGGATTGATTGAATCCTCGACATCGTGGTTCATCCGATGAGATCATCGTGGAACATGTGGGAGCCAACATGGGTATCCAGATCCCGCTGTTAGTTATTGGCCAGAGAACGTCTCGGTCATATGTGCATGGTTCCCAAACCCGTAGGGTCTACACACTTAAGGTTCGGTGACGCTAGAGTTGTTATGAGAAATAGTATGTGGTTACCGAAGGTAGTTCAGAGTCCCGGATGTGATCCCGGACGTCACGAGGAGTTCTGGAATGGTCCGGCAGTGAAGATCTATATATTGGACGAAGGGTATTGGAGTCCGGAAGTGTTCCGGGGGTACCAGGCTATGGCCAGCATGACCGAAAGGTGTTTCGGGAGCCTCGGCAAGTGTTGGAGGGCCTCATGGGCCAAAAGGGAAGGGGCAAACCAGCCCACTAAGGGGTGGTGCGCCCCCCACACCCTTCCCCATGTTAGTTGGGGAGGTGGGGCGCCTCCACCTAGCTTGGGAGGCAATCCTCCACCTGCTTGGTTTGGGGGGCAAGTCTCCCTAGGATTTTCCCAAGGGAGATCCAATCTGCTTGGCCGCCGCCCCCTAGGGGAAACCCTAGGGTGCCTCGCCCTCTCCACTTGCCCCTATATATAGTGGAGGGGTGGGAGGGCAGCCGTACCTCTTCCCTGGCGCAGCCCTCTCCCTCCTCCAACTCTTCCTCCTACTCCATAGTGCTTGGCGAAGCTCTGCTGGAGAACCACGAGCTCCACCAACACCACGCCGTCGTGCTATCGGAGTTCTCCCTCAACTTCTCCTCTCCCCTTGCTGGATCAAGAAGGAGGAGGCGTCCCCGGGCTGTACGTTGATGACCCACAAGTATAGGGGATCTATCATAGTCCTTTCGATAAGTAAGAGTGTCGAACCCAACGAGGAGCAGAAGGAACTGATAAGCGGTTTTCAGCAAGGTATTCTCTGCAAGTACTGAAATAAGTGGTAACAGGTAGTTTTGTGATAAGATAAACTGTAACGAGCAATAAGTAACAAAAGTAAATAAAGTGCAACAAGGTGGCCCAATCCTTTTTGTAGCAAAGGACAAGCCTGGACAAACTCTTATAATAGGAAAAGCGCTCCCGAGGACACATGGGAATATCGTCAAGCTAGTTTTCATCACGCTCATATGATTCGCGTTCGGTACTTTGATAATTTGATATGTGGGTGGACCGGTGCTTGGGTGTTGTTCTTACTTGAACAAGCATCCCACTTATGATTAACCTCTATTGCAAGCATCCGCAACTACAACAAAAGTATTAAGGTAAACCTAACCATAGCATGAAACATATGGATCCAAATCAGCCCCTTACGAAGCAACGCATAAACTAGGGTTTAAGCTTCTATCACTCTAGCAACCCATCATCTACTTATTACTTCCCAATGCCTTCCTCTAGGCCCAAATAATGGTGAAGTGTTATGTAGTCGACGTTCACATAACACCACTAGAGGCTAGACAACATACATCTTATCAAAATATCGAAGCTAATACCAAATTCACATGACTACTAATAGCAAGACTTCTCCCTTGTCCTCAGGAACAAACGTAACTACTCACAAAGCATATTCATGTTCATAATCAGAGGGGTAATAATATGCATAAAAGATCTGAACATATGATCTTCCACCAAATAAACCAACTAGCATCAACTACAAGGAGTAATCAACACTACTAGCAATCTACTAGCACCAATCCCGGACTTGGAGACAAGAATTGGATACAAGAGATGAACTAGGGTTTGGAGATGAGATGGTGCTGGTGAAGATGTTGATGGGGATTGCCCTCTCCCGATGAGAGGAGCGTTGGTGATGACGATGGTGATGATTTCCCCTCCCGGAGGGAAGTGTCCCCGGCAGAACAGCTCTGCTGGAGCCCTAGATTGGTTCCGCCAAGGTTCCGCCTCCTGGCAGTGGAGTCTCGTCCCGAAAGGTTGCCTTCTATTTTTTTCTCATCGAAAGACTTCATATAGGAGAAGATGGACGTCGAAGAGCCACCAGGGGGCCCACGAGGTAGGGGGGCGCGCCCCAGGGGGGCGGCACCCCCCACCCTCGTGAGCAGGGTGTGGGTCCCCTGGCCTTCATCTTTGGCGACGATTTTTCTTTATTTATTTTAAGATATTCCGTGGAGTTTCAGGACTTTTGGAGTTGCACAGAATAGGTCTCCAATATTTGCTCCTTTTCCAGCCCAGAATTCCAGCTGCCGGCATTCTCCCTCTTCATGTAAACCTTGTAAAATAAGAGAGAATAGCCATAAGTATTGTGATATAACGTGAAATAACAGCCCATAATGCAATAAATATTGACTTAAAAGCATGATGCAAAATGGACGTATCATACGTGTGTTGAACGCGGCACCGTCCGTTTGGCGCTTAGATCGGAATCGACCGCGATCTGAATCGCTGCGTGTACGACTCCACCAAACGCGTTCTTGTAACGCTTCCGCATGGCGATCTTCAGGGGTATGAAGATGCACTCGCCTCAATCTCGTTGCTAGTCTCTCCATAGATTAATCTTGGTGATGCGTAGAAAATTTTGAATTTCTGCTACGTTCCCCAACAGGATTACCAATCGTCGAGCAAGCCGAGCGGTGGCAACAAGGTGTTGGTGCTCATGTCGAGGCGAATGAGGTGCACCTGCTCGGAGTGCCCCACATTGAGGCTGAAGCACAACACACCTCCACTGGAACCATTGTCCTCCAATGCACACAACATGGGGAGGATCGGCTCCACGCGTGGTAGCCTCGCCGCCTTGAAGCCCTCCATCTCCCACAATTTAGCCACGCGGAGGTCCTCACCGCTGTCGTCCCTCCGCCACTGCTCGGTGGCCACGTCCATTGCCCATACCGCCACCGCCATGTCCCCAGGCGCCACAGGCTTGTCGCACGTTTTGCAGGCCTCAGAGCCGCGCTCCTCGCCGATGCAGACGAGCTTGATGGAGATGCTGCCGCCATCGCCGGTGGCGGGACAAGAGCTCATGGTGCAGCTAAACGTGTGATTAGCATTATTGTTCAGAGCTGGCAAAGCCAACACTCCAGCGGTGCTGGGATGAAGCGAAAGGGCACCTCGTTGCCACCTAACAGGAGATCATCATAGTCGCAACAAAGGATGCCCTGCCCAAGACCGGCCCAAGATTCTTTTTAAGGTACGGGGGCGAAAGATTGATTCACGAGACGTGCCGCGATGAAGATGGGGATCGGCCCAAGATTTTTTAGTATGTTCGTCGGTGCATTTCAGCTCATATGTAGTTCATACTGAATGCAAAACATTTTATATTTGTGAATGAAGAGAGTAGCTACCAAGGACAAAATGTTGAAAGAAAGTGTCTTGGGAAATTTTCCACTTTTTTCTGTTAGTGATAGAAATCACCAGGCATCTCTATTTTGAATGTTCGGTTACAAAGTTTGTGCAGGGTACATTTAGTATGGCATACAAAGCATAAACCGGGGCGTTTCTCGCAATGCTTTTGATGGATCCCTTGTACCTGCGTGCGAGCAGCATTGTCCAGATTACATACAGGCTATCTTCAAACTGCGTCACATGGAAATGCTTGGAGTGTAAGGGCATCTGCATCTTCAATGCCTACTCTTAAACCGCTAGCAACCGTCTGAACCGCTCGGTTTGGACATGTTGTGTCATTCAGCACTGGTCTGTATCAATTCGTAGGATGGTCCAGACATACTTTCTCCCGCAAACTGGAGACAAATTTAGGGGGCTTTGCGGGCATCTGGACAACACCTATGCCCGCTTCTGACCATCCCGGTCCACCCAAAACCATCCTCCCTCGCCCACGTGCGTTCACGTCCGTCGCCAACTGCCCACATTCATGCCGGTGCATAGCGACAGCTCTACATTCAAGACGGCTCAGGGCGGCCGCAACCTATCACTGCCTCCGTCATTGAAGCGGCACGCCGGCCGAGAGTGTCGCCTGCTGCATGCCCACACACCTCCTCGCCGCATTCAACCATCTCCATTAAACCCGCATTGAAGCCGAGAAACCTACTCCGACCACACGTCTATTCACGAGCGGGCGGCATTAAACACAACGACATCCAAGATCCTCCCGCCATTAAAAGGAGGCCAGACGCGGGGCAAGAATTGCACCACTCCCCCGCTCCCCATCTCCTCCTTTCATCATTTTCTCCACCCTTTCGATGGCATCCGACGAGCAGGAAGAGCATTTCTCCGGCATAAAAGCAGGCTGGGTGGCCCACGAGGTCATCAGATACGAGCGAGGCAGCTCGCTGCTCCACCTCCCTCGCGTAGCCTAGCAGTGCAAGTTACCGCTCCAAGCCGGCGCCTGGTTCAGCAACTCTCCGCTCCAAGCCAACTCACGGAGGAGTGGCGAGTTGCTCCAGGCCGGCACGGGCATCATCGCTACAGTGGACGACGCCGCGTCGTACCGCGCCTGTCGTGCCTACGATCGTGCCATCTGATGTCAACGTGCGCGTAATCGCACCCTATCGATAGAGAAAGAAGCCGGCTACGTGCAGATTTACAAGTCGGTGGTCAGCACATCCGCGTCCCAGGAAGGCTACCGCCGGCGCGTCGCCGGCTTGCACAACCGGTGACCTGTCTGGTTCTTTATCTTAGACCATCGTTGCCCCCCTGTCTGGGCTCCATGTGTGACGCCCGGGTAATTAAGCTGCAACAACCCTCTGCTAATGATGCCACATCACTTCGATTATTATTGATGATCTCGCGTTAGTTCGAAACCGATTCAAATTCAAATTCAAAAATCAAGCAAACAATAAAAGTTTTCATATATTAGAACTAAAATGTTCTTAACGGGACAAATAAATCATGGATAATATTGGTAGAGAAACAACATCTTTATAAAACAATTAAATACCCTAAAGTGATTAAAACAGTAGCAAAAACAATTTATTATACCCCTATTATATTTATAAAATACTAATCTATTTTAGCTAGGTGCCAAACTTACTGTGGCAGTGGTATAATTAATGTTACTATTTTAGGGGCTAATTGAATATTTTACAAAACTAAAACAATTTGGGAAAAATTAAAACAATAAAAGAATAAATAAATGAAAAAGGGAAATAAATGGAAACCAAAAAAAGGGGAAACTTAATCTGCTGGGCCGTGTGGCCCATTAGGCAAAATAACCCAGCCCTGGCGAGCCTCGCCTCCCTCCTGTTCACGGGAGGGCGTGGCGCTCATCCACCGTCGCCATAGCCGGCGATGTGCACGCGTCGGCGATCTCCTGGTCGCGTGGATGGATAAGGCCACCCAAACCCCCCTGGAGAACCCTAGCCTCACCACTTTTCCTCCCGCTCGCTGCCTCCTTCCTCGTGCACTGCCGAGCCATCGACGCCATGGTTCTCCTCGTCCGCATGCTCTCAGTCGTCCCCGCGGGCTGGGACCTTTCTAGCAGCGCCTTCGCTGTCCGCCGCGTCGACTACGCAAGAGGATTGAGGCCGGGAGGCCACCACATCCACCGGATCGACGCCATCTTCTTCCTCGGTCGTCGCCGCTGCTCTTCGTCGATCCGTCGCCTCTGCAGCTCCTAAGCCACCAACGGGCCTCCGTGTGCCTCCGCGGTGAGCTCCTCGACCGATTCCCCCTCTTCTCCGGCTCGATCTGTTCCGTTTGTGGCCGTCCTGTGAGCTTTGTCCACCATGGCAAAAGTTCAGTGTCCGCGTACATGTGCGCTGCTGCTCCTCTGTTGGTGGTGCGTGTTGCTGCTGCCTTCTACCTCCTGCTGCTCGTGTCGTCACGCCCGTGCTCTCGCTCGCTGGCCTCTGGAAGCGACTGGTTGCGCCCGGCCGCGCCTACGCGTGACCGCCTACTCGTGGCCTCGCCCCTGCTCGCCGCTCGCTACCATCCGCGCCCGTCAGGGCCGCGCCCTGCTTCCCCGTGCGCCGGCGCTGGCCTCGCTAGCCTCGCTGGCTGGAACGAGCCCCCAGCCTTGCAGCCTTGGCCAAAGGCCACTGCCACCTGGGCCCGACCCGTGTTAACTAGGAAGGCCCTAATTAACTAAGCCCAAAACACCCTTTGCTAATTTTCTCAAAAAATAAATTAAAATTAAAAACTGGCACATGGGTCAATGACAGATGGGTCCCGCTGGACACGTTGACCAGTCAACTGACCCCACCTGTCAGCTTCTAACACATGCTGTTGGGTACACTTTGGGTGCACTTGGCTTTTAATCCATTTAATATCTCGAATTATTAATAAATCCAGAAATTGAGAAATTCATTAAAATTTGGAAAATAATATAAAATAAACCGTAGCTCGGATGGAAAAACTTTGTACATGAAAGTTGCTTAGAACGACGAGACGAATCTGGATACGCAGCCCGTTCGTCCGCCATACATCCCTAGCATAGCAAACACGCAACTTTCCCCCTCCGGTTCATCTGTTCGAAAACGTGAAACACCGGGAATACTTTCCCGGATGTTTTCCCCCTTCGTCGGTATCACCTACTACCATGATTAGGCACACCTAGCATCGTTACTTGTCATGTCATGCATCGATATGCATCTATTTGCATGTTATTCATTGTTTCTTCCCCCTCTTCTCTCCGGTAGACTACGAGACCGACGCTGCTGCTGCCCAGTTCGACTACGGAGTTGACGACCCCTCCTTCTTGCCAGAGCAACCAGGCAAGCCCCCCCCCCCTTGATCACCAGATATCGCCTATTCTCCTCTATACTGCTTGCATTAGAGTAGTGTAGCATGTTACTGCTTTCCCTTAATAATATTCTGATGCATAGCCTGACATTGTTGCTACATCTGTTGATACCTTACCTGCAATCCTAATACTTTGTATAGGATGCTAGTTTATCATCTGTAGCCCTACATTCTTGTTGGTCTGCCTTGCTATACTATCGGGCCGTGATCACTTGGGAGGTGATCACGGGTAAATGCTATACATATATACATATTACAAATGGTGACTAAAGTCGGGTTGGCTCGAAGAGTACCCGCGAGTGATTCACGGATTGGGGGCTGAAAGGACCTTTGTCCCGACGGCCCTGTGTGTGGATCTTTGTGGCGGAGCGGTAGGGCAGGTTGAGACCACCTAGGCGAGAGGTGGGCCTGACCCTGGTCGGCGTTCGCAGTTGCTTCATAATAACACGCTTAACGAGATCTTGGTATTTGATCTGAGTCTAGCCACTGGCCTATACGCATTAACCAACTACGCGAGAAAGATATGGGAACTCGACATCGTGGTATCAGCCGAAGCCTTCTAGACGTCAGCGACTGAGCGGCGCGCGCCAGATTGGACCGCGTAACGTGACTTCCTTTGTAATGGAGGTTGCTAGGTCTGCTTCCGCCGCCCCGCAGCGTCTTGGTGTGTGATGGGCGATGTGCCCGCACCCTGCGCCATAGGAGTTAGACCGGCGTCTTGACCTCTCTGTTAGGCCTAGCGGGCTGCGACGTGTTGATCTTCCGAGGCGGGCATGACCCAGAAAGTGTGTCCACCAAATGGGATCGGCGTGTTGGGTTATGTGGTGCACCCTGCAGGAAGTTTATCTGCTCGAATAGCCATGTCCCTCGGTAAAAGGACGACCGGAGTTGTACCTTGACCTTATGACAACTAGAACCGGATACTTAATAAAACACACCTGACAAGTTCCACGAATAACCCGTGATCGCTTCCATAGGGCGACGAGGGAGGATCGCCGGGTAGGATTATGCTATGTGATGCTACTTGGAGGACTTCAATCTACTCTCTTCTACATGCTGCAAGATGGAGGCTGCCAGAAGCGTAGTCTTCGATAGGACTAGCTACCCCCCTCTTATTCTGGCATTCTGCAGTTCAGTCCACCAATATTGCCTCTTTACACATATACCCATATGCATATGTAGTTAGATCCTTGATTGCAAGTACTTTGGATGAGTACTCACGGTTGGTTTTCTCCCTCTTTTCCCCCTTTCCTTTCTACCTAGTTGTCGCAACCAGATGCTGGAGCCCAGGAGCTAGACGCCACCTTCGACGATGATTCCTACTGCACTGGAGGTGCCTACTACTACGTGCAGGCCGCTGACGACGACAATGAGTAGTTAGGAGGATCCCAGGCAGGAGGCCTGCGCCTCTTTCGATCTATATCCCAGTTTGTGCTAGCCATCTTATGGCAACTTGTTTAACTTATGTCTGTACTCAGATATTGTTGCTTCCGCTGACTCATCTATGATCGAGCACTTGTATTCAAGCCCTCGAGGCCCCTGGCTTGTATTATGATGCTTGTATGACTTTTTTTATTTGTAGAGTTGTGTTGTGATATCTTCCCGTGAGTCCCTGATCTTGATCGTACACGTTTGCGTGTATGATTAGTGTACGATTGAATCAGGGGCGTCACAAGTTGGTATCAGAGCCGACTACTTGTAGGAATCCCCCTTCCACACTCCTTGGCCGAAGTCGAGTCTAGACATTGCAAAGCTTTTTACTAACTTGGATGTGCGGCTTACGGGCCCACGTCGCCATTGGGTGGTATTAGGATCTTTTACTCCTCGTCTATGCTCTGGGACTCTGATCTCTCCTCTAGTCGGGTTAAATGGTTTTACTAACTCTAACTCTAGCTTCTTATAACTACTTCCTCCCGGAGAGCCACTCGATTCAGATGATCGCTTGATGCACTTGAAGATTCTGAAGTTACTCTCCGATGTTCCCTCGATACTTTGTGCTCATCGGGTTTGCAACCCTACCACCGAGACATCCCTATGGATAGCTACTTATACTTGCCACCCTTATCTTCATTCTCGATTACTCTTGATACTACAAGATACCCTGAACTACTTCCTGTTGTTCCGAGAATATGTTGTGCCTACTGCCTTGCAGTTCCTTGCCACCTGAATACCTCCTACGGATAATTTCTCGCCCTTATCGAGTATTCATCCATCCCCAGTTGTCCATATGTTTCATATGATACTTTGAAATTCTATCTGATCATTCGAGAATCCTCTTCAAACTATTGCTCTACATATACTTGTCTGCTTGCATTATGGATGCTTCCCATAGGTCTAGCAACATTCATTAGTCTCCTTTGACACCGTCATTTTGATCCTATTGATTCAACATGAGTGCGAATGCATGCAATCATCGGTTGATTCTTTTAAAATTATCCTTCCGGCTGAGATGTCATTTTGAACATGATCTGCTTATCGACCAATCAAATTGTCGTCGATTGTACCCCTAAGTCTATTCAGTTTACCCATCCTTAATTAGAGCGTTTGCTTCTGATCCCTTGAATCAGAAATCATGATTCCTTACATTGAGCTTTGAATTAGTCAGTTGTTTCTATAATCCAATACATTTGTATTGTTTCTTCCTTTGATTGTGTGCCGATGCTCACATCAGCTCCATTATGGACCGTCTGATCCTTTGTGGAATTATCATCCGACAATGTCCTTTGTATACAAAACCTCGAGAAGTTCTTTCACTGATACATAATTCCATTGGTAAATCCTATTCTCTGATTTGGCCAAACCATGCTCTGCTTTTGAGCTGGTGATAATTACTCTTGAAATTTGTGGTATATGTTTCCAAGATGCCCCATTGGGTTGAAGCTATACCTTCCCAAAAACCGTATGAACCTCGAGGGTTTCATAAGTCATACCCTTCTCGTGTTTTACCAGATAATTTTCTACCATACAACTTCTTTGAAGACGAGAAGTGGATGAAAGGTCATGCATTAAAGAAGTGGGAGTCGACCTTGAACTTTGTATTCATGCTCATGGAACCGGTGTGGAACTTATCATGGAAGCTTCTTGCAAAATATTTAATCATTTGGTTAATTATTTCGGTGTCATTAAATTGGGTCCCTTGCAGCTATGGTTCCGACCATATTGTTCTCCTTTGATCCCATTTCTCGGGAAAGTTTAAGCATTTGTCTTCTGTGGGTCAATACCCCAGTCCAACCTTGACTTTGATCTATCGTCGAGTATTACACTCTGGTATCTTGAGAATATCATGGAACTGCATAACTTCTTATGGGTTCGTCATCAATTATTATTTCTCACCGCTTCCAATTTTCATGGGTTTTGGGTTGTCGTCAACCGAGAACATCGATTTGTGAATCAAATCAATACTGAGATTCAGTACTCCCAGTACTTTGTTGTCGAGATGTTTAATACTCCATCACGTCATTCCTAGCCTGATCGGCTATACAGTATCATGCTGATTTTAACTATGCTACCTGGTCCTTAATTCCCGGAGCACCACTTTCGGCAATGAGCTAAGCTTACATCGATCTTCCTCGGCGTATCATTTCGCCTTGGACAGCAAGCTTGATTTCAAGTTTGTACTGTACTGGTTTCAATAACCTTTCGCTCCATCATTCATTTGACTTGATGTCATCACCAATCAATTACATCTTCATGAAATCTCGCGACAAATGTGTCGTGAACATCATCAACATTCTGAGCTCTTCTAAGATATATATCGAATTCTTGATGAAAAATACCACCCTTTGCTCTCGGTGATTTGTGTTATCATCGACCACTTTATTGCCTTTCGTTCAACACAAACTTGTTCATGTTTTGTGTTATACCTTGAGCTCCTCGCTATCTAGCCCATGTTCTATTTTACCATGGAGTATTACCATCTCTTTTCGTCAAGAATGTGGTGAGAATTTCACCACCTCTTAAGAATTCTTGATATAATAACACTTCTTGCCATCTCCGTTCATTCCTTGGTCCCCGTGTTGTTTTTAACCGGAATAGCGACAATTGAGCTATGACGCGTGAATTCAAAACTTCTAGCAACCCTATCGCTTTGACGTGAATGGGCGATAGATTTATTCTAAGTCTTTCGATAATTGAATCACCATTCTAAACATTGATCATGCTATCTAAGCCCATATTATGGGTGCATCTTTCAACCAATGTTTACTTGTGTAGGTTTTCCTCGAGCATGCATCATTATACCATTTGATCTGGCAAATGTTATCTCCTTGTTTACATAATTGTGGAAATCCATCCTTTGGAAATCTCGATGATTTGTTGCTAAGTCCATCAGCCACCTCATCATCCTCTCCTTGGTTTAATGATGAACTATTGTTTCAGGAACCCGCTCCCATAGTTCATTTCCCGAGAATCTTGCAATGTCATTTAGTCGATTTGTGTTGCACCTTTTCTTCTCGGACATCCTGAGTCTGAGGTATCATGACACCAATCGGATCTGAATCTCGGTTAGATATGATGGTTGGGACAACTTTCCAGGAGTTATGATGTTGGTCCTTTGATGACCCAGTAATATGATGTCATGCCTAGCTCCTCTAGCTGGAGGACATGTCATTATAATTTCTTTTTCAAGGATAACTATTCTTCCCTGAGGAAATCGTAAGACTTATTCTACAAGTTATTCCTGATGGATCCTTTGTGTTTCCAAAGTCTGATCTTCACCCGATGACAATGTCAATGCTATTTCGAAGCATGTCTGTGGTACTCCAATTTTCAACAAGAACATTTGAAGCCCAATGCTAAATGTTTCTTGCTCAATTATCCAAACACCGCTGTATGGGTAATGTCATGAAAATTCCATCCCCTACCTAAAGAGTTTTCTACATTATATCCTATCATGGATATCATACTCTGCTTGTCCTTCGGAAGGATATACCCTTGAAATATGTGTTTAAACACATTTTCCTTTTCATTGTTCTGTTTAACCTGATAATCGTATTTTCCTTTCCATTGGTTGGTTTAACGTTTCTTGTGATCTATATGATCTAAGCAGTAATATTCTCCTGCTTATGTAAACACCTCGGTGTAGAACTTTGTCAGTATGACCCTGTTACTATTGTTGATGACATTCTGGTAGCCACCGATGGACGAGAACCTTGCCTACTGGTCCGCCTCGTTTAACGAGCAGGAAAATGGTTCTCTTTGTCCCTCGCCCTTGGTACCGATGTTGTCGCTGACATAACCGACAGACTATCCTCTAACATGCCTGGCTTACATGATCGTACAAGATGTCACCGACCTTCATACCTTTAACCACATGGTGGGCCCATAACCCATAGTTCCACATGATCGAAACCTGACTCTCCTGTACACCTTGTTGACAAAGTTATCCCTTGCTCTTGGTTTCGTAGGTAATTCATGAGCCACCTTCCTAGTGATCTATTCTGGTATCAGACGCAATACTTATTCTCATTGCTCTGAACCCCTTTTCACACTCCGTTTCAGGCAACGAGCGATTGCATGCCCGCTCGGAATTTCTCATGCGACCTTCCTACTTTGCTCTCGATATATTATTAAGTTTCAATTTGAGAGGTACTTTCCGCCACCTCCCCCGATGTTATCAACCAGATAGACAACCATCCAGAGGTCCGTTCTCTTGGAATACCCCCTTTATTCTTCCGTAAGTACGATGGAGTCCCCAAAGAAATGATGCCGACTTCATCATGATGGCTGGAAGCAGAGTAATGAAGACGTCAATTTAATGGATCGACCTCATCGAGAAGAGCAACCAACACCAAGAAAACCAGTTAGACTTTCGTAACCAAATCCCTTCACCCTAACTCCCGCTCCTAAATCTCGGGACGAGATTTCTTGTAGTGGAGGAGAATTGTGACGCCCGGGTAATTAAGCTACAACAACCCTCTGCTAATGATGCCACATCACTTCGATTATTGTTGATGATCTCGCGTCAGTTCGAAAGCGATTCAAATTCAAATTCAAAAAATCAAGCAAACAATAAAAGTTTTCAAATATTAGAATTAAAAGGTTCTTAATGGGACAAATAAATCATGGATAATATTGGTGGAGAAACAACATCTTTATAAAACAATTAAATACCCTAAAGTGATTAAAATAGTAGCAAAAACAATTTATTATACCCCTATTATATTTTATAAAATACTAATCCATTTTAGCCAGGTGCCAAACTTATTGTGGCAGTGGTATAATTAATGTTACTATTTTAGGGGCTAATTGAATATTTTACAAAACTACAACAATTTGGGAAAAATTAAAACAATAAAAGAATAAATAAATGAAAAAGGGAAATAAATGGAAACCAAAAAAAAGGGGAAACTTAATCTACTGGGCCATGTGGCCCATTAGGCAAAATAACCCAGCCCAGCCGAGCCTCTCCTCCCTCCTGTTCACGGGAGGGCTTGGCGCTCATCCACCGGCGCCATAGCCGGCGATGTGCATGCGTCGGCGATCCCCCGGTCGCGTGGATGGATAAGGCCACCCAAACCCCCTTGGAGAACCCTAGTGTCGGTGTCAAAACCGGCGGATCTCGGGTAGGGGGTCCCGAACTGTGCGTCTAGGCGGATGGTAACATGAGACAAGGGATGCGATGTTTTTACCCAGGTTTGGGCCCTCTCGATGGAGGTAAAACCCTACTCCTGCTTGATTGATATTGATGATATGGGTAGTACAAGAGTGGATCTACCACGAGATCAAGGAGGCTAAACCCTAGAAGATAGCCTATGGTATGATTGTTGTTATTGTTGTTGTGTCCTACGGACTAAAACCCTCCGGTTTATATAGACACCGGAGAGGGCTAGGGTTACACAGAGTCGGTTACAATGGTAGAAGATCTACATATCCGTATCGCCAAGCTTGCCTTCCACGCCAAGGAAAGTCCCATCCGACACGGATGAAGTCTTCAATCTTGTATCTTCATAGTCCCGAGTCCGCCGATGATGATAGTTCGCTATCCGGACACCCCTAGTCCAGACTCCTCAAGAGTCCCTCGAATCAAAGCTTCGATGACGACGAGTCCGGCCCGCACATTGTCTTCGGCATTGCAAGGAAGGTTCCTCCTCCGAATAATTCATAGAAGATTGTGAACACCTGGATAGTGTCCGGCTCTGCAAAATAAATTCCTCATGCCACCGTAGAGAGAATAATATTTACACAAGTTCAATCTGCCGACGTATTTCGTGGCGTGACGTCACACCACAACCAAGCCTTTACGAATCATTTTTATTATACCACCTCAGCGCGTTTAGCGAAGCGGTTTCCTTGGCAAGTCTTATCGAAGTAGAGATCGTGTTCCCCTTGTTCCGGGATTCCCATCAATACGGACGTGGGTAACCCAACCGCGCCATTGATTGTGGCACTTGGGGAATAAGCGAGTTTTACCAGGCCTGTAGGGACGCATAGTTTCATCCGCCCATATATAAGGGGATAAGGATCCACCTATTTTACCTACGCCTTCTTTCTCCTTTGCTTATCCATCTCCACAAGACGAGCTCCAAATACTAAGTCCGCACATCTCACCTCGACCTTCTTCACCATGTCCCGAGCGGGAGGCAAGTGGATGGCCTCCTCCACTGAGAGGGTTTCGTGTCAAACTGGTGGATCTCGGTAGGGGTCCCGAATGTGCGTCTAGGCGGATGGTAACAGAGACAAGGGACACGATGTTTTTACCTGTTGGGCCCTCTCGATGGAGGTAAAACCCTACTCCGCTTGATTGATATTGATGATATGGGTAGTACAAGAGTGGATCTACCACGAGATCAAGGAGGCTAAACCCTAGAAGCTAGCCTATGGTATGATTCTTGTAATGGTTGTTCGTCCTACGTACTAAAACCCTCCGGTTTATATAGACACCGGAGAGGGCTAGGGTTACACGGAGTCGGTTATAATGGTAGGAGATCTACATATCCGTATTGCCAAGCTTGCCTTCCACGCCAAGGAAAGTCCCATCCGGACACGGACAAAGTCTTCAATCTTGTATCTTCATAGTCTTGGAGTCCGGCGATGATGATAGTCCGCTATCCGGACACCCCTAGTCCAGACTCCTCAATAGCCCTCGAACCAGGCTTCAATGACGACGAGTCCAATAAGATATATTGTCTTCGCATTGCAAGGCGGGTTCTCCTTCAAATTCCATGTGCTTGCCGAATAGTGTCCGCTCCCTTACAAATGTTGCACTCCTTGGCTTCAACGCCCAATAATGGCCCTCTTCCACGCTGGCCGCATCTAATGCGAAAGGCCGTGGTATCTTCTATATTTTACCCCTAGTCTGTGCAAATAACTCGCCTATAAGAGAGGCAAGAATCCAGATCCAAATCACACCATCTTCCTTCCGCGAGTACTCATCGGAGCGCTTCGACCAAAAATCCATTCCATCATGGACCGCCGACGCTGCTCCTCCTCTCAAGGCCCCAGCCTCCGCCAGAGATTGGAGGAGATGTTCAGCCCGCACAACGAGTGGTGACGCCCAAGCGGATTTAATATCTTCCTCCGCCTTTATGGTCCCGTTTGAGCCGGATGGCCACTTACAAAGGTGGAAAGTAAGCGGAGGCCACCCCTAGTCCCTCCAAAGGGAGCGGGTGTGCCGTCCCTTATCTAATAAGGGGCTTGATTTCCCATTCATCCGTTCCTCGGGGCTTCGAGTTCTACGGACTCGGCTTCATCACCTCACGCCCGCCTATTCTCGCACATTGCGGGTTTCGTAGCTCTTTTGCGAGCTGTTCTCGGGCATCGAGCCCCATTTTGCGCTGTGGAAGAGGTTATTTTGCCTCGCACCCGCTCTCACGAGGGGTCAATATATCAAGTGGGCGGAGCCGAAATATGGCGCATCGCCGGGACCGGATATCTATCCGGAACCCCAAAGAAGGCGTCCGAAGACTGGCCCTCAGAATGGTTTTATGTGGAAGACGCTCCACTGCCGGATCTAGTTCGGATCGGCCTCCCGGAGTTCAACAAGGCTCCGCTGAAGAAACGCCTAAGTTGGTGCCCGTGGAGCCCTCAACAGGAGGAAGACAGGAGCGTCCATTATTTGACGGGCCGGATTAGGTTGCTGGCCCACTCCGGATTGACCATGATCAGAGTCATGGCCACGTGCATCATGCGAGGGGTGCAGCCGCTCCAATATAGGGGCCACCCCATGTGGGATTTCAACGGGGAGAATGATGCCACCCGTCATGGCCGCAAGGGGCCGGGATCGGCCGCGGATCTGGTGAAGATCCTGTCCGACTTGTACAAGGGGGAGAAGCAGGATTTCCTCCAAACGAGCCCATTGAATGGGTTCTCCATGAATAACCCTCGGAGCTGGGTAAGCGGACGTTTTATTTATCCGACCCATGCTTTCAAAGTTAAGTACCTTACTTTACGATTTCGACGCAGAACTGCGCCGGGATGTGGAGGGCATAGATAGTCCGCCCACAACCCGAGGATCCGGAAGATCCTTGATCCGCCTCCAAAGAGGATCCGACATAAAGGTGGAGCTAATCGACGGGTGTTCCACCAACTCAGCATGGACAATGCTCTAGTCGCCATTACGGCCGACTACCCCGGCTTATCACCGGCTTCCCATGTAATTGAGACCGGAGTCCCGACACCATTACCTCGCCCTTGCAGATTTCGACCACCGATATAACGGTGTCTTGCAGGAGGTGCCTTCAAGGAAGTCGAACTCAGCAAGCGGCCGACCAACAAGGGTCATCCGGCCTTGGCGGAAGAGGGGTGCGGTGCGAATCAAAACGTCACCGCAACGGTATAGCTCGCGACCGTTATCTAGGAAAAGATTCCTAGGAGGTGTATTAATGCTCATGACTTTTCCAGGAGAAAGAGCGCTCGCCGGACTGTGCCCGGAGAGGTTGCCAACCAAGCCTCCGCCAACCAGACTCCAACTCCTGGTGCGGAGGGGGAGGCGAGCGCAAGGCGCGAGCCGGGTACTCCTCCAACGGAGGATGCCGACAGGCTGTCCGCCACCAGGTCTAAGGTGGAGAGCACCATGAATCAGAGGCGTCGCCGGACAGCTCTGCGCGACGCGTGTTTCTCCCCAGAGGCGTTGAATGCCTTTAACGCGGGGGACGCGCACCTCCGTGCCGCTCAAGATGGTTTAACCAGAGCCACGGAGCAGTATGTAAAAGACATACGGGTAAGTGTTATAATAGTTGTATATGCCAGTAGCCCCCGAGACTTAAAGTAGTTAAAATAATTGATTTAAGGGTCATTTAATGTGCAGGATCTTACAGAGAAGAATACCCAATTGTCCCAGGAGCTACAAGAGTGCAAGGCCCAACTTGAGGCTGCACTAGCTGTCGCATGAGGAGACGCAGAGACCCCCTCCGGTAACACATTATATTTTTTTCTAAAAAAGGATAAGCGGTGTGCGGCGTGCGTATAAGTCTGACAATGATATTGCAGATGTTGCCGGACTTGATCCGGATAAGCAACAGCTACTGCGCCAGCTCAAGGCCGGCGAGAGGGTGCTTATGAAGGTGCAGCAGGAGAGGAACAAGCTCCAAGATACCCACACCTAGCTTGGGGAAGAGCTAAAAGGTGTTCGGGCCAAGCTGTCTGGCTTCGTGAAGGAGAATCAGCGGCTTCATCGCGGCATCTATGGTAAGTGCTTGAGCAAACTCTTTTGAAAGGAAGAGTTCAGTGAGGAAGTCGATTGACAGAAATATGTCTGTAGGTGTGCTCACAGGTCGCCCTGCGGAGGAAATGCCCGGTTCAACGGGTGACCAACTTCCCGAGCTGGTGCAACTGCTCGAACATGTTTGGCAGGCGATGAGTGGCGTCGTCCAGGCCTTATGGCCGTCCGTCTCCCTACCCGAGGGCCTTCGAGAGCTTGCGGAGAAGCTTTAGGGAGTACGGCAGCCCTTCCGTTTATGGAAGATATCGGCCTGCCGTCAAGGTGCCAGGGAGGCCTGGGCCATGGTGAAGACGCGGTACAAGAAGGCAGATCCAAACCACATGGCCGAGGTCGGACCTGTGGGGCCCGATGGGAAGGAGATCCTTGTGAGCTTAGTGTACGGCCAAGTAGAGTTGGCTGCTAAGTATTCCCAACGGGATCAGAATTAGACAAACTGTTAGACGGGATTGAGGAGGAGTACAAGTCAATTTGACGATGTATTTAAAATGACATGTAAAATGCCTTCTAGCCGGATTGTAGATCGCTTGTCTTTGCCGACCTTTTTTGCTTCGACCTCGGGACCCTAGAGTCCAGAGTGTGTCGAATACCTTCTCGGTTATGAAAAACCGGGCATGCATGGAGACCAAGCGTAGGGGTCATTAGTGCTTTATCGCACAAGTGCCCAACTAGTTATGTTATATTACATGGTTAGTAAGAAACATCTTCCAGGAGAATAGTTCCGTTAAGGGTTCCTTTTCTCGAGGCATGCCCTAAAGTGCATGTCCGGACTGCAAAAGAGCAGGAAAACATCCGGGGCAGATAAATAAATAGGTAAAAATCATCTTTCAAATCACCGACCGAATATTCCCTTAAGAACGCTTAGCTTTCGCTTCACCTACCGAGGTACACATCCGCCGATCCGCAAGAATAATCGCAGAGGTGCTCCTTTACCTCCTAGCCGAACAATCGGGAACGAGGGGTAAGCACAGAGCCAGAAACCCAGCTTGGCCAAAACTTAAGTCATATCGATGCATATAATGGTGAATAAAAGGTACATGCGAAGTTTGACATTTATTGGGCATGAAGCCCGTATAAGTAAGCTTCTATTTAAAGAAGCCCCCATGTATAATGAGTGCGGGTAGCACATCAAGTGTGTGCGAACAATGCACAAATCGGCCCTCAAGGGCTTTATGAAAAAATAGGGATAAAAGAGAGAGACAAAAGGCAACTGAAGTGTAAAATGTGGACGGGGGAAGGACACGAACTCCGAGTCCGGCGCTAGGCGTAGAATCTTCGGAGGCGGGCTGCGTTCCATGGGTTTGGCTCGAGTCAGTTGTCCGATGCGTTTCGCAGATGGTATGCTCCGCCGGTTAGGACTTGGTCGATGATGAAGGGACCTTCCCATTTGGGCTTGAGTTTGTCCTTTTTCTTGTCCGGCAGGCGTAGAACTAGTTTGCTAACATTGTAAGTTTTAGCCTGTACTTCTCGCTTTGATATCTTCGAGCTCGCATCGATAGAATGCGGAACGAGCCTTTGCCACGCCGCGCTCCTCCTCTAATGCGCCCAAGCTGTCCCGCCGATCCAACTCGGCTTCTCTTTCTTCGTACATGCGCACTCGAGGTGAGTCATGAATTATGTCGCAGGGCAAACTGCCTCGTGCCGTGATACCATAAAGAATGGACTGAATCCGAAGAGTACGGTTTGGCGTGGTCTGCAGCCCCAGTACGGAGTCGAGCTCCTCTACCCAAAGGCGTGTTAGATTCCGTAAGGGACCGCACTAGTCTGGGTTTGATGCCGCTCATTATTAGACCATTTGCTCATTCAACTTGACCGTTGGTTTGAGGATGATAGACTGAAGCGTAGTCGAGCTTAATGACCATATTTTTACACCAGAGTTTAACCTCGTCGGCCGTGAAGTTCGTGCCGTTATCGGTGATGATGCTGTGGGGGACGCCATAACGGTGTACTACCCCGGATATGAAGTCTATCACTGGTCCGGATTTGGCCGTTTTAACTGGCTTGGCCTCTATCCATTTGGTGAATTTTGTCCACCATGACCAACAGGTACTTTTGCTTGTGGGTTCCCCCTTTAAGGGGTCCAACCATGTCAAGCCCCTGCATCATGAACGCCGGTGATGGGTATAGTTTTGAGGGCGGTGGGTGGCATGTGGCTCGATTAGCAAAGAGTCGACAACCGACGATCGTTGGACTAAGTCCCGAGCATCCGCCCGGCCGTCGGCCAATAGAATCATGTACGGAAGGCCTTGCCTCACGAGGGCCCGGATGCGGCGTGGTGTCCGCCTAGTCCGGCGTGAATTTCAGCCGAAGGTTTCTCCTTCTTCTTCGGAGATGCACCTTTGAAGGACTCCGTTGTGTTTTTCTTATAAAGTTCTCCTCATGGACCTTGTAGGCTTTAGATCGCCGAACTATGCAATGGGCCTCATTTTGGTCTTCGGAAGTTCCCGCCTAATTAAGTAGGCTAGAATGGTTCTGCCCACGGGCAATTACCGCCATTATTTCGTGGGTGAAGGTGTTATTTCATCGGCCGAGCCACCGATTATGTCGATTGTTCGTGTTGGGTGGTGCGGTTGCTTCCGGGTTGTTATTTCCGACTCCTCTTCCCATAGTACGGATGGCTTAAAGAGCCGCCCAGAAGATGTTTGGAGGGACAGCGTCACGTTTTGCGCCGATGCGTGCTAACACGTCGGCTGCTTGGTTATTATCCCGGGCTACGTGGTGGAATTCGAGTCCTTCGAACCGAGCTGACATTTTAGGACAGCGTTACGATAGGCTTCCATTTTCGGATCCTTGACGTCAAAGTCTCCATTTACTTGGGATATTGCAAGGTTTGAATCCCCGCTCACCTCTAGGCGTTGAATACCCATGAAGATTGCCATCCGGAGACCATGTAGGAGGGCCTCGTATTCGGCTGCATTGTTGGAGTCCGTGTACATTATCTGAAGTACATATTGGACTGTGTCTCCGGTTGGGGACGTCAATACGACGCCAGCCCCCAAGCCGGCCAACATTTTGGAGCCGTCGAAATGCATAATCCAATTGGAGTATGCGCCGTACTTTTAGGGAGTTCGCGCCGTCCATTCAAAGGATGAAGTCCGCTAAAACTTGCGACTTTATAGCTCGCCATGGTTTATAGGTTATATCGATTGGTAAGAGCTCGATGGCCCATTTTGCAATCCTACCCGTCGCGTCGCGGTTGTTTATAATGTCATTGAGGGTTACTTCGGAGGCCACTGTTATCGAACACTCTTGAAAGTAGTGTCGCAGCTTCCGGGATGCCATGAACACCGCGTATGCTATCTTCTGATAATGCGGGTACCGGGACTTGCAGGGAGTTAAGACAGTGGATACGTAGTACACTGGTTTTTGAAGAGGGAATTTATGTCCTTCTGTTTCTCGTTCGACGACGAGCACCGCGCTTACAACTTGATGTGTTGCCGCGATATACAATAACATTGGTTCGCCTAGGTTAGGCGCGGCCAGGACCGGATTTGTTGCCAATATGGCCTTTATTTTTCAAGTCCGGCAGTGGCAGCATCCGTCCACTTGAAGTGTTCGGTGCGCCTGAGGAGGCGATAGAGGGCAGTGCCTTTTCTCCCAGACGGGAGATGAAGCGGCTTAGAGCCGCCACGCATCCAGTCAATTTTTGTATTTGTTTGAGGTCTTTTGGAATATCCAGTTGTTACAGAGCTCGGATCTTGGCTGGGTTTGCTTCAATTCCTCTACCGGATACAATGAAGCCCAGGAGCTTTCCGGCTGGTACGCCGAAAATGCACTTTTCCGGGTTCAGCTTAATATCATATGCTCGGAGGTTGTCGAGTGTGAGCCTCAAATCGTCTACTAGAGTTTCGACGTGTTTGATTTTGACGACCACGTTGTCTACGTATGCCTCTACTGTTTTGCCGATCCGTAGCCGACATGTCCGAATCATCATGCGCTGGTATGTTGCGCCGGCGTTTTGAGTCCAAGGGCATCGTGTTGAAGCAGAATGGTCCGTATGGAGTAATGAATGCCGTTGCGGCTTGGTCCGCCTCCGCCATCTTGATTTGATGGTAGCCGGAGTATGCGTCGAGGAAGCACAATGAATCGTGCCCTGCGGTGGCATCGATTATCTGATTGATGCGAGGGAGGGGGAAAGGATCCTTTGGGCAAGCCTTGTTGAGGTCTTTAAAATCGACACATAGGCGCCAGGATTTGTCCTTCTTTGGTACCATCACCAGTTTGCTAGGCAGTCCGGATGTTTTATGTCTCTGATGAATCCGGCTTCCAATAATTTGGCTAGCTCCTCTCCCATTGCCTGTCTTTTGGGTTCGGAAAATCGCCGAAGAGCCTGTTTGACTGGCTTGAATCCTTTTAGGATGTTTAGGCTGTGTTCTGCCAATCTGCGTGGGATTCCTAGCATATCCAAAGGGTGCCAGGCGAAGATGTCCCAATTCTCCCGAAGGAATTCTCGCAGTGCGGCATCTACATCAGGGTTTAACTATGCCCTAATGGAGGCCGTCTTTGTTGGGTCCGTTGGGTGGACCTGGAATTTGACTATTTTGTCCGCTAGTTTAAAAGAGGTGGACTTGGACCTCTTATCGAGTATCACATCGTCCCTGTTCACCGTGGAGCGAAGCGCCGTGAGCTCCTCTGCCGCTAGGGCTTCGGATAGTGCCTCTAGGACTAGTGCGGATGTCATGTTTTCGGCGCGGAGTGCTGTATCCGGATCACTAACAAGAGTGATTATTCCACTGGGCCCGGGCATCGTAAGCTTCATGTACCCGTAATGGGGTATGGCTTGAAAAATTGTGAATGCCTCTCGTCCTAATAGCGTGATATCTGCTGCTGAACGGGGCCACTTGGAACGTGACCTCCTCGGAACTGTAATTGTCCGTGAAATAACACCACATCAAGTGTGATTTTTCCTGTGCAGCGTGCTTCCCGGCTAGGGATTATTCCTCTAAAGGTTGTGCTGCTTCGCTCAATGCGGCTCCAGTCTATTTCCATTTTTTGAAGGGTTTCCTTGTAGATGAGGTTTAATCCGCTGCTGCCATCCATGAGTACCTTGGTAAGATGAAAGCCGTCCACAATTGGACTGAGGACCAATGCGGCTGGTGCTCGGGCTGTTCGGAATTTAGGTTCGTCGCTGGAGTTGAAGGTGATGGCCGTGTCGCTCCATGGATTTGTTGTTGCTACTTGGTAGACTTCGGCGGGGCTGCGGATTGTTCGTTTCCGCATATTATTTGATGCGAAAGTCTCGAAGACTGTTGATACCGTACTGGTACTGTTGGAGTGGTTCTCCGGGGCTAGAAGCTCTTCGCCACTTTTGGCCACTTGCCGCAGTATCCAACATGCTCGAAGGCTATGTGTGGGAGTGGCGCCCTCTGTACTGTGAATTTTACAGGGTCCGCTGAGCCATCCCTCCAGTACGGTTCCGTGCTCTTTATGGGGTTTTTGCTTTTTGGTTTTTGTACCTGGTGCCTGAGCTTGATGCACCCTTTTGTTCCGGACTAGGGTTGTATTCGGAGCCGGATTGTACCAAAACTTAGTTTCGGTTTTCCGGAAACTCTCCATCGCACAGTACTTTCGTACTATGGACGCCAGGTCGGCGAAGCGTGTAATTTCATGACGACTTACGGCGTTCAAGATTTATCGCAGAAAATTGAAATTGTGTTTTCCTCACGGCAGTCTTTTATCATGTTCATAACCAGGAGGAATCTGGCCCAGTAATGATGTATTGTTTCAGCGGGCTCTTGCCGGATTTGATATAGATCGCATATGTTTGGGTGGGCAGGTGGAATTGAGTCCGGAACCCTACCCATCTCGAGGCTCAAGGGCCGAGAAGTTTCCGAATTCGGAAGCTTGGACTGTTGGACGTTTTCCAACGACTCTGGTCCGATGCCTGACTTTAGGTTCAGTGCTTGATCGATGTCCGTCCCTCCGCGGGAATCCGGCATGGAGGGTTCAGGAGTCCGGACATAACTAGTTTTTAGTACAGAAGAAGAGTTGCCGCTTTGTTCCTCTACCACCGCAACGTGGTGGGTAACCTGGGGGGAGTTAATCTCTCTCAGATCGGTTTTAAGCCCAATATGATTGTAGTCTGTAGCGACTCCCAGGGCGGCGATGCGGTACAAGAGCTCGTTTACTGACTAGAGGTCTATTGGATCCAGCTGCTCGGCGAATTCCAAGTTGATGTGAAGATTGCTTTTGATGACCCGAGAGGTCATCGTTGAAGCGGTGGCCGAACAGGCGGTCATGAGAAAACCACCTAGCCGGATAGTTTGGCCGGCGGCCAAGGCTCCTTTGGTGATTATACCATCTTTAAAGACGGGAAGAGGTATCCTTCCTGATCGTGACGGCACAGAGGAACTCTCAATGAAAGCACCAATGTCGGTGTCAAAACCGGCGGATCTCGGGTAGGGGGTCCCGAACTGTGCGTCTAGGCGGATGGTAACAGGAGACAAGGGACACGATGTTTTTACCTGTGTTGGGCCCTCTCGATGGAGGTAAACCCTACCCCGCTTGATTGATATTGATGATATGGGTAGTAGAAGAGTGGATCTACCACGAGATCAAGGAGGCTAAACCCTAGAAGCTAGCCTATGGTATGATTGTTGTAATGGTTGTTCGCCCCACGGACTAAAACCCTCCGGTTTATATAGACACCGGAGAGGGCTAGGGTTACACAGAGTCGGTTACAATGGTAGGAGATCTACATATCCGTATTGCCAAGCTTGCCTTCCACGCCAAGGAAAGTCCCATCCGGACACGGGACGAAGTCTTCAATCTTGTATCTTCATAGTCTTGGAGTCCGGCCGATGATGATAGTCCGGCTATCCGGACACCCCCTAGTCCAGGACTCCCTCAGAGGGGCACATCAAGAAGCTGCGCGACGCCGGATATCTGTCCAGCGATATCGCGCATCGGCCCCCCGACGAGGGGCAGCTCATCCCCACCCCCGAGCCCCATGAGAGGGTAGTATTCCTTCCCCATTTCCTCCGCGGACTGGGTTTCCCACTCCATCCTTTTGTCCGGGGGCTCATGTTCTATTACGGCCTGGATTTCCACGATCTGGCCCCGAATTTCATCCTCAATATCTCGGCGTTTATCGTTGTGTGCGAGGCCTTCCTCTGCATCCAGCCCCACTTCGGCTTGTGGCTAAAGACCTTCAATGTCAAGCCTAAGGTTGTGAAGGGCAGCCAAGCGGAGTGCGGAGGCGCCATGGTGGGCAAAATGCCCAACGTTACTTGGCTTGAGGGCGCCTTCGTGGAATCCGTCAAAGGGTGGCAATCGGGGTGGTTCTATATCACCAAGCCGCGTGACCCCAAATGGGCAGCGGCCCCCGAATTCAGATCTGGCATCCCTATGCAGCTCACCTCCTGGAAAGAGAAGGGCTTGCTATGGGGTAGTTCAGAGGAGCCGACGGACTCGATCTGTCTCTGCACCTCAGTGAACAAGAAGCTCAAGCTTGTTAACGTGGTCCAGGTCATGCTCGTCCGCCGGATTCTCCCCTACCAGCAACGGGACTTCAATTTGTGGGAGTTCAATCCGGCACAGCACCAGACCTTGAGCGGGCTCTTTGATACTACATACAAAGACGCTGGAGGTGCTGTTCAAGGGCGCAAAGCCCCGATCCGCCATCAAGATAGCGGATTCAGCTCGCAGCGTCCAGCTGACGAGGTAAGCCATGTTATCCTTTATGGGACACTTGCTTTTCATGTTTTAACTTCATGCGGGATCTAAACTCCCAATACCTTTGACAGGCCTGGCAGACGATGTCCGAACAGGTTAACTGTCCGGCTCCCCTTCCAAAAGACCCAGCAGATGCCCCTTTGACAGGGCTGCTGGTCCCGGCACTTTACATGGTGCCGGAGAAGAAGGCCAAGAAGAAGGCCACGGGAACCCGAAGGAGTTCCCGGCGCCAGGTGGTATCGGACTCATCGTCCGATGACTCCGAGGCGGACTCCTCCCACGAGGACGAGGAGGAGAAGAAGGAGGACTCTTCCCTAGTGGAGGGAGAGAAGAAGAGGAAGGCTTCCCCAACAAGGGAGGCCTAAGGGTCCAAGAAGGGAAGGACCCTTCCCCCGGACTGTTCCGCCAACATCGGCGATGGCGACGAGGAGTGGCCCTCAAGGGCCAAGCCCCTCGCGAGATCGTAAGTATCCGGACTCCTAGATGATTTATAATTTTCCCTTTTGTCACATAGTGTCTCTCTAATGCCGCATGCAACCCTACAGTCCGCCCAAGGACGATCTTCCCGCTTCGTCGAGCGGGTCCTTGGGCACGTCGGATATGGATTCCCTCCCGACCGCCTCCACTCCCCGTGGCGCTGACGACGCTGAGGTTGCATCCCAGGAGGGGACCCACCAGGGGGAGGAGGCTCCGGAGGTGCCGCAAGGCAACCTCCCGGACTTTGCATAGGACTCCGCACTGGAACCTGCAGTGGTTCCGGAGTCCGGCGGGCGGCCCCTTCGTAGGAAGGGCAAGACTGTGACACCGGCGGCCTCCGTCCAACCGGAGGCGCCGGATAACTTGCCGGAGGCGCTCAACAGCGCTTCCATCGAAGAAGAACACCACACTGTCATGAGTGCGGTGATTCAAAAGGTTCAGCTTGCCAAGAGCGGGCTGACCGAAGCCTGCAGCAACCTTCTAACAGGCTTTGAGGTAAGAATTTTAAGATATGCAATATAATACCGCATAGACAGTAGCCCCTGATGCTCGGTTCGGTGTTTAGAAACAAAAGCCAGACTGAGGAACTAAAAAGATATACACAGGAGTCTGAAAAAAATGTGTCAATATGGGATTGCAGGCTGCGCTGCTGACCTCTGCCGCATTGACTGCGGAGGTCAATACTTTGAAGGAAAGCCTTGAGCGGTCCGAGAGCGAGCTCGGCTGTGCCAAGAAGCAGCTCGAGGACAAGGAAGGTGCGTAACACCGTGTGAAAATTGTACCTTACATAAAAGGATTTTGTTGCAAGAGAAATAACAAGGATAACAGGGGTACTCTAGGGGCCACGAACGAGGTGGCGACCCTGAAGGAGGCAGTGTCCGTTGCCGAACGCAATGCAGCCGCGGAGCGAGCCGAGCGAGAGAAGCAGGAGGCGCGGGTGGCAGAGGTACAGGAAGAGCTCCAGGCTCTCGTGGAAAAGTACGAGGGTTTGGAGCGTGACTCGAAGGCCCGAGAGTCCGAGCTTGCGTCGGCTCTTGAGAGTGCCAAGGCCGCTAAGGCCGATGCCCACAAGGCCCTCCAGGAAATCGAGGATTTGAAGAAAATAGCGGCGGGTAAGGCATTCTTCATGCAAAGCAAGCATGTTAAAGTGAATTACCTTTTACTTACCCGGATTCGGAGCTCTCCAGGGACGTTCGCAGATCTGCCCCGCAGCGTGTCCGATGTTGCCGCATTCTACCGGGCCGAGGAGGGGAGCTCGATGGAGAAGGTCTTCTGGTCTCAGTATGCTAAGGCCGGACATCCGGTGCCCCTTAGCGACCAGCTGAAGCAGCTGGTCGAGCTCCACAAGGTGGCCGAACAGGCCATGAAGGGCCTCATAGTTCGGCTGTGGCCCAAGGAGGCCATGCCTGGGAGCTACTTCGGCCTGGTGCGGCGGCTGGTGGGTGCGTGTCCCTGGGTTAAAGTCGTCAAGCACTCCGCTTACATTGAAGGTGCCCGTCGGGCCCTTGCCCGTGCAAAGGTGCACTAGGGCAGGATGGACGCTGAGAAGCTTGTGACGGACGCGCCACCGGCAGGCAAGGAGTATCGTATGCCTGAAATGTATTATAAGAGTGTCTTGAAGGGTGCCCGCATGATTGCGAGTGAGTGCTCCAAAGATGTAATATTTGAGTAAACTCGCATTTTGTTATCATGTGCGCTGAAAACTTTGTTCATATGCGCGAAGCAACGCTTGTTGATTTAAAATATTACCTTATGTGCGACCGTTTATGAAATCTGAGAGATGGCAAGTCGTCGGCTTCAGCCCCCATGCCTCGAGTGCTGGGGTGTTCGGGAGAAATTTGAGCGCTCTTGTTCCCATTTTTGGGTCCGTCTAGGGAGGCGCTCAACACAACGAACAAGGCAACCGGACTTATAATGCTTGAACACTCTCACTTAGCCATAGAATTCTATAATTTTAAATTTCGGCGAAGCCCCTAGTGTTCGGAAGACCGAATTCGGGCGCTATCCACGCCTGGGCAGGACAAAAGGCTGGTTCCTCGCTCTAAGCGGCATAAGTCTTTAGGGACTCGAAAAACCTCTCGAACAGCGACTAGCTCTCGCCTCATCATGACGGTCAGTTTTAGCTTTCTCCACTGAGGTGCTCGCCTAGCTCAACTGGGGAGCAATCGCAGTGGTTCTCCCAGTGCTACCTTAGCCGATACAACGGAACGTAAGGTACCAAAACATGGGAGCCGGGCAAACCCAACTATTGACCCAAGACATGATTCAGAGCCGATGCATATAATGCAATAAGTTCGGGGTGCCGCATTTGTGAAAGTGTTCGGGCTTATCACACCATAATGTGGGGAACTTAAGCCCCTAGTGTATTTAGCCGTACCAAAGTGTACGGATGCGACATGTCGTAAATGAACATATGTATAAGAAAGAAATGCAATTATAAGCAAAAAGCGATGCATTGTTTATTCAAAAATGCTGCCATGAATGCAGAACGATACAGATAGTGTGGTAAGCAAGGGATGGGACTATTAAACATGTCGCCCTCCAGGGGTAGGCTGCGGAATGGTGTATAAAACAGATTTAATGCTCGTAATGGAGACCACCTGGATACTCGTCGTAGCCTTTCTCCTTCCCTGGCTGTAGCATCGTGAGTTCGGCCGGTCTACTGCCGGACAGGGCCTTTGGTGAACGGAGTCCGCGGGTAAGAAAAAAGAAAAAAGGAAATAGAATGACACACCTGGGAGCCCCTGGTGTGGTTGAGTCGCACTCTGGGCCTGTTGTGGTCATGCCCCTTCCCCTATGCCCATGGTATCTCCAGAGCGTAATGACGTACGCGAAGGACCGGTCTTGCAATTTTGCAAAGGCTGGGGTTGGGGCCGCATTGCTACAAATGCTCGGAACGTGCCAGGTGGTCTTGTTGTAGGTTACTCCGGGCGCGTTTAGCCGTATCCGGTCGCTTAACGACCGGACTCGAGAATTGCCTTAGGAGGCTGTTCTGTACTTCTGCCGCGAGAGCCGCTGTGTGTTCCTCCGTTCGGAGGGAGCGTGCGGTGTTTTCGTTGACCGTGATGACTCCTCGAGGGCCTGGCATCTTGAGCTTGAGGTATGCGTAGTGCGGCACCACGTTGAACTTTGCAAACGCGTTCCGTCCGAGCAAAGCATGATAGCCGCTGCAGAACGGAACTATATCGAAGATTAACTCCGCGCCGAAGTTATCCGGGATCGAAGACCACTTCAAGTGTGACCGAGCTCGCATAATTGGCCTCTACACTGGTATGACGCCTTTGAAGGTCGTCTTTGTAGGTTTAATCCTTGAGGGTCTATGCCCATCTTGCACTGTATCCCGATAAAGCAGGTTCAGCTCTTTGCCGCGAATCCATCGGGACTCGATGAGGTGAAATCCATCGACGATTGGGTCTAAAACCAATGCGGCGAATCCGCCGTGGCGGATGCTGGTGGGGTGGTCCCTTCGATCGAAAGTGATCGGGCAGGAGGACCATGGGTTGAACTTTGGGGCGACTGGCTCCATCGTGTATACGTCCCTGAGTGCACGCTTCCGCTCCCTCTTGGGTATGTGGGTTGCGTATATCATGTTCACCGTCCGCACTTGTGGGGGGGGAACCTTTTTGTCCTCTATTCTTCGGCGGCCGGGTCTCTTCCTCGTCATCGCTATGCAGCCCCTTGTCATTATTTTTGGCAATTAACTTGCCTGCCTGCTTGAATACCCAACAATCCTTGTTGGTGTGATTAGCTGGCTTTTCGGGGGTGCCGCGTATCTAGCACGAGCGGTCGAGTATTCGGTCCAAATTGGACGGACCCGGAGTGGTTCTTTTGAATGGCTTTTTCCGCTGATTGGGTTTGGAGCCTCTGAATCCGGCATTGACTGCCGTATCCTCAGTATTGTCGCCGTTAACGCGGCGTTTGTTCTTGTTGCGACGTGACCTGCCATTGTGGTCCTTGGTATCCGGACTGCGGTTGCTGAGGTTGTTGCTGCAAGCTAGCCAGCTGTCCTCTCCCGCGTAGAAGCGGGTCATGAGTGATGTGAGGGCTGCCATGGATTTCGGCTTTTCCTGTCCTAGGTGTCAGGCGAGCCACTCATCACGGATGTTATGTTTGAAGGCTGCGAGGGCCTCTGCATCTGGACAGTCGACGATTTGATTTTTCTTTGTCAAGAACCGTGTCCAGAACTGTCTAGCCAATTCGTCTGGCTGCTGAATTATGTGGCTTAGGTCATCGGCGTCTGGGGGTCGCACATATGTGCCCTGGAAGTTATCAAGGAATGCGGCTTCCAGGTCCTCCCAACACCCAATTGATTCTGCTGGCAAGCTGTTAAGCCAATGCCGAGCTGGTCCTTTAAGCTTGAGTGGGAGGTATTTGATGGCGTGGAGATCATCGCCGCGGGCCATATGGATGTGAAGGAGATAGTCCTCGATCCAAACCGCGGGGTCCGTTGTGCCATCATAGGATTCAATATTTACGGGTTTGAACCCTTCAGGGATTTGATGATCCATTACTTCATCTGTGAAGCATAGTGGGTGTGCGGCGCCTCTATATTGGGCTATATCACGACGTAGCTCGAGCGAGCTTTGTTCATCGTGTTCGCCCGCCGGGTTCTTTGATCCCGCGCGACGGTAGTCGTCACGCATCGTGGGGCGCCCACGCGATCCGTAGATCGATCTTGATTGTCTTGCCTTATCCTCCAATATGTCTCGCAAGTCCGGCGCATTCCCCCGCGGCTTCGTACTTTTCGAGTGGTGCCGGGGTACGGTTCTAGTGGAGGGCCTAGAGGCCTCTCTGTCGCAGCCACGAGGTGGTCGGTCAGCCGTATTGTGCGCTGGTGATGCAGGTTTATATGCCTCCTCCTCTAATCGGGGGAGCAGCTTGCGTTTGGGGTAGCTTTTGGAGGGGCGTTCGAGTTCATGCTCTTCGGCCGCAAGGACTTCAGTCCATCTGTCGGCTAGCAGATCTTGATCAGCTCTAAGCTGTTGCTGCTTTTTCTTGAGGCTATTTGCCGTGGCCATAAGCCTGCGTTTAAAACGCTCTTGTTCGACGGGATCCTCAGGCACGACGAATTCGTCGTCGTCGAGGCTTGCCTCGTCTCCGGAGGGAGGCATATAATTATCGTCCTCTACCTCTTTGTCTACCACTCTCTCGTGAGGGCTGGCTTCTCCATCCTCCTGTGCTGAATCTTGCTGGAGGGGGTTGTCTTCGGCACTATCTGGGGTGTTATTGTCTCCGGTGCCGGAATCTCCATTCTTGCTGTGGCGGGATTTAGAGCGGCGCCGCTGACGCCAGCGCTTAGGCTGCTTCTTGGAGGAGTCTTCCTCCGCTGCTTCCTCGCCATTCCCATCCTTTGGGATGTCCACCATGTATATGTCATATGACGAGGTGGTCTTCTAGTGCCCGTAGGCGCTGGTTCTTGGTCGTCTCCGGCATCGTCGTCCATACCGTCGATGTCTTCGGAGTCGAAGTCTAGCATGTCGGTTAGATCGTCGACAGTGGCTATAAAGTGGGTGGTGGGTGGGGTTTGAATTTCTTCGTCGTCCGCATCCCAATCGTCCTGACCGCAGTCCGGCCAGGGCTCTCCTGATAACGAGAGATATTTCAGCGAATTCAGGATGTCGCCGAAAGGTGAATGTTGAAAGATGTCCGCCGCGATGAACTCCATGATCGGCGCCCAATCGTCCTCGACTGGAGGGGGCGCGGGAGGTTCGGAGTCTGGCGAGGAGTCCGGCACCTCGGAGTCACGAGCTTGACAAGGGACAAGTGTGACACCCCAAAATTTTGACCTTGTTTTATTAATTAAAATTTTGCCAGGAAATTAAAACTTTTATTTTCTGGGCTCCCTTTTGATTTTTGAAACTTTTTCTCCCTTGCTATTATGGAGTTTTCCCCATAGAGAAAACTTTTCAAATATGTTATTGGACTTGTTTAACCTCTCAAGAAAAACTTTTCTTTATTTAGTAGAACTAATTACATAATTAATTTGCTTGATCTTTATTTTCTTGAAAAAATGGTTTTTCAAGGTTATATGGCCATATTTGAACTACAACCATTTGATATATTTATCTAAAAATCCCACCAAAATTTGGAGATGTCATGTGATGTTTTTAAATCACTTTTATACAAAAATATCTTTTATTCTTGAAATATTTTGAGCTCTACACCCAATTTTCTTCTCTGGTCCAGAAAGCAACTTTGCACTACAACCCTTTTAAATAATTCTTTCTAGCCTCCACCAAAATTATGGGATGTCAGTAGGAGCATATTATTCAGTTCTGTGCAAAAACCCAGCTATGTTCTTTGAAAATTTTGAGTGAATCATCTTCTTTTTCATTCTGGTCTAACTTGATGATTTGTACTGCAACCATCTTCTAACTTGCTCCTTTACGCATGAGCTTTCTCCTGCTTGTACTACACCTTACCAAACCCCTAATTCCAAGAGAGTGAACCCATTAGAGTAGTTTTAGTCCATGAAACCATGTACTTTTCTTTCTGACCAGATTTGGTTTTCTCAAAGTTTTGCACTAACAAGTTTCTCCTTTTAACAAACTAACCTCACCACCCTCTCGTGCATCTAAAGAGACCCCAC
This sequence comes from Aegilops speltoides, assembly GCA_021437245.1. Classification (NCBI taxonomy): domain Eukaryota; kingdom Viridiplantae; phylum Streptophyta; class Magnoliopsida; order Poales; family Poaceae; genus Aegilops; species Aegilops speltoides. Next base: position 511,279,023 of record CM038147.1, read on the forward strand.
GCTGGAAGTTTTGGCCACTCCAAGAAATGCGTAAGTGCCCTTAGCATTTTGTCAAACACCTTACGGGCATGATCTGTTTTGACATGAATTTTGGCATAGTACTGTGAACTTGCACCTCTGATCAAATAAGCATGTCCACTAGACTCCCCGTTACTCCTAACCTAGATCTGCTAAATGCCAGCCTTACCCAAGCTCTGTAGCATGCTCTGGCATTACGTCGAGCACGTCCCGTGCACGCCCAGAGCGCTAGCAGAGCGTGCGTTTGGCACGCACATGTGCCGAGCCGACACGCTGGCCCCCACGGTTTTGTCCCGCTCTGCAGCACCACGCCAAGCGCTCCCCTTCTCACCGCAACACGCCAAGCCGCCCCTCGCCACGCCCCGGCAGGCCAAGAGCTAGCCGCCGCCGTCGCCCGACAGCCCCTGCTCATGTCGGCGCCGTCCGAGCCTTCCCCGCTCGCCACCTGGCCCCTGGCACAGCCCGAGCTCATCCACAGCCTTGTCCGCAAGCCCTCGTCGCCGCCACGTTGCCCTGCAGCACAGAGAGGCGGTTCGCCGCCGTTCTTATCTCCGGCCATCTCGGACCGACCTAGCCACGCTTTATAAGGAAGCCCCGAGCGTCTTAGAGCCCTCAGGTAGCCTCACACCGTCTCACTAGTGCCCCCATCGCCACCATTTGAAGGGGGCAGGTCATCTTCAACCTCTCCGGTCAGTTTGGCCACCGCCATGTCCCGGCTCCGTTCGGCGCAGCCAAGGCCTCCCCCTCTCCACTCTCTTCACCAGAAGTCCTCTCTTCCTCCCGTGAACTCCTCCCCCTGCTCAATTTGGATCGGGAACCACCGCCACCCCAAAACCACTTCCCTCCCGAAGCTTCCCCTCCGCCATGGAGGAAGGTGCTCTCACCCTCAAGCTTCCCGCACTTCAACCACTGCAGATGGATGCGGTTCCTCCTCCCGATCACCCCCATATCGCGAAGCGTCGAATGGTGGCTTGTGTCGCCGGGGATCGCCGTTGGAAACGGCCCGTGTCTCTGTCGAGGCGCGCACAGGGGAAGAAGATGAACCCGACAAGTGGGGACCACCTGTCGGTGAGCCAACCCAAGCCACTAGTGGCGCAACCCGACAGAAACATTTTTCTCTGGTGGAAGCGTATTACCGGTAAGTACGCGACCAGTCTCAGAAGACGTAGTCCAGACGAACCGTTTTCTTTTTCTGTTTTTATTAAAAACAGATTTTTGACCAAATGTTTGACTGGCTATATCTTTTAAAATATAACTCCAAATGAATTAATTCTTTTCCCCGCCTCTCTCAAATATTGTCTAGTTTATTTTAAGATTTATTTGAAAAAATTTCAAAACAACTTTTGGTGCTGTTTTTATTTTGTGTGTTAATTCTTTATATTGCTAAAATAGGATTTTTTGAAGAGAGGAGAAACTTTCAAAAGTTTTGAAGTGCACCCCACCTTACCACTCATTGAAGGCAAGCATTCTGAATCCCGGCATAATATTTTGTGTGATTGTTGATACATTTTTAACACCACCGCATTTCGAAGGACTTGTCATTTCATGTGATATGATCATATGCATGAGTGCATATTAGTGATTTCCATTTGTTGGAAATAAACACACTTGTGATGATAATCATCCTCATGTGTCTTGCATGCATGCCGGAAAGGAATCCGGGAAAGCCTCTGCCTTGGGTAGGTGTGAGCTTGTCGCCGGTCTCCGTCGGGACGGGTATGTCCGGTATGGCATAGTAAGATATAATGAGTGTTGATTGGAATGGTTGAAATATATTTGTTATACATGTCATGCAGGAAACTATAAACCTCCTGAGTCGACCGTAGATCGAGTCTTGTTCCAAAGAACCCCACACTTGTTTCAGGTGCTACCACTTGTCCCCGCCATGTAGGGTACGGTTCAATAATTTGTCAACCCCTTTCTAGCACACACCGCATGTAGGGGCGGGATGAGGGTACCATGGCCATGGATTAAAGCCAGTCATCCGGTCAGGGGGCATGGGTGTTTCCGGTTGGGACCGAGAGGGGAGGCCACCCCCTTAGAGCGCGCGATATAAATTTGATCCCATGCTACGCGAGGTTGTAGCCTCCCCACTTAGAGTTTGCTTGACAAGTGTCGTGGGTGATTCCAGACACGAGTGATTTAAGCTGGTGTGTGCAAGTCAGGTGTGTTTTCATTTAAAAGACCGTAAGCGGAATTAGTCCCGATGGACTAAAGGAATCCGTTACTCGTGGGTAAAGAGTACACCCTCTGCAGAGATTAAAACCTATTCGAATAGCCGTGTCCATGGTTAAGGATTACTGACCGATGGGTCAAGTGTCGGTCTTAGTGTCGGTCTTCGGAGGTGAAGTCGTTAACGTAATCGAACAACATGGATTGTGACTTGTGACTTATGATGATTATGATTATTATTATCGCTGACTAACCCATGATATTATTGTTATTATCGAGTATCTCGGGATGGTTCTACCTCCGGATATTCGCTATGATTGTTATTTTAAAAGCCCTTTATGCGGTGTCGCTAAGACGCCTTGACCGTGGCATTTCTTTTAAAGCCCTTTATGCGGTGTCGCCAGACGCCCGACCGTGGCATTTCTTTTAAAGCCCTTTATGCGGTGTCGCCAGACGCCTCGATCGTGGCATTTCTTTTAAAGCCCTTTAGGCGGTGTCGCCCAGACGCCCGACTGTGGCATTTCTTTTAAAGCCCTTTATGCGGTGTCGCCCAGACGCCCGACTGTGGCATTTCTTTTAAAGCCCTTTATGCGGTGTCGCCCAGACGCCCGACTGTGGCATTTCTTTTAAAGCCCTTTATGTGGTGTCGCTAAGACGCCCGACTGTGGCATTTCTTATTATTTACTTCATAAATTTTAATACTACTATGTTATTGCACATTCATAAATAACGAGCTTGCATGCATCAGAGACTTAATTTTGTGACTAACGTCATGAGCATAAAATATTTTTCAGCACACCATTGTTATGTTATACCTGTGTTCATAATGTTTGCGAGTACATTCAAAGTACTCACTGGCTTGTCCCTGGCTATTGTCTTGGCCAGATTTTCTTGCACTGAGAGGAGCGACGTGATGACAGCCCCGGAACCTAAGCAACGGAGATAGCAGCCTCGGGAAGATAGGAGTTAACCTGGTCAGTTGTTCCTGTGGGAAATGGAGTCCCATAGACACTGATGATCCATAAACCGCTTCCGCCATCAACCACTAGAAACCATTTGTTGTACTCACATGCCAGAATGGTCTTGTACCACATATTTTTGTATTTTGCTTGGAATTTCTGTATCAAGTTGGGAGCCTCATCAGCTAACAGTAATCCTGGGGCTGATGAGCACGACGGTCTTTTCTGGAAATTTATTACCCGAAAAACCGGTCGTGACAGACTTGGTATCAGAGCCAGACTGACCATTGGCTAATCCTATCTTAGCCAGGTCGAAATACTTAGGCAAACCAACCACCAGGCCATAACCAAACCCCAGCCAAGCTTCTTGTGCAAGATGGCCACACAGAGACCCCGACACTTTTGGCAGTCGGTGCCCAACCTATCAGCCTAGCCCGTTGGTCGCGTGCCAGTAATCTGTCTTATTCGCAAGCGTGCGAGGGAAGACTTCGTTCCCTTTTTCTGTAAAAAGGGCACGCTAGCCACAACACAGCACAGCCCCGCCCATCAACCAAAATACCTTGATGACCCTAGAAGTACTTCGTCGTCTTTGGGAAGCACACTCCAACGGGATTGTGGCCAACAATCCCCACGATGGTCATCATCGCTGCCTCGAGCCTGCAGCCCCTCAACCCTCTCCAACTATTTCCGACGGTGAAAACCGTGGAGAAACCTCGGCATCCGCGAAGCAAGCCCGCTTAGATATGAACGAGGTAGACTAAAATCGCTCGAATGATACCGAGCCTTAGAGTGACCTCGCCTTGCAATCTTGTGACCCTGTGTCACCATAATTAGATGCTGTCTGCTTGTGCACTCCTGTTTTTAATAGTAGCCATGCATGAGTATGATTGCATTTTTTTATCCCGGGCGTAGCTTCCAACCTCAACGACGCAAGTTTGTGCTATGGATAAATCTTTTGGTTCCAGCTCACCGGAAAGATATTTTTTCAGAACAACTCTTAACAAATCTCGAGGACGAGATTTTCTTTTAAGGGGGGTAGTGTTGTGACACCCCAAAATTTTGACCTTGTTTTATTAATTAAAATTTTGCCAGGAAATTAAAACTTTTATTTTCTGGGCTCCCTTTTGATTTTTGAAACTTTTTCTCCCTTGCTATTATGGAGTTTTCCCCATAGAGAAAACTTTTCAAATATGTTATTGGACTTGTTTAACCTCTCAAGAAAAACTTTTCTTTATTTAGTAGAACTAATTACATAATTAATTTGCTTGATCTTTATTTTCATGAAAAAAATGGTTTTTCAAGGTTATATGGCCCTATTTGAACTACAACCATTTGATATATTTATCTAAAAATCCCACCAAAATTTGGAGATGTCATGTGATGTTTTTAAATCACTTTTATACAAAAATATATTTTATTCTTGAAATATTTTGAGCTCTACACCCAATTTTCTTCTCTGGTCCAGAAAGCAACTTTGCACTACAACCCTTTTAAATAATTCTTTCTAGCCTCCACCAAAATTATGGGATGTCAGTAGGAGCATATTATTCAGTTCTGTGCAAAAACCCAGCTATGTTCTTTGAAAAATTTGAGTGAATCATCCTCTTTTTCATTCTGGTCTAACTTGATGATTTGTACTGCAACCATCTTCTAACTTGCTCCTTTACGCATGAGCTTTCTCCTGCTTGTACTACACCTTACCAAACCCCTAATTCCAAGAGAGTGAACCCATTAGAGTAGTTTTAGTCCATGAAACCATGTACTTTTCTTTCTGACCAGATTTGGTTTTCTCAAAGTTTTGCACTAACAAGTTTCTCCTTTTAACAAACTAACCTCACCACCCTCTCGTGCATCTAAAGAGACCCCACGCTGGAAGTTTTGGCCACTCCAAGAAATGCGTAAGTGCCCTTAGCATTTTGTCAAACACCTTACGGGCATGATCTGTTTTGACATGAATTTTGGCATAGTACTGTGAACTTGCACCTCTGATCAAATAAGCATGTCCACTAGACTCCCCGTTACTCCTAACCTAGATCTGCTAAATGCCAGCCTTACCCAAGCTCTGTAGCATGCTCTGGCATTACGTCGAGCACGTCCCGTGCACGCCCAGAGCGCTAGCAGAGCGTGCGTTTGGCACGCACATGTGCCGAGCCGACACGCTGGCCCCCACGGTTTTGTCCCGCTCTGCAGCACCACGCCAAGCGCTCCCCTTCTCACCGCAACACGCCAAGCCGCCCCTCGCCACGCCCCGGCAGGCCAAGAGCTAGCCGCCGCCGTCGCCCGACAGCCCCTGCTCATGTCGGCGCCGTCCGAGCCTTCCCGCTTCGCCACAGCCCCCGCACAGCCCGAGCTCATCCACAGCCTTGTCGCAAGCCCTCGTCGCCCCACGCGTTGCCTGCGAAGAAGAGAGAGAGGCGGTTCGCCGCCGTTCTTATCTCCGGCCATCTCGGACCGACCTAGCCACGCTTTATAAGGAAGCCCCGAGCGTCTTCGAGCCCTCAGGTAGCCTCACACCGTCTCACTAGTGCCCCCATCGCCACCATTTGAAGGGGGCAGGTCATCTTCAACCTCTCCGGTCAGTTTGGCCACCGCCATGTCCCGGCTCCGTTCGGCGCAGCCAAGGCCTCCCCCTCTCCACTCTCTTCACCAGAAGTCCTCTCTTCCTCCCGTGAACTCCTCCCCCTGCTCAATTTGGATCGGGAACCACCGCCACCCCAAAACCACTTCCCTCCCGAAGCTTCCCCTCCGCCATGGAGGAAGGTGCTCTCACCCTCAAGCTTCCCCGCCCCCAACCACTGCAGATGGATGCGGTTCCTCCTCCCGATCACCCCCATATCATGAAAGGCGTCGAATGGTGGCTTGTGTCGCCGGGATCGCCGTTGAAGCGGCCCGTGTCTCTGTCGAGGCACGCACGGGAAGAAGATGAACCCGACAAGTGGGGACCACATTGCCGGTGAGCCAACCCAAGCCACTAGTGGCGCAACCCGACAGAAACGTTTTCTCTGGTGGAAGCATATTACCGTAAGTACGCCGACCAGTCTCGTAAGACGTAGTCCGACGAACCGTTTTCTTTTTCGCTTTTATTAAAAACAGATTTTGACCAAATGTTTGGTGGCTATATCTTTTAAAATATAACTCCAAATGAATTAATTCTTTTCCCACCTCTCTCAAATATTGTCTAGTTTATTTTAAGATTTATTTGAAAAAATTTCAAAACAACTTTTGGTGTTGTTTTTATTTTGTGTGTTAATTCTTTATATTGCTAAAATAGGATTTTTTGAAGAGAGGAGAAACTTTCAAAAGTTTTGAAGTGCACCCCACCTTACCACTCATTGAAGGCAAGCATTCTGAATCCCGGCATAATATTTTGTGTGATTGTTGATACATTTTTAACACCACCGCATTTCGAAGGACTTGTCATTTCATGTGATATGATCATATGCATGAGTGCATATTAGTGATTTCCATGCTGTTGGAAATAAACACACTTGTGATGATAATCATCCTCATGTGTCTTGCATGCATGCCGGAAAGGAATCTGGGAAAGCCTCTGCCTTGGGTAGGTGTGAGCTTGTCGCCGGTCTCCGTCGGGACGGGTATGTCCAGTATGGCATAGTAAGATATAATGAGTGTTGATTGGAATGGTTGAAATATATTTGTTATACATGTCATGCAGAAACTATAAACCTCTGAGTCGATAGTAGATCGAGTCTTGTTCGAAAGAACCCCACACTTGTTTCAGTGCTACCACTTGTCCCTCGCCACGGGTAGGGTGCAGTTCGATAATTTGTCAACCCCTTTCTAGCACACACTGCATGTAGGGGCGGGATGAGGGTACCATGGCCATGGATTAAAGCCATCATCCGTCGGGGGCATGGGTGTTTCGGTTGGGACCGAGAGGAGGCCACCCCTTAGGAGCGCGATATAAATTTGATCCCATGCTACGCGAGGTTGTAGCCTCCCACTTAGAGATTGCTTGACAAGTGTCGTGGGTGATTCGGACACGAGTGAGTTAAGCTGGTGTGTGCAAGTCGGTGTGTTTTCATTTAAAAGACCAGAAGCGGAATTAGTCCCGATGGACTAAAGGAATCCGTTACTCGTGGGTAAAGAGTACACCCTCGCAAAGATTAAAACCTATTGAATAGCCGTGTCCATGGTTAAGGATTACGATGCAGGATGGGTCAAGTGTCGGTCTTAGTGTCGGTCTTCGGAGGTGAAGTGTTAACGTAGCTGGAACAACATGGATTGTGACTTGTGACTTATGATGATTATGATTATTATTATCGTTGACTAACCCGTGATATTATTGTTATTATCGAGTATCTACGGGATGGTTCTACCTCCGGATATTCGCTATGATTGTTATTTTAAAAGCCCTTTATGCGGTGTCGCTAAGACGCCTGATCGTGGCATTTCTTTTAAAGCCCTTTATGCGGTGTCGCCAGACGCCTAAGCGTGGCATTTCTTTTAAAGCCCTTTATGCGGTGTCGCCCGACGCCCGATCGTGGCATTTCTTTTAAAGCCCTTTAGGCGGTGTCGCTCAGACGCCCGACTGTGGCATTTCTTTTAAAGCCCTTTATGCGGTGTCGCCCAGACGCCCGACTGTGGCATTTCTTTTAAAGCCCTTTATGCGGTGTCGCCAGACGCCCGACTGTGGCATTTCTTTTAAAGCCCTTTATGCGGTGTCGCCAGACGCCCCGACTGTGGCATTTCTTTTAAAGCCCTTTATGTGGTGTCGCTAAGACGCCCGACTGTGGCATTTCTTGTTATTTACTTCATAAATTTTAATACTACTATGTTATTGCACATTCATAAATAACGAGCTTGCATGCATCAGAGACTTAATTTTGTGACTAACGTCATGAGCATAAAATATTTTTCAGCACACCATTGTTATGTTATACCTGTGTTCATAATGTTTGCGAGTACATTCAAAGTACTCACTGGCTTGTCCCTGGCTATTGTCTTGGCCAGATTTTCTTGCACGGAGAGGAGCGACGTGATGACAGCCCCGGAACCTAAGCAACGGAGATAGCAGCCTCGGGAAGATAGGAGTTAACCTGGTCAGCTGTTCCTGTGGGAAATGGAGTCCCATAGACACTGATGATCCATAAACCGCTTCCGCCATCAACCACTAGAAACCATTTGTTGTACTCACAGGCCAGAATGGTCTTGTACCACATATTTTTGTATTTTGCTTGGAATTTACGTATTGTTGGGAGCCTCATCAGCTAACAGTAATCCTGGGGCTGATGAGCACGACGGTCTTTTCTGGAAATTTATTACCCGAAAAACCGGTCGTGACAACAAGGTCAGTATTCGGCTCCATCACCGTAGATGTTGCAGCCCCCGAGGTGGTGTCTAGCCACCCATCCTCGATCTGCGCAGCCGGCTCCGCATTGAGGATCGGAGCGGACACGTGTGCGGCCTCCAGGAAACTGTCCGGCAGCAGAGCTAAATCGTGCCCATCGTGATAGTGCGGCGCGCTTGGCAGTGGCTCGAATCCATCGAAGATCAAGTCTCCGCGGATGTCAGCCGTGATGTTTAGACTTCCAAATCTGACCTGACGGCCAGGGGCATAGCTTTCAATCTGCTCCAGATGGCCAAGCAAATTGGCCCGTAGTGCAAAGCCGCCGAATACGAAGATCTGTCCGGGGAGAAAAGTCTCACCCTGGACTGCGTCGTTGTTGATGATCGAAGGATCCATCGAGCCTATTGGGGACGACACAGAGGAACTCTCAATGAAAGCACCAATGTCGGTGTCAAAACCGGCGAATCTCGGGTAGGGGGTCCCGAACTGTGCGTCTAGGCGGATGGTAACAGGAGACAAGGGACGCGATGTTTTTACCCAGGTTCGGGCCCTCTCGATGGAGGTAAAACCCTACTCCGCTTGATTGATATTGATGATATGGGTAGTACAAGAGTGGATCTACCACGAGATCAAGGAGGCTAAACCCTAGAAGCTAGCCTATGGTATGATTGTTGTTATTGTTGTTGTGTCCTACGGACTAAAACCCTCCGGTTTATATAGACACCGGAGAGGGCTAGGGTTACACAGAGTCGGTTACAATGGTAGGAGATCTACATATCCGTATCGCCAAGCTCGCCTTCCACGCCAAGGAAAGTCCCATCCGGACACGGGACGAAGTCTTCAATCTTGTATCTTCATAGTCTTGGAGTCCGGCCGACGATGATAGTTCGGCTATCCGGACACCCCCTAGTCCAGGACTCCCTCACCTAGCCTCGCTACTTTTCCTCCCGCTCGCTGCCTCCTTCCTCGTGCACTGCCGAGCCATCGACGCCATGGTTCTCCTCGTCCGCATGCTCTCAGTCGTCCCCGCGGGCTGGGACCTTTCCAGCAGCGCCTTCGTTGTCCGCCGATCGACTACACAAGCGGATTGAGGCCGGAGGCCACCACATCGACCGGATCGACGCCATCTTCTTCCTCGGTCGTCGCCATCGCTCTTCGTCGATCCGTCGCCTCTGCAGCTCCTAAGCCACCAACGGCCTCCGTGTGCCTCCGCGGTGAGCTCCTCGGCCGATTCCCCTCTTCTCCGGCTCGTCTGTTCCATTTGTGGCCGTCCGTGAGCTTTGTCCACCATGGCAAAAGTTCGGTGTCCGCGTACATGTCGCTGTTGCTCCTCTGTTGGTGGTGTGTGTTCTGCTGCCTTCTACCTCCTGCTGCTCGTGTAAATCACGCCCGTGCTCTCGCCGCTGGCCTCTCGAAGCGATCGGTTGCGCCGGCCGCGCCTACGCGTGACCGCCTACTCGTGGCCTCGCCCCTCGCTCGCTCGCTACCATCCGCGCCCGTCGAGTCGCGCCCTACTTCCCGTGTGCGGCGCTGGCCTCACTAGCCTCGCTGGTGGAACGAGCCCCAGCCTTGCAGCCCTTGCCAAAGGCCACCGCCACTGGCCCGACCCGTGTTAACTAGGAAGGCCCTAATTAACTAAGCCCAAAACACCCTTTGCTAATTTTCTCAAAAAAAATTAAAAATAAAAATTGGCACATAGGTCAATGACAGATGGGTCCCACAGGACACGTTGACGGTCAAGTGACCCCACTGTCGACTTCTAACACATCTTTGTTGGGTACACTTTGGGTGCACTTGGCTTTTAGTCCATTTAATATCTCGAATTATAAATAAATCCAGAAATTGAGAAATTCATTAAAACTTTGGAAAATAATATAAAATAAACCATAGCTAGGATGGAAAAACTTTGTACATGAAAGTTGCTCAGAACGACGAGACGAATCCGGATACGCAGCCCGTTCGTCTGCCATACATCCCTAGCATAGCAAACGCGCAACTTTCCCCCTCCGGTTCATCTGCCCGAAAACGTGAAACACGAGGAATACTTTCCCGGATGTTTTCCCCCTTCGTCGGTATCACCTACTACCACGATTGGGCACACCTAGCATCATTACTTGTCATGTCATGCATCGATATGCATCTGTTTGCATGTTATTCATTGTTTCTTCCCCCTCTTCTCTCCGTTAGACTACGAGACCGAAGCTGCTGTTGCCCAGTTCGACTACGGAGTTGACGACCCCTCCTTCTTGCCAGAGCAACCAGGCAAGCCCCCCCTTGATCACCAGATATCGCCTATTCTCCTCTATACTGCTTGCATTAGAGTAGTGTAGCATGTTACTACTTTCCGTTAATCCTATTCTGATGCATAGTCTGACATTGTTGCTACATCTGTTGATACCTTACCTGCAATCCTAAAACTTAGTATAGGATGCTAGTTTATCATCTGTGGCCCTACATTCTTGTCGGTCTGCCTTGCTATATTATCGGGCCGTGATCACTTGGGAGGTGATCACGGGTAAATGCTATACATATATACATATTACAGATGGTGACTAAAGTCGGGTTGGCTCGAAGAGTACCTGCGAGTGATTCACGGATTGGGGGCTGAAAGGACCTTTGTCCCGACGGCCCTCTGTGTGGATCTTTGTGGCGGAGCGATAGGGCAGGTTGAGACCACCTAGGCGAGAGGTGGGCCTGGCCCTGGTCGGCGTTCGCGGTTGCTTCATAATAAACGCTTAACGAGATCTTGGTATTTGATCTGAGTCTGGCCACTGGCCTATATGCAATAACCAACTACGCGGGAAAGATTTGGGCACTCGACGTCGTGGTATCAGCCGAAGCCTTCTAGACGTCAGCGACTGAGCGGCGCGCGCCAGATTGGACCGCGTAACGTGGCTTCCTTTGTAATGGAGGTTGCTAGGTCTGCTTCCGGCCGCCCTCGCAACGTGAAGGTGTGCAATGGGCGATGGGTCCAGACCCCTGCGCCATAGGAGTTAGACCGGCGTGCTGACCTCTCTGTTAGGCCTAGGTGGGGCTGCGACGTGTTGATCTTCCGAGGCCGGGCATGACCCAGGAAAGTGTCTCCGGCCAAATGGGATCGAGCGTGTTGGGTTATGTGGTGCACCCCTGCAGGGAAGTTTATCTATTCGAATAGCTGTGTCCCTCGGTAAAAGGACAACCCGGAGTTGTACCTTGACCTTATGACAACTAGAACCGGATACTTAATAAAACACACCCAGACAAGTTTAACAGACAACCCGGTGATCGCTTTTCCACAGGGCGACAAGGGGAGGATCGCCGGGTAGGATTATGCTATGTGATGCTACTTGGAGGACTTCAATCTACTCTCTTCTACATGCTGCAAGATGGAGGCTGCCAGAAGCGTAGTCTTTGATAGGACTAGCTACCCCCCTCTTATTCTGGCATTCTGCAGTTCAGTCCACCGATATTGCCTCTTTACACATATACCCATATGCATATGTAGTGTAGATCCTTGCTTGCGAGTACTTTGGATGAGTACTCACGGTTGCTTTTCTCCCTCTTTTCCCCCTTTCCTTTCTACCTGGTTGTCGCAACCAGATGATGGAGCCCAGGAGCTAGACGCCACCTTCGACGATGATTCCTACTGCACTGGAGGTGCCTACTACTACGTGCAGGCCGCTGACGATGACCATGAGTAGTTAGGAGGATCCCAGGCAGGAGGCCTGCGCCTCTTTCGATCTGTATCCCAGTTTGTGCTAGCCATCTTATGGCAACTTGCTTAACTTATGTCTGTACTCAGATATTGTTGCTTCCGTTGACTCGTCTATGATCGAGCACTTGTATTCGAGCCCTCGAGGCCCCTGGCTTGTATTATGATGCTTGTATGACTCTTTTTTATTTATAGAGTTGTGTTGTGATATCTTCCCGTGAGTCCCTGATCTTGATCGTACACGTTTGCGTGTATGATTAGTGTACGATTGAATCGGGGGCGTCACACCACGGTAGCGGAGGAGCCACCCTTCCCCTCTGGCTAAAGCACCCACTTTGCCACTTCGATGAGCGGCGCAGCCGGACATAGGGAAGATACGGGGAAAGAATATACATGCGGGGCTCCCGGCAGTCTGATGAGCGGGCTGCCGGACATGGGGAAGATAAAGGGATCTGCCGCGGCAGGCCGTAGACTACTATAGTGTATCCGCGTCGTAAGAATGAAGCTCTGCGCGATCGGACGTGCACATGGTTTTACCATTTTTAGTTAAAATATGTCTAAAATGTAAATGTTTTCGGCCGATTTATATGAAATCCGTTGTGTTTGCATGAATTTCATCCGGTTTATTAGAAAAAGTTCGAAATGTATGCGGGCAGGATCAACATCCATGTCCGTGGACTAGTCCCCGTGTCTGCGGACGGATGCAAGAAGAAATTTGTGGATTGACGTTGGAGATGCCCTAAACTACGTCATAGCTCACTAGCTAGATGCCTAGTTCAATATATAATCAATCTACACCGTCGATCGAGTCCATTTGATCAACATCCGGGAAGAACTCCTAAACCTTAATTTGGCATGTGGTCCTCATGTAAGGCATGAGCTAGCCTTCTGATTCAGTTCGGCCAGGCTAGCTTCGCTACAGACTACACGCACGGTCTTTTTCCCGATTATAAGCTCACGATTCAGTCCTTGCCATTGCCGGAACTGAGCCGGCGGGCCCGACGTGACAGCGACGCAGGAGCACGCGGCCTTACCCGATCGAGCAGAGATCGCGCCGCAAAACAAAGGGAAACACCATACGGCGGCCGCGCGTACGTTTGTCGCACGTGCTTAAAAACACACATTCATCCTTACTCTCGCTCGCGCGCACGTGTGCCGAACTGCATGCCGAACCGAGAAAGTTCAGCCTTAAAACGCATCGATCGATCCACAGGTCTCTGACTGTATCAACCATCCATTTGTCCTCTGCTTTCTTGCTTCTCTCTGTATCAAATTTCCCTGTCTCTCTCTCCAAGATCGAGACGAGTAATTAAGAAGAGAGTTTGCCCTACCGTGCCGGAGCCGGAGAAGGCAGCGATGGGCAACGGCGGCGAGGCAGCAGATGTTGCGTCGACGAAGGAGCAGGGGAGGGCGATCATACGCACGGCCAAGTGGGCTCTGGGAGACGAGCAGGCGAAGGCAGGAGGGAAGGGCGTCGTGAGGTCGCTGCAGCGGTTCCTTGAGAAGAGGAGGAAGACTACCACTACGGTCGCCGCGGCCCAAGAATCCTCCTCCTCCTCCTCGTCGTCGTCTCCGGCCGTCAGCTTTTAGCTAGCTGTGGCTGTAGTGCCCCTAACCCCCGATAGCTTTTAGCTGTTAGCGTCATGCCATTTGATCACCGGCTTGGCCATTAATTTGCTTGTACGGTACTCAAGGAAGAACCGACACTGGCCTCTTTTTTCTTCATGTAGCTAAGTTAAGAGCATCTTCAACAGACGCACGGTTGCGCGGTGTGCTAAAAAAAAAATTAGCGTCGAAATAGCGTATTTTAGCACACAGGAGAGTGTTTGCTTTACCAAGCGTTGTAAAATTTAGCGCGTAGGCCCTGTAAAATCCAACGTGAGCGAGCAGCCGGTGCTTGGAAAAAATTGAAGCAACACATAGGAAAAATATAAAGCAACACATAGTTCAAATTCGTAGCATAATAAATTCAAGCCCCACACCACAAGCTAGTCCATACGATGCAAATAAAACTAGATAAAAATGATGCTATGATGCAAATATACTAGATATACGCGTCGACGTAAACTAGATAAACTACTCGTTGTCCTCCTCGGTGGTGTAGTCCGAGGATGTAAACGCGTCGGCCCACCGAGGATCTTCCTCGTTCCAGGTCGACACAGGTCCCAAGTCGCATTGGGCTTCTGTCAATGCCTTTCGCTCACACTTGTCCGCCCGACGCGTGGCTCGCTCCGCCCTCCTCTGCACCCAGAACTTTTTCTCGGCGACGACATCCTATGGGAAACGCTCGCGCCACACCGCCATGGCGTGCTCATCCACCTCGGCGATGAGGAGGCGGCGCTCCCGCCTTCGCTGGACGCGGCGATCCTCCTCGGTGATTAGTCGCGGGGAGGCACGAATTCCTGCGCTTGCTCGTGTGTCCACATGTCGGAGTAGTTCATCTGCGCCAGTGGCCACCTGAGGCGCCACGCCGCCGCGTCGTACGCGCAAGCGGCCTCATGGGCGGTCTAGAACGTTCCGAGCCCAAGACGTGTATCGCCGGAGCGGATCTCCATGTAATACACGCCGGAGGGGCGGAGGCAGACGCCGCGGAAGCCCGTGCTGCTCCAGGGGCGCGGTGGCATGGCGGGGCGCTGGAAGACACAGGGGAGAAGGCAGCAGCGACAGTATTTGGAAGAGACGGGGCAGAAGGCGTGACGGTAGCGGGGCACCGAAAGAGACGGGAAAGAAGGTGTGGGGGAGGGAAAGGGTGGCGGTAGGCGGGCGCCCGCGCGCTGATTCTTTCCGCGCGCCAAATTTTTGCGCGCTCACAGGAACACGCGAAATAGTCGGCTTTTCCAGCGCGCGGCTTATCTAGCGCGTCTGTTAAAAATGCATTAATGGCATGCGCATTTTGTGTTCGCCAAAAGCATCACTTGCTCATTGGACAGCTCGCGCTTTTTAAACAACAGCTCGGACTATTTAGCTCAGACTCCTAACATTCTGTTTGGTAAACACTCGGGCAGGGGAATGAGAGTTTGCATAAGGGTGTTTATGGAGGGATTAGTCATGGGAATTGGCGTGGGATAAAACTCTGCTCACGAATTAACAGGGTACCCCCTGAAAAGAAATCGGTGGGAATTGGCTTCCTCAACTTCCATTCCTCTTCCCACTTAAACCCCCATTCCCTCTAATCAAACAGTGGACTTTTAATCGCGTCACCCCTCAACTCCCATTCCCCATCTCTAATTCCCCCGAACCAAACATGTACGCTGTAAGGGCATGTACAATGGTGAGGTGAAGGAGAGAGAAATCATAAGAGAAGGCATGTCTTCTCTTATTTAAGAGAAGACAAGAGATGATCTTTTAACACAATTTGTCTCACCATATTTTTAGGAACAGCTAATTATTAAAGATAAGGCTAAGAGATGACCCATTGTAGACATGTTTTTTGTCATCTCCAATTTAAATGCAAAACTTAAGATAAGACTATCTTATCAACCATTGTACGTGCCCTAAATCCTATGTGTCGCTCACTGCGTTGCACTGGAAGGTCTCATTCCGGTTTAACTGGTTTTCATAACCTTGTAGAAGGTTCCTAAACCGGCTATTTTATTAGCTTTTTGGCATTTCTTTTTTCTTTTTTACCTTTTCCTATTTTCGTTCTTATTTTTTTATTTTTGTTTCCTTTTTTATTTACTTTTATATTTAAAAAATGTTCATGAATTTCTAATATTTTTACCTAATTTAGAAATATCAGAAATTTTAAAAACACTTTTTTCAAATAAATATTCCCTTTTTCAAAAATTGTTTCAGAACTTCAAAAATATTCACGCTTTTCAGAAACGGTTCTAGTTTTTATCAATTTTACATGAATTAAAAAAATTGTGTTTCCCAAAAATATTCGGGAATTTCAAACAATGCTGTTTTCCAAAAATATTTCTACTTTTCAAATTTCTTCACAAATTCAAAGAATTGTTCGTGTTTTCTTTATTTGTTTAGGAGTTTCAAAAAATATTTTCTTTATAAAATAGAAATAATTTCAAAAAATAAACACATTTTTAACATTTTTTCACAAATTGCAAAAAATGTTCAGATTCAGAAAATTTGAAACTTGTTCATAATAATAATAATAAAATGAAAAAATGAATCGCTACCATGATTGGGCCACCATAGTTAACCAGGACACTACTGTAGATTTGCTGCCATAGTGCAAAAACCCCGCTACTGCGCCTGCTAGTGGGTCGGCCCAGTCAGGCTCCTGTGTGTGTGTTGCTCCTTCATTAGTCAGGAGATAAGGAAGAGGAGCAGTGGAGGTCAGTAGATATGACCGCACATAGACCACACAATCTATTTCAATCGAACAAACCATGCACAACCAGCCGAGCGTTCCGCCGGCCAGCCAGATAAAATCGTTTACCTATAGATTTTTAGGTTAGGAAGAAAATTGGTACAACTAGTAGAACGTGCCGTGCGTTGCTACGGGTTACAATGCATATAGATGAATCAAACAAATGATGAAGGTTGTTTTCAAGGGCAAAGCTCATTTCTTCCTCATACGCTCAGGCATGTTCGGATATCAAACGGGCAAGCAACGGGCTTCCCATAATACAACCATTTGGACAGTCCGAGCTCCCCAAAATCTAGACCATATGGGGGGATTTGGTTGTCCTGGTTATCCATCATGTTATCTCCAACACGCACATCCAACATAAAAAATCACCCCACGATACATCGTTCCCGTAGAGTGACATTTCTTGCTGGAGCCCTCTCATCTGAAACCTGATGAAGCCCAATTCAACTTCCTCTTGGTGCCATCTCTCCTTCACACCATTTTCGCCACTAACCACCAAGGAGGAGTCCCCCGTCAACCTCCCCTCCCCCCACTCTCCACCCTGATTCCCTCCCCCGTTTTCATGTTGATTTGCCACCGCCATCAAGGGGGAGGAGGCGTGCGCCACCCCCGAGCCAAGAAGGTAGATATGTTGTCTTCTGAACCATTATCACATTGTAACATACATTCTTGCATTACCATGAAATAAAAACATGATGTCTGTTGTGGGGCATGCAATTGATGCGCCACCATGTTCGTTAGAAGCAACCAACCAATGCATTTACCCTTCTATCCTAACCAAAAAATTGTGCGACTTGATAAAAAAAATATATGAACCGCTCACTCATGCAATTAGCTGCAAAAGCCATGTCTAGGAAACCCCTAAAACTAAACTGGTGTTAATCAAACAAGATCCTAGTTGAGGAGAAAATAATCTTCTTTCCCTGTGAAAAATGGCATACCTGAGATGCAGAACCGTCGATGTGCATCCAGAAAGAGATGTCACAAGAGCCGAGGCTCCTGGCGGTGCCCTCCAACGCTCGTCGCAGTACGAAAGAACACTCGCAGCCATTTGGATCCAAACAAGAGCACAGTCGTCGTCCTATTTCGCATGAAGAGGCAGCGACACGTTGAGAAGAGGATTGGGAGGCTACCACAAGCAAGGAAACCGGGACCGTGGGGCGGCGGTATCACATGGTGCATGAAGAGGAGACTGGGGAAGGCCATGGCTTGAATGGTCCAGGTGGAAACTGCCCACTGCATCTCCATGCCTCCGCCAAAGAGCACATTTTATTGTTGGTGCGGCTCCTCCAATGACCACATGTACAAAATCGATCGACCACCATGGGTCGTCACGCTGCTGCTTAGAGATCTACTGTGGCAGGGGGTAGATGTAGATGGAACCATAGTTGGGTCGGGAGGAAGAGAGTGAGGAGAGGAGGCATGGGGGCGACGCAGGCAGCCGTCTTGGAACCCTAGAGGAGAGGGCCGAGAGAGACAAGGGACTTGGTGGAGTGATTCTTGGTGTACCGAGAAGAAATAACGAGAGGTGGGGTTCAGTTGAAGAAAAGATCGATGAAAAAAACCAGCGTGGGTGAGGCAAAAATATCAAACAAAATAAACCGATGAGGAGAAACTACCAACTCCCACTTTAGGAGAAGATATTAGGTGCATGTTCGGTAATCCACCAGCTCCGAGAAAATACGAGGATCTGCTGAGCATCTGTTTCTCCGCTCCGTTATATTCAATTGCAGCTCCGCCTGCTCCGGGAGCTGAGTCGTGGAGCGGAGGGATTCCGAACAAGCCCTAGGAGTAGAGATCAGCTGCAGCTAAGAGGTTCCTTCTGTAATGTAAGTTCAAAAAAAGAAAAGAAAAAAGAGGTTCCTTGTGTAAATGTGCCATGAGGCCACGCATTAGCTCCATCGTATCCCTTCGTTCGACATCCAATGGCCCAGTATGCGTCGTTGCATCTGGTGGATACACTCTCGCCTGGCCTGCCTTCTCCTCTGAATTTGGGGACGGGAGGTCACCACCGCATCGCCATGGCTCCCGCCGCCGCCCGCCTCCTTCCAGCCGCCATGCCCACTACCCCTCACCGTCCCCTGAGTTGGTGCAGGTCAGCCGCCGCACGCCGCCCTTCCCCTAGCATGCGCCTTCTCCGCTCAAACTCGCGGCTCCTGGTCGTCGCCTCCGCGCAGTCCAACCTCTCCAAAGGTCCCTCCCCTCCCCTCCTCTCCTTCCTTAATTTGATTAATTATCCAATCTGTTTGCGTGTAGTGCTTCCGTGTATTTGTATTCGGGATTGTTTGTTACCCCGACCCAAGAAGATTCTGAATCGATTCCATGTCACTGAATTAATTGTGCTGAATGAATCTCCTCTCCGTATTGTTTATTTGTTTGTTTGGGGATTATTTGTTTATATATACCAGCGCGAGCAAGCCTGCTGCCTATTGTTTGTTGTTTGAGCAGAAACTGGAAATTTAGCTCTCACGCAAGTTCATGTTAACTCCCATCCCACTTCTTATACTGAACATGTATTACATGGGTCTCTAGTGTACAAACCCTTCTTTTCCTATCAATGCATTGGAACACAATCCTTTTTTTTTTTTTGCGTTTTCTGGGCTTCCAGGTAAGAAATTAAGCGGAATTTATATGTTCTCACTCAAAGTCTGAAACTAATACTTCTACAGACTCAACACGTACAGCACATCCAAATATGCGCATATGCTCCTAGCTTCTTCTCATGACACGCATGGAGTGGTCTTGTTCATTTCAGGGTGTGGTATCGCCACTTAATTAGTTCCCTCTGTCCCAGCTGTAATTTTCTGACTGTATATATGTGGTGTGTGTGTGTGTGTGTGTGTGTGTGTGTGTGTGTGTGTGTGTGTACCATGATATGTATCCACATGCATCCACACCTCATGAGTTGGTGCTTATTTTTCCAAGGATGCCTTTGTATTGTACCCTGTTCCTGCTAGTGCTAATGCTCTGTGGCCTTGCTTTTCTCTCTTTCATGATGAAATTCCAAATATCTATTTTATCTAACACTCCTGCATATCACTACAGCTGTTCAAACAACATGGAGGGTCGGTAAGGAAGCCGTGGATGCTGGAAGTGCTCTTGTCCCAGTATGTCACTCTTGCTTACCCATTTAGTATGTATGTCACTTCATTCCACTGAATTTTACTTCTGTCGGAAAAATACACTGGAGTGTGGTTGGTTGACTTTTGAAACTGAACTAGTTTGGCCTTCTGTTCTGATGTGCAACAGGGTTCAGTTCCACGACCAATTGCTAGGATAGGCGTGACATTTGTTGCTGTGTCTGTCGCCCTTTTTCTGCTCAAGTCCGTCATTTCCACCGCATTGTTTGTACTGGTATGTACCCACAACGTTCTTGACATGGCTCAGCTTACAACTCATAATTAACAATGTTTCCTGCACAATGCTCAATGTCAATAATTTTTATGTTCGCTACGTCTCAATAATGTTTAATAATCAGAATTCGTTTGCCCTGTTGTGTCCCCTTGCTGCAATTTTCTGTGGTTTCTCAAGTCAGATTGATGATTGGTCTGATGGTGGCAGGCGATGATGGGGCTTATATACTTCGCCTTCCTGGCGATGAATCCGAAAGAGGGCTCGAGGAGCGTGAATGAAGGAGACAGTCCTCCGTCGGACGACCCCGCCGAAGAAGCCCGGCGCATAATGGAGAAATACAAGTGAAGAAGAACCTTATTTTGGTGAGTCTACTCTGAAGTCTGAATAGGTATACAGAGAAATACCAGCTGTGGCCTTGGATGGATCTGGCTTTAGATCAACAGAAGTGAATTCTTTCGTATGGCTACATACTGGGGTTTGTTTTTTTCGGCAAGATGAGTTGTTGTACAATACTGTTATTATTATACTGTATAGTGGCTAGTGATCTGATTATAATGGAGCTGGGATTCAGAGAGATGGCGGTGTTCCTTAATTTTCGGTACTACTACTTGGGTTCCTGCCTATTAATCTCTTGTTACATACTCCAGCGCAGTAGAGTAGAGTAGAGTTGATTGACGGTTAACAAAGGTGGGAGGGGACTGCGAATCAGCTAGATCCAAAATGCACATTACATTCAGCTAGAGACCGTATGCTTCAAACAAAAAATGCACATGAGATTCAGAAAGCTGTCATCTTAATTTTGCCTGTTTGCATCAATAATTTACATGGGATGCAGCAGCAGCTTTGGGAAGATGAGTGGTGCTGGCATTGCCAAGCTCGGCCTCGGCTTCCCTGACGAGTTTGTCCAGGTATAGGTGCAGGTCGA
Source organism: Aegilops speltoides (assembly GCA_021437245.1). Classification (NCBI taxonomy): domain Eukaryota; kingdom Viridiplantae; phylum Streptophyta; class Magnoliopsida; order Poales; family Poaceae; genus Aegilops; species Aegilops speltoides. The sequence goes on from CM038147.1 coordinate 511,299,786, forward strand.
GGTCGAAGTCGAAGTCGACAGAGGTGGTGGTGTCGGCTGACAGCTCGAGCATGGCCAGGAACTCGTCCTCGACCCTGTCCAGTTCTTGATCCAGTTTCATCTTGTCTTGGTCATTGTTGCCGTCGGTGGTGGTGGCGGCCAGGCTCTCGGAGGGCGGCCGCGTGAGCTCCTTCTCGATGATGATGAAGCCAGCCGACGACTCGTCGCCAGAGTCGTACTGGATGCCATGCTGCTGCTGCTGGTGGTGGTTGTGGCTCTTGTTGGTGGTGTTGATCCCCCGCCGTCGCTGGCGGCAGCATGCTGGCAGTGGCAGGCAGCAGCCAGTGGCGGTAGCAGGTGCTGGTAGCGAGAGCAGCTTGCGGTGGAGCGCGAGGGTGAGCAGAGCCCCTGCCACGGCGCCGGTGAGCGGGTAGGTGAGGACGCCCGGCCGCTCGGCACCGAGGTGGACCTGGAGGTGCTGCTGCTGCTGGTGGTGCCGTTGTCCTGGGTGTCTCAGGGTCAGGGAGACGGTGAGGACGGCTCTGAGGGAGGGGGTGATAGCGCCACAGTGGAGCAGGAGCACCTGGCTGTGGAAGTCGCCGCTGCCGCCGGAGACGGAGGCAGAGGCGCGCTGAGCCGCCCTTGCCTCATGATAATGATCCGCTCTATCATGATCATCATCACCAAGATCATCAAGAGGATGGACATAAGGAGGATGCTGAACAAGCCGGCATGTTAGCTCGATTTGGCCAACGGAGGCGGGCAGGCCGGTGACGCGCTGCGCCTGCAGGCACACCACCGCCACCGTCACTGCACTGCCCTGCTCATCTTCTTGGCCTTGGGCTAGCATCATCAGACAGATGAAGAACGCTCGGCGCCGCTAGTATGCGTGTGGAAGTGCGATTGAGCACGGAGACGAAAGGGAATGAATGCATCATCAGAATCTAAGTAGTGGTAGTAGATGTGGCGGTGGAGTCAAGAAGGGTGTGTGTGGAAGTGCGAGTACGGAGAGGGGACGCGGCCCGGCCGGCCATGGATTTGGATTTGATCTGGACGGCTCCATTATCCTATTGCTTTACTCCTCCCCATGAACACAACACAACAGAGGATGTACCTGCCTTCTAACACGTGTTTTGCTACTAGTAATCCTATTAATTTGAAGGAAACGCTTTCTTATTTCGAGCTAGTACTTATTTGTCGGCATCGGACCTTTCTCCGGAGCTGTCATTTAGCGGCAAGCCGGCGACTAATTAACCTATCTCGATTAGTACTTCCTTGTAGCTTTCATGAGAGCAACTTTAGCCGCTGAGTTGCCATATCAGCAGCCATCATAATGTGTGTGAAGCGCATTCTATAATTCAGAAATGTTTAAATCTGACATTTGTTGGGTGAGGATGGCAAATCCGAAATTTTTAAGCAATTTATGTTGCCGTGAGGATAGCAAATCAGAAATTTTTAAGCAATTTGTATTGTTGTGAGGACGGCAATTTCCTTCGCAACCACGACAAATCCTCCCCCAAAACTGAACATGGCGGATTTTCATGCTTGCTAAAAGAAATTGCTATCTAAGCAACACATAATTTTGCACAAAATAGTTATCTGCCATGCTGACCTCAGCGTCTGTTCGTTGGTTATCAAATTCTTAGTATTTTGCAGGTCGCCAAGACCATGTGCCAGTTCAGGTTTTTTTTTGAAAGATCCAGCTGATTGCTGGCTTGTATTGATTGATAGTAGGGAGCAGATGGTAAAACAACAATGGCGGGTTCTGATCCGAGGATCAAAGGAGATAAGAAAAGAAGAGAAAAAAAAATATAAAACAGCTCTGGTGCTATAGCTAGTCTCTCAGGGAGGGTCCTAAAAAGGGTGCTCCAAAAATGTTGCTCCCGCTTGGCGCCAAAATTCAAAAGTTCGCCTTATGGCTGCACTGATGCTCGACTGCGTTGCCACCTTGCCTCTGAAAGTACAATCGTTTTTTGCCTTCCACAGCTCAGAGAGGATGAGAATGATGGTAGTCTTGATGGCCTTCTTGTGCTCAGGTCGCGCCGCACCGATCATTTCAGCAATGATGGCAGCCGGCTTGGTCTTGTTCTGCCACTGCAAAGGGTGTAGCGCGCTGCATCCGTAGCCGGCCGCCGCCTTCGTCCAAACCTCAAGCGACAACGGGCACTGCCAGAACAAATGCATGGAGGATTCCAAGCTTCGGACACACAGCTGGCAGAAATACTCATTTGGCCATCCCCTACGTTGGAGGCGATCATTGCATCACAATCTGTTTTTGAGCAGCAACCATGTGAAGATCTTCAGCCTAGCAGGTGCCCAAGTGTTCCAGATCATCTTCTTGATGTCCGACTTGATGAGGCCTTGAAATTGAGCCTTATAGGCAGAGCTAGCAGTGTATATTCCTGATGCTTCGTGTTTCCATTTGATGGTGTCGCTTATGTGGGCTTGAAGGCAAAGTTCAGCAGCTTGGATCCACCTGTGTAATCTGATTGCTTCGGCCCAAAGGTGTTGAGTGTCTTCGTGGGCGAGATCTTGTAACCATGCATCGTTGGTCAGGGCTTGTTTGACCGATCGGTTCTTTCTTCTTGAATGTCTGAAGAGAGTAGGGAAAGCTGTCTTCAGGTTGCCCGAGCCTGTCCATGAGCAGTGCCAGAAGGAGGCCATCTCGCCATTGCCTAGCGTGACCGAGGTGGAGGCGTTGAACAAAGCCCGGTCTCCCTCATCGCAGGGCAGTTGCATGCTAAACCAGGGTCTGTCCGGACTTGTCCAGGACAACCAAAGCCATCGCAACCGTAGTGCTCTACTGAAGTGGTTTAGGTCCAAGACTCCTAACCCGCCATTTTCTATAGGAGAGCAAACCACCAGCCAAGTGACTTTGCATTTTTCTGTAGGGGAACACAGCAGAAAACAAAAAAAATTAACCTACGCACCAGCCCAGGACCACTATGGAGACTGCATACATGGTTTGATCTTTTTCACATCGACTCAGAAGCGCGGCGGGAAGTAGAGTCGATGTTAACGGCGGTCAGATCCTCGCAGCTAGGATTTACAACCTCCCAACCGCGAGGATGTATACCCTCATCTGCTCCTCAGACAGCCCTCCGGGAGGTGGTCGAACAGCCCCCCGGACGGTGTCGCGGACAGCCCTTCGGGAGGACCTTCGAAACTCGAACGGTCACTCGGATAGCCCTTCGGGAGGACCTTCGAAACTCGGACGGTCACACGGACAGCCCTTCGGGAGGCACTCACGAACTAAGACCGAAACTACGATATCTCTACAGAGTTGCACACATACGGTGTCATCTATCCGGCAGGGCTTCGCCGTCCAGAACTAGTTCCCGCCGGAACCCAGACAGCCTTTCGGCTCTACGAAACTATTTCGCTGGGAGGGAGAGAGAAGCCAGATCATGCATGGCACTTGTATGCGAGAAAGAGTGAGTGTGGAGGGCTGCCCCTCCACCTCTATTTATAGGAAATCCCAAGGGGTAGGGTAGTTTAACACAAAAACCCAAAATGCACATGAATGAAGTCCTTCCTCAAGGGCATAAGAGTGGGCTCCAAGGTGGAGCCCCAAGTGTGGCCAGCCACACCCCTTGGGGGGCCCCATGAGGGCCTCCCTATCCATCCATGTCGTCCCTAGATCTTTTGAGTAAAGCCCCAAAAGGTGGCTTTCCATAAAATATCCCAAAAAGCACTTTCACTATTCACGACGACATTTTTCAGCGTCCATTCGAACTGAAAATATTTATGTGGGCTTAGAACATTTCCAATACCCACCATAATAATTTTCAACGCGTTTTGGAACCATTCCATTTTAGTGATTTTCATCTGCGAAACGCATCTGAAGTGGCTCCGGCAGCTCCGGAACATTTCCGGTTTTTATCTCAGAAAATTCCAAAAAGCTTTCAGAATGATTCAGGCACCCTCCAAGAATTATCAGGCATGTGCCGAAACCAATTTGACTTAATGGTATATCCCGAAACAACTTTTCGGTGTCATCGAAACTTATCCGATGACCTCTCTCTGCGGTATGATTCCGCTGTCCGAAACCATTCCGGTGTCCGAAACTTTTTTCGATGATTTTCTCTCAAACTCCCTGTCTAGTATTCAGCATATAGATGACCCTTAAGCGTGTGACCCTATAGGTTCGGTGAAGTATAGACATGACTAGGAACCTCTTCCGATCAATGATCAACATCGGAGCCGTGGACACCCATATTGACCCCTATACCCACATGAATGAATATTCGAGTGAATCTCCAGTTGCCGTGTGCTATTCCTGTTTCTTCACGATATGTTACAAAGACCCGAGGTAAGATTTACTTGCATCCCCGTGGATCAACAACTTGTCCACTATGCTAGTTACCTCGTTACTGGTTTTGTTCTCTTTTCTCGTTTCCATGTTCCGGCATCCCTGTGATCAAATCACACTGTGTCTGGCCAGACGATGATGGATACCGTAACACTGAGAGGGACAGAGAATATCTCTCCATCATCGGAGGAGCAAATCCCAATCTTGAGCTATCAAGTTGCTTGACACACTTTTCCATGAACCCGTAAGCCACCGTAATAGCCACCCATTTACGGATGACGTTTAACAAACCCCAAAGTTCATGAAGCAAGCATGAAGAAACTCGATACTCTCATGGTCTAAGGAATCATGCAAACGTTAACCATCTCTGTGTTATTTGCCATTAACTTGTGACGAATGAATCTCATAGCATAACATCAAACCGGGTCGATTCAACACAAATGTTCTCTTAACATTGTGCCCTCAAAGTTGCTGGCATAGACATGCCCATGATCAGGAAAACGGAACCACCATGCAACACTTGAGCTAGTCTTAGAGGCCAAACTAGGAATACTTCTTACCGTTTATTATTCCACACGTGCATATGAGTCTTCCTCCGAGCCTCGTGGATATTGTAGACTCGAGAATCATTGCAGTTATAGCATGGAACATAAACATAATTATGAACTCGAAGATGAATAATATCATTTATTATTGCCTCTAGGGCATATCTCCTACAGACTCCCACTTGCACTAGAGTCAATAATCTAGTTAATGCTAATGCACTTTACACCTATGGCATGCCGATGTAAAAAATGCTTCGCATGTGGTATAGCCTGATGTCCATCAGATCTGACAACTTCAGCTCCGTGTCTATCTCTGCATATCCTCGCGTTTTCACGCTTTCACAAAATTCATATTTTGTGCGGAATTGGCTTTGTATAAATGTGAATCACAGGTTGAACCTGGATTCCTCAGACTGAGTTATGGAGAAACTACCTGCAGTAGTGTCCCATTGATAAAGCCATCTTGGAACCATACTAAGTTCATGAATGAACTATATGATTCAACATCTTGTTTGTCGCGTCTAAAGCGTCAACATACTTAGTCATTTGTTATAGAATTCGTCACAGTATCCTTTTGGGAACAATTTCCAACTACCATGCCACCATATTGTGTATTACACAAAACCCTTAACTTAAATCGAAAATCGCATGGAGAAAAGATGAAGACTGTATCGATGTAACATTTTACAACAAACTCTTCATGATCTCCGCTTGCGAGAAAACATATCATCAGGACTTACTCTAGTACTCAATGACATCTTTCACTGTTGTCCCATGATCAGTACTTTGATCACTATAGTATCTATACTCGCAACACCTTGGGAGTACCGGACATATCTGGTTGTTTTACATACCATCGAATACATGATTAATCCAAACACAAAAGTGTGTGGAATCTGCATCATGTATTTTTCTCATCAGTGTTCTAGGACACTGATTCTTGCAAAAACTCTTTCCATGTGACTTCGGCAAGAATCACTCCTTGTCATTCTTAGTGCTAAACGGTTTTAGCATCTTGTCAATATGTATTTATTGCTTAGCCCCATTAGGTAAATCTATCTCCATAGATCATTATGCCTAATATTGAGGCTATTTAGCCTAAGTACTTCATCAAAAAACTATTTTCAAATGAAGTCCTAATTCGTGTCAAGAAATTTATTTCCAATTAACAATGTGTCAAGCACACAAGGTTTTTAGAATATTATTATGCTCCCACTTACTTTCTTGAATTACAAGCATCTTCGTTACCCACTGATGAAGTCAAACCCCTTTGACCATTTCATCAAAGCAGGAAGATTCCAACTCCATTTTGCTCTCTTCTGTCCATCGCTGGAACTCTGAAGTTTGCACCCTTACTAGCATCCTCTGGATAGACAAAATGCCTTGGACTGTAACACATGCAAGTCCTTGGTTTCATTTCGATCAGATGGACATCCTATTGTCATCCATGTTTCATATCTCATGATTGAAATATGTATTAATTGCTAGTTCAACCCGAACCGACTTTAAGCATCGCTACGATGAAAACAACCTCATCGTAGTCAACTCTTGAACTTGTTATTTCAACAAGTCGAGCTTTATGGATAAAACATTTTTATCCGTATCAGTTTTAAGTTCCATAAATATTCGTTAGACTCTAAGTCTTCCGAAAGGTGTATCAAGGTTTTAATCTTGAATCACTTATATGGAAACTAACTCGGGTCATATTGGCATTTAGCCAATTCCGGAGTCAGGGCCCATCAACGCTTCCTTGTGTATCGTAGGTATAATGTTGTCTAACAACAATATCTCGCTTTGCACTTTGAGAGGTTTGCACGAGCCTTGCCTACGTGGTTCATTGCAAGTTCGACCGAAGTTCATACATTTTATTGTAGAGACTTCCGTATCAGTCGTAGTAGGAAACTCTGGAATTACTTCCAAGGTCTCTTTCCTTTGATCTGATGACGAAGATACTGTTTATCTCGTCGAGTTGCACTATTCTCCCACTCACCTTTTTGGAAGAACAATTTTCTTCAAAATCACACCGTTCTTTATGGCAAAACTTTTTGCCTCGGTATAGTGGTGAGGGAATACCCAATAATTCGGATAACCTACAAAGTAGCACTTGTCTGATTTGGAATAGGTTTGTAACCTTTTACACAAGCCCAATATTCCAAATGTTAAGAAAAGATATAACATGGTTGGGCTTACCATACCATGCCGTCATTTCAACAGACCCGATGGAGCTCTTTTCAGTGTAAAAGCCGCAGTATCTAAAGCATCACTCCTTAAAAGTGATAATGGCAAATTTATTTATGTCATCTTTGATCTTACCATGTCATAAATGGTTTGATTACATCTTCACAGACATTCCACTCATAGTGGTGTTCCGGGTGGTGTAAGTTATGAAACTCTTTTCACAACTCATCAGACATTCGCTAAACATGTAACTCAAATATTCCTTTGTGCAATCAAATTGCAGAAACATAATTTTCTTGTTACAATAACTTCTACTTCATTTTTGAAAACCTTTTGAATGATTTCAAAAGATCCAGACTTACGTCTCATCGAGTAAATATCCATATATCTACTTGAGTCATTTTAGAAGATAAATAAATCCACCACTTAAAACAACATTTATTGAACTACACACATCAAAATGTATGATCACCAATAAGTTTGTTGCTCGTTCCTTATGGCCCGTGAACAGTATTTCAGTCACTTCACTTTTCATAGGAAAGTTGCAAGTGTCAGATGATTCAAAATCAAACGACTTCAAAATCCATCATAATGGAATTTTTCCATGCGGGTTTCTCCAATGTGACCAAATTTAGTGCCACACATGTGTGGTATTCTCATAGTCTCGCGACATTTAGCGTCAGCGTTATGGATGTGTCATATTACCATCAATATTCATAACATACATCCCATCTTGGATGGAAGCATGGCCCTTCATGTTATTGAAAGTGCAACTAATCCCCGGGTGGTTTTGGTAATTAATAACAACATATATATCATTGAACTAATAGTTACTTGAGAATCATTTCAGAGAGTTCAGTGATATGGGTATGGCAAGGACTGAAGAAGTGGACCCCCCAAAATGCTAAGGCAAGCATTGGCAAAAGCTCAAGACTCCATTTTTGGTTTAGTGATCCAAGATCACATTGAGTCCATAGGAAAAGCCAATACTATTAAAAGGGGATGAGGTTATGATGATGATCTGGTTGCTCAAGTGCTTAGTGATACATCTCCTAAACTATCAGCAACTTTCACTGCCATAGACACTCATAAGTAGTCTCGGTCCCACCGATATTCCAAACTCACCACACCGAGATGAACCACCTCAGCCATAAGCCAAACCCTAGTAAACTCGGATTTTCCGATTCGAACTCGGTCTCACCGAAACATGAGTTGCCAAGCTTCAGAACCTTCGTCATCAAATCGGTGTCACCGAGATGATGAAGTCGGTCCCACCAAACTGGCATGCTCTTGTCATTGCACGAATCGGACTAACCGAGATTGTATTTCGGTACCACGAAAATCCCAACGCTCACATTATTTGAACTATCGGTCTCACCGAGTTGTCCACCGGTCCCACCGAGATTGCTCAAATGTGTGTAACGGTTGGATTTTGTGTGGAGGCTATTTATACCCCTCCACCCCTCTTCATTCGTGGAGAGAGCCATCGAAAGAACTACCACTCCTACCTTACATTTTCGAGAAGAGAACTACCTACCCTTGTGTTGAGATCAAGTTGCTCCACTCCCACCATATGAAGCTTGATCTCTAGCCTTCCCAAGTTTCTTTCCACTCAATCCTTTCTTCCACCACAGCCAAATCAGTGAGGAGAGTTGAGTGTTGGGGAGATTATCATTTGAAGCACAAGAGCAAGGAGTTCATCATCATCTACAACATCTATTACCTTTTGGAGGTGGTGCCTCCTAGATTGGTTAGGTGTCGCTTGGGAGCCTCCGTCGTCGAGATGTGGAGTTGAACCAAGAAGTTTGTAAGGGCAAGGAGATCGCCTACTTCGTGAAGATCTACCCGAGTAAGGCTAGCCCTCCGTGGGCGTGAGCCATGATGGAATAGACAAGGTTGCTTCTTCGTGGACCCTTCGTGGGTGGAGCCCTCCGTGGACTCATGGCCGTTACCCTCCGTGGGTTGAAGTCTCCATCAACGTGGAAGTACGATAGCACCACCTATCGGAACCACGAGAAAAATCACCGCGTCTCCAAAATTGCGTTTGCTCTTCTCCACCTCTCTTTACTACATGTGCAATTTACTTTCCGCTGCCTATACTCTAGAATTGCATGTGTAGGGTGATGCTTGACTTGATCATAATTGTGAATCTGCCAAAAACTGTTCTTTGTCAAAAGGCAGAATTTTTATATTGACAAGTAGTCTAATCACCCCCTCTAGACATACTTTCGATCCTACAAGTGGTATCGAGCTTTGGTCTCCATTGTATTGGTTTCCATTGCATTGGACTCCATAAGCTTGGTTTCACAACCTAGGAGAGTATGGCGTCTAGTGAGGGTAATTTTAAGAGAGGTCCTTACTTTGATGGTACAAATTTTGCTAGTTGGAAGCATAAAATGAAAATGCATATTCTTGGTCATAACCCAGCCGCATGGGGCATTATTTGTGTTGGTATGCAAGGTGAATTCTTTGAGGAAGGAAAAGTTCCGGATCGCGAAGTTACACCGGAAGAATTGCGGATGTTGCAAAACAATGCTCAAGCTTGTGACATTCTCTTCAATGCCTTGTGTCCCGAGGAGTTCAACAAAATCAGCCGTCTTGAGAATGCAAAAGAGATTTGGGATACTTTGGTTGAAATGCACGAAGGTACCGAGTCCGTGAAGGAATCAAAGCTAGATATTCTTCAAGGTCAACTTGACAAGTTCAAGATGAAGGATGGTGAAGGAGTCGCTGAAATGTACTCTAGGCTTGCTCTCATCACAAATGAGATTGCCGGCTTAGGAAGCGAAGAAATGACCGGCCGATTCATCATCAAGAAGATTCTCAGAGCTTTGGATGGAAAGTATGACACCGTGTGCACTTTGATCCAAATGATGCCAAACTACAAGACTCTCAAGCCAACCGAAGTCATTGGAAGAATTGTTGCTCATGAGATGACACTTAAGGATAAGGAAGAGCTTCACAACAAGTCAAGTGGTGCTTACAAAGCTACAAGTGATGCTCCCACTACCTCAAGTGACAAGTTAGTTTCCAATGAAGAGATAAGCCTAATGGTCAAGAACTTCAACAAATTCTACAAGAATAGAGGCAAAGAGAGAAGCTCAAAGTCTAGATCATATGATGAAAAGAGATCTTCTAGTCGTGATCGAAACTGCTACAATTGTGGAAGACCCGGACACTACTCAAATGAGTGTACGGCTCCCCACAAGAGAAGAGAAGAGTCTCCAAGAAGAAGAAGCTCAAGAGATGAGTCACCTCGGAAAGAGAGAAGGAGCAGAGATGATCGTTATGAACGAAGACCCTCTCGGAGAAGCAAGGATTCGGAGAGGAAAGACAAGTCATCAAGGAGCTACACAAGAAGAAAACATCAAGCTCATGTAGGTGAATGGGTCTCCGGCTCCAACTCCGACAATCAATCCGAAGGAAGCTATCACTCTGACTCCGACTACAGTCAAGATGAAGGTGTTGCCGGTCTTGCTCTCGTATCCTCCAACTCCAACTCCTACGACTTATTTGATTCACCAAATGAGGGAATTGGAAGATGCTTCATGGCTAAAGGCCCCAAGGTATCACACCCTGAATTCATTGACTTCGATAGTGATGAGGATGACTTGCTTGGTGAAGATGAGCTCTTGCATAATAAATCCAGTGAGCCTAGTAACGATGAACATGCTAGTAGTCTTTATAGTCGAGAAGAGTCGAATGACAATGCTATGAAGGAGATTGAGCGTCTAACTAAAGAACTAAACACTCTTAAGTTAGCTCATGAAACAACTCAAGAAGATCATAGAGAGATCCTAAGATCTCATGAGAAGCTACGCTTCGAGAAGCTCACTCTAGAGCAAGAACATGAGTTTCTAAAAGCAATCAATGACGATCTTCGAAAGAAGAGTTCTTCATATCTTGCCAAACGACTTCTCTTGTCTAATTTCTTGCCACCCATTAAGACTAAGCATGACAAGCATAAGAAAAATTCTTCCTCTAGCAGTAACAATAACCATGCTAAATCCAATGTTGTTGCTTCTAGTAGTTCTCTTGATTCCACTAACAATGTTTCAAGCCAAGTTACACTTGAGCAAGAGAATAGTTTATTGAAAGGATCATAGAGAAAGGTGTCTACAAGAGCCTTGCCGAAGCGAGAACTTTGAGGAAATTGTTCGCAAGCAAGGAAGGCACCGGAAGAATCAAGGAATTGGTTTTGAGCGAAAGTTCAACGCCGAAGGCGTTGAGTGGGAAGAAGGTCAATATCCTACTCCACAGTTTGTTCCTCAAAAGGAGAAGTATGATCCTACTTCTTCCAATGTGGAACAAGCTCAAGATGACCTTCCACCACAAGACCACAAGCTAAAAGGCAAGGACAAGCTTCAAGAGGAGATTGATGCATTTGTTGAAGCACCTCAAGCCATGGTCAAGTGGGTTCCCAAGGAAAGCGTCAAGTTCTACTTCGTCAAGCTCAACTACAACCCCAAGGATTCCCATCAAGATGATGTGGATCCCAAGAAGAAGAACTAGAAAGTTCTTGAGGGTGACTCCGCCAACATACTTCACTCACATTCATTTTGGCAAAACTTGTGCAATCAACTTCCACATCGTGCACTAGTTCATGGAGTCACAAACCCTCTTGTTGGTAAGTCAAGGGACAAGGTAATCATTGCTTTCATGGACATCATCTATTGTGAACTTCAATCTATGTCCATGGATATCCTTGTTTGTTCCTTGTGGGACTAACCCATGTAGGTATTGAAAGTGCCGAATCCAAAGGATAGCTCCCAACTCTTGATGATCTCCATCAACATTGAGCATCCACATCTTCAACATCTACATGAAGTCTTCTACGATAACCCAAGGTTAGTTTGACCCTTTAAAAGGGTTCTCACATCTAGGGAGCTTTGCTCTAAAAATTGAGCTAAAGCATCTTCAAATGATGTGAACACATCAATGCTTTATGTAAAAGTGGTAACCCCACTTGTGCTTAAACGATGAGTATGACCTATGATCAAATGTTCTCATTTGGCTCCTAAGTCAATATACTCATATAAAGATGACCTAGTCATCGACAAATTGTGTGTTAGTTGCTAGAGTTTTGGTTGTGCATGTTTGACACATATTTCATTTGCTATCTTATTGTGTGAGCATGTTGGATGCATGATTTTATCCATTCGAGGACATCCATTTGTTGTTTTGGTCGTTTTGATTTTTCGACCAAATGGATGAACAAGAATGCCTAAGTACCTCCCTAGCTATCTATGCTTTCTTGTCTCAAATTCTATTCATGCCTACATCACAAATTTTGAACAAGTCATTTTCGGACCCTCGGGTGAGGAGCACTGAGCCACCGATCCGTCAAGGGCTAATTTCCAAAACCTTCTAATTGATTTCGGTCGGACCAACTCACTCAAACTCGGTCGAACCGAAAGCATTTAGACTGATCTAGGTTTTCATCTCGGTGAAACCGAGTTGTGATTTTCGGCGTGATCAAGTGCATAATCGCCTAGCAGTTATCCATCTCGGTGCCACCGAGTTTTACAACTCGGTCCCACCGACAGCGAAGGGGTATATATTCCGAGGGCCGCGCGCGTTGATTCCTCCTCCAAACGTTTCGCCCCCAGACCCCTTGCTGCTGTCGCCTTGGTCTCCGGATCGTCGCCGTCGTCGCCTGTGCGCCCTCGCCGCAGGTCTCCGTCGCCGTCAACGGCCATCTCCTCCGAGCCGTTGCCGCCATAGAAAAACTCCACCAAGTTAGGGTGAGTTTTGATCCCACTCGTGCTCCCATCTCCGATTCAATGCACGTTTGGATTGCCTAGTATCTTGCCACGATTGAAATCCTCCTGTACACCAGATTGGTTCGTTTGAACTAGATTCGAGTAAAAGTTTTAGGGTTAGGTTTCATGGAACACATCTCGGTGAGACCGATTTTATATTTTCGGTATGACCGATTTGGCCTATAGCCATTAGATTGCACCCTTCGGTCCAACCGAAGTTGTGCAAAATCGGTTTGATCGAAATGAAAATTCTGTGAAACCCTAGTGTTTTCGGCGGGACGAAACCCACTTCGTCAAACCGAAAGTGGTGTGCCAAGCTCTGTTTAACACTTCGGATTCACGAACCTTAAACTCGGTCGACCGAAATGTCTTCTGTGAAAACTTAATACTAGAATTTGAACTCATTTTTTGCAAAAACTTCGCATTTTGTGATGACTCTTCTTCTCTGCCTACACCTTATCTATTCACGGGTTGTCAGCCATGTCGATGCCAGGTGAAGTGAGAACAGTCGAGACACCCATTGCGAGACATTCCAGAGGCGGGCACTAGTCCCGATCCTAGTAGCTCATCGATGATGGTGAGAGGAGTACACCTAGTGGCATGCCTCCTGCAGCCACCGAGCTAGAAAGAAGAGGAATTCAGATGATGAGGATTCAGATTTTGTTGTTGAGGAAGAGGTGACCTCAAAGCCTAAAGGAAGGTTGTTGCCAAAGAGCAACAAGATCAACAATCTAAGAAGGGCACCAGCAAAGTCAAGCGATCAACTGTTGCTAAGAAGCTGAATTTGGGAGAGGCAGCTGCAAGCAAAGTGAAGAAAACCACCAAGAGAAAGAGGATAGTGCATGATGCAGCGAGAGAGGATGAGGATGAGGAAGCACCCCAGCCTCCTCTCGAAGTCAAGCTCATGGGTGATGCCATTAAGGTGGAGCCACATCAAAGCCCAAGAAATCTGCTCCAGCTAAGGCAGCTCCAAGAAAGCTGCTGCCAAGCCCAAGAAGACCGTCGAAACATTCCAGCGTCTGAAAAGAACAAGGATGATGTGCCACCACTGAGTCGACGATGAAGGACCATTTCTTTGAAACTTCGTCCAAAACGCCACTCCATAATGATGCTCATCCTCAAGCCGAGGATATGAAGGCAAGGAAAGATAAAGGTCTCGAGCTATGGAGACAAACTGACCCATATCTTTGTGAGGAGAAGAACTGCTGTAGATCCCAGATTTCACACAGAGAGCAGCGGGACTTCTATGAGACCGTCTTGATGGACAAGAAGCCCATAGTCGCAGACACCCGATATGTTGATTGGAAGTACATTGACACAAAGAGCACAGAGACTTCTTTCCACATGTGCATGAAAGTTTCTTTGCATGTGGAGTTGCAGATTTTGTAGGTCGAAATTGACCGGTTGTAACGATGAGATGATAATGCAATTTTATGCCACACTCACTTCTACCCCGATGGAAAGATTATGTGGATGATGAAGGTCAAAGGTTTTCTTCTTCTGTTGAAGAATGGGCAGAAATTCAATGCTCCAAAGGCAACGAGAAGATGATATTGATGTATATGGGATTCCAAAGAAGAATCATGAATCCATGAAAACATGTACAAAGAGATTCCAGCAGAGGATTTGGGAATCTGGAAGCTCGCTCGATCTACTATCTCGTGCAGGCTTACCTACCACTAATACCATTTTGAGACATACCTTGATGCCCAAATCTGGAGATGATCACATGATCGAGGATACTCTATCAACATGCTGCACATACTTGATGAGAGAGCACCTTTCAAGGTGATGGACTTGATGGTAGAGACCATTAAGAGGACTGCGGTGACGAGAAAAGGTCATGTGGATTTGCCCCAGATTCAGATGCTTATCAATGCCAAGTTTGGCACGGGCACATTCTTGTTGGATGAGAGAACATTTACCGCTGCAGCGAGCATGAAGACAATGTTGTTGTGATGGATGAGGAGGATCCGACATCTGTTGAAGGTCAAGCCAAGATCGCACTGCTAAGAAAGCCAAAGTCGACAAGGAAGCAGAAGCAGCAGCAGCTAAACCAAAGAGTTTGGAGAGCAAATTCTTGAAGCTACTCAAAGGATTGAACAATGCCGCCAGCATTGAACAGTCTCGGAGAGCTTAGAGAGGATTGTTGACGATAAGATCCACACTACGGACGTGAAGTCGATCAAGTACAAGTGACCGTCAACAAGCTCGAGGCGAGACATTGAGGAAGCAAAGCAGGAGAAGGCAGAGCTTATGCGTGAGTTGCGGATGACTTAGTCCAGATTCTCATCGACAGATTGCTCCGGTTCCCAAAGGATCCCGATCATTTGCTATTCCGATGGATCGACACGGGACTACAACTTCAAAGACCTCCCACAGTTCAAAGATTGCTCCTACTCCAGCTCCAGCTCGGTGTCCACTCCTCCAGCCTGAGACATCGGTGAAGTCTTCGCCGATGCTGCCATATCCACTCCGACATCAACCAGCACGGAGCCGCCAGAGAGTCCACAGTGACGCTTAGCTCTATGCTTTTTCAAACTTTTTGGTAACTTGTTGCCAAAGGGGGAGAAATTGTATAGATCATAGGGCTTCGAGAGAGAGAGAGTGCCGTTGTCTTTGCGCTTTTGCTCTTTCGTTCTTTTGCGGTTTCTTTGAGATACTTTTGGTTTCGAGACATTCAGTGTGTCTGATACTCCGTTTGATTCTACCTTAATGAGTGCTTGGTCGTACTATGCTTTAATGTGTGCTTAATGCTTATCATATGCCATTCCTATCTCGTATGACCATTTACTCATGTCTTGGTGATTGGGTGCATGCTGTTCATTCTTATCATTTTGTGCGCTCCACCAAGATGTATGTGACATGGAAGAGTGACCCATGATCCTAATCGATTGTGCATTTGCATTCAAACGCAAATCTTAAATAATGCACAAATTTAGGGGGAGCTCTTGCTTATCACATACTCCTCAAAGCGACGATATTATTCATTGATTATATCCTTTGTCGAAGCTTTGATCTATATGTTGTCATCAATTACCAAAAAGGGGGAGATTGAAAGTGCAACTAATCCCCGGGTGGTTTTGGTAATTAATAACAACATATATATCATTGAACTAATAGTTACTTGAGAATCATTTCAGAGAGTTCAGTGATATGGGTATGGCAAGGATCAAGAAGTGGACCCCCAAAATGCTAAGGCAAGCATTGGCAAAAGCTCAAGACTCCATTTTGGTTTAGTGATACAAGATCACATTGAGTCCATAGGAAAAGCCAATACTATTAAAAGGGGATGAGGTTATGATGATGATCTGGTTGCTCAAGTGCTTAGTGATACATCTCCTAAACTATCAGCAACTTTCACTGCCATAGACACTCATAAGTAGTCTCGGTCCCACCGATATTCCAAACTCAGTCACACCAAGATGAACCACCTCAGCCATAAGCCAAACCCTAGTAAACTCGGATTTTCCGATTCTGAACTCGGTCTCACCGAAACATGAGTTGCCAAGCTTCTGTAACCTTCTGTCATCAAATCGGTGTCACCGAGATGATGAAGTCGGTCCCACCGAAATTGGAATGCTCTTGTCATTGCACGAATCGGACTAACCGAGATTGTATTTTCGGTCCCACCGAAAATCCCAACATTCACATTATTTGAACTATCGGTCTCACCGAGTTGTCCACTTCGGTCCCACCGAGATTGCTCAAATGTGTGTAACGGTTGGATTTTGTGTGGAGGCTATTTATACCCCTCCACCCCCTCTTCATTCGTGGAGAGAGCCATCAGAAAGAACTACCACTCCTACCTTACATTTCTGAGAAGAGAACTACCTACCCTTGTGTTGAGATCAAGTTGCTCCACTCCCACCATATGAAGCTTGATCTCTAGCCTTCCCAAGTTGCTTTCCACTCAATCCTTTCTTCCACCACAGCCAAATCAGTGAGGAGAGTTGAGTGTTGGGGAGATTATCATTTGAAGCACAAGAGCAAGGAGTTCATCATCATCTACAACATCTATTACCTTTTGGAGGGTGGTGCCTCCTAGATTGGTTAGGTGTCGCTTGGGAGCCTCCGTCGTCGAGATGTGGAGTTGAACCAAGAAGTTTGTAAGGGCAAGGAGATCGCCTACTTCGTGAAGATCTACCCCGAGTAAGGCTAGCCCTCCGTGGGCGAGGCCATGATGGAATAGACAAGGTTGCTTCTTCGTGGACCCTTCGTGGGTGGAGCCCTCCGTGGACTCATGCAGCCGTTACCCTCCGTGGGTTGAAGTCTCCATCAACGTGGAAGTGCGATAGCACCACCTATCGGAACCACGAGAAAAATCACCGCGTCTCCAAAATTGCGTTTGCTCTTCTCCACCTCTCTTTACTACATGTGCAATTTACTTTCCGCTGCCTATACTCTAGAATTGCATGTGTAGGGTGATGCTTGACTTGATCATAATTGTGAATCTGCCAAAAACTGTTCTTTGTCAAAAGGCAGAATTTTTATATTGACAAGTAGTCTAATCACCCCCCCTCTAGACATACTTTCGATCCTACAGTTATTCATAATACTTAACAACAATTGTTGGTTTTATGAACAACTCTTTTGCAACAAACATTGTGCAATGGGCTAGAGTGTATGAAACTCTAAAAAAATTATGAAAATAAACCCAGAGGTATTTTATTATTATCAATATTCATAACATACATCTCATTCATAATGAAAGTATGGCCCTTGTGTTATTCATAACATCGAACATAAAAAGTTCTCTTATGAACAACCTTCTTGCAAGATACCTGATGCAATGGGCTAGAGTTTGTAAAACTCTAAATGAATTATGAAAATAAATATAGATGGCAATACACTGATGGAAGGTATACTAACATTTACTATGTTCCCTGTGTATACCTTAACCTCATTTCTGGCTAGTCTTTTTAGGCCATTGTAGCTCTTACATTGATTCGCAACAGAATGCAATCAAGCGGTATCTTTGTGATTAACTCACAATACCCAAGAATTAGTGATTAACATGTTTAACCATAATTCCCAAGAACTATATCTTTGACCAGCCTACTTATACATCAAAAACTTGTATGACATTCATACATGAGCTGGATATTCCAGTCATCTTTCTTTCTGCCTTTATACTTCTAACAGTTTAACTTTTAGTATTTCTCCTACTCGCAAAAGAAGCACCCAACTTAAGAGTGGCGTTAGCCCCACACTTCCTAGGTGTGTAAGTCACACTAACACCCTTTGGACACTTCCTTTCTCTTTAAGTTGTTGTTTTATTCACCTTTCATCATATGACAGGCGTTCTTATGGATCCCTCTCTTATCAGTCTAATGCATAGTAAACACTTTACTAATAATTTGCAATCAAACATTGCTTTGGATATTTCATATCTTTCAGCCTTTGTTTGTATCTGAAAATTAATTTTCAGTTCCATGAATATCACATAACTATCCCAAACTTTCGAAGTTCAAGTTTCATGGAAGGAAACATATTGCACTTGACCACAATGGAATTCTAGCTTTTGGATTGAAGGACGAGAGTCTCATCATCCATTGCTTTTAGCGGGAGTATACGGAAAGCATGCGATAGGACAAAGTCCTTCTCGGCACTTTTGAGGACAATCCGCACATTACGTTACCAATCGTAAAGTTTTAACCAGATATTTAACAGCTATTCAATTTTAACAGGGAAGGTGGAAACGCGAGCGATTATTCTACAACTATTTTGCAAGAAACACTTAGACAGTGTTCATAATTAATTGCACTGAGAATTAAACATGTTAATTCAACAGTGCGCTCCCACTCAAATCAATATCTCTCATAATTAATTTTGAGTGATACAAGATCCAGACTTCAACTCATCGCCATAGAATCATCATCTCATAACGGGAATTTTAATCGGTAGGCCAACTTGCCGATCACATCTCTATGTGACTCTTGCTCATCTTTCGATGTGTGTGTTCCGAGCTTAGGACGATCCTGCCATGAACGTCAAGACAACCAAGTGATCTTGCTGCGAGGTCTGACCTCACCCGCCTCACACTTCTCTAATCGTTCATATCATGTATCCATGGCGCACCCCGAGAAGATAAGTGCCGTGACGGTGCTACACTTGGGAGAACACTAACTGCTTGATATTTTAGTGAGAGATCACCCTAATAAAAAGCGACTACCGTGCAATCAAGAAGGGTGCATCATAAGGGATAAACATCTCAGGCAATTCATAATAGCATGATATGGTATAGCCCTTTCTGACAGAGAAGTCTTTCATTTCTTCGTCTTCGGCATTCGCGTCGGTGTTCACCTTCGTGAAGATTGCCACCACCTTGTCTGTCAGGACCCCGACTCAATGCCACATCGATCTAGCATGTGACACCTCATATCACTTTGTGGCCTCACGCACGGTATTCCCACGGGAGTCGCCTTACCTTTGCTCGGGACCGTTTGCGCCTTTTGGCACACGTATATGATAGTGTCGCTAGTATCCATATGATAGGAGCCCGGGCTGACATGGCTAGTCGTAAACCCAAAGTGGCACAAACTTACAGGACAGGCATCCATGACCCAAAGATCGAACGTGTCGGTCATCATCGAGTGAATCCAGGCTGTAGCATCGGGCTAGCGGGACTCGTGAAGCTGGGCAGAAGCGGGCTAACAGACTCGGTATTCATCGCGTGACATTTCCCGAAGGGACAGCACAGAGCGAAGAAGGACACATGCCGGCCAGCCTAAGTGTTCCGGAGCAGTAGCAAGCTACCATGGCTCGGTGGAAGCACTAGGAGACATTTCCCGGTAAGAGAGGCTACTAAGGATAAACAACTAGATAGTCAGATCCCACACATACCAAGCATTTCAATAACATACACACAATATGCTTGATATGTGCAAATACAACATAGCATCACAACATGACTCTACAAATCAAGTATTTTATTCAATAGGCTCCGAGGAGCCAAGTATTACAAACATAGGTCTCATGACCCGACATTCAGAGCATACAAGTCAAAGCACATGCAGAAGCTTAACATGTCTGAGTACAGAAATCTACAAATGAAAAAGGCTGAGAAGCCTGACTGTCTACTAGATCCTACCGAGGGCACAAGATCGTAGCTGAGGTATCAAGCTAAACGTCGAAGTCCACGCGGAACTACTAGTGAGACGGAAGTCTCTGCAAAAACGTAAAATAGGCAAACGTGAGTACAAATGTACCCAGCAAGACTTACATCAGAACTATCTACATATGCATCATTATCAACAAGGGGATGGTGGGGTTTAACTGCAGCAAGCCAGCTTTGACTCGGTGGCTATCCTGAACTACGACTACAAGTAACTCTTTTGAGGTGGCGCACACGAGTCCACATATTCACCATATCAATACACCACTATGGATCCGCTCCCGTCTCCCTACAAGAACGCCATCCGTAGCACTCACGCTTATCTTGCGCATTTTAGAGTATCCACTTTCACTTGTTTATGAACTGTACAGGCAACCCAGAAGTCCTTTACCGCGAACACGGCTATTCGAATAGATAATGTTAACCCTGCAGGGGTGTACTTCTTCACACACGCTCTTGCCACTTACCGCCATGTACACCTCGTGTATCTCGGCAACCTTCAAGCGAAGCTTTGGCGAGGAGTCGGCCACGACGACTAACCACACAAGTCTCTCGTCCAGGTTTATCGCCTATTCGGGTTCCATCCGCAAGGAGATCCGGCCGGGGTGTCGCTCACGGCCCCAAATGATGTGAGCAGGGTTCCCAAGCCCACCATCCAGGTGCCACTTGGTACACCGTGCCACTGTGCCTAGTCTGTCCCAAGCCCACCTGTACCGGGTGCCGCTTGGTAGACTACTAACACTGCCTACAAACACCAGAAACTAGTTGCAACTCCTGGACAGAGATCATGTTGATTAATAAGTCGAGAGGGGTCGAGTTACCGGAACCCAATGTGTGGTAGTAACTGTTCATGGATCACAAACACAGAACTCAGTTCCTGAGGACGGCTGCAATGAGACAACCCACCATGTACTCCTACATGGCCTCTCACCGCTACCTTTACCAAATCATGTTCACACACTTATCTCTCAACAGTAGGACATGTTCACACACCTCCGATTCATCCCCGATGAATCAGACCTGACTCAACTCTAAGCAGTAGCAGGCATGACAAACAAGCATGAATGAGTAGGCACATCAGGCTCAAACAACTCCTACTCATGCTCTTGGGTTTCATCTATTTCTCGTGGCAATGACAGTCATGCAGAGGAAAGGGTTCAACTACCGCAGCATGTAACAGTTGAATCGTTGTTGTCCTAATGCAGTAAAAGAGAGCAGGAGCGAGAGAGTGGGATTGTATCGGAATGAACAAGGGGGTTTTGCTTGTCTGGCATTTCTGAAGATAATATAGTTCTTCATTGGTGTCATCGAACTCATCGTCGGAACCAAGTCTATCGAGAGGGGACAAATACCGGCAACACAGAGAAAACACAATTAATGCAATGCAACAATATGATGCATGAATATGACATGGCAAAATGAGTGTGTTTTGGCTAATGCAACTTAGAACAGATTAAATGAAGTTGGTTTGAATACAAGATTCAAATTCAAACTCCATATGTGATTATTCAAATGCCATTTAATTGATTTGACCTAAACAGTGAACAAAAGTTCTCCTAACATGCATGAAAATGGTACGGATGGACAGATTGGATTTTTCTGATCATTTTTCATATATAAATTATTTCATTTGGAGTTACGGTTGAATTTCTATGATTTTTAGAAGTTTATACTATTTTCTGGAATTTCCTGGTTATTTTAAATCAGACTTAAACCAGAAAATAGTTTACTGTGCTAGCATGACATCATGCTGACGTCAGCAGGTCAACGGGCGGCCCAGGTCAAACTGACCAGTGGGCCCGCGTGTTAGTTACTAACCTAACTAACTGGGTTAATTAGCGTTTTAACTTAAGCTAACCTAGATTAATTAGGCGGGCTGGTCCCACATGTCATAGACCCAGGGGAGGTCAAATCCTCAGTCGGCGGGCTAAACCACCGGCGTTTAGCCGCCGGCGGCAGCTGACACGGCGGGGCACTCGGGAACGGGCTGTGGTGCCCTGTTCACAGCGTGGCTGGGCTCGTTCGAGAGCCCAGAACAGCGCGCGTCGGGTGGTGGAGCCAGCCAGGCCTGGGGCGGCCGGAGGCGATGGCCAGGAGCTCGGCCGCAGCGGCCGGAGCTCGCATGAGGCGCGAGCGGTGGCTACGGTGCACAGGGAGGAGAAAAGAGAGGGGGAGGACGAGCAGAAGCTCACGGCGATCTTCTTGGAGTGGACGGCGAGCTCAGGGAGGGCCTGAGGCACTCAGGGCGTCGAGGGGGATCTCCGGTGACGGCGGGCGGGGACGAGCTCGGTGAGGGCAGAGGGCCGCGTCCGTCTACGTGTGGCGAACCGAGGAGGTCGAGGACGTCGAGGCGAAGCTCGCAGGCACGGCGAGGGGTCGAGGGAGAGGCGGTGGCGTGGACTACGGTGGCGGCGGCTTACGGGGGCGTCGGCCATAACCGGAGAGGACGAGGGAGAGAGCCAGGGGGAGAATGGGGTGTCGGCGGGGTCGGGGCAACGCCGAGGAGTGGCTTCGAGGCGTCGCCACGCTGTCCAAGCGAGGCAGGCGGCCAGGGAGCTGCGTGGCGAGCTCGGCGTCTTGTGGCGCTCCTCTCTCGCTGCTGGCAAGAGGAAGCAGTGGTGGCACGGGCCAAGCCTGATCTTTGGGCGGCCAGTGGGCTGCAGTGGCTGCGCCGGAGTAAGTGGCTAGGTACTACTCTCTCTCTCTGTTAAAATTTGTTTCTGTTTTCTATTGTTTGCCTCTGTTTTGATTTAGTTTAACACCAAATCATTTTTATATAATTCTGAAAATATTTTTGGGCACTTCAAAAATTATTCTCAACTGCCCTCAACTATTCTCAGAATTTATTAGAGCATTTAAAATATTTATAGAATTTAAATGCCCCAATTCAAATATAATATGAGTTAATTCAAAAATCCATAAATGGCCAAGAAATATGCTCATCATTCTTGGCAGAGGTTTTCATCTTTATCAAAAATCATGAACATTTCAAAAGGCATTTTGGGTTCATTGAAGATTATTTTAGGTTGAACCTATTTGATTTGATCTGGTGCTAGGGTTTGAACAATCCCCATTTCAAGTTAAAAAGAAATTAAACATGATGCAACACATGACTAGCTAGCTCAGAGCATACCAAAACTAGGGATGTGACATTGTCGGTGCACCAGATAATATCGCTATCTCCATAGTGGATGAAATAAATGCATTACTTAAGGTTGACACGCAGGTCATTAAAGTGCAATCATATGACTCCAGCCATCATGCCGAATCATGACACGCAGGTCATGTTAATTACATTATATAGTCATCTCATACATAATCAAATTATTATGAGCACTGCTATACCACATCACATGCAAACCATCCTGCAAAACCAAGTTAGACGCCTCTAATCGGTTCATACAAAAAAGGTTTTACGTGGCTTCTAAGGTTTTGAAACAAACCGAAGCTACCTACGTCCATCATCAAGTATGATAATTCAAGTCGCTAGATTAACATCTCGGGATGTATGAAGTACGAGATAATAAAATCTCGAACCCCATACTAAACTTCGTCATATGCATGACCCCCGTGCAGATCATATCTGCAATGCCCTTTCATCTGCGAATTTCATCTTTCTTTTGACTACGGCAGAACCCAAAGAACTGATAGCACTTCCATGATCAATCAGGATCACGGATTGCCAGAACTTTGTCAAATTCCACCATGCTGTCTCGAGATTGAGCAAACACAAATTCTAGGGAAGCAATAAGAACGTCGGGTAACAGATTTCATCTCTCACCCGCATAAATAATTTTCAGCAATAGATCTCATCTACTCCAAAATTAAATTATGCAATACCCATACATCTCCATGTATTCTAGATCGTAACCTGCATCTACGCATAGCACGGGTCTTGATGCCACTGTAGGGGAACGCAGCAGAAAACAAAAATTTTCCAACCTATGCACCAGCCCAGGACCACTAAGGAGACTACATACATGGTTTGATCTTTTTCGTTACCGACTCGTAGCGCAGCGGGAAGTAGAGTCGATGACGAACGGCGGTGCAGATCCCTGCAGCTAGGATTTACAACCTCCCAACTGCGAGGATGTATACCCTCATCTGCTCCTCAGACAGCCCTCCGGGAGACGGTCGAACAGCCCCCCGGACGGTGTCGCGGACAGCCCTTCGGGAGGACCTTCGAAACTCGAACGGTCACTCGGACACCCCTTCGGGAGGACCTTCGAAACTTGGACGGTCACACGGACAGCCCTTTGGGAGGCACTCACGAACTAAGACCGAAACTACGATCTCTCTACATAGTTGCACACATACGGTGTTGAAAGAACATGCGGTTCCCCCATGTTTGGTTTTAGTAATTGATGACAATCTCTATGGACTAATGGTTGTCTTGAGTTATATTTTAAGGATTTGTGCATAGGCTTTTCTTGAAGTCCATGTGTTGGTTTCAAGGAGTTTATGAGTTGACCAAGGTGCTATTAAGGAATTATCGAAAGATTGGTCATGTGAGTGTTGAGCTTATTGCAAGCATGTCTTGAAGAAGAAGATTGTGTGATCATTTATGTTTACCTTCAAGGCATCATCCAAATTAAGAGAGTTGGAAAGATTCAAGGTTGATCAAGACTAAGTCAAGAGTGAATCAAGTTGATCAACTCACAAAGCGTAGAAGATGTACCGAGAGGGATCAAGTGAGCCCATGGTATGGTAAGCATTGTCCATTGCACTTTGTGTACTAACCCATGGTCTATGTGAGAGTTCTATGTGGGGTTAGGTACGTGTCCATGGGCTTGCGTCAAGAGGAAGATATCATACAACCCATGGAAAGGATGGCATCAAGTGGTGATCGTCATCAAGATTGCCATGTGCAAGTTCAAGTGGAGCATCACGAAGAGATCAAGTGCTTGAATCTTGCCATCCATTGTGGTGTCAATGGACTTGTGAAGATGTGCCAAAGAGTGGCTCATCCATAGTGGAGTATGGGGGAGCAATCAACTAGTCTTCATCGAGCGAATGCAATCAACAAAGGTGGTCTAACTTGAGGGAGTCAAGATCGTCATCATCTAGCTCAAGTGGAGTTCATGCAACGCAAAGGTTTGCCCTTGATAGGTTTTATATTTTACCGGTCTCATGGTGATAGTTTGGAGACCGGGTTATAGGATCGATAGCCGCACTATCAAGGGGGGCTCTCAAGTGAGTAGCTTGATCGTATCGTTCGTCGAGAGCTCAAACCATTGCATCCTTGCATCATGTTTCTTGGTTCTTGTTTGATTCTCTTTGTGAGTCTTAGAGTTTATGGTCATCTTGATGACAAGCTTGAGTTCATCGAAAACGTAGTTTGCATGCGTCTTCTATCATGTTTTTGGTGTTGGAGGTTTTACCGGTCTTATCCGAGGAAGGGTTCTCACCATTTTCTTTTGGGACTTTTCTCATTTTCTTATTATTGGTATTTCTATCAAGATTGTGTTATCCCTTGTCGTTAGCTTTCCAACAAACTTGGTTTCGTTGAATTCGGAGTCCGTTTGCAAAAGTTGTGGCTGTTTTGGTAAAGGCTGCAGCGGTACTACCGCGACTAGAGCGGATGCAATTTTTTACTCCCGCTCTAGAGCGGTACTACCGCGGCTCCTGAGCGGTAGTACCGCTTCAGCGCAGTACTACCGCGGCTCCTAAGCGGTAATACCGCTCCGGACCAAAATCTCGTGTTTTGCTCAGCGGACGTAGGTACGGAAGTATTTTTTTTAGTACCGCTCGCAAGCAGTAGTACCGCTACCATTTGCGGTAGTACCGTGAGGACGAGCGGTAGTACCGCTCCGGCGGTTCTACTGGCCTTTTGCCTCCTCGCTGTTGTTTTTCAAAGGGGTACTACCGCCCTAGCAGTAGTACGGCTCCTTGGAGCGGTAGTACCGCTCCTTCGAGCGGTAGTACCGCTCTGTGTGGGGTGTGAGCATAAAGGTTGGATTTTTCCCCACCTATAAAAGGGAGTCTTCTTCCCCATTGAACCTCATCTCTTTGGCTCATGATCTTCCCCATTGTTGACCTTCTTCGAGCTTTCTAACTCTCAATACCTCCTATGGTTCTTGCTAGGTCTTGAGGGAAAAGAGAGAGGAGATCTAGATCCACGTTTCCACCAATCACTTTCTCCTCTAAGTGAGGGGAAACCCTTGGATCTAGATCTTGGAGTTCTTCGTGTTCTTCTTTCGTTCTTCCTCTCATTTTCCTCCCTAGCATTATTTGCTTTGGCGTGATTTGGGAGAGAAGGACTTGGGCACTCCGTGTGCCCTTGCCATTGCATTTGGTGCATCGATTTGAGTTCTCCACGGTGATACGTGGAAGTGAAGTTTGAGAAGCTTATTACTCTTGGGTGTTTGGGCACCCTAGAGCTTGTTCCTCTTGGGTGCCTTGGCGCCCTAGACGGTTGGTGGTGTTCGAAGCTCAATCATTATGGTGTAAAGCTCCGGGCAAGCGTCGGGGTATCCAATTAGGTTGTGGAGATCGCCCCGAGCAATTTGAAGGATACCGGTGACCGCCCCCAAGGGTTGCCAAAGTGTACGGGTTCGGTGACCGCCCGCAAGGGTCACCATTTGTACGGATTCGGTGACCGCCCTCAAGGGTCCCTTAGTGGAATCACGGCATCTTGCATTGTGCGAGGGCGTGAGGAGATTACGGTGGCCCTAGTGGCTTCTTGGGGAGCATTGTGCCTCCACACCGCTCCAAACGGAGATTAGCATCCGCAAGGGTGTGAACTTCGGGATACATCGTCGTCTCCACGTGCCTCGGTTATCTCTTACCCGAGCCCTTTACTTATGCACTTTACTTTGTGATAGACATATTGTTCTTTGTCATATATCTTGCTATCACATAGTTTCTTATCTTGCTTAGCATAAGTTGTTGGTTTACATAGGTGAGGCTATTTGTTTTAGGTTTTGTGCTTGACAAATTAACCGTTAGGTTTATTCCGCATTTGTTCAAGCCTAAACCGTAATTATTTTAAAGCGCCTATTCACCCCCCCTCTAGGCGACATCCTCGATCTTTTAATTGGTATCAGAGCCTCGTCTCTCTTTGTTGGGCTTAACCGCCTAGAGAGTAAAGATGTCAACTAGGGGATTAGGATTCTCTGACACTCTTAATTTCGATGGCACAAATTTTGATGTTTGGGTAATTCGCATGCTTAATCTCTTTAGGGTCATGGACCCAAATTTAGAGCGAATTGTAGATATGGGTTTTTCTCCTCCAAAGGATCCCCAAAGATTACCTTTAGAGGATGAGAAAACTGTTTTCTCAATGCTCAAGCTTCTAATGTGCTTTTTGATGCTTTGAGCAATGTAGTTATATTTCAACTCATGTCATTCCGGGATGCTCATGAGTTATGGACAAAGCTTCAAGATAAATATGGTGTGTCCAAGATTTGTGGGGATGATCGTTCTCCCCCCACCTCCGGTCGTATTGTCTTCTCAACTTCTTCTACTTCACCTACATGTGGTTTGCCACAAGGTAATGATATGGTGAGTAGTGTTGGTCATTGCAATGATGATAGTATGCTTATTGTGGATGATCCTTCATCACTATATTATTGCAATGCTTCATCTTTGGACTCTAGCACTTCGAGCACTCCAAATGTTTCACATGCTTGTGTTGATAGTCCTTGCATATCATGTACAAATTTCTTGACTAAATCTCATGATGATATGCTCGCTATGTCTTGTTGCCATGATAAAAATGCATGTATTTCCTCGAGTTGTTGTGCTAACAATGTAGAGGAAACCCAACACTCCATGGAACAAGATGTGGTCTTGAATGGTGCTTCAAGGGATCCTACATCATCATCTATTGCTTTTTGCCTTATGGCTAAGGCGTCAAAGGTATCTCCTACTTTGTACCCCAATATGTCTCTTGACGATGATGTTGATGCTAATGATGATGAGGATAATGATGAAGAGAATGACAATGTTGCCTCCTTAAAAACTAAGGGGGAAATGATTTTTAAATCTCTTCATAAAAATAGTATTGCTCGTTCCAACTTCATCAAAATAATGTCCATTGCCATTGATGGCAAGAAATACATTGAGGAGTTGGAATCTCATCTAGAGGAGCATGAGGTCACCATTGAGAAAATGGAAGCTCATGGGCGTCATTACGCTAATGAGATTGCGGACCTCTCTCAAGCTCTTGAACTTGAACAAACCACCAAGGAATCTCTTGAGGAGACTTTTGCTCTAGAATTATCTAGAGTGAAGGAATCTAATGATAGAGCTCTTGAGGTGGCCAATGTTTTTGAAACTAAAAATGCTAAGCTTGAAGTTGCTCATGCTAGACTCCTTGAGGATTTTGAGCACCTCGAAAATGGCTCAAGGGTCATCAAGGGTGAGCTCATCAAACTCACCGAGTCTCATGCTCAACTTGAAGCTTCTTATTTAAAAGAGCTTGCCAAGTTGCCTTCTCCTCTTGTTGTTAATGATGATGCTTGTGCTACTAATTCTATTACTTGTGAAGCATCCATTTTGAAGGAGAATGTTGAGCTACGGGCTCAACTTGAGGTGCTATCTAGCAATTATGGAAAATTGGAAGAAAGTCATGAAAATCTCTCAAGCTCTCATGATGATCTTCTAGTATCCCATAGTGTGCTAAAGATAGCTCATGAGGCCATGATTGCTAAGGTAACATCTAGTGAGCCTCATGTGGATACTAGCACTACTTCTAGTCAAAATAGTATATTGCCATGTGCTAGTCCTTGTAATTCATCTACTCACAATGTTGGTACATCTTGTGATGAATTGCTTTCCTTGCCTTGTTGCTCTAATAATGAAGCTTATACTTCCTCTAGTACTTGTGTTGAGACTAACCATGTAGAGGAAATCGAAGAGCTCAAGGCCCAAGTCAATTCTTTGAAGAAAGACTTGGAAAAGTGTCATGAAGGGAAATCCACACTCAACAATATCTTCAGTGTGCAAAAATCCCCCAATGACAAAGGTGGACTTGGATTCAACTCCAATAAGAAGAAGAAGTCCAAGTTGAACAAAAGGAAGGGCCAAGAACAAGTCAAGAACTTGGCCAAGATTGTTTGCTTCAAGTGCAAAGTAGAAGGGCATCATGTTAGATCTTGCCCATTGAAGAAGAAGCCCATTAGTGACAAGCAACAAGGGAAGCGGCCACAAGTTCACTTTCATGCTCAACCTCAAGTTGAAGAAAGGCCTCTTCCCAAGAAAACTCGAGCTAATGCTTCTCAAGTTGAGAAATCAAGTGAGACGAAAGTGAAGAGTAGACGTTGCTACTTATGTCATGAGAAAGGCCACATCGCTTCTTCATGCACTAGTGGAAACTTATCCAACCCAATTACTATTGATGATATCAATTCTCTTGGGAAGGATAAGGTTGGCAATGTGTTTGCCAAGTTTGTTGGTACTCAAAGTGGTGTCAAGAAAGAACCATTTGGGTTGCCAAGCCTATTGTGACTAACCTCTTAGGACCCAACTTGGTTGGGGACCAACAAGCTCAAACTTGATCAATAGGTGTTGTTGGAGGGCATTGGAGACTTGGCTACATTATGAAGAATTAAGGGGACTTCATCATTCTTTTTGTCACAAGCCAAGTCAATCGGATTATCAAGTTTCTATCTTATATCCAATGTGCCTCCTTGCGGTAACTTGTACTTAAATTGTTTACTTTGAAAGTTACTTGCCCCCTTGCATGTTTTGGTTTTGTTCCTTGCATGTGTTTGTATATGTTGCGCTTCCAACTTGCTTATGTATCTTGGTGTGCACTTCATGTACGTGTGAGTTGTGTGTTGAGCCTTTTTGCTTCTTGTTTGTATCCTAGTTGGCTCATGTGAGAGATTAATGGAACATCCCATTTTGGTGGAGTGATGTGCTTTGTGCACCTCACAATCCTATAAATGTGTGTACATGAGGAATACCATCTAGTTTTGATATTACAAGATTATCTAGTTGCTAGGTGGTATATCTCTCATGAGAAATTCAAATTCTATTTGGTCCATTAATTATCTTTTGTTGGTTATCTTTTTCATATTGTCAAGTTTTTCATTGGTATCACATTATGAGGGAGTAATATGCTATATGTATATTACTAGCCTAGAAAATGTGTACATTTGAGATATTGTCACCTAGTGTTGATATTGTAGATTATCTTGTTTCTAGGTGGCATGTTAGCTCTACAAGTTACAATTTGCTTGTGTTTGTTGTGAAGATGATGTTGTATATCCTTGTTATCTACCACCAGGAATTATTTCCAAATACTTCTTGTCTTTTGACAATTGGTAGTCACTTATGTGTGGTAGAATTGATTGATCATCTTTACATTGGCTTTTGTTTTTATTTGCCTTTTCTCTTGCCAAGGTTTGTGTCAACTCCCATTTGTCTTTCATACCACTTGTGGATCTTGTTAATTTCTTGTTCTTGTCTAGGGTTTTCTAGATATAGTGAAAGTGGTGATCCCACCTTGTGCACTTTGTATTCAAATACAAATCCCCTATATAATGCACAACTCGTGGGGGAGCTATCCTATTTTCTCTAGAACACTCTTCTTGTGATCCTTATCAAGTGTGTTATAGTGGAAGGCAAGCCGTTTTCTATTGGTACCTTGTGCCATCATGAAACTTTATTGAGAGCTTGGTTTGTTTGGAACCATCCTCTCTTTGGGAGTTTGACATCTTTAATTTAGTGTGTATCAATGGATATCTCATTCCTTGATGTATCTTTAATGATATTTTCCAAGTGATGATTTCTCCATTTGGTATCCTTTTCACTTGGCATTTCTTTGTCTTTTGGTGTCGGGTTTTGAAAGTCTTGAGCATGCATGTTTACTTCATATATTTTATTTGGCTTGCTTTCTTTCTTTAACTCAATATATAGGGGAAACTCCACCTAGTCTCAATTTGGATGAGATGTGCATGAAATTCAGCTTCATATCTATATGCACATATTTATGTGGAGTTTGTCCTATGTATTGGTGTTTCTAACTATTTGGTCCCAATGAGTTTGGGTACCGTTTAGTTTCTGTTGTTCTTCTAGGAACATTTGGAGATGCATTGGATGCTCGGCTCACTCACAAGGAAGGTGTTGTCACCATGTGCATATTGGAGTTAAGCTAGGATGATCAATGAACTACTATCTACCTTAAATTGGTATCTACTACATCCTTCCAATGGTATCTCGGTAACAAGTATCATCATCTACTTCATGCACACATTTCTTACATCAACCTTGTGTAGGTTGTATCATGGCATGTAATTCATTCTTTCTTGTGATATGCTACGTCTCGAGCTTGCGTTGGTTTTCCCCGAAGAGGAGAGGATGATGCAGCACAGTAGCGTAAGTATTTCCCTTAGTTTTTGAGAACCAAGGTATCAATCCAGTAGGAGGTCACGCGAAAGTCCCTCGTACCTGCACAACACGATAGCAACTCGCAACCAGTGCTTAGGGGTTGTCAATCCCTTCACGGTCACTTACGAGAGTGAGATCTGATAGAGATAATATTTTTGGTATTTTTGATAGATAGATGCAAAGTAAAAAGTAAAGGCAAAGTAAAAACAAAGCAAGTAAATAAAGTGATATAGATTGATATGATGAGAATAGACCCGGGGGCCATGGGTTTCACTAGTGGCTTCTCTCAAGAGCATAAGTATTCAACGGTGGGTGAACAAATTACTGTTGAGCAATTGACAGAATTGAGCATAGTTATGAGTATATCTAGGCAATGATCATGTATATAGGCATCACGTCCGTGACAAGTAGATCGAAACGATTCTGCATCTACTACTATTACTCCACTCATCGAACGCTATCCAGCATGCATCTAGAGTATTAAGTTAAAACAGAGTAACGCCTTAAGCAAGATGACATGATGTAGAGGGATAAATTCATGCAATATGATAAAAACCCCATCTTGTTATCCTCGATGGCAATAATACAATACGTGCTTTGCAACTCTTTCTGTCACTAAGTAAGGACACCGCAAGATTGAACCCAAAGCCATGCACTTCTCCCATTGCAAGAACTACCAATCTAGTTGGCCAAACCAAACGGATAATTCGAAGAGACTTGCAAAGATAACTCAATCATACATAAAAGAATTCAGAGAAGAATCAAATATTTTCCATAGATAATACTGGATCATAAACCAACAATTCATCGGTCTCAACAAACACACCGCAAAAAGAAGATTACATCGAATAGATCTCCACAAGAGAGGGGGAGAACATTGTATTGAGATCCAAAAAGAGAGAAGAAGCCATCTAGCTACTAGCTATGGACCCGAAGGTCTGAAGTAAACTACTCACACTTCATCGGAGGGGCTATGGTGATGATGTAGAAGCCCTCCATGGTGGATGCCCCCCCGTGAGCTCCTAACAGGCCCCAAGATGGGATCTCGTGGATACAGAAGGTTGCGGAGGTGGAATTAGGTTTTTGGCTCCTGTTCTGATCGTTTGGGGATACGTGGGTATATATAGGAGGAAGGAGTACGTCGGTGGAGCTCCGAGGGGCCCACGAGGTAGGGGGGCGCGCCCAGGGGGGCGCCCTCCACCCTCGTGACCGCCTCGTGGCTTTCTTGACGGAGGGTCCAAGTCTCCTGAATCTTATCTGATGAGAAAATCACGTTCCCGAAGGTTTCATTCCATTTGGACTCCGTTTGATATTCTATTTCTTCGAAATACTGAAAAAGGCAAAAAACAGCAATTCTGGACTGGGCCTCCGATTAATAGGTTAGTCCCAAAAATAATATAGAAGTGAAAAATAAAGCCCAATATAGTCCAAAACAGTAGATAAAGTAGCATGGAGCAATAAAAAATTATAGATACGTTGGAGACGTATCAAGCATCCCCAAGCTTAATTCCTGCTCGTCCTCGAGTAGGTAAATGATAAAAAAAGAATTTTTGATGCGGAGTGATACTTTGGCATAATTTCAATGTAAATCTTCTTAATTGTGATATGAATATTCAGATCCGAAAGATTCAAGACAAAAGTTCATATTGACACAAAAATAATAATGCTTCAAGCATACTAATCAAAGCAATCATGTCTTCTCAAAATAACATGGCAAAAGAAAGTTCATCCCTACAAAATCATATAGTTAGGCTATGCTTCATTTTCGTCACACAAAGATGTTCCCAACTTCTATGCCCCCGATGACAAGCCAAGCAATTGTTTCATACTTAAATAATCTCAAACTTTTTCAACCTTCACGCAATACATGAGCGTGAGCCATGGATATAGCACTATGGGTGGAATAGAATATGATGATGGGGATTGTGTGGAGAAGACAAAAAGGAGAAAGTCTCACATCAACGAGGCTAATCAATGAGCTATGGAGATGCCCGTCGATTGATGTTAATGCAAGGAGTAGGGATTGCCATGCAACGGATGCACTAGAGCTATGAATGCTCAACAAAAGAAAACTAGTGAGTGTGCATCCAACTTGCTTGCTCATGAAGACCTAGGGCATTTTGAGGAAACCCATCGTAGGAATATACAAGCCAAGTTCTATAATGAAAAATCCCCATTAGTATAAAAATACAACTTATGAGACTCACTACATGAAGAACAAGGTGCTACTTTGAAGCACAATATATGAGACTCACTACATGAAGAACAAGGTGCTACTTTGAAGCACAAGTGTGGAAAAAGAGATAGTAGCATTGCCCTTTATTTTTTTTATTTTTTTGGGCCTTTTTTTTCTCTTTTGGCCTTTCTCTTTTTTTGGGCCTTTCTTTTTTTTTGGCCTTTTTTTTGTTTGGGCAATGCTCTAATAATGATGATCATCACACTTTCATTACAACATATGAATTACAACTCGAAACTAGAACAAGATATGACTCTATATGAATGCCTCCGGCGGTGTACCGGGATGGTGCAATGAATCAAGAGTGACATGTATGAAAAATAATGCATGGTGGCTTTGCCACAAATACGATGTCAACTACAAGATCATGTAATGGCAATATGACAAAAGTAATGCATGTCACGATGATGATGGTGGAAGTTGCATGGCAATATATCTCGGAATGGCTATGGAAATGCCATGACAGGTAGGTATGGTGGCTGTTTTGAGGAAGATATAAGGATGTTTATGTGTGATAGAGCGTATCGTATCACGGGGTTTGGATGCACCGGTGAAGTTTGCACCAACTCTCAAGGTGAGAAAGGGCAATGCACGGTACCGAAGAGGCTATCAAAGGTGGAAAGGTAAAAGTGCGTATAATCCATGGACTCAACATTAGTCAAAAGAACTCATATACTTTTTGCAAAAATTTAGAAGTCATCAAAAATTCAAATACTACACGCATGCTCCTAGGGGGATAGATTGGTAGGAAAATTCCATCGCTCGTCCCCGACCGCCACTCATAAGGATGCACAAGCCAGGTACACTTCATATTTCAAATTTGTTACACAACTTTAACCATACGTGCATACTACGGGATTTGCTAACTTCAACACAAGTATTTCTCAAATTCATAATCACCCAACTAGCACGACTATGATATTATCACCTCCATATCTCAAAACAATTATCAAGCATCAAACTTATCTTAGTATTCAACGCACTCAAAAGAAAGTTTCACATAGCTTGAATACCAAGTATATTAACATTAAGCAAATTACCATGCTATTAAAGACTCTCAAAATAATCTAAATGAAGCATGAGAGATCAAGTTTCTTTAAAACAAATCCACCACCGTGCTCTAAAAGATCTAAGTGAAGCACTAGAGCAAAAATTATCAAGCTCAAAAGGATATAAGTGAAGCATTATGAGCAAAACTATCAAGCTCAAAAGATATAAGTGAAGCACATAGAGTATTCTAACAAATTTCAATTCATGTATGGCTCTCTCAAAAGGTGTGTACAGCAAGCATGATTGTGGTAAACTAACAAGCAAAGACACAAATAATACAAGACGCTCCAAGCAAAACACATATCATGTTGGTGAATAAAAATATAGCTCCAAGTAAATTACCGATGGAAGTGGACGAAAGAGGGGATGCCTTCCTGGGCATCCCCGAGCTTTGACTTTTTGGTGTCCTTGGATTATCTTGTGGGTGACATGGGCATCTCCAAGCTTAGGCTCTTGCCACTCCTTGTTCCATAATCCATCAAAAGAATTCACCCAAAACTTGAAAACTTCACAACACAAAACTCAACAGAAATCTCGTGAGCTCCGTTAGAGAAAGAAAAAAAAAGACTACTTCAAGGTACTGTAATGAACTCATTCTTTATTTATATTGGTGTTAAACCTACTGTATTACAACTTCTCTATGGTTTATAAACTAATTTACTAGCCATAGATTCATCAAAATAGGCAAACAACACACGAAAAACAGAATCTGTCAAAAACAGAAGAGTCTGTAGTAATCTGTAACTAACGCAAACTTCTGGAACTCTAAAAATTCTAAAAAAATAGGAAGTCCTGGAAAATTTGTTTATTGATCAGCATCAAAAAGAATCAATGCAAAAACACTCTCCAGTAAAAAAAGGCAGCTAATCTCGTGAGCGCTAAAGTTTCTGTTTTTCAGCAGAATCAAATCAACTATCATAGTAGGTTATCCTATAGGTCCTACTTGGCACAAACACTAATTAAAACATAAAACCACATCCAAACATAAGGTAGATGGATTATTTATTACTAAGCAGCAAGGAAAAATATTGGGTTGTCTCCCAACAAGCGCTTTTCTTTAAAGCCTTTTTAGCTAGGCATTGATATTTCAATGATGCTCACAAGAAAGACAAGAATTGAGGCACAAAGAGAGCATCATAAAACATGTGACAAACACACTGAAGTCTAACATACTTCCTATGCATAGGCATCTTATAGAAAAACAAATTATCATAGCAAGCAAAAACTAGCATATGCAAGGAAGCGGAAAGGAACGATAGCAATCTCAACATAACGAGAGGTAATTTAGTAACATGAAAATTTCTATAACCATATTTTCCTCTCTCATAATAATTACACGTAGGATCATAAGAAAATTCAACATAATAGCTATCACATAACATATTCTCAACACGATCCACATTCATGCAAAGTTGATACTCTTCCAAAATAGTGGGATTATCATTAAGTAAAGTCATGATTTCTTCAAGCCCACTTTTATCAAAAATTTCATAAGATTGAATGTTATCCAAATATGTGGGATCTAAAGTTGACACTCTTCCAAGCCCACTTTCAATATTATTGCAAACAATATTATCAATCTCATAGTCATCATGGGGATTAAATAATTTTTCAAGATTATAAGAAGAATCACCCCAATCACGATCATTGCAACAACTAGGGGACATGGCAAAACTAGCATCCCCAAGCTTAGGGTTTTGCATCTTATTAGCACAATTGACATCAAAAGAATTTATAATAAAATCATTGCAATCATGCTTTTTATTCAAAGATCTATCGTGAGTCACTTCACGGATTTCAGGCAAAACCTTATAAAGATAATCTAGTGCATCCAAATCACTAGGAATTGGTTCATCATAATTGGATCTCTTAAAAAGATTGGCAAGCGGATCAGGATCCATAGATATTGGATTCTTTGTTTAGGAATAAATAAGCATCTAATCCAACCAAACGAGCAAACGAAAGGGCAAACGAAAGAGAGATGGAGATTGGGAAAGAGAGGGCAAATAAAACGGCAAGGGTGAAGTGGGGGAGAGGAAAATGAGAGGCAAATGGAAAATAATGTAATGCAAGAGATAGGAATTGTGATGGGTACTTGGTATGTTGACTTTTGCGTAAGCCTCCCGGCAATGGCGCCAGAAATTCTTCTTGCTACGTCTCGAGCTTGCGTTGGTTTTCCCCGAAGAGGAGAGGATGATGCAGCACAGTAGCATAAGTATTTCCCTCAGTTTTTGAGAACCAAGGTATCAATCCAGTAGGAGGTCACGCGCAAGTCCCTCGTACCTGCACAACACGATAGCAACTCGCAACCAACGCTTAGGGGTTGTCAATCCCTTCACGGTCACTTACGAGAGTGAGATCTGATAGAGATAATATTTTTGGTATTTTTGATAGATAGATGCAAAGTAAAAAGTAAAGGCAAAGTAAAAACAAAGCAAGTAAATAAAGTGATATAGATTGATATGATGAGAATAGACCCGGGGGCCATGGGTTTCACTAGTGGCTTCTCTCAAGAGCATAAGTATTCAACGGTGGGTGAACAAATTACTATTGAGCAATTGACAGAATTGAGCATAGTTATGAGTATATATAGGCAATGATCATGTATATAGGCATCACGTCCGTGACAAGTAGATCGAAACGATTCTGCATCTACTACTATTACTCCACTCATCGACCGCTATCCAGCATGCATCTAGAGTATTAAGTTAAAACAGAGTAACGCCTTAAGCAAGATGACATGATGTAGAGGGATAAATTCATGCAATATGATAAAAACCCCATCTTGTTATCCTCGATGGCAACAATACAATACGTGCCTTGCAACTCTTTACATCGAGTAAGGACACCGCAAGATTGAACCCAAAGCCATGCACTTCTCCCATTGCAAGAACTACCAATCTAGTTGGCCAAACCAAACGGATAATTCGAAGAGACTTGCAAAGATAACTCAATCATACATAAAAGAATTCAGAGAAGAATCAAATATTTTCCATAGAAAATACTGGATCATAAACCCACAATTCATCGGTCTCAACAAACACACCGCAAAAAGAAGATTACATCGAATAGATCTCCATGAGAGAGGGGGAGAACATTGTATTGAGATCCAAAAAGAGAGAAGAAGCCATCTAGCTACTAGCTATGGACCCGAAGGTCTGAATTAAACTACTCACACTTCATCGGAGGGGCTATGGTGATGATGTAGAAGCCCTCCATGGTGGATGCCCCCTCCGGCGGAGCTCCGGAACAGGCCCCAAGATGGGATCTCGTGGATACAGAAGGTTGCGGCAGTGGAATTAGGTTTTTGGCTCCTGTTCTGATCGTTTGGGGATACGTGGGTATATATAGGAGGAAGGAGTATGTCGGTGGAGCTCTGAGGGGCCCACGAGGTAGGGGGCGCGCCTAGGGGGGCGCCCTCCACCCTCGTGACCGCCTCGTGGCTTTCTAAACGGAGTGTCCAAGTCTCCTGGATCTTATCTGATGAGAAAATCACGTTCCTGAAGGTTTCATTCCGTTTGGACTCCGTTTGATATTCTGTTTCTTTGAAATACTGAAAAAGGCAAAAAAACAGCAATTCTGGGCTGGGCCTCCGGTTAATAGGTTAGTCCCAAAAATAATATAAAATCGAAAATAAAGCCCAATATAGTCCAAAACAGTAGATAAAGTAGCATGGAGCAATCAAAAATTATAG
Source organism: Aegilops speltoides (assembly GCA_021437245.1). Taxonomy (NCBI): domain Eukaryota; kingdom Viridiplantae; phylum Streptophyta; class Magnoliopsida; order Poales; family Poaceae; genus Aegilops; species Aegilops speltoides. The sequence continues at coordinate 511,337,996 of CM038147.1, forward strand.
ATATGTTGGAGACGTATCATGATACTTGTTTCCTTTCTCAAAGCATCTCAACGATGATCTCATGTTGCTAGTTGTGATGTCTTTGATGGTTGTGTGGTAGGAATTCATTTATATACAATATGACCATATCTAGCCATGTGCTATGCTTCCAAGCAAATATCTTATTGGTATATGTATGACTTCCTTTTGGATATCTTATTCCTTCGTGTTGTAACTATGTCGGGTGTACACCCTTCTTTGTAGACATATATCATCATGATTTTGTCTACCTAGAACCTTATACACCTGAGAGAAATTACATCTCTAGATGATATCCTTTCTTTCACGTCCACCTTGTCTTTCTTTTGTTATTTCTTTGGTGGCTCCGTGAAAGATCTTGTCTTGAGTGCGGGTCTTATCTCGTTGCATCTTGATGCACTCTTTTGTGGTGAAGATCTTTTTCCTCATGCTTGTCTTGACGAGGCCTTTGCCATCTTAATTAGGATCCCTCGTCTTGATGAGGCTTTCATTTTCTATCTTCACCATGGGTTGTCACAAGCATAGGTTCTTTATATGCTTATTAGTGAGCTTGTGAACCCGTTTGCTAGTTGTGTGTGGGAATGACATGCCTTGCACCGTGTGCCTCATTCTTTCAAGACTATGTTGATGCTTAATGCTCATCCTAATTTTAGTCTTCTCAAGTGCTTCGCCATGACTCACACACATCATTTTGGTTGAGCTTATTCTTAAGTTGTCTCTTTTACATGTTGCTCAACCATGTGCTTGTTGCAAGCACTAGGCTTTGTATGCTCACTTGCACTTGATGTGAGTTTCTATTGATTTTGGGGGAGCTATGATCCTATTTTGTGCACTTTGTATTCAAATACAAAAATTCTTATGTGTGCACAAATCATGGGGAGCTTCTCTAGTTTCTTTAGAACACTCCTTTGCGCTTATCATAATATCTTTATTCTTGTGGCATGTAGGATCATTGGTCTAGTTGGTTCAATTGATTTCCGTTGATTGCTTGCTTCAATTGGTATCTTATGCTTGCTTGTGTCTCTCTTTGTTATGTCTTTGTGGCATATCTTTCTGTTGCAATCTTTGGGCCTCAATATAGGATAGTTTGTCTTCCTCCAAGTATTGGCAGTTGGATATGTGTATTGCATTCCACTCTCTTGTGGAGAAATACACAATTTATGGAGGACCACAATTTATATTGGAATTCTTAGCTTTGCGCCCATTTTGGCAATCGATACCAATGTGGGAGAAGTTTCAGAGAGTTTTGTGGAGAAGGTTTCAAAGTTTTCTCCTTGCTTTGGTTTTGTTCCTAAGCATTTGCATCTCATTCTCCCGCATCATTGGTTGTTGCATTGCATTGTGATGCATAATTCCTTATATAAACTCTCTTGAAAGTGATTGTCATCAATTACCAAAATGGGGGAGATTGAAAGAACATGTGGTTCCCCCATGTTTGGTTTTGGTAATTGATGACAATCTCTATGGACTAATGGTTGTCTTGAGTTATATTTTAAGGATTTTTCCATAGGCTTTTCTTGAAGTCCATCTGTTGGTTTCAAGGAGTTTATGAGTTGACCAAGGTGCTATTAAGGAATTATCCAAAGATTGGTCATGTGAGTGTTGAGCTTATTGCAAGCATGTCTTGAAGAAGAAGATCGTGTGATCATTCATGTTTACCTTGAAGACATCATCCAAATGAAGAGAGTTGGAAAGATTCAAGGTTGATCAAGACTAAGTCAAGAGTGAATCAAGTTGATCAACTCACAAAGCGTAGAAGATGTACCGAGAGGGATCAAGTGATCCCATGGTATGGTAAGCATTGTCCATTGCACTTTGTGTACTAACCTATGGTCTATGTGAGAGTTCTATGTGGGGTTAGGTACGTGTCCATGGGCTTGCGTCAAGAGGAAGATATCATACAACCCATGGAAAGGATGGCATCAAGTGGTGATCGTCATCAAGATTGCCATGTGCAAGTTCAAGTGGAGCATCACGAAGAGATCAAGTGCTTGAATCATGCCATCCATTGTGGTGTCAATGGACTTGTGAAGATGTGACAAAGAGTGACTCACCCATAGTGGAGTATGGGGGAGCAATCAACTAGTCTTCATCGAGCGAATGCAATCAAGAAAGGTGGTCTAACTTGAGGGAGTCAAGATCGTCATCATCTAGCTCAAGTGGACTTCGTGCAATGCAAAGGTTTGCCCTTGATAGGTTTTATATTTTACCGGTCTCATGGTGATAGTTTGGAGACCGGGTAATAGGATCGATAGCCGTACTATCAAGGGGGGCTCTCAAGTGAGTAGCTTGATCGTATCGTTTGTCGAGAGCTCAAAACATTGCATCCTTGCATCATGTTTCTTGGTTCTTGTTTGATTCTCTTTGTGAGTATTAGAGCTTATGGTCATCTTGATGACAAGCTTGAGTTCATCGAAAATGGAGTTTGCATGCGTCTTCTATGATGTTTTCGGTGTTGGAGGTTTTACCGGTCTTATTCGAGGAAGGGTTCTCACCATTTTCTTTTGGGCCTTTTCTCATTTTCTTATTATTGGTATTTCTATCAAGATTGTGTTATCCCTTGTCGTTAGCTTTCCAACAAACTTGGTTTCGTTGAATTCGGAGTTCGTTTGCAAAAGTTGTGGCTGTTTTGGTAAAGGCTGCAGCGGTACTACCGCGACTAGAGCGGATGTAATTTTTTACTCCTGCTTCAGAGCAGTACTACCGCGGCTCCTAAGCGGTAGTACCGCTCCGGACCAAAATCTCGTGTTTTGCTCAGTGGACATAGGCACGGAAGTATTTTTTTAGTACCGCTCGCAAGCAGTAGTACCGCTACCATTTGCGGTAGTACCATGAGGTCGAGCAGTAGTACCGTGAGGACGAGCGGTAGTACCGCTTCGGCGGTTCTACTGGCCTTTTGCCTCCTCGCTGTTGTTTTTCAAAGGGGTACTACCGCCCTAGCAGTAGTACCGCTCCTTGGAGCGGTAGTACCGCTCTGTGCGGGCTATGAGCAAAACGGTTGGATTTTTCCCCACCTATAAAAGGGGGTCTTCTTCCCCATTGAACTTCATCTCTTTGGCTCGTGTTCTTCCCCATTGTTGACCTTCTTCGAGCTTGCTAACTCTCAATCCCTCCTATGATTCTTGCTCGGTCTTGAGGGAAAATAGAGAGGAGATCTAGATCCATGTTTCCACCAATCACTTTCTCCTCTAAGTGAGGGGAACCCCTTGGATCTAGATCTTGGAGTTCTTCGTGTTCTTCTTTCGTTCTTCCTCTCATTTTCCTCCCTAGCATTATTTGCTTTGGCGGGATTTGGGAGAGAAGGACTTGGGCACTCCATGTGCCCTTGCCATTGCATTTGGTGCATCAGTTTGAGTTCTCCACAGTGATACGTGGAACTGAAGTTTGAGAAGCTTATTACTCTTGGGTGTTTGGGCACCCTAGAGCTTGTTCCTCTTGGGTGCCTTGGCGCCCTAGACGTTTGGTGGTGTTCGGAGCTCAATCATTGTGGTGTAAAGCTCTGGGCAAGCGTCGGGGTCTCCAATTAGGTTGTGGAGATCGCCCCGAGCAATTTGACGAGTACCGGTGACCGCCCCCAAGGGTTGCCAAAGTGTACGGGTTCGGTGACCGCCCCCAAGGGTCGCCATTTGTACGGATTCGGTGACCTTCCTCACGGGTCCCTTAGTGGAATTACGACATCTTGCATTGTGCGAGGGCATGAGGAGATTACGGTGGCCCTAGTGGCTTCTTGGGGAGCATTGTGCCTCCACACTGTTCCAAACGGAGATTAGCATCCGCAAGGGTGTGAACTTCGGGATACATCGTCGTCTCCGCGTGCCTCGGTTATCTCTTACCCGAGCCCTTTACTTATGCACTTTACTTTGTGATAGACATATTGTTCTTTGTCATATATCTTGCTATCACATAGTTGCTTATCTTGCTTAGCATAAGTTGTTGGTGCACATAGGTGAGCCTAGTTGTTTTAGGTTTTGTGCTTGACAAATTAACCGTTAGGTTTATTCCGCATTTGTTCAAGCCTAAACCGTAATTATTTTAAAGCGCCTATTCACCCCCCCCTCTAGGCGACATCCTCGATCTTTCAGGTGTCATCTATCCGGCAGGGCTTTGCTGTCCAGAACTAGTTCCTGCCGGAACCCAGACAGCCTTTCGGCTCTACGAAACTATTTCGCTAGGAGGGAGAGAGAAGCCAGATCATGGATGGCACTTGTATGTGAGAAAGAGTGAGTGTGGAGGGCTGCCCCTCCACCTCTATTTATAGGAAATACCAAGGGGTAGGGTAGTTTAACACAAAAACCCAAAATGCACATGAATGAAGTCCTTCCTCAAGGGCATAAGAGTGAAACCAAGGAACAAGAGGGGCTCCAAGGTGGAGCCCCAAGTGTGGCCGGCCACACCCCTTGGGGGCCCCCATGAGGGCCTCCCTATCCATCCATGTCATCCCTAGATCTTTTGAGTAAAGCCCCAAAAGGTGGCTTTCCATAAAAAAATCCCAAAAAGCACTTTCACTATTCACGACGACATTTTCCAGCGTCCGTTCGAACTGAAAATATTAATGTGGGCTTAGAACATTTCCAATACCCACCATAATAATTTTCAACGCGTTCTGGAACAATTCCTTTTTAGTGATTTTCATCTACGAAACACATCTGAAGTGGCTCCGGCAGCTCCGGAACATTTCCGGTTTTTATCTCAGAAAATTCCAAAAAGCTTCCAGAATGATTCTAGCACCCTCCAAGAATTATCAGGCATGTGCCGAAACCAATTTGACTTAATGGTATATCCCGAAACAACTTTTCGGTGTCATCGAAACTTATCCGATGACCTCTCTCTACGGTACGATTCCGCTGTCTGAAACCATTCCGGTGTCCGAAACCATTCCGGTGTCCGAAACTTTTTTCGATGATTTTCTCTCAAACTCCCTGTCTAGTATTCAGCAGATAGATGAACCTTAAGCGTGTGGCCCTATAGGTTCGGTGAAGTACAGACATGACCCGGAACCCCTTCCGATCAATGATCAACATCGGAGCCGTGGACACCCATATTGACCCCCTATAACCACATGAATGAATATTCGAGTGAACCTCCAGTTGCCGTGTGCTATTCCTGTTGCTTCACGATATGTTACAAAGATCCGAGGTGGGATTTACTTGCATCCCCGTGGATCAACAACTTGTCCACTATGCTAGTTACCTCGTTACTGGTTTTGTTCTCTTTTCTTGTTTCCGTGTTCCGGCATCCCTGTGATCAAATCACACTGTGTCTGGCCAGACGATGATGGATACCGTAACACTGAGAGGGCCCGAGAATATCTCTCCATCGTCGGAGGAGCAAATCCCAATCTTGAGCTATCAAGTTGCTTGACACACTTTTCCATGAACCCGTAAGCCACTGTAATAGCCACCCATTTACGGATGACGTTTAACAAACCCCAAAGTTCATGAAGCAAGCATGAAGAAACTCGATAGTCTCATGGTCTAAGGAATCATGTAAACGTTAACCATCTCTGTGTTATTTACCATTAACTTGTGACGAATGACTCATAGCATAACATCAAACCGGGTCGATTCAACACAAATGTTATCTTAACATTGTGCCCTCAAAGTTGCTGGCATAGACATGCCCATGATCAGGAAAATGGAACCATCATGCAACACTTGAGCTAGTCTTAGAGGCCAAACTAGTAATACTTCTTACCGTTTATTATTCCACACGTGCATATGAGTCTTCCTCGTGGATATTGCAGACTCAAGAATCATTGCAGTTATAGCATGGAACATAAACATAATTATGAACTTGAAGATAAATAATGTCATTTATTATTGCCTCTATGGCATATCTCCTACATTTTCCTCCACTGAGTTCTTATTGTGCCCATAGGAATCTTCTTCGAACTTTGTCCACGTCAGCCAGAAATTTCTTTGGCGCTCTAAGCATGGATAGGGAAAGGTTGGCAGCACCGTGAGCACGCTGCGGACCAAAACCCGTCTACCAACAACGGTCATGAGTTTGCCCTTCCATCCTGCAAGTCGTGCCCTGATCCGATCGAGGATGAACTGGATGTGGACAAGGTGCAGCCTGGAGAGGGTTAGTGGGAGGCCAAGGTACCTTAAGGGGAAACCCACTGTTGCCCCACCAAAATTGCTCAAGATGTCTTGAAGGTTGATCTCCTCACAATGGATAGGGGTGACCGTTGATTTTGAGAGGTTGACTTGCAAACCGGTTGCCTGACCGAAGTCGCGAAGAATGTCCAGCATGGCGTCGACCTCCACTTTCTCTGGGTTGGCGAAGATTACGGCATCATCCACGTAGAGGCTGACTCGGAGGGAGATGTCTCTACCAGGCAAGGGGGCAAGCAGCTCTAACTCAGTTGCTTGCTGAAGTAGTCTGTGGAGGGGATTTATGGCGATGATGAAGAGGAGTGGTGAAAGCGGGTCACCCTACCGCAGCCCCTTGCGGTGACGAATCTTTCATCCTACAGTGACATTTAGTAAGAAGGATGATGATGCCGTGGCGAGGAGCAGCGCGATCCAGTCGCGCCAGCGCGCTGAAAAACCAAGCACTTGCAGCAGCTCTAGCAAATACTCCCAAGATATGTAGTCGAACTCCCGGGCTATGTCTAGTTTAAAGAGCAGGACCGGCGTCTTCTTCCTATGGAGTGATCTGATGGCATTTTGAACAAATAGGAAACTATCTTGTGTGCTTTTGGACTTCAAAAAGGCCGATTGGGCCGGCGAGATTATTTGGTGGATTACTGAAGATAACCTCATCGAGAGCACCTTGGCAATCAACTTTGCAATTGAGTGAATCAGGCTAATTGGTCTGAAATCTTGAACCTTTTCCGCGCCATCTTTTTTTGGGATGAGAGCTACTATGGTGGTGTTCAAATTGTTGAAACCTCCCCCTGCAAGATGGTAAAACTTGTTGAAAGCCTGCAGGACATCCGTCTTGATTAATGGCCAACAGGTTCTGAAGAAGTTTCCGGTGAAGCCGTTGGGGCCAGGTGCCTTTTCTAACGGTGAAGCTTTGATCGCCTCCCAGATTTCTTCCTCAGAAAACGGGTTGTCGAGGCCGCCAGCTTGGATCATTGGCATCTCCAGTATTTGCTAATTGATGTCGGTCGATCTTGCCGTCTTGGTCCCTATGTTGGCGTGGAAATGGTGGTAGATGGCAGATTCTTTTCCTTCAAGCGCCGTGACGATCGCGTCGCCCACCTTCAAGCTATGGATGTAGTTTTTCCTTCTGCGTGACCTCATCTTCGCATGGAAAAGTTTTGTTCCCGCGTCGCCCGCACGGAGCCAGTTCAGGCGAGAAGCCTGACGTTTTCTGGCTCGGTCGATCACCGCCAGCCCCAACAGGCGAAGTTTCAGTAGATTCCTGAGGTTGAACTCAGCGTCAGTCAAGCGCCTCGCCTCCTGAGCTACATCCAGCCGAAGCACTATTTTTGCTGCTATATGGAAATGTAGTTTCGCGCCGCTGAAGTGTGCCTTGCTCCAGATCTTCAGGTCGCGCGCTGTGCGCTCCATCTTTGTATGTAGGCGTTGAAAGGCGCAAGGGGATTGCACCGGCTTGGTCCATGCGTTCGTCACCATTTCATGGTAACGGGGGAAGCGAGGCCAGAAACTTTCGAATCTGAAACTCACACGGCGCGGCGGTGCACTTGTATCAGCGATGATTAGAGGGCAATGATGTGACGTAGCCGTAGAAGCCGCCATGACTGCAAAACTTGGGAACAGGGACTCCCAGGCTTGATTGCAGAAAAATTTATCTATGCTGACGAGTGTGGGGTCTTGACGCTCATTGCTGCAAGTGTAGCGACGATTTTTGCATTTTATCTCTTTCAGGCCAGCTGCATCGATGGCCGATCTAAACCTACCCATAAGCCTACGGTTGAGATTAAGGTTGTTCTTGTCGCGCGCCTCGTAGATGAGGTCGAAATCCCCATTGATCAGCAACGGTTCGGTTGTGGGTGGAGCTGTGCAGCTGAGCTCGAGGATGAAGCTATCTTTCCTTGCGTCGTCAGCAGGTCCGTGGACAGAGGAGAGCCAGAAATTATGGGGCTGGCCTAGTATGGTTACCTTTGCCGTGATGGCAAAGGCGCCAATGGCATGGGAGGTGATAGTGGCGAGGTCTTTGTTCCAGAGAATTGCTGATCCACCACTGGTGCCGATCGCCGGCAGGGTGATGCAATCAGTCAGTGAGGAGCCGCCAATTTCCCGGACTAGACTAGAAGACCAGGCTTAACTTCTGGTTCTATTCTCCCTCGTTTCCAAGTCTGCACTTGTTGTTTTCCTAACAATAGTAAGATATCAATCCTATTAACCTCAGGAATTTAGCTTGAGCATGAAGTCACACATTTCACTGTTTGAGTTTGAAACTATTATTCTAAAAAATTAGTGACACTAATATTTCTTGAATAATTAGTTTGACCATAGTTTGACCACAGTTTGACCACAGTTTGACTATAGTTTGACCAGATTTTACCAAAATTCAAAAAAACTAAAATAATTATTTAGTAACACTAATATTCTTGAATAATTAGTTTGACCATAGTTTGACCAGATTTAACAAAAATTAAAAAAACTGATTTTTTTTTTGAATTTTTTTGCCTCCAGATCTTAAAAGCCCCGTAACTTTTTTCTGTTAGGCTTTTGAGGATTTTAAAAATTCGGATGTAACTTTTCGAGTAGATGATTTTTCATATAAAAAACTTTTTCATCCGAGTTCGTATCCAAAAGTTATGGCCATTTTACAAATTTCCAGAGAGATTTTGCAAATAAAGTCGAAATTCATATTTGTAAATTTTCCCAACAACTAGACCACATATCACATGGGAAACTTATTTTCTTTTATTTTTTTGACATTTTTATCATTTTCTTTTATTTATTTTTAAAACTGAAAAGGCGGTCCGGGGAGGGGGGGGGTAGACTTTGAAAAATTTGCAAATAGGCCATACCCCGCGCTACTACTATGGCAGACGATTAGTAGTAGCGAGGGGTAAAAACCCGCGCTACTACTATCAACTTAGTAGTAGCATGGGTTTATAACCATCGCTACTACTATGGCATGGTCCAGGGGCCACTTAGTAGTAGCGGGGGTTAAAAACCCGCGCTACTGCTATCAACTTAGTAGTAGCGAGGGTTAAAAACCCACGCTACTACTATGGCATGTCCCGGGGGGCACGGTAGAGACCGCTTAGTAGTAGCGAGGGTTATAAACCCGCGCTGCTACTATCAACTTAGTAGTAGCGAGGTTTAAACACCTGCGCTGCTAGTAAGTAGCAGTAGCGAGGGTTTTTAACCCTCGCTGCTGCTAAGATTCTGTGTATAGGCTTTTCTCTAGTAGTGAATATTTGTTTCTTGCAAACAAAGGATCGCTACTTGATTTGCTGTGGCTACTTCGCAGACAGAGGCGCGCTTCGCGGCGTGATTTAGCCCGCGCACATTCCAGCACATGTTCGGCAGTAGTTTGTCATTCATGGGGGAAACTAGTGTAGCTCCGGTAGTTGAAATCACTAATCGGCCTCAAGCCCATGCAATACACCACCTTTCTAACAGGGGCACGCCGGCGTCCATCAATAGGCCCCAGGACACGCCGGAATGCGTCTTATAAAAGAAATTCTTTTTTTGGCTTTTGTTTGAAATTGATAGTTTTTAGGCAATCAAACAGACTAAAGTTGATTAACAACAAACTACATTCGAGTACTTATAATAGGGCTAAAATTCGTGGCATTAACATATAATTTGCAATTTTAAATGTCGTTAAGCTACATTTGCAAAATAGTAAACATATGTTGTGTCGATATTCGACATTGCTAGCAACTACTCCCTCCGTTCGGAATTACTTGTCGCGAAAATGGATGTATCTAGATGTATTTTAGTTCTAGATACATTCATTTGCGAGACAAGTAATTCCGAACGGAAGGAGTACTAGCCAACATTGTTAGGTGCCCATCGTCGAGGCTCAGTGTCGTGCTAGGTGCCGGCCGGTGGGCCACCTGGACGGGGATGGGCTCATCCACGGGGACGATGCATGGCGCTCGGTCCATTGCTGCTGCCAATGCCATGCGGGCCATGGTGGGAGTAGGATGCTCCAGTGGCCGCCCCTAGTGCAGCACAAGGAATAAGAGCATCTCCAGCCGTTCGGCCCCCAATGACGCCGAAAAAGCGTCGTCTGGGGTTGAACCAGCGCTTACTTTTAGTGTGGGGGCGATTGCGTTCCCAGTCGTCGGCCCCAGGTCGCCCCCAACTCGGTGCAAACTCGGCGAATTCGGCACAAACTCGGCGATTTTTCAGTCAAATCTGTACAAAAAAACAGAAAACAAACAAACTACGCCTAGCCCTACTACGCCGCGGCCACCGCACGCCTTCTACATGCGGATGAGCCTGTAGAACTGAGTGTAGTCGCCGCCGTCGTCGTCGTCATCGTCGTCGACGTCGCCGCCGCCCTGCTGTACCCCTGACCAAGGTCGCCGACGCACGGGGGGTTGGAGCCCGGGTGCGTCCTCCTTGTCGCTGTCGAGGACGACGACGACGCCCTCCTCGCAACTGCGGCGCCGGCCCTTGATCTCCTCATAGGCCCGGCGCTGGCGCACCACCTGCTCGCGGACGTAGTCCGCCTTCGCCCACTTGAGGGCGGTCTCGTAGGCGGCGGCCATCTCCGCGTGATCCTTCTTGATGGGAAGCAACTCCAGCTCGGTCTTCGGCCGGACTAGGCGGAGGGAACTCTGGGACGGGCGGCCGCCCTCGTTGATGACGAGGGCGCCACTGCGCGTGCAGCGTCTCCTGCGGCTCCGGCTTGACGGGGCGAAGCGCCGGCAACCCGGAGGAGAGCGTACCGGAACCCGACGACGAGGAGGTCGCCACCTCCATACGCCGCGACGTCCAGGAGCTGCCACGGCGGCGAGAGAAGGATGGGCACGACGTGTTGTTGGTCTTGATGTGTTGGAGGACAGCCTCGAGGGTGCGGTCGAGCACGCCCCACCATTCGCGCCGCCCGTCGGTGTTGAGTCGGCCGCGGGGGATGGTGTTGTTGGCGGAGGCGGTCTGGTCGACAGCGTACCTCAGCTTGTTCTGCTGCTCCTCCATCAGCGACGAATGGATGCAGGTGATCTCGGCCAGCCGTTCAGCCCCGGTGGGCACCGGGGGTACCGGGATGCCACCGGCGCTCAGCTTCCACGAGCCCGGCACCCGCATGTCTGGGGGCGCCGGATAGTCCGGCCTCGTAGAGACGCGCCTCGTCCTCGTGGAGATGGTGGCGGCCGAAGCCGTTCATCGCCGAGGTACCGCTCAGCCATTTCTCGTCGGGGGGGGGGGGGTGGGGTGGGGAGGGTCTGTTGTGAGACGAGGCAAGAGAGGAGGCGAGTTGTGGCTACTGTGGCGTTCATCTGCGGGAAGGTAGGCTTTTATGCCGAAGCAGGGCGGTGAGAATCTTCATGTCGGACGACACGTGGCTGGAACAGGCGGGACGCGCGTCGCGGCGCCTTGACTGCGCCGCCCGTGAGGCATCAATGGAGGCTGACCGGTGCGGCAGCTCGACAGCCTTGGCATTGATTCCCGCGGGAACCGAAGCGATGAGGACGACGAAGCGGCGTGTCACTGACTCGGCGGGCCCATTCCCGTTCACGCCAAAATCGGTTTCCTCGGCGCCCCCAACGCGCCAGTTCAGTCTGGCTCCGCCAGCGCTAGTTTCGGCCCAAACCGGCGAAAAAGGGCTCCTGGGGATGCGTCTGGGCCATTTTTTGGGCGCTGGCGCCCAAAAAGGGGCCGGGAGGCCTGTTGGGGGAGCGGCTCGAGATGCTCTAAAATCTACACAACCAGTAGCCCAGTTGGAGGCACCGCCAACGCGTAGTGTTTGGGACAGCTAGTTGTTGTCGTCCAGCATGTTGAGCCAATAGCCTGCAGTACAACACGGTGACATTGCGACGATGAGCTCAACGCATAGAGGGAAGGATGTGGGAGGGGAGGAGGTGGTGACTAGGGCTAGGGTTGCGATGGGGATGCCTCCTCACCTGTTATTTATTGTCAGGGATGGTGGGCGATATGGTAGGCATCCTATGGTTCGTCGGTGGGAATCTGAGGGAGCGGACGCGCCATAAATGGCTAGTATTCGGTGGTGTTTATCGGTCACATCGTTGGTGGTTTAAACTGCTTGTTGAGTTGTACGAGCGGAAACGCCATCAAAACCGGCAAAATTGACAAATTTGACCTATGGACGAAATCAAATCACAGAATGAACTGCCCGTGAAACTATTTCACGCGGCTGACCTTTTTGTGTGACGCCCGACACAAAGGCGCCACACTACACTGTGGAACGCCTCATAGATAGGCGCTACACGCCTGGCCAGCGTCGCACCCGTGTGATCCGGAAATTACTAAGTTAGTGTGCAACGCCTGAGAGCTAGGCGCCACACTATACAGTGTAGCGCCTAGCTTCTAGGCGTTGCACTAGCGGTTGCTTCATTTTATAGTGCAACCACTAGTGCAGCGCCTGAGAGCTAGGCGCCACACTATACAGTGCAGCGCCTAGCTCTTAGGCTCTGCACATTGACTTAGCAATTTTTAGGCACTCTGAGGTGCAACGCTGGTCAGGCGTGTAGCGCCTATCTGTAAGGCGTTGCACAATGTAGTGGCGCCTTCGTGTCGGGCGTCACACAAAAAGGTCAGCCGCGTGAAATAGTTTTACGTGCACTTCGTTCTGTGATTTGATTTCGTCCACAGGTCAAATTTGTCAAATTTGCCCCAAAAACCAGCATGCCATGGCCCCAAGGCAGGGGGGTGCTGGGCTTGTGGGACCCCCAACCCACTTATGGCTCCCTCCTGAAGCTTCTATGGTTGCATACTTTTCATAAACATTCCACGTAAATCTTCATTATTTTTGGACTTCTGTAGGTATGGTTTTCCGTGAAATAAAAAACATGCAAAAAAATAGAAACTGACACTGGGCACTAAATTAATAGGTTAGCCTAAAAAATAATATAAAATGACGTATAAAATGTAAAAAAGTGATAATATAATAGTATGAAACAATAAAAACTATATATACGTTGGGATGTATCAGTAATTGAGGAGCCGGCCAACCACACACTCCATTGCAAGTTGAGGTGTGCCGCTGCAGCCGCTTGGTGTGACCTTGAAATTCGTAGATGTACCTTCCGCACACGGGAAGCCTTCAAGCTACAACCCCATCGGGCCAGTGCGCTAAAGAAGAGATCGGAAGGACGCACCACTGAAAAGCACCATCACACCTCCCTCGCCGTTGGCGAAAAAGGCAATGAAGTGGTGTCATACAACAACCATCTGCCCCAGATCAAAGGTGACAAAGAAGAAACCCCCATCGGAAGGGATCTGGTGGAAGACAAATTCGGCATCATCGCTATACAGCACAACAACAAGCAAACGTCGACAAAATACAAAATCTCACCGCTAACCGCGCGAGAGGAGCAGACCTCCAACTCGTCGACGATCGAATCGCCGGGATAGGAAACGACCTAAGGTAGAGATTATTCGCCATGCCTCCACCATCCACACACCAGCGCTGTGCACAAGACCGACACGAGGTTCTACGGTTCCCCACCGCTCCCACCGTCGGAGCGGTCGCCGGAGGAGAGGGAATCGGTGGGATCATCGGCAAGCACAGGAGGAACCGCAGTTGCCTTCGGTTCTGCCTCTTATTTTTTTTTTTTGAGACAATCATGCGAAGCCTTTATTAAGTGGTGCCGATGTTCAAAGGTACAAATGTAAGATTACCCGGGTTGCCTAACCACACATGGCGGCCAACCCCTAACTTAAGACTATGCTTCGCTAGATTGTGAGCCTCGACATTCGAGCTCCTAGACTCATGCACTAAAATGCAAGAAAGAAACGATGAGCTGTGTTCTATGATTTCATGCAATATGGCCCCATACGTTGCTGGCGTTTTACTCTTGATGTCATTGACCACAACTTTGCAATCCGATGCCACGTGAACCCTGCGTAGGTTGAGGTCATCCGCGAGCGCCAAGGCCTCCCTGATCGCCATAGCCTCCAGTGTCGAGGGGTCTTTGATCCCCCTCGTTACAATAGCCGAAGCACCTTGGAATGAGCCCGTTTGATCACGACATATCGCAGCGGCCGCTCCCCATCCCTGGTTTGCTCTGACCGCTGCATCTACATTGATCTTGGCATGATGATCTTGGGGTGCTGTCCATCTCCTTGGTATTGCTTGTTGCTGCGGAACAGTACTCCTCTCCAAACTGGCAATAACTTGTAAATCTGCTATGTATGATTTTATGAATTGATCCGTACCTTGAGGGCTTTGATACACCCCTTCATAGATCGCCTTTCGACGGGCCTTCCACGTCGCCCAGAGTGTTACCACCAGTATGAGAAACTGCTCCTGTGATAGGATCTCATGCATCTCCATAAGCCAATTTTTTGCGTTTTGGTTCAAATTCAAGCTTATCTTCTGTACCACTTCTTCTTCTGATAGCGCCCAGATGCATCGTGACATGGTACATTCTAGTAGAGCATGTCTCCATGAGTCCTCCCTTCCACACAATGACATGGTACATTCTAGTAGAGCATGTCTCAATGGTACATTCTGGTTCTGCCTCTTATGGGAAGGGGAAAGTGAATGAAGCGAAAACTCCCTTTTCCCTTCGATCATAATGGGCCAGCCCACAAGGCACGTACAAGCCCTGTTTTCAAAAACTTCTAGAAGCTTATTGGGCGAATTTTTTCATCTATTTAGTTTTCTGGTTTATTAGATCAGATTAATTTTATTTTATTTTTATCTTTTTTCTTTGTCGTTTTTATTTTTTTCCTTTTCCTTTTTATTTGTTCATTTTTCTGTTGTTAAAAATTCATGAATCTTTATCAAGGCATGATTATTTTTCAAATCAACGAATGTTTTTTGAATTCGTGGTTATTTTTTCAAATATGCAAAGTTTTTTTTTGTGAACATTTTTTCTAAAATTATTCAAAATTTCAAATTCATGAATTATTTTTCTAAAATACGTGAATTTTTTAAATTTGAGAGTTTTTTTAAAAAATTCATGAAATTTTTCCCTCAAATATGTTTTTAAAATTTATGAAATCTTCCCTCAAGATCGTGACCATTTTACTAATTCACGGAAGACGTGATTATTTTTCAATTTCACAAAAAGCTTTGTGATTTTTTAAGTTCGTGAACTATTTGAAATACATTAACTTTTTGTAACTCATTAACTTTTGGAAAGACCAAGTCAACAATCAATGAGTTTTTTCTATTTAAAAATATTTATATTTATATATCTTCCAAATTCAATGGTCAACTGGTCAACCAGTCGAGCTCCTTCCTATTCGGCGCTATACACGCAGGCGCTCGCTAGGGGAAGTTTAGCGGGGCGGCCCAGCAACCTGCTGAGGAACTGAGGGCTATTGAAGTTGGATGTTTCCTTGAGGCAATGCACAACCCATGATTCCTAGTGGTTGAGAGCTCTTCCAACCGCCTCCTGTAGGCGGCGCCACGGATCTGCCTCGCCTCATGTGGCCTTAAGGCTATGGGTGCATGGTGGATCTTAACTCTTGCCAGTGGGAGGGCTCCTCGTTCGTTGTTAGATGTCTTTTCAAGTCTTTGTAGGGTTTGTGTCTTGCTCAGGAAGATGAGGCGGCAACAACTTTTTGAAGATGGAATAGGCTTCTCCCCATCTAGCCCCTGTGCCGGTGGTGCGGCTAGCATCATTCGAGGACATGTGGAGGTAAGTCTCCGGTGAATCTTGCGGGATTCGATTGGTGTTTGTCTTCGATGGCTCTCTTTGGACGGTAGCTATTCTATTGCGCTTTTTCTTTGGGGCCTTAGCACGATGAATTTCCGACTGCCTACTACAACAAGGTTTGGTGGCCTCTAATGAAGCAGGGACGATGACGGCGGCGCGCCTTCGGCTCCTTCGAGTGCTTGTACTCGGCCCTAGGTGGTCAACGGACTTCAATGTAATTTTTGTTACTTTTGAAGTTGTTTGTACTGCCATGATGTTTGATGAATAAATTGGAAGTTTTTTCAAAAAAAAAACATGATGAAGAAAAGCAAACGCGAAGCGAAAACTAGAAAAAAAGTCCAATATCAGGAAAGCATGCTATTTAAGCCTTCCTCTAGTACAACACTAAACATATACTATTATATACCAGTATTAATTATTTTAAAATAAATTCACAAAAAACCATCAAATTAAAAAAATCAAAAAAATTGAAAAAGGTTTGTGAAAAATGAAAAACTTTTTTGATTTTGAATAAAGTTCATGTAATTTTTAAAAACAATTCACAAATTTTTAAAAAGTTCATAAATTTTAAAAACGTTATTTAAAAAAACATCCATCAATTTTGGAATAATAGTTCATCGATTTTGAAAAAAAGTTCATTGATGTTGAAAAAAGTTCACCGATTCAAAAATTTTAACGTATTTTGGAGAAATGTTCACAAATCTAGGAAAAGAAAAGAGAAAAAAAATAACAAAAAGAGTAAAAAAGGAGCAAGTAATCACAAAGGGGTCACTGCAGTTTAGGGAGAATAGCTATAAGCGCTGACTAGGAGCTCTCAGAGATCCCTGTAAATTTCTTCCAATTTGGTTTCGGGCAGCTTACGATTTCAACAGGATCTCACAACATTCTTTATTTGCTTTTTCAACAACAAAATGGAGGGTACTTCTGGTTGGGCGGGGTGCTGCTTGCGGATGGCTCCGACCGAAACCCATCTTTTCCATCGGCGTCTTGACATCCCACTTTGTTTTTTCGTGGATCATCATCCCCTGGCGGAAGCACTCGAACAGAAAACACCGAAGATGGATGGTTAGCTACGCCAGGAGATGCTAACTAACGGCAGGACGACCTGGACGGGACGAGTTTTCTGTGACATGCGTGGCCCACGCTGCAGAGACACTACAGGGCCCACGTGTTGTTGGTGTGGCGTGTCAGCTCTCCCATTTGCTCTGCTGCCTTTCTGCGTCCGTTGGTCCACCTCCAGCTGGCCGCCCCCTTTTCAATCATCCAGCCAAATCTACCTCAGCTTCGCTTCCTCCCCTCTACTTCTCTCAACCCAAATCCCAAATCCCAAATCCCGAATCCCCAAACCCGCCGGCGATGGCTCGCGGCAGCCGCTCCGGGAGGAACGGCGGGTGCGCGAGCTGCTTCCTGGGGTTCCTGCTCAAGTTCCTCGCCTTCCTCCAGGCCTTCGCCGCCGTCTCCGCCGTCCTCTACGCCGCCTCCATCCTCTCCCGCTGGGCGCGGCACCACGAGCTGGACCTCCACCACCTCCTCCCAGATCTCTGGTATTACGTCTTCTGTTCTACTATCTCCCTCCGTTCCGGCCACCTCCCCTTCCCTCCCCACCTGTATGCGATGTATGCGTGGCTGGCTGCCTGATTCAACTGCTTGCAGGTTCGCGTGCGCCGTCATGGCCGCCGGCCTCCTCTACTGCGCCATCCTCCTCGCGGGCTACGTCGCCGCCGAGGTCAACAGCGGGTGCTGCCTCTGCTTCGTAAGACCCACACCCACGCGCCACCACAACCCATATCCATCCCTCCCCGTTTTTTCTTTTAACATTCCTCTTCCTTCGTGCTGATTCATTGCTGCGTCACTGCTACTGATGTTGACAACAATTATTCCAGTATACCATCTTGGCCATGACGA
Source organism: Aegilops speltoides (assembly GCA_021437245.1). NCBI lineage: Eukaryota > Viridiplantae > Streptophyta > Magnoliopsida > Poales > Poaceae > Aegilops > Aegilops speltoides. The sequence continues at coordinate 511,355,652 of CM038147.1, forward strand.
TGATGCTGCTAGAAGCTGCCGTGGCCGGCCACCTCCTCCTCAACGAGCACTGGATGCAGGTGGGTCAATTGAATACCCATCCATACCCCTGCCAGTAATAGTTCCATTTGGTCAAATCAGATCACTGACCGATTCCTCTTCATCTATTATTCTTGCATTGCAGGATCTGCCGTATGACCGCACCAGAGAGCTCGAGAACCTCGTCTCCTTTGTCAACAACAACCTCGACCTCTGCAAATGGGCTGCTCTTGCTACCGTCGCCACGCAGGTGCGTGACTCTGCCAGAATTAGTATATGCTTATTCTTGGTAAACCTGAACAAGCATTTCCATCTCAAATCAAACGGCACAGCAAGTGCACACGAGCCTTTAAGTTGGTTGCTCCAACAATCTTTCACAATGTCCAGTAACAGAAGATAGACCAACACACTCTGTTTCCCTTTGTGCCTCGAGGAGGAGGATCTGATCCATGTACATGTATTGTATAGGCGTTCTCCCTTTTCTTGGCAATTACTCTACGAGCCATGGTTTCGCCCACCAATGCGGACTTTGACAGCGACGAAGATTTTGTGGTCATAAGGAGGCCGCTGCTTCTTGCCCAAGGTGCTCCAGCCTATCTCCCTACCACGGCCGACCCTAGAGGTGCCCACCCTGGCCTATGGAGCTCATCAATGAGGCAAAAGGTGAATTTTGTTTAGCCTTCAGTACTTACGCTGATTTCAGATGTGACTATGTAACCTAAGCAAGAGTGCACTATCGTTAAAGACAGTACCCTGTTGTAAGAAAAAGAATGGGTACAACCCCATAGAGAACTATTCAGGCAAAAGTGCAAAACATAATTGTATGCATTATGTCTGCACAACACTATTCTCCCTAGCAACTTGAAGAATGTTTGGAACCATTAAGCAAGCATGTATTTTGCTCTTTGGTCTCAGTTTTTCCAGGATTTTTTTGTTGGGTACTTTTATACCGACACCCACAGTTACTCATAAGTCTTGACCCTCAGTTGCTTTATGCCATCTAGCCATGACGCTTATCAACTTCTCCTTTTCTTTGCTGTAATTATTTTTACTCTGCTACTCGAGTAGTGCAGGATTTAAAACATAACCTGATTGTAGCACACACTGTAGTTCAAGCATTTGAAGACCGAGTATCAGTTCATTTTATTCTCTGTAGGTTGGATCGTATGTTAGCTTAAGTTCTGGCATGTTATGAGGATGATTGACTAGCTGGTGGGCAGAAATATTTTAAAGCCTGCAGTTTTTAACTGAATCATATGTTGTTGAGTTGTAAAGACAACCTAAATAGCTAATTGGCTGAAAGCCATTCTCATGCGGAGCATGTTGATTGCAAAAGTTAAATAAGCAAAAATTGCAGAAGCAAACTATGAATTTGTAAGAGTTGTCTTGTTGTCTTGCTGCAGTTGCTCATTATTGTTTCGGAGTATGAAAATCTTAGAATGCCCGACAATCATATCATATAATCCCTCCGTCCCATAATATAACAACATTTTTGACACTAGTGTAGTGTTAAAAATGTTCTTATATTTTGGGACAGAGGGAGTAGCATGAAGGCTATGACAAATCTAACCTTGTGTGAAATGTCAAAAAAGTCATGGCAAATTTATTATATGAACCAATCATGCCCTTAGTTTGACATTGTAAATGTATTGACATCCCAACAGTCATGTGTTTCTTCTACAGAACTAATTCGTATTTTCTTCCTGTGTGCCCTCTAGTATGGATTGAACTCCACAAGCGACTACACATACAACACATTGGATCAAAATGCAGCACCGCCACAGTAAGAATCTGCGTGACTGACGACGAAACACATATCATATATGCAGTACATAAGTCATACTCCCTCCGTTCCTAAATAGTTGTCTTTCTAGAGATTTCAACAAGTGACTACATACGGAGCAAAATGAGCGAATCTACACTCTAAAATATGTCTATATACATCCGTATGTAGTAGTCCATTTGGAATCTCTAAAAAGACAAGTATTTAGGAACAGAGGGAGTATATTGTAGTATGCCATGGTGTAATGCGCACTGTACACATTTGTAAGCCCAGTCATTCTGTCAATCTCGGTTGTACATAACATCATTACTAGTAAAGAACATATGTGTGAATGGCTGCCCTGGTTGGCTGGCTGCTATTTCTTTGAGACCCGCTTACTAGTGCTGAATCTGGAGCAAATCCGCAACTCAGTCATTGGGACAGCCAGGAGATGGCCGTATGTAAATAAATAGTCTATCTTGTTGGTTGTTTTGGGTTGGCTGGTTTGTTCAATGTAGTCAAAGAGATGGATGGGCAAGAATGACAGTATTTGCATTGGGTGTGTATTAAGTTGGATATACTAGCAGTTAGTAAAAAAAAAATGTAAGGTAATGTTAGTACAATTCATGTGGATGATGACATCACTAAAATATTTTCTTGGGCCAAATATTACATTCCATACTTCATTAGTTTTGCCTGAAAAGAGAACATGAAACTGTGAGCGCCGTTTGGTCACTGGTATCACCTTATGTAAGTGAAACAAACATCTGTAGTGTTCTTAAGTATGTGAAATTTAACCAAATAAGAACCTTATGGAAGTGAAACAAACATCTGTAGTGTTGTTAAGTATGGGAAATTTAACCAAATATGAACAGGGTGGTGATTTATACCCGTGCAAACTCCACCTTACATTAACATACATACACATCCACCATTCCATTAACATACATACACATCCACCATTCCATTAACATACATACACATCAATCATTCTGCGCCTTAATAAGGATTTAATGCCAAGAAAATATTTCCCACCAGTCTTGTCTGCCCAGACGGAACACACTCTTTCCTGTGTAACCTGGATGGCAATTTGAGTATTTGACAAGCGTAGGGCAATCCTACACAAGCAAGCGCTGCAAACAAGGGAATGCAAGAGTGCAATCACATATGCTGTGTAGGTTCCCAAGACCACTTAGTCCAAGTAGTCTAGCCGGGCAGATGAATCCGTAGTGGACGAAATGGTTCTTCCTCCAACATGGGGATGGAATCAACTCCAACATTGAATCACACTCAACCAAATATCTTCTAGGCATGGGAGATGCTTGATCCATGAGATTATCCTGATGCTATTGCAGCCAGAGATCAGTAGCAGACGACGTTTTGGAAAACAAGCATGAGGCACCACCCCTTCCATACGACATCTTCCAACTCTCTGAATTTGAGTACCAATGGGAGCTCAACCCCCCCTTCAGTAGGGTCTTTATCTGAGTAACTCCTCTCCATCTATCGACCTAAGTGAACTTTCTGAAATTCTAATTTGTATTCAGGACCTTATTGATGAACGTATTCCCAACCCTGTTTTCTCATGAAAACACTAATTTCCCTAGCCAACAAACTAATTTCCAGTTCCAAAAAAATGTTTGGTATTTTCTTTTGGAAAACTTTGCACTCAGTGCAAAGAAAGACATCCATTGAGCCAAGCTCTTGGTAAAAATTATGGGGGTCATGAAATCCATTTCCCTTTTATGATGTAATCAAACATCACTTGTCAATTTCCTTATTTTCTAATCTCATCGGATTAATGCGGACATGTTAGTTTTTTTTTTCTGTTTTTTTGCGGTGGAATGCGGACTGGCATGTCCTCTTGGAATCTTACAAGCATGGCTAATAGAAAGAACAACGAGTTCATGGCCATTTTCCTTTTATTATTTGCATCCAAATAAAGAACACATTATGCAAATGCCACATCATTCCTTTTTTTTATTCACTTATTTCTCCACATTATCAGACAGCCCTTACAATGAATTTCTAGGTACTGCCCGGAGGTGGGGGTGCAGGTAGCGTTATAACAGGAACGGTGTAACCTGCACAAAAGATTTTCAATTCTCGCATCATAAGGATAATCATGAGCAATTATATAAGAAATAATGGCAAGTAGAAAACAGGCACACATATGTATATGTATAGAAATATGACGGTTACCAACCTGCACAGTGAGTGTGTGCACGCAACCCATTGCCGCATACATGTGTAGCCATGGCAAACTTGGCTAGACTAATCCTAGCCAGTTCGGGAGCTGTGAATTTATCACAGACGCAGTGGATGTCTGTTGCTGCCCTTATCACCTGGCAACATACGCTCCCGTGTAGAAGGGGGTGCTCGCCAACATTCTTCCCAATGTTCCTCCAGCATTCTCTCATCACCTTACTTTTATCCGCGGCGCAGTGATCTGCTTGTGCACGGTGTGGATATGAAGCGAGGGCCACAAAGACTAGGATGCATAAAACTCCTATTGCCTTAACACTGGTCATCTTCTTATGTGAAATGGTATTATTGGTATGTGTTTTATGCAATAATTCAGCACCACTTGGGTTCTATATATATTGGTTGCAAACTCGTTCGCTTTTTGGTCATTTAATTAACTGAATCCTCAAGATAACTTGGATATGTTTTCATTTAATGTAGGCACATCTAGTTCTTGTATCAAACTGCAGATAGAGTATACGTAGATGGGTGCAAGCTATTAATGCTAGTGACTGATTTCTGATAGATAGATAACAAGGATATGTTCTCCTTTAATGTCGGATATACCTAATTCTCATAAAGCATGAATATCAAATTGCTTTTGCAGGATATACCAAGATGCATGGCTGCAAATTGATTTTCTGAGTATTCATTGGGATTTTAATTTCCAGTTACTACCAAGAAGGAATACCTTTTCATACTCACTCTAGCCAAGGGTATACTCAGGCCATTAAAAATGCATGCCTTTTTTTGTTGAAAATGCATGACATTATAGATATGAGTCCAATCTGCAAATGCAACTTTGACAGTTATATTTCATATGAATATGCTAAATAAAATAACAAAATATGAAATTATTTATGACAAATCTTGTAATATGATTTTCAACGTGGATACTCTTTTAGTTAGATGATTCATAGATGTATATGATACATATAGGATATAGGGGTGTGCTGTCCTTGTCCAACCAGTTTTGATACTTCCGAAGTAGGATTAAGAGCGAAATATGCAAGGCATGTATTAATTAATTACAGGTAGACCGGTAGACTAAATACAATGTTTTTGAGTTATTGCTGGTAAAAATCTGCTGAAAACTGTATTATTACTAATACATCGGCTCTTTAACGAGAAGTGTGTAATAGTCGCATATGATGGAAAATTTTAGATAGAGTTGGATTAACATATATACCCAACATAGCACCTCCGGGTTATCCCTTCTACACACACGAGTACGGACACGTAAGAGGTAGTGCTGTGATAAGCGTATCCGCTTCATGGGTTGGTTCACCATTAAACAAAAAAATGTGTGTTAGGGGGTGGGGGGGGGGGTGGTTACCGGAGGTCGTTATAATGAATAATGAAGAACTACACACAAAAAATGCAAATAAATCAGTTTAGGAGCACATGATGATATACCACCAAATTCATCCCAAGTAAAGGCAATGAGGAATAGATTGTCTAGGGATAAAACATGAATACAAATTAATGTCTTCATACCAACTCCATCCATTATTCACCACAACACACTTGAATATTTTACTGTCGGGAGAATAGATATATGCAATTGATGTTACTCGGGTTGTAACGAGTGCTAATTGCTCATATGCACTATAGAGTGTTGTACTTATGAAACATAAGCATGTCTTACACCGGTATCATTATGTTAGGCCTTCCAAATTCTGAAGAGAAGAGGGCACTGTGATCAGAAGTGGGTTTTAATTTTGTCATAGTGATCGGTATGATCGAGATGGTGGCGACCATGGTTTGTCAGCCTCCGTCGTCTTCTAGATTTTGACTAGCTAGATTCTTCAGAGGCTTATAAATAGTAACCACTACACTGGAACATCAGCCTTTATGTGTTGAAGGAAAGTAGATTCCTTATAGGCGTGTCCTTTGTAGTACACTATCTAGTTCTATTTGTTAAATTCTAATGCCACAAGCATATCATCATTTTCAGTTTAAACCTTTGCTACACCCATTTTAATTGTTTGCCTTTTCTCTTTTCTGTCAAGGGGTTGATATGGTTGTCATTGAAGCATGTGAAATTGATTTGACTAGAATAAAATATTGCCAAGCGCAACACAATTCACCGGAAGTTTGTATACCGTGAAATTAAGTGTTTTTTCACGCCATGGTGCATTATCTTAGTCATATAAGTTAGAACTTAGATGTGCAGGCATAACATGTGCCTAGCTAATCCACAATGGTTCAGATGTTCATTGTGCTTTGTGAACCCCGTCGTTTGTTTTCTTGTGTTTGAATTTGAGTTTGTGATCTAGAACAAATCTCAATGCAATCTCCGTGGTATAGGTTTTAAGGTCAAATGTCATGTTAGGCACAAAATCCACTTTTGCACCATAGAATGTTAAGATTAATTAGATTCTTTGAGTCCAAAGAATTACATTTTTTGGGTAGCACATGTATAATTGCCCTCAACTATGATGTCTTGTATTAAAATAGGGGCATGACGATGTAATAAAGCTCACCATTCCCCCCAAAATATAACTAGGGTGTGTATGGCCCTTAGTCATGTTGGAAATATGCCCTAGAGGCAATAATAAAAGTATTATTATATTTCCTTGTTCATGATAATTGTCTTTTATTCATGCTATAACTGTATTATCCGGAAATCGTAATACACGTGTGAATACATAGACCACAATATGTCCCTAGTGAGCCTCTAGTTGACTAGCTCGTTGATCAACAGATAGTCATGGTTTCCTGGCTATGGACATTAGATGTCGTTGATAACGGGATCACATCATTAGGAGAATGATGTGATGGACAAGACCCAATCCTAAGCATAGCACAAGATCGTGTAGTTCGTTTGCTAGAGCTTTTCCAATGTCAAGTATCTCTTCCTTAGACCATGAGATCGTGTAACTCCCGGATATCGTAGGAGTGCTTTGGGTGTATCAAACGTCACAAAGTAACTGGGTGACCATAAAGATGCACTACAGGTATCTCCAAAAGTGTCTGTTGGGTTGACACGGATCGAGACTGGGATTTGTCACTCCGTATGACGGAGAGGTATCTCTGGGCCCACTCGGTAATGCATCATCATAATGAGCTCAAAGTGACCAAGTGGTTGGTCACGGGATCATGCATTACGGATGAGTAAAGTGACTTGCCGTAACGAGACCGAACAAGGTATTGGGATACCGACGATCGAGTCTCGGGCAAGTAACGTATCGATTGACAAAGGGAATTGTATACGGGGTTGTTTAATCCTCGACATCGTGGTTCATCCGGTGAAAGCATCGAGGAGCATGTGGGAGCCAACATGGGTATCCAGATCCCGCTGTTGGTTATTGCCCGAGAGTCGTCTCGGTCATGTCTACGTGTCTCCCAAACCCGTAGGGTCTACACACTTAAGGTTCAATGACGCTAGGGTTGTATGAATATGAGTATGCAGCATACCGAATGTTGTTCGGAGTCCCGGATGAGATCCCGGACGTCACGAGGAGTTTCGGAATGGTCCGGAGGTAAAGAATTATATATAGGAAGTGGTATTTCGGCCATCGGGAAAGTTTCGGGGTCACCCGGTAATGTACCGGGACCACCGGAAGGGTCCCGGTGTTGGGGAACGTAGTAATTTCAAAATTTTTCCTACGCACACGCAAGATCATGGTGATGCATAGCAACGAGAGGGGAGAGTGTTGTCTACGCACTCGTGAGACCGAAGCGAAGCGCTGACACAACGTAGAGGAAGTAGTCGACGTCCTCCCGGTCCAACCGATCCAAGCACCAGCATTCGCACCTCCGAGTTCTTGACACGCGGACAGCTCGATGACGCACCTCGATCTCCAATCCAGAGAGGCTCCGAGGGGAGTTCCACAAGACGGCGTGGCAGGACGATCTTGATGTTCTCTCGCGCAGGCTTCGCCTAAGCACCGCTACAATATGACCGAGGTGTAATATCGTGGAGGGGGCACCCACACGGCTAAGGAACGATCTCAATGATCAACTTGTGTGTTCTAGGGTGCCCCTACCCCGTGATATAAAGGAGGGAGGGAGGAGGTGGCCGGCCCAAGGGGGCGCCATAGGGGAGGGGAAACCTACTCCAAGTAGGTTTCCCTTTTCCTTATCTTATTTGGAGGGAAGGAAAGAGTACTAGTATTAGGAAGTAGTACTAGTAGTAGTAATAGGAAGAGGGGAAGGAGAAAGGAAGGGGGCCGCCCCTCCCCAATTCGGATTGGGCTGGGCGCGCCTCCCTTGTTCCTTCTCCTTCCTCCTACATGGGCCCAATAAGGCCCATATACCTCCCGGGGTTCCAGAACCTCCCGAGCTCCAAACTTCTCCGAACCTTTCCGTGTCCAAATATATCCGTCCAATATATCAATCTTTATGTCTCGACCATTTCGAGACTCCTCGTCATGTCCGAGATCATATCCGGACTCAACAACCTTCGTACATCAAAATACATAAACTCATAATATAACCATCATCGAAACCTTAAGCGTGCGGACCCTACGGTTCGAGAACAATGTAGACATGACCGAGACACGTCTCCGGTCAATAACCAATAGCGGGACCTGGATGCCCATATTGGTTCCTACATATTCTACGAAGATCTTTATCGGTCAGACCGCATAACAACATACGTTGTTCCCTTTGTCATCGGTATGTTACTTGCCCGAGATTCGATCGTTGGTATCCAATACCTAGTTCAATCTCGCATCGAAAGTCTCTTTACTCGTTCCGTAATACATCATCTCACAACTAACTCATTAGTTGAAATGCTTGCAAGGCTTAAGTGATGTGTATTACCGAGAGGGCCAGAGATACCTCTCCGACATTCGAGTGACAAATGCTAATCTCAAAATACGCCAACTCAACAAGTACCTTCGGAGACACCAGAGAGCACCTTTATAATCACCCGATTACGTTAGACGTTTGGTAGCACACAAAGTGTTCCTCCGTAAACGGAGTTGCATAATCTCATAGTCATAGGAACATGTATAAGTCATGAAGGAAGCAATAGCAACATACTAAACGATCGTGTGCTAAGCTAACGGAATGGGTCATGTCAATCAGATCATTCAACTAATGATGTGACCTTGTTAATCAAATAACAACTCCTTGTTCATGGTTAGGAAACATAACCATCTTCAATTAACAAGCTAGTCAAGTAGAGGCATACTAGTGACACACTGTTTGTCTATATATTCACACATGTATTATGTTTCTGGTTAATACAATTCTAGCATGAATAATAAACATTTATCATGATATGAGGAAATAAATAATAACTTTATTATTGCCTCTAGGGCATATTTCCTTCAGTCTCCCACTTGCACTAGAGTCAATAATCTAGATTACACAGTAATGATTCTAACACCCATGGCGTCTTGGTGTTGATCATGTTTTGCTCGTGGAAGAGGCTTAGTCAACGGGTCTGCAACATTCAGATCCGTATGTATCTTGCAAATCTCTATGTCTCCCACCTGGACTAGATCCCGGATGGAATTGAAGCGTCTCTTGATGTGCTTGGTTCTTTTGTGAAATCTGGATTCCTTCGCTAAGGCAATCGCTCAAAGATTGTCACAAAAGATTTTCATTGGACCCGATGCACTAGGTATGACACCTAGATCGGATATGAACTCCTTCATCCAGACTCCTTCATTGGCTGCTTCAAGCAGCTATGTATTCCGCTTCACATGTAGATCCCGCCACGACGCTTTGCTTTGAACTGCACCAACCGACAGCTCCACCGCTTAATGTAAACACGATCCGGTTTGCGATTTAGAATCGTCCGGATCGTGTCAAAGCTTGCATCAACGTAACCATTTACGATGAGCTCTTTGTCACCTCCATATACGAGAAACATATCCTTAGTCCTTTTCGTATTTCAGATGTTCTTGACCGCTGTCTAGTGATCCACTCTGGATTACTTTGGTACCTCCTGCTAGGCTTATAGCAAGGCACACATCAGGTCTGGTACACAAGATTGCATACATGATAGAGCCTATGGCTGAAGCATAGGAACACTTTTCATTTTCTCTATCTTCCGCAGTGGTCGGGCTTTGAGTCTTACTCAACTTCACACCTTGCAATACAGCAAGAACCCTTTCTTTGCTTGATCCATTTTGAACTTCTTCAAAACTTTGTCAAGGTATGTGCTTTGTGAAAGTCCAATTAAGCGTCTTGATCTATCTCTATAGATCTTAATGCCCAATATGTAAGCAGCTTCACCGAGGTCTTTCATTGAAAAACTTTTATTCAAGTATCCCTTTATGCTATCCAGAAATTCTATATCATTTCCAATCAATAATATGTCATCCACATATAATATTAGAAATGCTACAGAGCTCCCACTCACTTTCTTGTAAATACAAGCTTCTCCAAAAGTCTGTATAAAACCAAATGCTTTGATCACACTATCAAAATGTTTATTCCAACTCCGAGAGGCTTGCACTAGTCCATAAATGGAACGTTGGAGCTTGCACACTTTGTTAGCTCCCTTTGGATCGATAAAACCTTCTGGTTGCATCATATACAACACTTCTTCCAGAAATCCATTCAGGAATGCAGTTTTTACATCCATTTGCCAAATTTCATAATCATAAAATGCGGCAATTGCTAACATGATTCGGACAGACTTAAGCATCGCCACGGGTGAGAAGGTCTCATCGTAGTCAACCCCTTGAACTTGTCGAAAACCTTTTGCAACAAGTCGAGCTTTGTAGACGAGAACATTACCGTCGGCCAGTCTTCTTCTTGAAGATCCATTTATTCTCAATTGCTTGCCGACCATCGGGCAAGTCAACCAAAGTCCATACTTTGTTATCATACATGGATCCCATCTCGGATTTCATGGCTTCAAGCCATTTTATGGAATCTGGGCTCACCATCGCTTCTTCATAGTTCGCAGGTTCATCATGATCTAGTAGCATGACTTCCGAATAGGATTACCGTATTCACTCAGTGCGGATCTTACTCGCTCGACCCACGTGGTTCTCAGATAACTTGATCTCAAGTTCTATGATCATCATCATCAACTTCCTCACTAGTTGGTTTTGACGTCACGTAAACCGGTTCTGTGATGTATTATTTTCCAACAAGGAGTAGGTACGATTACCTCATCAAGTTCTACTTTCCTCCCACTCACTTCTTTCGAGAGAAACTCCTTCTCTAGAAAGGATCCATTCTTAGCAATGAATGTCTTGCCTTCGGATCTGTGATAGAAGGTGTACCCAACTGTCTCCTTTGGGTATCCTATGAAGACACATTTCTCCGATTTGGGTTCGAGCTTATCAGGTTGAAGCTTTTTCACATAAGCATCGCAACCCCAAACTTTAAGAAACGACAACTTTGGTTTCTTGCCAAACCATAGTTCATAAGGTGTCGTCTCAATGGATTTCGATGGTGCCCTATTTAACGTGAATGTGGCTGTCTCTAGAGCATAACCCCAAAACGATAACGGTAAATCTGTAAGAGACATCATAGACCGCACCATATCAAGTAAAGTACGACACGACGCTCGGACACACCATTACGCTGTGGTGTTCCGGGTGGCGTGAGTTGCGAAACTATTCCACATTGTTTTAAGTGTAGACCAAACTCGTAACTCAAATATTCTCCTCCACGATCAGATCATAGAAACTTTATTTTCTTGTTACGATGATTTTCAACTTCACTCTGAAATTCTTTGAACTTTTCAAATGTTTCAGACTTATGTTTCATTAAGTAGATATACCCATATCCGCTTAAATCATCTGTGAAGGTGAGAAAATAACGATATCCGCCACGAGCCTCAACATTCATTGGACCACATACATCGTATGTATGATTTCCAACAAATCTGTCGCTCTCTCCATAGTACCGAGAACGGCGTTTTGGTCATCTTGCCCATGAGGCACGGTTCAAGTATCAAGTGATTCATAATCAAGTGGTTCCAAAAGTCCATCAAGATGGAGTTTCTTCATGCGCTTTATACCGATATGACCCAAACGGCGATTGCCACAAATAAGTTGCACTATCATTATCAACTCTGCATCTTTTAGCTTCAACACTATGAATATGTGTATCACTACTATCGAGATTCATCAAAATAGACCACTCTTCAGGGTGCATGACCATAAAAGATATTACTCATATAAATAGAACAACCATTATTCTCGATTTAAATGAATAACCGTCTCGCATCAAACAAGATCCAGATATAATGTTCATGCTCAACGCGGCACCAAATAACAATTATTTAGGTCTAATACTAATCCCGAAGGTAGATGTAGAGGTAGCGTGTCGACCGTGATCACATCGACTTTGGAACCGCTTTCCCACGCCGCATCGTCACCTCGCCCTTTGCCGGTGTTCGCTAATCCGTAGTCCTTGTTTCGAGTTGCAAATATTAGCAATGTAACCAAGATCAAATACCCAAGTGCTCTGCGAGCTCTAGTAAGGTACACATCAATAACATGTATATCACATATACCTTTGTTCACTTTGCCATCCTTCTTATCCGCCAAATACTTGGGGCAGTTCCGCTTCCAAAGTGACTACCGCTTGCAGAGAAGCACTCGATTTCAGGCTTAGGTCCAGACTTGGGTTTCTTCTCTTGAGCAGCAACTTGTTTGCTGTTCTTCTTGAAGTTCCCTTCTTCTTCCCTTTGCCCTTTTCTTGAAACTAGTGGTCTTGTTAACCATCAACACTTGATGCTCCTTCTTGATTTCTACCCGCAGCCTTTAGCATTGCGAAGAGCTCGGAATCGCCTTATCCATCCCTTGCATATTATAGTTCATCACGAAGCTCTTGTAGCTTGGTGGAAGTGATTGGAGAATTCGTCAATGACGCTATCATCCGGAAGAGTAACTCCCGGTTGAATCAAGTGATTACAATAACCGGACATCTTGAGTATGTGCTCACCGACGTAACTATTCTCCTCCATCTTGCAGCTATAGAACTTATTGGAGACTTCATATCTCTCAATCCGGGCATTCTTCCGAATATCAACTTCAACTCTTGAAACATCTCATATGCTCCATGACGCTCAAAACGTCGTTGAAGTCCCGGTTCTAAGCCGTAAAGCATGGCACATTGAACTATCGAGTAGTCATCGCTTTGCTCGCCAGACGCTCTTAACGCCGTCGCCAGCATCAGCAGCAGGTTCGCACCCAGCGGTGCTTCCAGACGTAATTTTTCCGAGCAGCAATGAGGATAATCCTCGTTACGGACCCGATCCGCGTAGTTGCTACCATCATCTTTCAACTTAGCTTTCAAGGAACGCATTAAAATTCAACGGAACAACAAAGACGGGCCATCTATCTACAAACAACATAGACAAGCAAGATACTATCAGTACTAAGTTCACGATAAATTTTAGTTCAATTAATCATATTACTTAAGAACTCCCACTTAGACAGACATCTCTCTAGTCATCTAAGTGATCACGTGATCCAAATCAACTAAACCATAACCGATCATCACGTGAGATGGAGTAGTTTTCAATGGTGAACATCTTATGTTGATCATATCTACTATATGATTCACGCCGACCTTTCGGTCTCCGTGTTCCGAGGCCATATCCGCATATGCTAGGCTCGTCAAGTATAACTCGAGTATTCTCGTGTGCAAAACTGGCTTGCACCCGTTGTAGATGGACGAGAGCTTATCACACCCGATCATCACGTGGTGTCCGGGCACGATTTAACTTTGGCAACGGTGCATACTCAGGAGAACACTACTTGATAATTTTAGTGAGAGATCATCTTAAAATGCTACCGTCAATCAAAGCAAGATAAGATGCATAAAGGATAAACATCACATGCAATCAATATAAGTGATATGATATGGCCATCATCTTCTTGTGCTTGTGATCTCCATCTCCAAGCACCATCATGATCACCATCATCACCGGCGCGACACCTTGATCTCCATCGTAGCATCGTTGTCGTTTACTCCATCTATTGCTTCTACGACTATCGCTACCGCTTAGTGATAAAGTAAAGCAATTATGTATGCTTGCATTTCATACAATAAAGCGACAACCATATGGCTCCTGCCGATTGCCGATAACTTCGTTACAAAACATGATCATCTCATACAATAAAATATAGCATCATGCCTTGGCCATATCACATCACAACATGCCCTGCAAAAACAAGTTAGACGTCCTCTACTTTGTTGTTGCAAGTTTTACGTGGCTGCTACGGGCTTAAGCAAGAACCAATCTCACCTACGCATCAAAACCACAACGATAGTTTGTCAAGTTGATGCTGTTTTAACCTTCGCAAGGACCGGGCGTAGCCACACTCGGTTCAACTAAAGTTGGAGAAACTGACACCCGCTAGTCACCTGTGTGCAAAGCACGGCGGTAAAACCAGTCTCGCGAAGCGTGACGCGTAATGTCGGTCCGGCCGCTTCATCCAACAATACCGCCAACCAAAGTATGACATGCTGGTAAGCAAGATGACTTATATCGCCCACAACTCACTTGTGTTCTACTCGTGCATATAACATCAAACCATAAAAACCTAGGCTCGAGGCCTTTGTTGGGGAACGAGTAATTTCAAAAATTTCCTACGCACACGCAAGATCATGGTGATGCATAGCAACGAGAGGGAGAGTGTTGTCTACGCACTCGTGAGACCGAAGCGAAGCGTTGACACAACATAGAGGAAGTAGTCGACGTCCTCCCGGTCCAACCGATCCAAGCACCGCACTCGGCACCTCCGAGTTCTTGACACGCAGACAGCTCGATGACGCACCCTCGATCTCCAATCCAGTAGAGGCTCCGAGGGGAGTTCCACAAGACGAGAGCGTGGTGACGATCTTGATGTTCTCTGTTGCGCAGGCTTCGCCTAAGCACCGCTACAATATGACCGAGGTGTAATATCGTGGAGGGGGCACCGCACACGGCTAAGGAACGATCTCAATGATCAACTTGTGTGTTCTAGGGTGCCCCCTACCCCGTGATATAAAGGAGGGAGGGAGGAGGTGGCCGCCCAAGGGGCGCGCCATGGGGGGGGAAACCTACTCCAAGTAGGTTCCCCTTTTCCTTATCTTATTTGGAGGGAAGGAAAGAGTACTAGTATTAGGAAGTAGTACTAGTAGTAGTAATAGGAAGAGGGGAAGGAGAAAGGAAGGGGGCGGCCCCCTCCCAATTCGGATTGGGCTGGGGGCGCCCCTTCCTTGTTCCTTCTCTCTTCCTCCTACATGGGCCCAATAAGGCCCATATACCTCCCGGGGTTCGGTAACCTCCCGAGCTCCAAACTTCTCCGGAACCTTAACGGTGTCCAAATATATCCGTCCAATATATCAATCTTTATGTCTCGACCATTTCGAGACTCCTCGTCATGTCCGTGATCATATCCGGACTCAACAACCTTCGTACATCAAAATACATAAACTCATAATATAACCATCATCGAAACCTTAAGCGTGCGGACCCTACGGTTCGAGAACAATGTAGACATGACCGAGACACGTCTTCGGTCGATAACCAATAGCGGGACCTGGATGCCCATATTGGTTCCTACATATTCTACGAAGATCTTTATCGGTCAGACCGCATAACAACATACGTTGTTCCCTTTGTCATCGGTATGTTACTTGCCCGAGATTCGATCGTCGGTATCCAATACCTAGTTCAATCTCGCTACCGCAAGTCTCTTTACTCGTTCCGTAATACATCATCTCACAACTAACTCATTAGTTGAAATGCTTGCAAGGCTTAAGTGATGTGTATTACCGAGAGGGCCCAGAGATACCTCTCCGACATTACGAGTGACAAATCCTAATCTCAAATACGCCAACTCAACAAGTACCTTCGGAGACACCAGAGAGCACCTTTATAGTCACCCGATTACGTTGTAGACGTTTGGTAGCACACAAAGTGTTCCTCCGTAAACGGAGTTGCATAATCTCATAGTCATAGGAACATGTATAAGTCATGAAGGAAGCAATAGCAACATACTAAACGATCGTGTGCTAAGCTAACGGAATGGGTCATGTCAATCAGATCATTCAACTAATGATGTGACCTTGTTAATCAAATAACAACTCCTTGTTCATGGTTAGGAAACATAACCATCTTCAATTAACAAGCTAGTCAAGTAGAGGCATACTAGTGACACACTGTTTGTCTATGTATTCACACATGTATTTTGTTTCCGGTTAATACAATTCTAGCATGAATAATAAACATTTATCATGATATGAGGAAATAAATAATAACTTTATTATTGCCTCTAGGGCATATTTCCTTCACCCGGGGGTCCACCGGGTGGGGCCACCCATCCCGGAGGGCCCCATGGGCTGAAGTGGGAGGGAGCCAGCCCATAGTGGGCTGGTGCGCCTCTAGGCCCACCCTCGCGCCTAGGGTTGAAACCCTAGGGGGGCACCACATGCCTTGGGGCACTCCACCCCCCCGGCCGCCGCCCCTTGGGAGATTGAATCTCCGGGGCCGCCTGGGGCCTATATAAGGAGGGCAGGGGAGGCAGCCGCACTGTGCATTGGCGCCTCCTCCCCCTGCTACACCTTGTCCTCCTCCCGCAGCAGCTTGGCGAAGCCTGCCGGAGTTCTCTGCATCCACCACCACGCCGTCGGTTGCTGGATCATCATCAACCTCTCCTTCCCCTTGCTGGATCAAGAAGGAGGAGACGTCTCCCGTCCTGCACGTGTGTTGAACACGGAGGTGCTGTCCGCTCAAGACTTGGTCATCGGTGATCTGAATCACGGCGAGTACGACTCCATCATCACCATCCCTTGAACGCTTCCGCACTCGATCTACAAGTGGTATGTAGATGCAGTCTCTCCCATGACTCGTTGCTTAGATGAACTCATAGATGGATCTTGGTGAAACCGTAGGAAATTTTTAATTTTCTCGCAACGCTCACCAACAAATGGCATCATGAGCTAGGTCTATGCGTAGTTCTCTATTGCACGAGTAGAACACAATTTTGTTGTGGGCGTGGATCTTGTCAACTTGCTTGCCACTACTAGTCTTTTCTTGCTTCAGCGGTATTGTGGGATGAAGCGCCCTGGACGCACCTTACACGTACGCTTACGTGAGACCGGTTCCACCGACAGACATGCACTAGTTGCATAAGGTGGCTGGCGGGTGTCTGTCTCTCCCACTTTAGTTGGAGCGGATTCGATGAAAAGGGTCCTTATGAAGGGTAAATAGAAGTTGACAAAATCACGTTGTGGTTATTCGTAGGTAAGAAAACGTTCTTGCTAGAACCCAATTGCAGCCACGTAAAAGATGCAACAACAATTAGAGGACGTCTAACTTGTTTTTGCAGCAATTGTCATGTGATGTGATATGACCAGAAGTTGTGATGAATGATGAATGATATGTTGTGATGTATGAGATCATGTTCTTGTAATAGGATTCACGACTTGCATGTCGATGAGTATGACAACCGGCAGGAGCCATAGGAGTTGTCTTTATTTTTTGTATGACCTGCGTGTCATTGAAGAACGCCATGTAAATTACTTTACTTTATTGCTAAACGCGTTAGCCATAGAAGTAGAAGTAGTCGTTGGCGTGACAACTTCATGTAGACACGATGATGGAGATCATGATGATGGAGATCATGGTGTCATGCCGGTGACAAGATGATCATGGAGCCCCGAAGATGGAGATCAATGGAGCTATATGATATTGGCCATATCATGTCACTACTATATAATTGCATGTGATGTTTATTATGTTTATGCATCTTGTTTACTTAGAATGACGGTAGTAAATAAGATGATCCCTTACAACAATTTCAAGAAGTGTTCTCCCCTAACTGTGCACCGTTGCTAAAGTTCGTCTGCTTCAAGCACCACGTGATGATCGGTGTGATAGATCCTTACGTTCACATACAACGAGTGTAAGACAGTTTTACACATGCAAAACACTTAGGGTTAACTTGACGAGCCTAGCATGTACAGACATGGCCTCGGAACACAAAGACCGAAAGGTCGAACACAAGTCGTATGGAAGATACGATCAACATGAAGATGTTCACCGACGATGACTAGTCCGTCTCACGTGATGATCGGACACGGCCTAGTCGACTCGGATCGTGTAACACTTAGATGACTAGAGGGATGTCTAATGTGAGTGGGAGTTCATTGTAATAATTTGATTAGATGAACTTAATTATCATGAACTTAGTCTAAAACCTTTGCAAATATGTCTTGTAGATCAAATGGCCGACGCTCATGTCAACATGAACTTCAACGCATTCCTAGAGAAAACCAAGCTGAAAGATGATGGCAGCAACTATACGGACTGGGTTCGGAACCTGAGGATCATCCTCATAGCTGCCAGGAAACAATATGTCCTAGAAGGACCGCTAGGTGACGCTCCCGTCCCAGAGAACCAAGACGTTATGAACGCTTGGCAGTCTCGTGCTGATGATTACTCCCTCGTTCAGTGCGGCATGCTTTACAGCTTAGAACCGGAGCTCCAAAAGCGTTTTGAGCATCACGGAGCATATGAGATGTTCGAAGAGCTGAAACTAGTTTTCCAAGCTCATGCCCGGGTCAAGAGATATGATGTCTCCGACAAGTTCTATAGTTGTAAGATGGAGGAAAACAGTTCACAAGTGAGCACATACTCAAAATGTCAGGTTGCACAACCGCCGACTCGGTGAACATTAACCTCCCCGATGAGGCGGTCATTGACAGAATCCTTCAGTCGCTCCCACCAAGCTACAAGAGCTTTGTGATGAACTACAATATGCAGGGGATGGTGAAGTCCATTCCTGCAGTATTTTCAATGCTAAAGACAGCAGAGATTGAGATCAAGAAAGAACATCAAGTGTTGATGGTCAATAAGACCACTAAGTTCAAGAAGGGCAAGGGCAAGAAGAACTTCAAGAAGGACGGCAAGGATGTTGCCGCGCCCGTAAGCCGCCATCGAAGAAGTCAAAGAATGGACCCAAGCACGAGACTCGAGTGCTTTGATTGCAAGGGAAGGGTCATCGAAGCGGAACTGCCCCAAATACTTAGCGGATAAGAAAGCCGCAACACCAAAGGTATATTTGATATACATGTAATTGATGTGTACCTTACCAAGACTGTAGTAACTCCCGGTATTTGATACCGTGCCGTTGCTCATATTTGTAACTCACAGCAGGAGCTGCGGAATAAACGGAGACTGGCGAAGGACGAGGTGACGATGCGCGTCGGGAATGGTTCCAGAGTCGACGTGATCGCCGTCGGCACGCTGCCTCTACATTTACCTACAGGATTAGTTTTGAACCTTAATAATTGTTATTTAGTGCCAAGTTTGAGCATGAACATTGTATCAGGATCTCGTTTAATACGAGATGGCTACTCATTTAAATCCAAGAATAATGGTTGTTCTATTTATATGAGAGATATGTTTTATGGTCATGCTCCGATGGTCAATGGTTTATTCTTAATGAATCTCGAGCATAATATTGCACATATTCATAGTGTGAATGCCAAAAGATGTAAAGTTGATAACGATAGTCCCACATACTTGTGGCACTACCACCTTGGTCACATTGGTGTCAAGCGCATGACGAAGCTCCATGCTGATGGACTTTTAGAGTCTCTCGATTATGAATCATTTGACACATGCGAACCATGCCTCATGGGCAAAATGACCAAGACTCCGTTCTCCGGAACAATGGAGCGAGCAACCAACTTGTTGGAAATCATACATACCGATGTGTGCGGTC
Organism: Aegilops speltoides; assembly: GCA_021437245.1. Classification (NCBI taxonomy): domain Eukaryota; kingdom Viridiplantae; phylum Streptophyta; class Magnoliopsida; order Poales; family Poaceae; genus Aegilops; species Aegilops speltoides. Next base: position 511,375,323 of record CM038147.1, read on the forward strand.
CAATGAGCGTTGAGGCTAGCGGAGGATATCGTTATGTTCTCACTCTCACTGATGACTTGAGTAGATATGGGTATGTCTACTTAATGAAACACAAGTCTGAGACCTTTGAAAAGTTCAAGGAATTTAAGAATGAGGTAGAGGATCAACGTGACCGAAAGATAAAGTTCCTACGATCAGATCGTGGAGGAGAATACTTAAGTCACGAATTTGGTACACACTTAAGGAAATGTGGAATCGTTTCACAACTCACGCCGCCTGGAACACCTCAGCGTAACGGTGTGTCCGAACATCGTAATCGCACTCTATTGGATATGGTGCGGTTTATGATGTCTCTTACCGATTTACCGCTATCATTTTGGGGATACGCTCTAGAGACAGCTGCATTCACTTTAAATAGGGCACCGTCTAAATCCGTTGAGACAACACCGTATGAATTATGGTTTGGGAAGAAACCTAAGCTGTCGTTTCTAAAAGTTTGGGGATGCGATGCTTATGTCAAGAAACTTCAACCTGAAAAGCTCGAACACAAGTCGGAAAAATGCGTCTTCATAGGATACCCTAAGGAAACCGTTGGGTATACCTTCTACTTAAGATCCAAGGGCAAGATCTTTGTTGCCAAGAACGGATGCTTTCTGGAAAAAGAGTTTCTCTCGAAAGAAGTAAGTGGGAGGAAAGTAGAACTCGATGAAGTACTACCTCTCGAACGGGAAAGTGGTGCAGCTCAGGAAAATGTTCCTGTAATGCATACACCAACTGAAGAGGAAAATAATGATGATGATCAAGGTACTTTGGATCAAGTTGCTACTGAACTTCGTAGGTACGCAAGGACACGTTCCGCACCAGAGTGGTACGGCAACCCTGTCCTGGAAATCATGTTGTTAGACAACGGTGAACCTTCGAACTATGAAGAAGCGATGGCGGGCCCAGATTCCAACAAATGGCTTGAAGCCATGAAATCCGAGATAGAATCCATGTATGAAAACAAAGTATGGACTTTGACAGACTTGCCCGATGATCGGCGAGCGATAGAAAACAAATGGATTTTTAAGAAGAAGACGGACGCAGATGGTAATGTTACCATCTATAAAGCTCGACTTGTCGCTAAGGGTTATCGACAAGTTCAAGGGATTGACTACGACGAGACATTCTCTCCCGTAGCGAAGCTGAAGTCCGTCCGAATCATGTTAGCAATTGCCGCATACTATGATTATGAGATATGGCAGATGGACGTCAAAACGGCATTCCTTAACGGACATCTTAAGGAAGAGCTATAAATGATGCAGCCGGAAGGTTTTGTCGATCCTAAGGACGCTAACAAAGTATGCAAGCTCCAGCGATCCATTTATGGGCTGGTGCAAGCATCTCGGAGTTGGAACATTCGCTTTGATGAGATGATCAAAGCGTTTGGGTTTATGTAGACTTATGGAGAAGCCTGCGTTTACAAGAAAGTGAGTGGGAGCTCTGTAGCATTTCTCATATTATATGTAGATGACATACTCTTGATGGGAAATGATATAGAACTTCTGGACAGCATTAAGGCCTACTTGAATAAGTGTTTTTCAATGAAGGACCTTGGAGAAGCTGCTTATATATTAGGCATCAAAATCTATAGAGATAGATCGAGACGCCTCATAGGTCTTTCACAAAGCACATACCTTGATAAGATTTTGAAGAAGTTCAAAATGGATCAGTCCAAGAAGGGGTTCTTGCCTGTGTTGCAAGGTGTAAGATTGAGCTCGGCTCAGTCATCGACCACGGCAAAAGATAAAGAAGAGATGAGTGTCATCCCCTATGCTTCAGCCATAGGATCTATTATGTATGCCATGCTGTGTACTGACTGATGTAAACCTTGCCGTAAGTTTGGTAGGAAGGTACCAAAGTAATCCCGCAAGGAACACCGGACAGCGGTCAAGAATATCTGAAGCACACGAAAAGGACGAAGGACATGTTTCTCATTTATGGAGGTGACGAAGAGCTCGTCGTAAAGGGTTACATCGATGCTAGCTTCGACACGATCCGATGACTCTAAGTCACAAACCGGATACGTGTATATGTTGAATGGTGGAGCGAGAAGCTGGTGCAGCCGCAAGCAGAAAGCGTCGTGGCGGGATCTACATGTGAAGCGGAGTACATGGCAGCCTCGGTGGCAGCGCATGAAGCAATTTGGGTGAAGGAGTTCATCACCGACCTAGGAGTCATACCCAATGCGTCGGGTCCGATCAAACTCTTTCGTGACAACACCGAGCTATTGCCCTTGCCAAGGAGCCAGGTTTCACAAGAAGACAAGGCACATCAAGCGTCGCTTCAACTCCATCCGTGAAAATGTTCAAGATGGAGACATAGAAATTTGCAAAGTACATACGGATCTGAATGTCGCAGATCCGTTGACTAAACCTCTCTCGCGAGCAAAACATGATCAACACCAGAACTCTATAGGTGTTCGATTCATCACAATGTAACTAGATTATTGACTCTAGTGCAAGTGGGAGACTGTTGGAAATATGCCCTAGAGGAAATAATAAAAGTATTATTATATTTCCTTGTTCATGATAATTGTCTTTTATTCATGCTATAACTGTATTATCCGGAAATCGTAATACACGTGTGAATACATAGACCATAATGTGTCCCTAGTGAGCCTCTAGTTGACTAGCTCGTTGATCAACAGATAGTCATGGTTTCCTGGCTATGGACATTGGATGTCGTTGATAACGGGATCACATCATTAGGAGAATGATGTGATGGACAAGACCCAATCCTAAGCATAGCACAAGATCGTGTAGTTCGTTTGCTAGAGCTTTTCCAATGTCAAGTATCTCTTCCTTAGACCATGAGATCGTGTAACTCCCGGATATCGTAGGAGTGCTTTGGGTGTATCAAACGTCACAACGTAACTGGGTGACCATAAAGATGCACTACATGTATCTCCAAAAGTGTCTGTTGGGTTGACACGGTTCGAGACTGGGATTTGTCACTCCGTATGACGGAGAGGTATCTCTGGGCCCACTCGGTAATGCATCATCATAATGAGCTCAAAGTGACCAAGTGGTTGGTCACGGGATCATGCATTACGATACGAGTAAAGTGACTTGCCGGTAACGAGACTGAACAAGGTATTGGGATACCGACGATCGAGTCTCGGGCAAGTAACGTACCGATTGACAAAGGGAATTGTATACGGGGTTGTTTAATCCTCGACATCGTGGTTCATCCGATGAAATCATCGAGGAGCATGCGGGAGCCAACATGGGTATCCAGATCCCGCTGTTGGTTATTGCCCGAGAGTCATCTCGGTCGTGTCTACGGGTTCGGGTCTACACACTTAAGGTTCGGTGACGCTAGGGTTGTATGAATATGAGTATGCAGCATACCAAATGTTCTTCGGAGTCCCGGATGAGATCCCGGACGTCACGAGGAGTTTCGGAATGGTCCGGAGGTAAAGAATTATATATAGGAAGTGGTATTTCGTCCATCGGGAAAGTTTTGGGGTCACCCGGTAATGTACCGGGACCACCGGAAGGGTCCCGGGGGTCCACCCATCCCGGAGGGCCCCATGGTCTGAAGTGGGAGGGGGCCAGCCCATAGTGGGCTGGTGCGCCCCCCTAGGCCCACCCCCTGCGCCTAGGGTTGAAACCCTAGGGTGGGGCGCACCACATGCCTTGGGGGGCACTCCACCCCCCTGGCCGCCGCCCCTTGGGAGATTGAATCTCCCAGGGCCGGCGCCCCCCTGGGGGCCTATATAAAGGAGGGCAGGGGGGAGGGCAGCCGCACCCTGTGCATTGGCGCCTCCCTCCCCCTGCTACACCTCGTCCTCCTCCCGCAGCAGCTTGGCGAAGCCCTGCCGGAGTTCTGCTGCATCCACCACCACGCCCGTCGTCTTCTTTGGATCATCATCAACCTCTCCTTCCCCCTTGCTGGATCAAGAAGGAGGAGACGTCTCCCATCCCGTACGTGTGTTGAACGCGGAGGTGCTGTCTGTTCAGCACTTGGTCATCGGTGATCTGAGGGATCGAAGAAGGTGAGACTGTCTAGAGGGGGGGGGGGTGATTAGACTACTCGACAAGATAAAAATTCTGTCTTTTATCAAGGACAGATTTTGGCAGATTTTGCATAACACACAAGTCAAGTAGCACACTACACATGCAATTCTAGAGTATGGGCAGCGGAAAGTAAATTGCACAAGTAGTAAAGAGAAGTGGAGAAGATCAAACGCAATTTGGAGATTTAATGATTTTTCCGTGGTTCCGATAGGTGGCGCTATCGCACATCCACGCTGATGGAGACTTCAACCCACGGAGGGTAACGACTGTGAGAGTCCACGGAGGGCTCCACCCACGAAGGGTCCACGAAGAAGCAACCTTGTCTATTCCATCATGGCTCACGCCCATGGAGGGCTAGCCTTACTCGGGTAGATCTTCACGAAGTAGGCGATCTCCTTGCCCTTACAAACTTCTTGGTTCAACTCCACATCTCGACGACGGAGGCTCCCAAGCGACACCTAACCAATCTAGGAGGCACCACCCTCCAAAAGGTAATAGATGTTGTAGATGATGATGAACTCCTTGCTCTTGTGCTTCAAATGATAATCTCCCCAACACTCAACTCTCCTCACTGATTTGGCTGTGGTGGAAGAAAGGATTGAGTGGAAAGCAACTTGGGAAGACTAGAGATCAAGCTTCATATGGTGGGAATGGAGCAACTTGATCTCAACACAAGGGTAGGTAGTTCTCTTCTCAGAAATGTAAGGTAGGAGTGGTAGTTCTTTCTGATGGCTCTCTCCACGAATGAAGAGGGGGTGGAGGGGTATAAATAGCCTCCACACAAAATCCAACCGTTACACACATTTGAGCAATCTCGGTGGGACCGAAGTGGACAACTCGGTGAGACCGATAGTTCAAATAATGTGAACGTTGGGATTTTCGGTGGGACCGAATATACAATCTCGGTTAGTCCGATTCGTGCAATGACACGAGCATGCCAGTTTCGGTGGGACCGACTTCATCATCTCGGTGACACCGATTTGATGACAGAAGGTTACAGAAACTTGGCAACTCATGTTTCGGTGAGACCGAGTTCAGAATCGGAAAATCCGAGTTTACTAGGGTTTGGCTTATGGCTGAGGTGGTTCATCTCGGTGTGACTGAGTTTGGAATATCGGTGGGACCGAGACTACTTATGAGTGTATATGGCAGTGAAAGTTGCTGATAGTTTAGGAGATGTATCACTAAGCACTTGAGCAACCAGATCATCATCATAACCTCATCCCCTTTTAATAGTATTGGCTTTTCCTATGGACTCAATGTGATCTTGGATCACTAAACCAAAATGGAGTCTTGAGCTTTTGCCAATGCTTGCCTTAGCATTTTGAGGGGTCCACTTCTTTAGTCCTTTTGCCATGCCAATGTGATTGAATTTCCTGAAACATACTTGATAAAAGCATTAGTCCAACCACAAAGTATGTTGTCATTAATTACCAAAACCACCCGGGGAGCAAATTTGCTTTCAATCTCCCCCTTTTTGGTAATTGATGGCAACACACTAAACAAGACATCAAAGCTTATTTAAAGAAAGACAGAATTATCACGAAAGCTTTGACAAACATGTAGTACACAGGCTCCCCCTACAAGTGTGCAAGATTTTCATAAATTATGGTTTTGGACTACCACAAGCACACAAGAGAGATAAGCAAGATGTGCTACATGCAGCTTGGCTATATGCATCAGAGCAGATGAAAAGAAGTGAGTGATAATGCATATGTGCATGGTGATTTCTTGCAAACAAGTATTCACAAGCAAGTCACCATCATGCACATTCTGCAAAGTGCATATACTTACCTTGAGGTTCCTTGGGATTGTACCTGAAGAGATAAACTTGGGAAAACAAGGTTAGATAACACAAGAGTATTTCTTCAACCAACTGCAAGAACATCAAGAGTACCAAGCCAGGGATGACATGTATAAAGAGTGTCTCATATTGAGCACAAGCTTGAATCAGCAAACATGTCTCCTAAACTAAAAGATTTTCAATGAACTCGAGAGATTTTGCTTTCCATAAGATATCAATTGTGAAGATTCCTCTCCTTTGAGTTCTCTCGGATCAAGGGGTTTGATGGAAAGAGCAAAATCAAAAGAATGATGCCAAATGAGAATGACGCCAATTGTAATGTCCAATGTGAAACACGGCAAGAAATTCTCTTATAAGGAAAAACACGGCAAAGCTTTGATGTGATTCTCTCCCCCTTAAGGTAAGATTGCTCTTCTTCTCCCCCTAAAACTTCTCTTCTCCCCCTAAGTCTTCTCCCCCTTAGACATCAAGTGCCGAAAAGGACAGCAAACTAGGAAGGTCGGGGAAGATGGAAAGAAAGAAGTGGGATCCTTAAGAATCACAACAGGCAAAAGGAACATGCATAGAGATTCATTGAGTGGAGCTGCAGAAGATGATATCCTCGAAGAAATAAATCGGTGACATCGAATTAAGATGGATCGGTGGGTCCGAAAGTCGGGACTTAGGGTAGATCCTTTTCGTTAGACCGAAATATTTAAATCGGTGACCTTGAGTTTAATTCCAAGGAAATACAGAAATAATTCAGCTCACTTTGCGAGGAATGTTTCAAAGGATTTGCAATGAATTTGTGAATGATTTTCGAGGAATTGATCAGAGCCAGAAGGATATTCACAAAGACAGAAGAATAGAAATGAAAAGATTCCTAGATGAAGTTTTTTAATGAAAACTCAATGAGAGAACATAAGAGAAAATAGAAAGACTCCAAAACATATGTACTTCATCTAGATAAAGGTCGGCGACAAGGTCACCTATGTTTGAGTATATTGACTTAGGAGTCGAATGAGGACATTTGATCATAGGTCATACTCATCATTTAAGCTCAAAATGGGGTTGCCATTTTTCGATTAAGCATTCGATGTGATCACATCTTATGAAGCTGCTTGTACTCATGACTTTGAGTAAAGCTCCTTAAAGATGTGAAGAACATACCTTGGGCTTGTTGTTGCTTTGTTCATGTAGGTAAACTTGATGTAGGTGCTCATTGAATGTGAAGTTGGAGCGCCATTTCCACTTGTGTAGTTCATCTTCCTACATGGGTTAGGCAAGCAAGGAAATACTCAAGGATATCCAAGATGACAAGAGTGAAATACTAGATGTATAAGATGTCAAAAAGGATATGTGGAATTTTGTTCCTTGAACTCAACATCCCAAAGGGCTAGATACTTGGTCAATGACAAGATTACTCATGATTTGAGTGTGTGGTAATCTTGTGGAATGTAGATCATCCAAGTACCCGCAAGGAGTTAGATGCAATACAAGGAGGCAAATGTGTCCAAGACATATGATCACCATCATAAGAGAAATATCAAGGATTAGTCAAGTGGGCTCATGCCTTGCATGCATCAATGGAGTTCTCACTCCAAGTTTGAAGCATCAATGATGTTCAACTCACTTCTTAAGCGACAAAACACCTTCTCATCAAGAGATTTTGTAAAGATATCAGCGAGTTGTTTGTCAGTATGAACATGCTTAAGATTGATGTCACCCTTGGCAATGTGATCACGAATGAAATGGTGACGAACTTCAATATGTTTCGCTCGAGAGTGTTGCACGGATTGTGTCCAATTTTAATCGCACTCTCATTGTCACAAAGCAAGGAACATGTCTCACATGTATCCCATAATCCTTAAGCGCTTGTGTCATCCATAGCAATTGAGCACAACACGAACCAGCAGCAATATATTCCGCTCGGCGGTGGATAATGATACGAATTTTGTTTCTTGGAGGACCAAGATACAAGGGATCGACCAAGGAATTGACACGCACCGAAGTTGACTTTCTATCAACCTGTCACCGCATAGTCCGAGTCGGAATAGCCAACAAGGTCGAAAGAGGCCCTCTTAGGATACCAAATGCCAAAGTTTGGTGTGTGTATCAAATATCTCACAATCCTTTTAACAGCTTTAAGATTACATTCTTTAGGGCTGCTTGATATCGAGCACACATGCATACACTCAACATTATGTCGGGACGAGAAGCACAAAGATATAGTAGAGAACCAATCATAGATCGGTAAACCCTTTGATCAACGGGTTCTCCATCTTTTGTCAAGTCATTATGTCCACTTGTAGGCATGGGGTTCTCATACCTTTGCTTTCTTGCATGTTGAACTTCTTGAAGAGATCCTTGGTGTACTTTGTTTGTGAGACAAAGGTACCTCCTTAGATTGCTTGATTTGCAACCCAAGGAAGAATTTGAGTTCACTCATCATGGACATCTCATACTTCTCCGACATGAGCTTTCCAAACTTCTTGCTAAAATGAGGGTTAGTTGAACCAAAGATAATATCATCAACATATATTTGGCACACAAATAGTTCACCATTAACCCTTTTCGTGAACAGCGTTGAGTCTATCTTTCCAATCTCAAAGCCTTTTTCAAGAAGAAAGCTAGTCAAGATTTGTAGCAAGCTCTAGGAGCTTGTTTAAGACCATAAAGAGCTTTGTGCAACTTGTAAACATGATTAGGCTTTTGGGATTCACAAACCGGAGGTTGTTTCACAAATACTTCCTCCTCAATTTCACCATTTAGGAAAGCACTTTTGATATCCATTTGATAGAGAGTAATATCATGGTGATTGGCATAAGCAAGAAGAATGCTGAATGGACTCAAGTCTAGCAACGGGGCATAGGTCTCACCATAGTCCATACCTTCGACTTGTGTGTAACCTTGAGCTACGAGACGAGCCTTGTTGCGGATGACTTGTCCATCTTCATCTTGCTTGTTCCTAAACACCCATTTGGTTCCAATGACGTTTTGATCATCCTTGGGCTTTCTACCAAAGTCCATACCTTGTTCCTCTCGGTTGTGTAGCTCTTCATGCATAGCGCTCACCCAATCCGGTATTCAAGTGCTTCTTCTACCTTCATAGGTTCAATACTAGAGATAAATGAGTAATGCTCACAAAAGTTAGCTAAGCGAGTTTTAGAGCGAGTAATTCTCCCGGAGTTGATGTCGTTCATCATTTGTTCCACGGGATGATTTTTCTTGACTCTTGCTCGGACTTGGGATAGCTTTTGTTGAGGTTGTGGCTGAGCTTCCTCATCATCTTCATCTTCCTCTTCTTCTTCTTCATTGTTGTTGGTGTTGTCTTGAGGCGGTGGAGAAGGAGGTTGTGGTGGATCTTCTTGTTGCACTTCCTCATCTTGGTGAGTTCCACTTGTGGAGGCCTCCATGTTGCCTTGAGGTTCATCTCGCCGTGAGGTAGGGGGCTCCACATATGTAGATGAGGTACTCTCTTTCACTTCCATGGGACGGATCTTTCCAATAGATAAATCTTGGATAGCTTCCGATGGGTCCTTGTCCCCTACATCAATAGGCATTTGCTCTACTTGCGAGCCATTAGATTCATCAAACTTCACGTCTACCATCTCTTCAACCTTTCGGGTGAAATTATTGTAGACACGGTAGGTGTGGGAGTTTGATCCATAACCAAGAAAAAAGCCTTCATGAGTTTTAGGAGCAAATTTAGACCGACGATGCTTATCAAGGATATAGCATTTCAACCAAAGACACGAAAGTATCCCACTTGGGGTTTGTTACCGTGAGGAGCTCAGATGATGTCTTGCCGAGGAGCTTATGAAGATAAAGCCTGTTGATAGCATGACAAGCTGTCTCGACCGCTTCCCCCAAAAATGCTTCGTGTCTTGTATTCATCAAGCATCGTTCTCGCCATCTCTATGAGCTGCTCGGTTCTTCCTCTCAACAACTCCATTTTGTTGAGGAGTGTACGAGTCGAGAACTCATGTAGAATCCTTCCTCATCAAGAAAAGAGTCTACATTGGCGTTCTTGAACTCCGCTCCATTGTCCTCCGAACTTTCTTGATCTTCACCTCAAATTGATTTTGGGCCTTTTGGCAAAGGTTTTGAAGATTCTCGAACTCGCGATTTGTCATCAAGGAAAAATACCCACGTAAATCTGGAATAATCATCAACTATAACTAGACCAAAGGAGTTACCACCAAGGCTTTTGTAAGCATTGGGACCAAGAGATCCATATGAAGAAGCTCAAGCGGTCTCCTTGTGGTCATGATGTTCTTCACGGATGACTTCCACCTACTTGTTTTCCTGCTTGACAAGCACTACAAAGTCTATCTTTGTCAAAGAAAACATCTTTAACGCCAAGAATATGATCACCTTTGATCAGCTTGTCTAGATTACGATACCAACATGTCCAAGCCTTCTATGCCATAACCAACCTTTAGAGGATTTAGCAATGAAGCAAGCTCTAGGTTGGGCTTTCTTAGTGAAATCAACAATATATAGATCACCTCTACGGATACCGTAAACGCCATGTTATGATTGTCACGACGAAAGACTTGGCAATCTACTTCGGTGAATAGCACATTGAATCCAAAGTCAGCTAATATAGACACGGAAAGTAAATTGTATCCAAGAGATTCTACAAGCATGACATTTTGAATAGAGCTATCATGAGATATGGCCACCTTACCAAGGCCAAGTACCTTACCCTTGGAGTTGTCTCCAAAAGTCACATACTTGCGTGGACCATCGTTCTTTGCAAGCTCTCGAAACATGTCTTTGTCTCCGGTCATGTGGTCGGTGCATCCACTATCAAGAATCCACTCTTTTCCACGGACATGTAGTCTCTCGATTTGCCATAAGATTGAGACTCTTCATGATTTTGTCTAGCTCGGTGTCCGAATTGGAGTAATCATCATCATGCTCATGCTCATCATCATATTGACCCATAGATTGTTCATCATCAACACCTAGGTCAATTTGATAACTACTTGCATTAGTTTTGTCAATGTGACAATAATCATCGAATGCAATACAAGAGCATTTCTAATTAGAACATTGATAAGACCGGATCACCCTTCTTTTCATAAGATCACGAAGCTCAAAGAAGCATTTATCAAAGTTGGGATCATTAAAGCATCATATCAAATTCAATAGTCTTGTATAGAATTTCATCAAGACCTCTCAAAGAGTAGTCCGGATAAAGTTCTTCCAAGAACTTCCACATAGCATAGGCGCACTCAAAGTTTGTAACGAGCTCAAGCAAGTTATCGGGTAACCTCTAATGATAAGATTTACAGTCCTAAGGTTACGAAGCAAATCAAGCTCTTCATCCATGGTAGGGTGCAAGGGGTCAAATGGAGGCACATAGGGGTCTCAACATATTTGCTAAATTGTACGTCTTAAAGATAATAAGCATTTCAATCCTCCACGAGTTATAGGACACTCCATTAAGAATAGGCACTCTATGGCTAACACTCCCAAACGTAGACACGCCCATCTTCCTCCAATGGTGTGTAAACCAAAGCAATGGAGACCAAAGCTCGATACCAATTGAGGGATCAAGAAGGTGAGAGTGTCTAGAGGGGGGGTGATTAGACTACTCGACAAGATAAAAATTCATCTTTTATCAAGGACAGATTTTGGCAGATTTTGCATAACACACAAGTCAAGTAGCACACTACACATGCAATTCTAGAGTATGGGCAGCGGAAAGTAAATTGCACAAGTAGTAAAGAGAAGTGGAGAAGATCAAACGCAATTTGGAGACGAATGATTTTTCCCGTGGTTCCGATAGGTGGCGCTATCGCACATCCACGCTGATGGAGACTTCAACCCACGGAGGGTAACGGCTGCGAGAGTCCACGGAGGGCTCCACCCACGAAGGGTCCACGAAGAAGCAACCTTGTCTATTCCATCATGGCTCACGCCCATGGAGGGCTAGCCTTACTCGGGTAGATCTTCACGAAGTAGGCGATCTCCTTGCCCTTACAAACTTCTTGGTTCAACTCCACATCTCGTGACGGAGGCTCCCAAGCGACACCTAACCAATCTAGGAGGCACCACCTCCAAAAGGTAATAGATGTTGTAGATGATGATGAACTCCTTGCTCTTGTGCTTCAAATGATAATCTCCCCAACACTCAACTCTCCTCACCGATTTGGCTGTGGTGGAAGAAAGGATTGAGTGGAAAGCAACTTGGGAAGACTAGAGATCAAGCTTCATATGGTGGGAATGGAGCAACTTGATCTCAACACAAGGGTAGGTAGTTCTCTTCTCGAAATGTAAGGTAGGAGTGGTAGTTCTTTTCGATGGCTCTCTCCACTAATGAAGAGGGGTGGAGGGTATAAATAGCCTCCACACAAAATCCAACCGTTACACACATTTGAGCAATCTCGGTGGGACCGGTGGACAACTCGGTGAGACCGATAGTTCAAATAATGTGAACGTTGGGATTTTCGTGGGACCGAATATACAATCTCGGTTAGTCCGATTCGTGTAATGACACGAGCATGCCATTTCGGTGGGACCGACTTCATCATCTCGGTGACACCGATTTGATGATGTATGTTCTGTAAACTTGGCAACTCATGTTTCGTGAGACCGAGTTCGAATCGAAAATCCGAGTTTACTAGGGTTTGGCTTATGGCTGAGGTGGTTCATCTTGGTGTGACTGAGTTTGGAATATCGGTGGGACCGAGACTACTTATGAGTGTATATGGCGGTGAAAGTTGCTCGATAGTTTAGGAGATGTATCACTAAGCACTTGAGCAACCAGATCATCATCATAACTTCATCCCCTTTAATAGTATTGGCTTTTCCTATGGACTCAATGTGATCTTGGATCACTAAACCAAAAATGGAGTCTTGAGCTTTTGCCAATGCTTGCCTTAGCATTTTGAGGGGTCCACTTCTTTAGTCCTTTTGCCATGCCAATGTGATTGAATTTCCTGAAACATACTTGATAAAAGCATTAGTCCAACCACAAAGTATGTTGTCATTAATTACCAAAACCACCCGGGGAGCAAATGTGCTTTCATGATCTGAATCATGGCGAGTACGACTCCATCATCACCATCCCCTTGAACGCTTTCGCACTCGATCTACAAGTGGTATGTAGATGCAATATCTCTCCCATGACTCTTTGCTTAGATGAACTCATAAATGGATCTTGGTGAAACCGTAGGAAAATTTTTAATTTTCTGCAACGTTCACCAACAAGTCATTCGTTGCATAAGTCGTGAGTGATTACATTTGAGACAAGTCACTCTTGTCGTCGAACCCAAAACCTCAACAGAAGCCAATCAATATCTTTTGTTAACTAACTTACCGGAAGATGTGCGGTGTGGTAATGTGCCATTTAAACATCAGCATCATGACCCTCTATGAGGTAAGTAATGACATACGTCGTTATTCTAAAACAAATGGCAAATAAGCATTGATAATGCAACTTTAGGAGGTGAATGTGAGAAGATTTGCAACGACAATGTTGGGAAACGTAGTAATTTCAAAAATTTCCTACGCACACGCAAGATCATGGGATGGCATAGCAACGAGAGGGAAGAGTGTTCGTCCATGTACCCTCGTAGACCGTAAGGGGAAGCGTTATCACAACGCGGTTGATGTATTCGTACGTCTTCACAATCCGACCGATCCAAGCACCGAGCGTACGGAGCCTCCGAGTTCAGCACACGTTCAGCTCGATGATGATCTCCGGCCTCCGATCCAGCCGAGCTCCGGAGATGAGTTCCGTCAGCACGACGGTGTGGTGACGATGATGATGTTCTACCGGCGCAGGGCTTCGCATAAACTCCGCGATGATATGACCGAGGTGGAACATGGTGGAAGGGGGCACTACACACGGCTAAGGAACGATCCGTAGATCAACTTGTGTGTCTATGGGGTGCCCCCTGCCCCCGTATATAAAGGAGGGAGGGGGGAGGCCGGCCGGCCCCTTTGGGCGCGCCAAGGAAGGAGGAATGCTCCTCCTAGTAGGAGTAGGATTCCTCCTTTCCTACTCCTACTAGGAGGGGGAAGGAAGGGGAGAGGGGAAGGAAAGGGGCGCCGCCTCCTAGTCCAATCGGACCAGGAGGGAGAGGGGCGACGCCCACCCCGGCCGCCCTCTCTCTTCCCACCTAGGCCCATATGGCCCATTAACTCTCCCCGGGGTTCCGTAACCCCGGCACTCCAGTTTTCTCCAAATTACCCGAACTTTTCCGTGTCCGAATATAGTCGTCCAATATATCAATCTTTATGTCTCGACCATTTCGAGACTCCTCGTCATGTCCGTGATCACATCCGAGACCAACAACCTTCAAGACATCAAAAGTTATAAACTCATAATAAAGCGTCATCAAAACGTTAAGCGTGCGGACCCTACGGGTTCGAGAACTATGTAGACATGACCTAAAACCATTCTCGTCAATAACCAATAGCGGGACCTGGATGCCCATATTGGTTCCTACATATTCTACGAAGATCTTTATCGGTCAAACCGCATAACAACATACTTTGTTCCTTTGTCATTGGTATGTTACTTGCCCGAGATTTGATCGTCGGTATCCAATACCTAGTTCAATCTCGTTATCGCAAGTCTCTTTACTCGCTCCATAATACGTCATCTCATAACTAACTCATTAGTTACATGCTTGCAAGGCTTAGGTGATGAGTATTACCGAGAGGGCCCAGAGATACCTCTCCGACAATCGGAGTGACAAATCCTAATCTCGAATTATGCCAACCCAACATGTACCTTCGAAACACCAGAGAGCACCTTTATAATCACCCGATTCGTTGTGACGTTTGGTAGCACACAAAGTGTTCTTCCGTAAACGGAGTTGCACAATCTCATAGTTGTAGGAACTTGGAATAAGTCATGAAGAAAGCAATATCAAGATACTAAACGATCAAGTGCTAGGCTAATGAATGGGTCATGTCAATCACATCATTCTCCTAATGATGTGATCCCATTAATCAAATGACAACACATGTCTATGGTCGGAAACATAACCATCTTTGATTAATGAGCTAGTCAAGTAGAGGCATACTAGTGACTATGTGTTTGTCTATGTATTCACACATGTATCATGTTTCCGGTTAATACAATTTTAGCATGCATAATAAACATTTATCCTGATATGAGGAAATAAATAATAACTTTATTATTGCCTCTAGGGCATATTTCCTTCAATCTCCCACTTGCACTAGAGTCAATAATCTAGATTACATAGTAATGATTCTAACACCCATGGAGTCTTGGTGCTGATCATGTTTTGCTCTCGAGAGAGGCTTAGTCAACGGTCGCAACATTCAGATCCGTATGTATCTTGCAAATCTCTATGTCTCCCACTTGGACTTGGTCCCGAATGGAATTGAAGCGTCTCTTGATGTGCTTGGTCCTCTTGTGAAATCTGGATTCCTTTGCCAAGGCAATTGCACCAAGATTGTCACGAAGATCTTCATTGGTCCCGATGCACTAGGTATGACACCTAGATCGGAAATGAACTCCTTCATCGAGACTCCTTCATTCGCTGCTTGAAGCAGCTATGTACTCCGCTTCACATGTAGATCCCGCCACGACGCTTTGTTTAGAACTGCACCAATTTACAGCTCCACCGCTTAATATAAACACGATCCGGTTTGCGATTTAGAATCGTCCGGATCAGTGTCAAAGCTTGCATCGACGTAACCATTTACGACTAGCTCTTTGTCACCTCCATATACGAGAAACATATCCTTAGTCCTTTTCGGTATTTCAGATGTTCTTGACCGCTGTCCAAATGATCCACTCTGGATTACTTTGGTACCTTCCTGCCAAGCTTATTGCTAAGCATACGTCGGTCCGATACACAACATTGCATACATGATAGAGCCTATGGCTGAAGCATAGGAACATTTTTCATTTCTCTCTATCTTCTCTTTGTGGTCGGGCATTGAGTTTGACTCAACTTCACACCTTGTAGCACAGGCAAGAATCCTTTCTTTGCTCGATCCATTTTGAACTTTTTCAAAATTTTGTCAAGGTATGTGCTTTGTGAAAGTCCTATTAAGCGCCTTGATCTATCTCTATAGATCTTGATGCCCAATATGTAAGCAGCTTCACCGAGGTCTTTCATTGAAAAACTTTTATTCAAGTATCCCTTTATGCTATCCAGAAATTCTATATCATTTCCAATTAATAATATGTCATCAACATATAAAACTAGAAATGCGACAGAGCTCCCACTCACTTTCTTGTAAATACAGACTTCTCCCAAAGTCTGTATAAAACCATATGCTTTGATCACACTATCAAAACGTTTATTCCAACTCCGAGATGCTTGCACCAGTCCATAAATGGAACGCTGGAGCTTGCACACTTTGTTAGCACCTTTTGGATCAACAAAACCTTCCGGCTACATCATATACAACTCTTCTTCTTGAAATCCATTCAAGAATGCAGTCTTGACATCCATTTGCCAAATTTCATAATCATGAAATGCAGCAATAGCCAACATGATCCGGACAGACTTAAGCATCGCTATGGGTGAGAAAGTCTCATCGTAGTCAACCCCTTGAACTTGTCGAAAACCTTTCGCAACAAGTCGAGCTTTATAGACAGTAACATTACCATCAACGTCAGCCTTCTTCTTAAAGATCCATTTATTCTCAATGGCTTGCCGATCATCGGGCAAGTCAACCAAAGTCCATACTTTATTTTCATACATGGATCCCATCTCAGATTTCATGGCCTCTAGCCATTTTGAGGAATCTGGGCTCATCATTGCTTCCTCATAGTTCGTTGGTTCATCATGGTCAAGTAACATGACTTCCAGAATAGGATTACCGTACCACTCTGGTGCGGATCTTACTTTGGTAGACCTACGCGGTTCAGCAGAAACTTGATCTGAAGTTTCATGATCAATATCATTGGCTTCCTCACTAATTGGTGTAGTTGTCACAGGAACCGGTTCTCGTGATGAACTACCTTCCAATAAGGGAGTAGATACAGTTATCTCATCAAGTTCTACTTTCCTCCCACTCACTTCTTTCGAGAGAAACTCCTTCTCTAGAAAGGATCCATTCTTAGCAACGAATGTTTTGCCTTCGGATCTGTGATAGAAGGTGTACCCATGATCTCTTTTGGGTATCCTATGAAGACAAATTTCTCCGATTTGGGTTCGAGCTTATCTGGTTGAAGTTTCTTCACATAAGCATCACAGCCCCAGACTTTAAGAAACGACAACTTTGGTTTCTTGCCAAACCACAGTTCATAAGGTGTCGTCTCAACGGATTTTGATGGTGCCCTATTTAACGTGAATGCGGCCGTCTCTAAAGCATAACCCTAAAACGATAGCGGTAAATCGGTAAGAGACATCATAGATCGCACCATATCAAGTAAAGTACGATTACGACGTTCGGACACACCATTTCGTTGTGGTGTTCGGGGTGGCGTGAGTTGCGAAACTATTCTGCATTGTTTCAAATGTAAACCAAACTCGTAACTCAAATATTCTCCTCCACGATCAGATCGTAGAAACTTTATTTTCTTGTTACGATGATTTTCCACTTCACTCTGAAATTCTTTGAACTTTTCAAATGTTTCAGACTTGTGCTTCATTAAGTAGATATACCCATATCTGCTCAAATCATCTGTGAAGGTGAGAAAATAACGATATCCGCCACGAGCCTCAACATTCATCGGACCACATACATCAGTATGTATGATTTCCAACAAATCTGTTGCTCTTTCCATAGTTCCGAGAACGGTGTTTTAGTCATCTTGCCCATGAGGCACGGTTCGCAAGTACCAAGTGATTCATAATCAAGTGATTCCGTAAGTCCATCAAGATGGAGTTTCTTCATGCATTTTACATCGATATGACCTAAACGGCAAGTGCCACAAATAAGTTGCACTATCATTATCAACTCTGCATCTTTTGGCTTCAACATTATGAATATGTGTATCACTACTATCGAGATTCAATAAAAATAGACCACTCTTCAAGGGTGCATGACCATAAAAGATACTACTCATATAAATAGAACAACCATTATTCTCTAATTTAAATGAATAACCGTCTCGCATTAAACAAGATCCAGATATAATGTTCATGCTCAACGCTGGCACCAAATAACAATTATTCAGGTCTAAAACTAATCCCGAAGGTAGATGTAGAGGTAGCGTGCCGACCGCGATCACATCGACTTTGGAACCGCTTTCCCACGCGCATCGTCACCTCGCCCTGGCGGTGCTCGCTTATTCCGTAGTCCCTGCTTTGAGTTGCAAATATTAGCAATGTAACCAGATCAAATACCAGTGCTACTACGAGCTCTAGTTAGGTACACATCAATAACATGTATATCACATATACCTTTGCTCACTTTGCCATCCTTCTTATCCGCCAAATACTTGGGGCAGTTCCGCCCAAATGTCCACCGCTTGCAGTAGAAGCTCTCATTTTCAGGCTTAGGTCCAGAATTGGGTTTCTTCTCTTGAGCAGCAACTTGCTTGCCGTTCTTTTGAAGTTCCCTTCTTCTTCCCTTTGCCCTTCTTCTTGAAACTAGTGGTCTTGTTGACCATCAACACTTGATGCTCCTTCTTGATTTCTACCTCCGCTGCTTTCAAAGATCGCGAAGAGCTCGGAATAGTCTTGTTCATCCCTTGCATATTATTGTTCATCACGAAGCTCTTGTAGCTTGGTGGCAGTGATTGGAGAATTCATCAATGACACTATCATCGTGAAGATTAACTCCCGGTTGAATCAAGTGATTGTTATACCTGCACATTCGAGTATGTGTTCACCGACGTAACTATTCTCCTCCATCTTGTAGCTATAGAACTTATTGGAGACTTCATATCTCTCAATCCGGGCATTTGCTTGAAATATTAACTTCAACTCTTGGAACATCTCATATGCTCCATGACGTTCAAAATGTCGTTGAAGACCCGGTTGCAAGCCGTATAGCATGGCACACTGAACTATAGAGTAGTCATCAGCTTTGCTCGCCAGACGTTCTTAACATCGTCGGTTGGCCAGCATCAGAAGAGCTGGCACCCAGCGGTGCTTCGGGACGTAACTCTTACGTGCAGCAATGAGGATAATTTCGAGTTACGGACCCAATCCGTAATTGCTACCATCATCTTTCAACTTTGCTTTCTCAAGGAACGCATTAAAATTCAACGGAACAATAGCATGAGCCATCTATCTACAAACAAACACAGACAAGCAAGATACTATCAGGTACTAAGTTCATGATAAATTTAAGTTCAATTAATCATATTACTTAAGAACTCCCACTTAGACAGATATCTCTCTAGTCATCTAAGTGATCACGTGATCCAAATCAACTAAACCATAACCGATCATCACGTGGATGGAGTAGTTTTCAATGGTGAACATCACTATGTTGATCATATCTACTATATGATTCATGCTCGACCTTTCGGTCTCTGTGTTCCAAGGCCATATCTGCATATGCTAGGCTCGTCAAGTTTAACCTGAGTATTCTGCGTGTGCAAAACTGGCTTGCACCCGTTGTAGATGGACGTAGAGCTTATCACACCCGATCATCACGTGGTGTCTCGCACGATTTAACTTTGGCAACGGTGCATACTCGGGAGAACACTTCTTGATAATTTTAGTGAGAGATCATCTTAAAATGCTACCGTCATTCAAAGCAAGATAAGATGCATAAAGGATAAACATCACATGCAATCAATATAAGTGATATGATATGGCCATCATCATCTTGTGCTTGTGATTCCATCTTCAAGCACCGCCATGATCACCATCGCCACCGCGCAACACCTTGATCTCCATCATAGCATCGTTGTCGTTACGCCATCTATTGCTTCTACGACTATCGCTACCGCCATCGATAAAGTAAAGCAATTATGTGGCGCTTGCATTTCATACAATAAAGCGACAACCATATGGCTCCTGCCATTGCCGATAACTTCGGTTATAAAACATGATCATCTCATACAATAAAATATAGCATCACGCCTTGACCATATCACATCACAACATGCCCTGCAAAAACAAGTTAGACGTCCTCTACTTTGTTGTTGCAAATTTTACGTGGCTGCTACGGGCTTAGCAAGAACCGTTCTTACCTACGCATCAAAACCACAACGATAGTTTGTCAAATAGACTCTGTTTTAACCTTCGCAAGGACCGGCGAGCCACACTCGGTTCAACTAAAGTGAGAGAGTCGACACCCGCCAGCCACCTTTAAGCACGAATGCTCGTGAACGGTGAAACCAGTCTCGCGTAAGCGCACGCGTAATGTCGGTCCGGCCGCTTCATCTCACAATACCGCTGAACCAAAGTATGACATGCTGGTTGGCAAGATGACTTATATCGCCCACAACTCACTTGTGTTCTACTCGTGCATATAACATCAACGCATAAAACCTAGGCTCGGATACCACTGTTGGGAAACGAGTAATTTCAAAATTTCCTACGCACACGCAAGATCATGGTGATGGCATAGCAACGAGAGGGAAGAGTGTTCGCCCACGCACTCGTGAGACCGTAAGCGGAAGCGTTATCACAACGCGGTTGATGTATTCGTACGTCTTCACGATCCGACCGATCCAAGCACCGAACGTACGGAGCCTTGAGTTCAGCACACGTTCAGCTCGATGACGATCTCCGGCCTCCGATCCAGCCAAGCTCCGGAGATGAGTTCCATCAAGACGACGGCGTGCAGGACGATGATGATGTTCTACGGCGCAGGCTTCGCCTAAACTCTGCGACGATATGACCGAGGTGGAATATGG
The DNA here is from genome assembly GCA_021437245.1 of Aegilops speltoides. Taxonomy (NCBI): domain Eukaryota; kingdom Viridiplantae; phylum Streptophyta; class Magnoliopsida; order Poales; family Poaceae; genus Aegilops; species Aegilops speltoides. Next base: position 511,395,916 of record CM038147.1, read on the forward strand.
TGGAGGGGGGCACTGCACACGGCTAAGGAACGATCCGTAGATCAACTTGTGTGTCTATGGGGTGCCCCCTGCCCCCGTATATAAAGGAGGGAGGGGGAGGCGGCCGCCCCTTTGGCGCGCCAAGGAGGAGGAATCCTCCTCCTAGTAGGAGTAGGATTCCTCCTTTCCTACTCCTACTAGGAGGGGAAGGAAGGGGAGAGGGGAAGGAAAGGGGCGCCGCCCCCCTCCTAGTCCAATTCGGACCAGAGGGAGAGGGGGCGCGTGGCCCACCCTGGCCGCCCCTCTCTCTTCCCACCTAGGCCCATATGGCCCATTAACTCTCCCGGGGGGTTCCAGTAACCCCCCCGGCACTCCGGTTTTCTCCGAAATCACCCGGAACTTTTTCGGTGTCTGAATATAGTTGTCCAATATATCAATCTTTATGTCTCGACCATTTCGAGATTCCTCGTCATGTCCGTGATCACATCCGGGACTCCGAACAACCTTCGGTACATCAAAACTTATAAACTCATAATAAAACTGTCATCAAAACGTTAAGCGTGCGGACCCTACGGGTTCGAGAACTATGTAGACATGACCTAAAACCATTCTCGGTCAATAACCAATAGCGGGACCTGGATGCCCATATTGGTTCCTACATATTCTACGAAGATCTTTATCGGTCAAACCGCATAACAACATACTTTGTTCCCTTTGTCATTGGTATGTTACTTGCCCGAGATTTGATCGTCGGTATCCAATACCTAGTTCAATCTCGTTACCGCAAGTCTCTTTACTCGCTCCGAATACGTCATCTCATAACTAACTCATTAGTTACATGCTTGCAAGGCTTAGGTGATGAGTATTACCGAGAGGGCCCAGAGATACCTCTCCGACAATCGGAGTGACAAATCCTAATCTCAATTATGCCAACCCAACATGTACCTTCGGAAACACCTGAGAGCACCTTTATAATCACCCGATTCGTTGTAGACGTTTGGTAGCACACAAAGTGTTCTTCCGGTAAACGGGAGTTGCACAATCTCATAGTTGTAGGAACTTTGTATAAGTCATGAAGAAAGCAATAGCAGTATACTAAACGATCATGTGCTAGGCTAACAGAATGGGTCATGTCAATCACATCATTCTCCTAATGATGTGATCCCATTAATCAAATGACAACACATGTCTATGGTCAGGAAACATAACCATCTTTGATTAATGAGCTAGTCAAGTAGAGGCATACTAGTGACTATGTGTTTGTCTATGCATTCACACATGTATCATGTTTCCGGTTAATACAATTCTAGCATGAATAATAAACATTTATCATGATATGAGGAAATAAATAATAACTTTATTATTGCCTCTAGGGCATATTTCCTTCAGACAATAGGCTGAGATGAGTAATGAATTGATAGGTACTGACTTTGAATCGTGAATCTGACAAACCTATATGGAGATGGTTTAAAACAAGGGTTTCACAATAAAATCTTGGTACAAGCAACTAGTTAGGTGTCATTCTAGTTGGATGTGATTGCAAGTTGTCGGATCAGATGTAACAGCTATAGAGGCTACTGATGGTGTACTAGATTAGGGGGTACTCACCACATCGGCCTACCAGTCATGGGCCGGGCCGAGGACCCACCGACTATGGAAGATCTTGACATCCTCACACAACTAGGGTTGCGCGGGACCACAAAAGTAGAGCTGTGGAGGCGGCGTTCATAAGGTGAGCCACCCGAGCCCAAACATATTTGGGGATTTACATTTAGGGTTCCGATGGAATTTGGGGGATTTTGTTTAGGGTTAACAACGCGCAGTTCCTCTCCTTAAAGATTCTTGCTCAACCTAAACTCACATGATTTTTGAATATTATGAATAAACCAAGAGCTATAAGCTACCAAGAATTGATTAGCACGCGACTGAATCATGATTAGGACTTAACACAATAGATTAACTTCTAACGAACTTTATTGTAACTTAATTATGACAATAGATGCTCAATCGAAGAACATAAGGGCTAATCACAATGAATAAGTGATAACAAAATAACATTAGGTTTTAACCGACTCCATTAGACCTGGATCATTAATCCTAAGTGATTGAACCCACAACTTGAGTAATTGTTAATAGGGTCCCTATTAGCGTTCCAACACTTATCTCAAGATACCAATGCTAGAAATGAATCATTAACATAAAATAGGATATATTGATCTCTTAGTTGGAACACCAAATACATATGTGAAAAATTACTAACCAGAATCGGCTAAGTTCATTAGCAGCAGCCCATTGCTGGACCTTGGGATCTCCGGCTGTGCCGAGATGACCGGAAGAAGGGCAGCAAGAGGACGTCACTGACAACCCTGGAGGTGTACAATTGTGGTACAGGCCTTCCGATCCGCCACATAACCCTTTTATGATTGGCATTTAGAGCATCTATAGCTGCAGACATCAAATCCGACCCCTCAAACGCCCGTAGACGCGTTCGACTACCCGGTCACGCCTTAAATTTGCTTCTCTGCATCTGGATACATCATACTATAAACCTTAGATCCATACAAAAACATGCAAACAATGAAATTCACGTACTATGTAGATAAAGTAAAACTTATACTACCCTAATTCTCGTTGGAGATGTCCATTATCTCCATGCCCGGCTCCAGGTACATGGACGACAGCTGCAGCTCTGCCTCCTTCGGCTGCTCCGCGTCGGCCACCGCCTCCATCTCCGCTTCCATCTCATCGAAGAGCGTGTCGGTCGCCGCCAGTTCTTGCCGGATGAACTTATAGTTGGTCTCCACATAAGCCTCATTATGGATGGACTCAAGGATGGCCTACTACTCTGCCATCTCGGCCGCTTGGGCGACTGTGAGCTCCGCTTCCGCGTCGTCTATGTTGAAGCTCGGAGCCGGCGCCAGCTCCTCCTCCGGCTGCTCTGCCGCGTCCTCCTCCGGATGGTCCACCTCCATAGGAGCGCAAGCTGCTTCTCCTCTTCCTCCTCGTCCTCCTCCGTCTGCTCCTCCTCCTCCTCCTGCTCCGGCGAGTTCGGAGGCAGGCCGGCAGCGATACGGGCGGCGCGCCTCACTCGGATCTCCTGCTCAATCTGAAATCGGCGCTCCAGCGTGAGCATAGCATACGTGGTCTTCTTTGGCCGAACCATGGCAAAGCCGGAGGGCGTGGGAAGAGCGGCGGAGCGGGAGAGAGGTGGATGGGTTTGGGCTGGTGGCGCGGAGTGGGGGGAGGTGGATGTGGCTAGGGTTGGGGATGCCGGCCGGCTTAAATAGCCGGATTTGGCCTCAGACGGTGAGCCGGAGCGGCGCCACGCGACAAGCGTGACCTTCTCTAAGGGTGCATGGACCAAAACCAAAAAGTTGCCTTTGCCCGCCTTCGATCATAGCACAAACGTAGGGAGTTCTCTCTCGAGTTTGTTACAGCTGAGATCAATTCCAACAGTCCGCTCCTCATGCCGGCCGGCGCAAGTACGCGCATGTGCATGGCATGTTCTAGCCTTATTGGGATTCAGTTCGGCCAAGCTAGCCAGCTATAGCCACACTGTCTTTTCCCCGATTAAGCTCACTTCACTTCCTGCCAGAACTGGCCGGTGGGCCCAATGTGACAGACAGCGACGCACGTACGCGGCTTTGCCCGGTCGACCAGATAGTTTCGCAAAATAAAACCATACTGTACTTGTGCCGCACGCGTGAAAAAACACGTTCGTGCACTCAGGCGCATCACGTGTACCGAACTGCATGCCGAACCCGGGAAGATCCACTAGATCAGCTTTAAAACCTCGTCGATCTACAGATCTCAGACTGCATCAGCCGGAGAAGACGAACATCAACGGCGTTCTTGCTTCTCTCTCTAGCTAGCAAGTCTCCTCTCTCTTTCTCGAGAAGACGAATCGTCGAGAAGAGAGAGTTTGCCGGAGAAGCTCGGCGGCGATGAGCAGCAGCGGCGAGGCAGGCGGGGCGGCGGAGGAGCAGGGGCGGGCCATCATACGCACGGCCAAGAGGGCGCTGGAAGACATGGAGGCGAAGAGAGGGCAGGGGGTCGTGAGGTCGCTGGAGCGGTTCCTGGAGAAGAGGCGGAAGATCACTGCCACTATGGGCCACACGGCCGAGGAATCCTCCTCGCCATCCTCGTCGCCGGCCGCCCGCTCGTTCTAGATAGCTGTACTACTCCCCGGACCGCGAACTTACTAGCTGCGCCATGCCATTTGATCATTGGCCTGGCCATGCAGCTTGTCGCCGATTAGTTTGACTCTGGCTTCTGATTAATTTCCTTGTGTTAGAAATATGAGAGTGGGCCTAGTGCCCATCTAACAATTTTAGAAAATCTATAAGGACCCATGTGGGTTATATGACACTAGGTGTGTTGAGAAGTTTAGTCCCATATTATAGTTGGAGCGAAGTTGAACCTTCTTATAAGGGAATTTTTTTCACATGATGTTGAAGGTTTAGAAGAAAAGTGGTTCCCACACGCTCCTCCATTGCCGCCGCCCGCCTCGCAGCTCCTTGTAGGGTAGTCAAGGAGCACTGGCCTTTATTTATTTTTCTTTGGCTTTGAAACTCGAGTTGATCTCCTGCATGTAAGCTTTTTTCTTTGGCAGGCACCTTTGTTGGATAACTTAGCAATTTTTTATTGATTTAGTTCATAAAATAATCAAGATCATGTCATTTATAATATTAAACTCATACTGATATCTTAACATGTGAGCACACATAGTGCAAATACATTAATATAAATAGCTAGTATGGATACCATAGAAATGAAAGAGAGAATGATGGACCCTCCAGTTGGTCAGGTCAAAGCCACATGAGTGACGGCAGCATCTTCGGAAACCTTCTTCTGGGCTTCTGAGCTTCCAGTCAACGTGATGGCGAAGAGGTCGAGGATGTAATCAAAGTCGAGGAACAATGGTAAGCGATTGCGCCTAAGGCGCTCCCCAAAAATCTAATCACTCCTTCTCCCGGTGCTAGATCAGAAAGGGAGGGTTCTGTATGCCTGCTCTCCCATAGAGCCATGCACACGGTGTACAGGATGGGCGATAAAGGAGGAGTATGCGAGAACCGTTTCTCTTCTCAAACTCCAATAGTACATGGAAGATAATCTCACTCATGACGTGTGCCATTACAATATCATGACACCCCACATAGTCCTCTGAGATTTTCAGGAATTATATGGGCCTAAAGCCCCGTATGTATGTAAGCTAATGACATATGCACTTTCAGTTTGCCAAAAACTTAAAATCACTAATTAAGGGGTACTTTTTGCAAAGGTCACTCCCACCTTCTCTAAAGAAGTTTGGCGTTTTTCGTATATTCATTTTTAAAAAGTTTTATCTCTTGAACCGTCGGTCCAAATCACAAACCATTTTCATGGTTGGGTTTCTCGCGTCGAGATTTTTGAAACTAAATCCCTTGCTAGTAAGCTTGAACAAACTTTTTATCGTGAAAAAAAGGAAAACCAGAAATAAAAATGGAAACAAAAAATAAAATTGAAAATCCAGAACCATAGTTGTGCTTTTTTTTCGAGAGTACGCCAATGGCATACCTTATTTTTATAGAAGGGAGAAAAACATTTACAAGAACTTGTGTGAGATGCGAACATCCCCACAAGGATACAACCACACCAACACCTAATCCTCTAGGCTACTCTCTCACAAATCGTTGTAATACACCAACACCCATACCCGCTAGTTTCCATTCCTTGATCTCGTCGAAGAAGTGCCTGTGAAGTTGTGACACGGTCATGAATTGCTCCACACGATTGAACACTCTTGTGTTTCTTTGCTTCCAGAGTGCCCAAGCAATCGTCGTGACAAGGGTGTCAAAACCTCTCTTGTCTGCACCGTGAAAGCTCGCCCTAGCCCGGATCCACCACTCCAAGAGGGTATCATACCTCTCCAGGTGTTGCACTATGATGTTGAGGTCCGTGAAGCATCGGTGCCAAATTTCTCTCGCATAGCCGCATTGAATGTGAATGTGTTCCGCGTTGTCCTCATCCCGGAGACAAGTGTAGCATGGAGAGGGACGTTCATATTCTATGTTGTATCGTCAACCAGATGTGAATCTTGCACTTCAACGTTGCCCAATTTCGCCAGATGCACGCATCATATGGCACACGCTGTAATCCTTGGCACAGCCTGTCGTATGCCAAGCGAGCCGTGTATGATCCCGAAACATCGTAAGGCCAAGTGAACTCATCATTCCCAGTCGGATCTCTCTGAACCATGGAGGTCGCCTGTTGCAAGTGCAGAAGTTGAATGTGGGCAGTGAAGGATAGCTCACCCTGCACCGTCATGCAACCAGGACGCGTCCTCGATGGCCTGCTGGATGGTCCGCCTGTTCTTAGTGTGCTTATCCACCATGCTGGCCACCAGAGGGGCGATGTCGGATGCCGCAAAACCATGGATCCAGCGATCGCGCCAGAACAGGACCTTCGCTCCATTTCCTACCTTGATCTGGACCAAGCTGTCGAACACTTGTCTAGCATCCTTGTCCACCAACATGGGAATACTTTGCCAAGGGTCTCTTGAGAAGCCCATACGTTCTTTTTTACTTTTTGGGAAGGACAGATGTGCTTCAAGTGCTTTACCATGAAGCTGTTAGGGAACGCATTAATTTCAAAAAATTTCCTACGATCACGCAAGATCTATCTAGGTGATGCATAGCAACGAGGGGGAAGAGTGTGTCCACGTACACTCGTAGACCGAAAGAGGAAGCATTTAGTTAACGCGGTTGATGTAGTCGAACGTCTTCGCGATCCAACCGATCCAAGCGTCGAACGTACGGCACCTCCGCGTTCAGCACACGTTCAGCTCGGAGACGTCCCTCGTACTCTTGATCCAGTTGAGGCCGAGGGAGATTTTTGTCAGCACGACGGCGTGGTGACGGTGATGATGAATTTACCGGCACAGGACTTCGCCTAAGCACTACGATGATACGACCGAGGTGTGTAACTGTGGAGGGGGGGTACCGCACACGGCTAAAACAATTGTCAACTTGTGTGTTCTAGGGTGCCCCCTGCCCCTGTATATAAAGGAGCAAGGGGGAGGCCGGCCGGCCCCTGTAGGGCGCACCAGGATTCCTAGTAGGAATCCTATTCCTAGTAGGTTTCCAACTTGGGGAAGGGAGGGGGAAGGAAGGAGAGGGAGAGAGGGAAGGCAAGGGGGGCGCCGCCCTCCCTTCCTTGTCCTATTCGTACTCAGGGGGCGCACGGCCTGCCCTGGCCGGCCCTTCTCTCTCCCCACTAGGGCCCATCAAGGCCCATTAGTTCCCCGGGGGGTTCCGGTAACCCTCCGGCACTCCGGTTTTATCCAAAACTTCTCCGGAACACTTCTGGTGTCCGAATATAATCGTACAATATATCAATCTTTATGTCTCGACCATTTTGAGACTCCTCGTCATGTCCGTGATCACATCCGGGACTCCGAACAATCTTCGGTACAACATATCACATAAACTCATAATACCAATCATCATCGAACGTTAAGCGTGCGGGCCCTATGGGTTCGAGAACTATGTAGACATGACTGAGACACATCTCCGGTCAATAACCAATAGCGGAACCTGGGTGCTCATATTGGTTCTTACATATTCTACGAATATCTTTATCGGTCAAACCGCATAACAACATATGTTGTTCCCTTTGTCATCGGTATGTTACTTGCCCGAGATTCGATCGTCGATATCTCAATACCTAGTTCAATCTCATTCCCGGAAAGTCTCTTTACTCATTCCGTAATACTTCATCCCGCAACTAACTCATTAGTCACAATGCTCGCAAGGCTTATAGTGATGAGTATTACCGAGAGGGCCCAGAGATACTTCTCCGAAACTCAGAGTGACAAATCCTAATATTGATCTATGCCAACCCAACAAACACCTTCGAAGACACCTGTAGAGCACCTTTATGATCACCCATTTACGTTGTGACGTTTGGTATCACACAAAGTGTTCCTCCGGTATTTGGGAGTTGCATAATCTCATAGTCTGAGGAACTTATATAAGTCATGAAGAAAGCAGTAGCAATGAAACTAACACGATCATAATGCTAAGCTAACGGATGGGTCATGTCCATCACATCATTCTCTTAATGATGTGATCCTGTTCATCAAATGACAACACATGTCTATGGTTAGGAAACATAACCATCTTTAATTAACGAGATAGTAAAGTAGATGCATACTAGGGACTATATGTTTTGTCTATGTATTCACACATGTACTAAGTTTCCGGTTAATACAATTCTAGCATGAATAATAAACATTTATCATGAATTAATGAAATAAATAATACCTTTATTATTGCCTCTAGGGCATATTTCCTTCAGTCTCCCACTTGCACTAGAGTCAATAATCTAGATCACATAGTAATGATTCCAACACCCATAGAGCTTTGGTGCTGATCATGTTTTGCTCGTGAGAGAGGCTTAGTCAATGGGTCTGCAACATCCAGATCCGTGTGTATCTTGCAAATCTCTATGTCCCCTTCCGACATTTGATGACAGGTGGAATTGAAGTGTCACTTGATGTGCTTGGTTCTCTTGTGAAATCTGGATTCCTTTGCCAAGGCAATTGCACCAGTATTGTCACAAAAGATTTTCATTGGACCCGATGCACTAGGTATGACACATAGATCGGATATGAACTCCTTCATCCAAACTCCTTCATTTGCCGCTTCTGAAGCAGCAATGTACTCCGCTACACACGTAGATCCCGCCACGACGCTCTGCTTGGAACTGCATCAACTGACAGCTCCCCCATTCAATAAAAATACGTATCTGGTTTGCGACTTAGAGTGGTCCGGATCAGTGTCAAAGCTTGCATCGACATAACCGTTTACGACGAGCTCTTTTTCACCTCCATAAATGAGAAACATATCCTTAGTCCTTTTCAGGTATTTCAAGATGTTCTTGACCGCTGTCCAGTGCTCCACTCCGGGATTACTTTGGTACCTCCCTGATATACTTATAGCAGGACATATATCAGGCCTGGTATACAACATTGCATACATGATAGAACCTATGGATGAAGCATAGGGAATGACTTTCATTTTCTCTCTATCTTCTGCGGTGGTCGGGCTTTGAGTCTGACTCAACTTCACACCTTGTAACATAGGCAAGAACCCTTTATTTGACTGATCCATCTTGAACTTCTTCAAAAATTTATCAAGTTATGTGTTTTGTGAAAGTCCAATTAAGCATCTTGATCTATCTCTATAGATCTTGATGCCCAATATGTAAGCAGCTTCTTCGAGGTCTTTCATAGAAAAACTCTTATTCAGGTATCCCTTTATGCTATCCAGAAATTCTATATCATTTCCAATCAACAGTATGTCATCTACATATAAGATTAGAAATGCTACAGAGCTCCCACTCACTTTCTTGTAAATATAGGCTTCTCCAAAAGTCTGTATAAAACCATATGCTTTGATCACACTATCAAAACGTTTATTCCAACTCCGAGAAGCTTGCACCAGTCCATAGATGGATCGCTGGATCTTGCACACTTTGTTAGCACCCTTTGGACCGACAAAACCTTCCGGTTGCATCATATACAACTCCTCTTCCAGAAATCCATTCAGGAAAGCAGTTTTTACATCCATTTGCCAAATTTCATAATCATAAAATGCAGCAATTGTTAACATGATTCAGACAGACTTAAGCATCGCTACGGTTGAGAAAGTCTCATCGTAGTCAACTCCTTGAAGTTGTCAAAAACCTTTCACAACAAGTCGAGCTTTGTAAACAGTAACATTACGTCTGCGTTGGTCTTCTTCTTAAAGATCCATTTATTTTTTATGGCCTGCCTATCATCGGGCAAGTCCACCAAAGTCCACACTTTGTTCTCATACATGGATCTCATCTCAGATTTCATGGCCTCAAGCCATTTCGCGGAATCTGCTCTCATCATCGCTTCCTCATAGTTTGTAGGTTCATCATGGTCTAGTAACATGACTTCCAGAACAGGATTGCCGTACCACTCTGGTGCGGATATTACTCTGGAAGACCTACGAGGTTTGGTAGTAACTTGATCTGAAGCTTCATGATCATCATCATTAGCTTCCTCACTACTTCGTGTAGGAATCACTCGAACTGATTTCTGTGATGGACTACTTTCCAACAAGGGAGAAGGTACAGTTACCTCATCAAGTTCTACTTTTCTCCCACTCACTTCTTTCGTGAGACACTCCTTCTCTAGAAAGGATCCATTTTTCGCAACAAAGATTTTGCCGTCGGATCTGTGATAGAAGGTGTACCAACAGTTTCCTTTGGGTATCCTATGAAGACGCACTTCTCCGATTTGGGTTCGAGCTTATCAGGTTGATGGTTTTTCACATAAGCAGCCCCAAACTTTAAGAAACGACAACTTTGGTTTCTTGCCAAACCACAGTTCATAAGGCGTCGTCTCAACGGATTTTGATGGTGCCCTATTTAAAGTGATGCAGCCATCTCTAGAGCATAACCCCAAAACGATAGCAGTAAATCAGCAAGAGACATCATATATCGCACCATATCTAATTAAGTACGGTTATGACATTCGGACACACCACGAGCATCAATACTCATTTGACCGCATATATCAGTATGTATTATTTCCAATAAGTTAGTAGCTTGTTCCATTGTTCTGGAGAACAGAGTTTTAGTCATCTTGCCCATAAGGCACGGTTTGCAAGCACCAAGTGATTCCAAAAGTCCATCAGCATGGAGTTTCTTCATGCGCTTTACTCCGATATGATCCAAATGGCAGTGCCACAAATAAGTTGCACTATCATTATTAAACTTCAATCTTTTGGCTTCAACACTATGAATATGTGTATTACTACTATCGAGACCCAACAAAAATAGACTACTCAGCAGGGGTGCATGACCATAAAAGATATTACTCATATAAATAGAACAACCATTATTCTCTGATTTAAGTGAATAACCGTCTCGCATCAAACAAGATCCAGATATAATGTTCATGCTCAACGTTGGCACCAAATAACAATTATTCAGGTCTAAAACTAATCCCGATGATAGATGTAGAGGTAGTGTGCCGATCGCAATCACGTTGACTTTGGAACCATTTCCCACGCGCATCATCACCTCGTCCTTAGCCAATCATCGCTTAATCCGTAGCCCCTATTTTGAGTTGCAAATATGAGCAACGGAACCAGTATCAAATACCCGGGCGCTACTGCGAGCATTAGTTAAGTACACATCAATAACATGTATATCAAATATACCTTTCACTTTGCCATCCTTCTTATCCGCCAAATACTTGGGGCAGTTCTGCTTCCAGTGGCCAGTCCCTTTGCAGTAGAAGCACCCAGTTTCAGGCTTAGGTCCAGACTTTGGTTTCTTCTCTTGAGCAACAACTTTTTTGCCGTTCTTCTTGAAGTTCCCTTTTTCTTGCCTTTGCCCTTTTTCTTGAAACTAGTGGTCTTATTGACCATCAACACTTGATGCTCCTTTTTTATTTCTACCTCCACGGCCTTTAGCATCGCGAAGAGCTCAGGAATAGTCTTGTTCATCCCTTGTATATTATAGTTCATCACGAAGCCTTTATAGCTTGGTGGCAGTGATTGAAGAACTCCGTCAATGACACAATCAACTGGAAGATCAACTCCTAGCCGAGTCAAGTGATTATGATACCCAGACATTTTGAGTATGTGTTCACTGACAGAACTACTCTCCTCCATTTTGCAGCTGTAGAACTTGTTGGAGACTTCATATCTCTCAACTCGGGCATTTGCTTGAAATATTAACTTCAATTCTTAGAACATCTCATATGATCCACGACGTTCAAAACGTCTTTGAAATCCCGATTCTAAGCCGTAAAGCATGGCACACTGAACTATTGAGTAGTCATCAGCTTTGCTTTGCCAGACGTTCTTAACGTCATCAGTAGCATCTGCAGCAGGCTTGGCACCCAGCGGTGCTTCCAGGACGTAATTCTTCTATGCAGCAATGAAGATAATCCTCAAGTTACAGACCCAGTCTATGTAGTTGCTGCCATCATCTTTCAACTTAGCTTTCTCTAGGAATGCAGTAAAATTCAAAGGAATGGTAGCACGGGCCATTGATCTACAACAACATAGACATGCAAAATACTATCAGGTGCTAAGTTCATGATAAATTAAAGTTCAATTAATCATATTACTGAAGAACTCCCACTTAGATAGACATCCCTCTAATCATCTAAGTGATCACGTGATCCAAATCAACTAAACCGTGTCTGATCATCACGTGAGATGGAGTAGTTTTCAATGGTGAACATCACTATGTTGATCATATCTACTATATGATTCACGCTCGACCTTTCGGTGTCAGTGTTCCGAGGCCATATCTGCATATGCTAGGCTCGTCAAGTTTAACCCGCGTATTCTGCGTGTGCAAAACTAGCTTGCACTCGTTGTATGTGAACGTAGAGCTTATCACACCCGATCATCACATGGTGTCTCGACACGACGAACTGTAGCAACGGTGCATACTCAGGGAGAACACTTGTACCTTGACATTTAGTAAGGGATCATCTTGTAATAATACCGACGTTCTAAGCAAAATAAGATGCAAAAAGGATAAACATCACATGCAATCAAAATATGTGATATGATATGGCCATCATCATCTTGTGCTCATGATCTCCATCACCGAAGCATCGTCATGATCTCCAACGTCACCGACGCGACACCTTGACCTCCATCGTAGCATCGTTGTCGTCTCGCCATCTATTGTTACTATGACTATCGCTACCGCTAAGTGATAAAGTAAATCAATTACATGGCGATCGCATTGCATACAATAAAGCGATAACTTTGTTACAAAACATGATCATCTCATACAAAAATTTATATCACATCATGCTTGACCATATCACATCACAGCAACCCCTGCAAAAACAAGTTAGACGTCCTCTAATTTGTTGTTGCAAGTTTTACGTGGCTGCTACGGGCTTCTAGCAAGAACCGTTCTTACCTACGCATCAAAACCACAACGATTTTTCGTCAATTGTGTTGTTTTAACCTTCAACAAGGACCGGGCGTAGCCACACTTGATTCAACTAAAGTTGGAGAAACAGACACTCACCAGCCACCTATGTGCAAAGCACATCGGTAGAACCAGTCTCGCGTAAGCGTACGCGTAATGTCGGTCTGAGCCGCTTCATCCAACAATACCGCCGAATCAAAGTATGACATGCTGGTAAGCAGTATGACTATTATCGCCCACAACTCTTTGTGTTTTACTCGTGCATAAAACATATATGCATAGACCTGGCTCAGATGCCACTGTTGGGAAGGTGGTAATTTCAAAAAAAATTCTACGATCATGCAAGATCTATCTAGGTGATGCATAGCAACGAGAGGGGAGAGTGTGTCCACGTATCCTCGTAGACGGAAAGCGAAAGCATTTAGTTAACGCGGTTGATGTAGTCGAACGTCTTCGTGATCCAACCGATCCAAGCACCGAATGTATGACACCTCCGCGTTCAGCACACATTCAGCCCGGAGACGTCCCTCGTACTCTTGATCCAGTTGAGGCCGAGGGAGAGTTTCATCAGCACGATGGCATGGTGACGATGATGATGAAGTTACCAGTGCAGGGCTTCGCCTGAGCACTACGAAGACATGACCAAGGTGTGTAACTGTGGAGAGGGGCACCGCACACGGCTAAAACAATTGTCAACTTGTGTGTTCTAGGGTGCCCCCTACCCCCGTATATAAAGGAGCAAGGGGGAGGTCGGCCGGCCCCTGTAGGGCGCGCCCCAAGTAGGATTCCTACTAGGAATCCAATTCCTAGTAGGTTTCCAACTTGGGGAAGGGAGGGGAAAGGAAGGAGAGGGAGAGAGGGAAGGCAAGGGGGGCGCCACCCCCCTTCCTTGTCCTATTCGGACTTAGGGGGAGGGGGCGCACGGCCTGCCCTGGCCGGCCCGTCTCTCTCTCCACTAGGGCCCATCAAGGCCCATTAGTTCCCCAGAGGGTCCCGGTAACCCTCCGGCACTCCGGTTTTATCCAAAACTTCTCCGGAACACTTCCGGTGTCCAAATATAGTCGTACAATATATCAATCTTTATGCATCGACCATTTCGAGACTCCTCGTCATGTCCGTGATCACATCTGGGACTCTGAACAATCTTCGGTACAACATATCACATAAACTCATAATACCAATCGTCATCGAACGTTAAGCGTGCGGACCCTACGGGTTGAGAACTATGTAGACATGACCGAGACACGTCTTCGATCAATAACAAATAGCGGAACCTGGATGCTCATATTGGTTTCTACGTATTCTACGAATATCTTTATCGGTCAAAGCGCATAACAACATACGTTGTTTCCTTTGTCATTGGTATGTTACTTGCCCGAGATTCGATCGTCGGTATCTCAATACCCAGTTCAATCTCGTTACCGGCAAGTCTCTTTACTCGTTCCGTAATACTTCATCCCGCAACTAACTCATTAGTCACAATGCTTGCAAGGCTTATAGTGATGAGTATTACCGAGAGGGCCCAGAGATACCTCTCTGAAACTCGGAGTGACAAATCCTAATCTCGATCTATGCCAACCCAACAAACACCTTCGGAGACACCTGTAGAGCACATTTATGATCACCCATTTACGTTGTGACGTTTGGTAGCACACAAAGTGTTCCTCCGGTATTCGGGAGTTGCATAATCTCATAGTCTGAGGAACTTGTATAAGTCATGAAGAAAGCAGTACCAATGAAACTAACACGATCATAATGCTAAGCTAACCGATGGGTCACTGTCCTTCACACCATTCTCTTAATGATGTGATCCCGTTCATCAAATGACAACACATGTCTATGGTTAGGAAACATAACTATCTTTAATTAACGAGCTAGTCAAGTAGAGGCATACTAGGGACTATATGTTTTGTCTATGTATTCACACATGTACTAAGTTTCCTGTTAATACAATTCTAACATGAATAATAAATATTTATCATGAATTAAGTAAATAAATCATAAATTTATTATTGCCTCTAGGGCATATTTCCTTCAGAAGTACACATGTGCTTTTCATTATTCGGGAAGCATTGTTATGCTTCTAGCGGAAGCATGGCAAGAAGCATAACTGTGCTTTTCTTAATTTTCAAGAAGCACATCAGTACAACCGTATTTTTTCACTTTCAAGAAGTTGAATCCTAGCTGTGCATCCCGAATGTGAAAAAGTACAGCTTGTACTTCATGGTTGTGCACACCTGTACTTTTCACATGATTTAGTTCACACAAGAAAAAATAAAAATAAATAAATTAAGAAATCATTCTTTTCAAGGAAACCTAAGAAAAAGTGAATAAAATCCAAAAAACTTAAGACACTTAAAAAAACCAAGAAAACACCAAAAGCGCGTGCCGAAATTAAAAACACAATGCTCATGTAGGTGCACCCATAACATAACACATGACAGCGCTGAGACACAACACGTGGCACACTGAGGCTATCCCCATGCTGCCATTGGAATCTCCCCAAAGGGGCACCGGTCAGTTAGTTGCTCACCCAAAAGGTTCACTTGATCAGCTTTGCTTCACTTGATCAATTGACAGCTCGTGCTAGCAGTTGCCAGGAGCCTTTTTTTCTCTACCTGAAGAGACAGGTCGGGTGCACAAATATAGAGTCGGCTCATTAGCTCATGTTGCTTGCTTGCTTGGTTCCGCCTACTGGTTTGTTCCGGCTTTTCTCCTTTATCATTTTTTATCTTTTTCTTTTGGTATTGGTTTTATTCGTTTCTTTCATGGTTTTTACTAGTTTTTTCTTTCTTGTTTTCCTTCGTTTTTCTTTCTTTCTCGGTTTTCACTAGTTTTTTCTTTTGCATTTCTTTCTTTTGACATCAACTATTTTTTTCACTGGGTTTCTTTGTTTCTTTCATGGTTTTTACTAGTATTTTGTTTATTACTTTTCTTTGTTTGTTTTCTTTATTTCTTTCTTGATTTTAAATAGTTTTTTATGTCAACTCTTATAGATAGACATTCAACATTTTCATATACATAGGTAATATTTTTCGTTAAAAAATTCAAATTCATAATTATGTTCTATTTTTATATAATTTTATGTCTAATATTTTCTGTACATGTCGTACATTTCAATATATGCCAGGAACATTTTTAATAATTTTTAACATTTTCAAGTACATGAATAACATTATATAAAACTCATATTTTTACGCCTAATATTCTATAAACATAGTACATTCTTTGTACATATGAGGAATAGTTTTATATATGTGTTTAACATTTCCCAAGTACATGATTAAAAGTTTTGAAAACTTATATTAATTGAACTCTACTTTTTCATGCACATTGTACATTTTTTCTACATCAGGTTTTTAATATAAATTTTAAACATTTTTAAAATATACGATTACAGAAATTAAAACTTCTATTTTTTATGTCTACTTTTCCCATAAACTTTCTATTTTTTTGTATACATCAGGGACATTTTTTATATACATGTTTAACCTTTTAAAAATACATGATTAACATTTTCTTATATATATGTTTTGACGTTTATATTTTTCATACACACTATACAAGTTTTGTATACATTAGAAACAATTTTTTATATGTGTTTAACATTTTTCTAATGTGCGATTAGCCTTTTTAAACTTTTGTACTCTCTCCATTCCCTTATACAAGGCCACAAACTCAAATTACAGGTACCAAGGTAAAATTAAATGAATACTTCGTAAGCCGATTTTTCTTTTCGTTAATTGGGGTCATTATTACGCCCGCATGCATGTAAGGAAGGAATGAGAAAGAATTAGGCTGGTCGTAGTGGGGAGTAACTTAGACTAGTGTCATATGCATGACACTAGTCTAAGTTACTACCTTCATAATGCAAAGTAACATGATAGTAGTGTCATAGATGGCTTCATTTATTAGCTTGTAGACTCATCTTGTCTTGGAAAGCGCTATGTTACAGTAACATATTATGTTACCACCTCACATTAAATACTTGCCACATAAGCAAAAATTTCTTGAAGTGCGCTATGTTACTAGCTAAGTTACTCCCACTATGACTAGCTAAGTTACTCCCACATTAGCACAATGTCATTATGACTACATGCATGCAAATATTAAATAAGTTGTTAATATGAGAAAACATCATTAATTTTTGCCTCGATTACTGTTAGTGGCCTTGTATAGATACAAAATGTATTTTTCATAGTGGCCTTGTATAAGGGAATGGAGGGAGTATATAAAGTGATATATATAGCAGATATATTAAGAGTATTTCAAAATACAAGAAAAGGTAAAGAATGAATGATATATAAAAGTGGAAGAAAAAAAGCGTTGAAGGCCCGTGGTCCGCACTGGGCCAGCCCAATCCGGCGGCTACATTAAGCGAGACGTCCTACTGTCTCGCATCAAGCAAGACATAGAGGAGCAACTAACAAAGGGGCACCACTTGTGGGAGCCCCACAATGTTCACTTTGGGTGGGTTGAGATCGCACCACACGTCACATGTCGGTGTTTACTTGGGATTTTATTGTTTTTATTTTCTTGTATGCGTTTGAGTTTTAGATGGGTTTTTCGTGTTTTTTCTAGGTTTTCGATTTTTGCCCTGTTTTCACTAGGTTTTAGATGTATGCGTTTTTTTGCTTATGTGAGATACACATATTTGCTTCTTGTGCAGGCACAAGTTTTCTTTCACGAGAGGTTTAGTTGTGCCTCTCAAAAAGTAAAAAAGAATACATTTTTTTTGCTTCCATGAGAGGCACAGTTTTGATTCCCGTGGAGGCAAAGTTTTCCATCCGCAAGAGGCACAATTGTTCCTCTTGAAAAGGAAAAAAACTCTTTTCTTTTTTTCCTTCCACGAGAGGACTGCCTCTCGAAAAGGAGAGAACGTGTTATTTGCTTCTGGTGGAGGCTGCTTCCTCGAAAGGCACAACTGTGCCTCTCGGAAAGGAAAAACGCATTATTTTTCTTTCGCAAGAGGCATAGATTTGCTTCTCGTGGAGGCACAAGTTTGCTTTCACGAGAGGTTTAGTTGTGCCTCTCGAAAAGAAAAAAAACATGTTTTTTTGCTTCCACGAGATGTACATATTCGATTCTCGTGGAGGCACAATTTGCTTCCGCGAGAGGCACAATTTTGCTTCCGCGAGAGGCACAGTAGTCCCTCTCGAAAAGGAGAAAAATGTTTTATTTGCTTCTCGTGGAGGTTGCTTCCGTGAGAGGCACAACTATGCCTCTCGGAAAGAAAAAATGCGTTATTTTTCTTCTACAAAAGGCATAGATTTACTTCTCGTTGAGGCACATATTTGTTTCCTCGAGAGGCAATGCTATTACTCTCGCAGAAGGGAAAAAGTGTGGGGAAAAAAATGCTTCCGACTCATTTTTTCTTCATCCGTTTTTCCTGTGAAAAAAGTTCGTCGAAATCTATTAACATGAGATCTAGTTTCAAAGATCTCGACACGAGAATTCCGACGGCGAAAACAGTTCAGAATTTGGACACACAATTTAAGATTTTTTTAATAAACGAATCTGCGTAAAATTTAAAAAAACTCTTAGCTTGCAACAAATGACGCACATGCAATGCGTTACTGAGAAGGTGAAGTGACCTTTACAAGGGCACCCTTTAATTAAATTTTCCGAGACACAGGGTGCGATGTAGCCTTCTCGCATGTTTGTTCATGACCGCACGAGCGCGTGCAAGACCAAGTCTTCTATGCCGCCAGCACATTCGGTTTCACGATTTTGTGGGCCAACTAACTCTATAAGAGCAACTCTAACAGACCCCGCATCCCGTCCCGATCCGGAAAATAGCCGCCAAAATGTGGGTCGGGGCAATAAAACCTGCCCGACCCGCGTATTCGCCCCGGCTCGCAAAAAATTTGGTGGGCGCGGCAAAATCTCGGCCCGGACCCGCGTATTCGCGGGTTGCCCCCTTGCCGCTGCGGTGCCCTGCATGTAAGTGAAAGCGGTTGGTGGGGGGACATTTTAGCCCGCGCTTTCCCCTACCAACCACCTCCCCTCTCCCCCCTCGCACCGCCGCCACCCCGCCACCCAAGATTCCGGTGAAAGCAGCCGGCAGTAGCTCGCCGAAAGGCCGCCGCACGCACGACGCCTCCCCTCTCCCCCCTGCGCCGGTGGGCCACCAGATTTGCGGATCTGCGGACCTTCATCGCGTGGCCGCCGGATTTGGCTTTGCCGGCCGCCGGTGGCTGCGCCAAGCAATGGAGTGGTCCGGGAGCATCTCCCGCAGCCCCGGCAAGGGTGCATCACTACATGCAGGGGCGGGTTCGCCCTCCCGGCGCCGGCGACGATTTACGGCCATGGATTCGTCCGGCCGTCCACCGGGTTCGGCGCTCGCGTAACGGCTTTGTGGCTCATTGTTGCCGCTAACACAGTGCGATGACTGCACACAGATAGTGCTGCGGCTAACTTCGACCACGCCGAAGCACCCCGGGTGAGTGTTCTTCAAATACGAAAATGACTGCATGCCGAAGCAAAGAAACGCATTATGTTGGATCAAATCAAAGTGCAAATTTAGGTTTTCCGGGCCGGGAGGAGCTGCGTCAGATCAGACCCCGCAAAGCCGACCCGTAAAAAAGCATATTCGCGGAATATGTTTTTTTACGGGTCGACTTTTTATGGGTCTCTGATTCGTCTTGCGGCGCGCCTTAATTCGAAAGGCGTTTTTCCACGAATTGCAAACACGTTTTGCGGGCCGGACGGATGTGGGTCTGCTAGAGTTGCTCTAATGGCTCAGAGAGCGTTGCATTTTACCCCTCGGCATTTTTTGTAACACAAAAATTACTACTTCCTCCAATTCATATTGACTGTCGCTCGAATCGATGTATCTAGCGTTGAAATACGTCTATATAATTAATTTTAGCGACAACTAATATGGATCTATGGGAGTCCTAAATGTGTTCAAAAAGCCAGAAAAAGAATTTTTCATAGATGTTGTGGCCTAAAGTGTATTGGTGTAAATATTTTTATAACAATGACAATTTACAACCTACAACAAAAAAAATCTCTGTTTATAGAAAAAAGTCATTTTTTATCCAAACAAACACAAATATTATCCATTTATGATATCTTACATTTTACAGGAATTTTGGGATTTATTAACTAGGCACTGATACGTCTCCAACGTATCTACTTTTCCAAACACTTTTGCCCTTATTTCGGACTGTAACTTGCATGATTTGAATGAAACTAACCCGGACTGACGCTGTTTTCAGCAGAACTGTCATGGTGTTGTTTATTGTGCAGAAAAGAAAAGTTCTCGGAATGACCTGAAAATCCACGGAGATAACTTATGGAAAATATAAAAATACTGGCGAAAGAATTAAGGCCAGGGGGCCCACACCTTTCCATGAGGGTGGGGGCGCGCCCCCTCCCCCTGGGCGCGCCCCCCCTGTCTCGTGGGCCCCCTGATGCTCCACCGACATCGACTCTAACTCTATATATTCCGTTTCGCGGAGAAAAAAATCGGAGAGAAAGTTTCATCGCGTTTTACGATACGGAGCCGCCGCCAAGCCCTAATCTCTCTCGGGAGGATTGATCTGGAGTCCGTTCGGGGCTCCGGAGAGGGGGGTTCGTTGCAGTCGTCATCATCAACCATCCTCCATCACCAATTTCATGATTCTCACCGCCGTGCATGAGTAATTCCATCGTAGGCTTGCTGGACTGTGATGGGTTGGATGAGATTTACCATGTAATCAAGTTAGTTTTGTTAGGGTTTGATCCCTAGTATCCACTATGTTCTGAGATTAATGTTGATATGACTTTGCTATGCTTAATGCTTGTCACTAGGGCCCGAGTGCCATGATTTCAGATCTGAACCTATTATGTTTACATGAATATATGTGAGTTCTTGATCCTATCTTGCAAGTCTATAGTCACCTACTATGTGTTATGATCCGACAACCCCGAAGTGACAATAATCGTGATACTTCTCGGTGATGACCGTAGTTTGAGGAGTTCATGTATTCACTATGTGTTAATGCTTTGGTCCGGTACTCTATTAAAAGAAGGCCTTAATATCCCTTTCCACTAGGACCCCGCTGCCGTGGGAGGGTAGGACAAAAGATGTCATGCAAGTTCTTTTCCATAAGCATGTATGACTATATTCGGAATACATGCCTACATTACATTGATGAACTGGAGCTAGTTCTGTGTCACCCTATGTTATAGCTATTACATGAGGAATCACATCCGACATAATTATCCATCACTGATCCAATGCCTACGAGCTTTTCACATATTGTGCTTCGCTTATTTACTTTCCCGTTGCTACTGTTACAACAACTACAAAATTGCTATCTTTACTTTTGCCACTCTTACCGTTACTTCCATACTACTTTGCTACTAAATACTTTGCTGCAGATACTAAGTTATCCAGGTGTGGTTGGATTGACAACTCAACTGCTAATACTTGTGAATATTCTTTGGCTCCCCTTGTGTCGAATCAATAAATTTGGGTTGAATACTCTATCCTCAAAAACTGTTGCGATCCCCTATACTTGTGGGTCATCAGGCGCCATCCGGATGCAGTAAAAGAAACATCAGCCGCCTTTCAACCGTATGATCTGGATGCTCCTAGTTGTTGGATGAAGTCAACGCAAACAACATGGTTATCTCTCTTCTTTCTTCTCATCGAAGCATGCCACACACGGATCACCGCCGTCGTCTGCGCTCGAAGCTCGCAGCAGCAGCCGCTGGATTACAACACTGCCGCCTGGTTCGTCGGCAGCGGGCTTTGGAACGAGCACTTGCAGCACGTGCTCCCTCACAGCGTGAGCAGCCTCCATCGACGGCAAGCTCACAACAAACAATGGAGTTGCAGCTGAAGGAAATATGCCCTAGAGGCAATAATAAAGTTATTATTTATTTCCTCATATCATGATAAATGTTTATTATTCATGCTAGAATTGTATTAACCGGAAACATGATACATGTGTGAATACATAGACAAACATATAGTCACTAGTATGCCTCTACTTGACTAGCTCATTAATCAAAGATGGTTATGTTTCCTAACCATAAACATGTGTTGTCACTTCATTAATGGGATCACATCATTAGGAGAATGATGTGATTGACATGACCCATCCCGTTAGCTTAGCACTTGATCGTTTAGTATTCTGCTATTGCTTCCTTCATGACTTATACATGTTCCTGTAACTATGAGAATTGTGTAACTCCCGTTTACCGGAAGAACACTTTGGGTACTACCAAACGTCACAAAGTAACTGGGTGATTATAAAGGAGTACTACAGGTGTTTCCGAAGGTACATGTTGAGTTAGGATAATTTGAGATTAGGTTTTGTCACTCCGATTGTCGGAGAGGTATCTCTGGGCTCTCTCGGTAATACTCATCACCCAAGCCTTGCAAGCATGTAACTAATGAGTTAGTTATGAGATGATGTATTACGAAACGAGTAAAGAGACTTGCCGGTAACGAGATTGAACTAGGTATTGGATACCGACGATCAAATCTCGGGCAAGTAACATACCGACGACAAAGGGAATAACGTATGTTGTTATGCGGTTTGACCAATAAAGATCTTCGTAGAATATGTAGGAACCAATATGGGCATCCAGGTCCCGCTATTGGTTATTGACCAGAGACGTGTCTCGGTCATGTCTACATTGTTCTCGAACCGTAGGGTCCGCACGCTTAAGGTTTCGATGACAGTTATATTATGAGTTTATGTATTTTGATGTACCGAAGTTTGTTCGGAGTTCCATATTTGATCACGGACATGACGAGGAGTCTCGAAATGGTCGAGACATAAAGACTGATATATTGGACGGATATATTTGGACACCGGAAAGGTTCCGGAGAAGTTTGGAGCTCCGGGAGATTACCGGAACCCCCCGGGAGGTATATGGGCCTTATTGGGCCCATATGGGAAGAAGGGAGAAGGAACAACGGAGGGGGGCGTGCCCCCCAGCCCAATCCGAATTGGGGAAGGGGGCCGCCCCCCCTTTCCTTTCTCCTTCCCCCTCTTCCTATTACTACTACTAGTACTAATTCCTAATACTAGTACTCTTTCCTTCCCCCTCCAAATAAGATAAGGAGGGGAAACCTACTTGGAGTAGGTTTCCCCCTCCTCTATGCGCGCCCCTTGGGCCGGCCTCCTCCTCCCTCCCTCCTTTATATACGGGGTAGGGGCACCCTAGGACACGAAGTTGATCATTGATCGTTCCTTAGCCGTGTGCGGTGCCCCTCCACGATATTACACCTCGGTCATATTGTAGCGGTGCTTAGGCGAAGCCCCTGCCAGTGAACATCAAGATCGCCACCACGCCGTCGTCTTGTGGAACTCCCCTCGGAGCCTCTCTTGGATTGGAGAACGAGGTGCGCCATCGAGCTGTACGTGTGTCAAGAACTCGGAGGTGCCGAGTAACGGTGCTGGATCGGTTGAACCGGAAGACGACGACTACTTCCACTACGCTGTGTCAACGCTTCGCTTCGGTCACGAGGGTGCGAGACAACACTCTCCCCTCGTTGCTATGTCATCACCATGATCTTGCGTGTGCGTAGGAATTTTTTGAAATTACTACGTTCCCCAACAGTGGCATCCGAGCCTAGGTTTTTATGGTTTGATGTTATTTGCACGAGTAGAACACAAGTGAGTTGTGGACGATATAAGTCATACTGCCTACCAGCATGTCATACTTTGGTTCAGCGGTATTGTTGGATGAAGCGGCCCGGACCGACATTACGCGTACGCTTACGCGAGACTGGTTTTACCGCCGTGCTTTGCACACAGGTGACTAGCGGGTGTCTGTTTCTCCAACTTTAGTTGAACCGAGTGTGGCTATGCCCGGTCCTTGTGAAGGTTAAAACGAGTCTATTTGACAAACTATCGTTGTGGTTTTGATGCGAGGTGAGATTGGTTCTTGCTTAAGCCCGTAGCAGCCACGTAAAATTTGCAACAACAAAGTAGAGGACGTCTAACTTGTTTTTGCAGGCATGTTGTGATGTGATATGGCCAAGACGTGATGCTATATTTTATTGTATGAGATGATCATGTTTTGTAAACCGAAGTTATCGGCAATCTGGCAGGAGCCATATGGTTGTCGCTTTATTGTATGAAATGCAACGCCTACGTAATTGCTTTACTTTATCACTAAGCGGTAGCGATAGTCGAGAAGCAATAGATGGCGAACGACAACGATACTACGATGGAGATCAAGGTGTCGCGCCGGTGACGATGGTGATCACGACGGTGCTTGAAGATGGAGATCACAAGCACAAGATGATGATGGCCATATCATATCACTTATATTGATTGCATGTGATGTTTATCCTTTATGCATCTTATCTTGCTTTGATTGACGGTAGCATTTTAAGATGATCTCTCACTAATTATCAAGAAGTGTTCTCCCGAGTATGCACCGTTGCCAAAGTTCTTCGTTTGAGACACCACGTGATGATCGGGTGTGATAGGCTCTACGCTCAAATACAACGGTGCAAAACAGTTGCACACGCGAATACTCAAAGTTATACTTGACGAGCCTAGCATATACTGATATGGCCTCGAACACGGAGACCGAAAGGTCGGCGTGAATCATATAGTAGATATGATCAACATAGAGATGTTCACCATTGAAACTACTCCATCTCACGTGATGATCGGACATGGTTTAGTTGATTTGGATCACGTGATCACTTAGATGACTAGAGAGATGTCTGTCTAAGTGGGAGTTCTTAAGTAATATGATTAATTGAACTTAAATTTATCATGAACTTAGTACTGATAGTATTTTGCTTGTCTATGTTTGTTTGTAGATAGATGGCTCGTTTGTTGTTCCGTTGAATTTTAGTGCGTTCCTTGAGAAAGCAAAGTTGAAAGATGATGGTAGCAATTACACGGATCGGGTCCGTAACTCGAGGATTATCCTCATTGCTGCCTGTAAGAGTTACGTCGTGGAAGCACCGCTGGGTGCCGAACTGCTGCTGATGTAACCGACGACGTTAAGAACGTCTGGCGAGCAAAGTTGATGACTACTCTATAGTTCGATGTGCCATGCTTTACGGCTTAGAACCGGGTCTTCAACGACGTTTTGAGCGTCATGGAGCATATGAGATGTTCTAGGAGTTGAAGTTAATATTTCAAGCAAATGCCCGGATTGAGAGATATGAAGTCTCCAATAAGTTCTCAGATGCAAGATGGAGGAGAACAGTTACAAGTGAGCATATACTCAAAATGTGCGGGTATAATAATCACTTGATTCAACTGGGAGTTAATCTTCCGAATGATAGCGTCATTGATGAGAATTCTCCAATCACGCCACCAAGCTACAAGAGCTTTGTGATGAACTATAATATGCAAGGGATGAACAAGAATATTCGAGCTCTTCGCAATCTTTGAAAGCAGCGGAGGTAGAAATCAAAAGGAGCATCAAGTGTTGATGGTCAACAAGACCACTGGTTTCAAGAAGAGGGCCAAAGGGAAGAAGAAGGAACTTCAAAAGAACAGCAAACAAGTTGCTGCTCAAGAGAAGAAACCCAAGTGCGGACCTAAGCCTGAAATCGAGTGCTTCTACCGCAAGCGATCGACTTCGGAAGCGGAACTGCCCCAAGTATTTGGCGGATAAGAAGGATGGCAAAGTGAACAAAGGTATATGTGATATACATGTTATTGATGTGTACCTACTAATGCTCGCAGTAGCACTG
Organism: Aegilops speltoides; assembly: GCA_021437245.1. NCBI lineage: Eukaryota > Viridiplantae > Streptophyta > Magnoliopsida > Poales > Poaceae > Aegilops > Aegilops speltoides. The sequence continues at coordinate 511,421,549 of CM038147.1, forward strand.
GTATTTGATCTGGTTACTGTTGCTAACATTTGCAACTCGAAACAGGGACTACGGATTAAGCGAAGATTAGCTAAGGACGAGGTGACGATGCGCGTGGGAAATGGTTCCAAAGTCGATGTGATCGCGGTCGGCACGCTACCTCTACATCTACCATCGGGATTAGTTTTAGACTTGAATAATTGTTATTTGGTGCCTGCGTTGAGCATGAACATTATATCTTGATCTTGTTTGATGCGAGACGGTTATTCATTTATCGAGAGAATAATGGTTGTTCTATTTATATGAGTAATATCTTTTATGGTCATGCACCCTTGAAGAGTGGTCTATTTTATTGAATCTCGATAGTAGTGATACACATATTCATAATGTTGAAGCCAAAAGATGCAAAGTTGATAATGATAGTGCAACATATTTGTGGCTTGCCGTTTAGGTCATATCGGTGTAAAACGCATGAAGAAACTCCATACTGATGGACTTCTGGAATCACTTGATTATGAATCACTTGGTACTTGCGAACCGTGCCTCATGGGCAAGATGACCAAAACACCGTTCTCCGGTTCTATGGAGAGAGCAACAGATTTGTTGGAAATCATACATACTGATGTATGTGGCCCGATGAATGTTGAGGCTCGTGGCGGATATCGTTATTTTCTCACCTTCACAGATGATTTGAGCAGATATGGGTATATCTACTTGATGAAGCACAAGTCTGAAACATTTGAAAAGTTCAAAGAATTTCAGAGTGAAGTAGAAAATCATCGTAACAAGAAAATAAAATTTCTACGATCTGATCGTGGAGGAGAATATTTGAGTTATGAGTTTGGTTTACATTTGAAACAATGTGGAATAGTTTCGCAACTCATGCCACCTGGAACACCACAACGAAATGGTGTGTCCGAACGTCGTAATCGTACTTTACTTGATATGGTGCGATCTATGATGTCTCTTACCGATTTACCGCTATCGTTTTGGGGTTATGCTTTAGAGACGACCGCATTCACGTTAAATGGGGCACCATCAAAATCCGTTGAGACGACGCCTTATGAACTGTGGTTTGGCAAGAAACCAAAGTTGTCGTTTCTCAAAGTTTGGGGCTGCGATGCTTATGTGAAGAAACTTCAACCAGATAAGCTCGAACCCAAATCGGAAAAATGTGTCTTCATAGGATACCCAAAAGAGACTATTGGGTACACCATCTATCACAGATCTGAGGGCAAGATTTTCGTTGCTAAATTCGGATCCTTTCTATAGAAGGAGTTTCTCTCGAAAGAAGTGAGTGGGAGGAAGGTAGAACTTGATGAGATAACTGTATCTACTCCCTTATTGGAAAGTAGTTCATCACAAGAACCGGTTCCTGTGACGACTACACCAATTAGTGAGGAAGCTAATGATATTGATCATGAAACTTCAGATCAAGTTTCTACTGAACCTCGTAGGTCTACCAGAGTAAGATCCGCACCAGAGTGGTACGGAAATCCTGTTCTGGAAGTCATGTTACTTGACCATGATGAACCTACAAACTATGAGGAAGTGATGATGAGCCCAGATTTCGCAAAATGGCTAGAGACCATGAAATCTGATATAGGATCCATGTATGAAAACAAAGTATGGACTTTGGTTGACTTGCCCGATGATCGGCAAGCCATTGAGAATAAATGGATCTTTAAGAAGAAGACTGACGCTGATGGTAATGTTACTGTCTACAAAGCTCGACTTGTTGCGAAAGGTTTTCGACAAGTTCAAGGGGTTGACTACGATGAGACTTTCTCACCCGTAGCGATGCTTAAGTCTGTCCGAATCATGTTGGCTATTGCTGCATTTCATGATTATGAAATTTGGCAAATGGATGTCAAGACTGCATTCTTGAATGGATTTCTAGAAGAAGAGTTGTATATGATGCAGCCTCAAGGTTTTGTTGATCCAAAAGGTCTTGACAAAGTGTGCAAACTCCAGCGTTCCATTTATGGACTGGTGCAAGCATCTCGGAGTTGGAATAAACGCTTTGACAAGTGTGATCAAAGCATATGGTTTTATCAGACTTTTGGAGAAGCCTTGTATTTACAAGAAAGTGAGTGGGAGCTCAGAGCATTTCTAGTTTTATATGTTGATGACATATTATTGATTGGAAATGATATAGAATTTCTGGATAGCATAAAGGGATACTTGAATAAAAGTTTTTCAATGAAAGACCTCGGTGAAGATGCTTACATATTGGGCATCAAGATCTATAGAGATAGATCAAGACGCTTAATAGGATTTTCACAAAGCACATACCTTGACAAAATTTTGAAAAAGTTCAAAATGGATCAGGCAAAGAAAGGATTCTTGCCTGTGCTACAAGGTGTGAAGTTGAGTCGAACTCAATGCCCGACCACAGCAGAAGATAGAGAGAAAATGAAAGAAGTTCCTATGCTTCAGCCATAGGCTCTATCATGTATGCAATCTGTGTACCGGACCGACGTATGCTTAGCAATAAGCTTGGCGGTAGGTACCAAAGTAATCCAGAGTGGATCATGGATAGCGGTCAAGAACATCTGAAATACGAAAAGGACTAAGGATATGTTTCTCGTATATGGAGGTGACAAAGAGCTAGTCGTAAATGGTTACGTCGATGCAAGCTTTGACACCGATCCGGACGATTCTAAATCGCAAACCGGATCGTGTTTATATTAAGCGGTGGAGCTGTAAGTTGGTGCAGTTCAAAACAAAGCGCCAGTGGCGGGATCTACATGTGAAGCGGAGTACATAGCTGCTTCAAGCGGCAAATGAAGGAGTCGGATGAAGGAGTTCATTTCCGATCTAGGTGTCATACCTAGTGCATCGGGACCAATGAAGATCTTCGTGACAATCTGGTGCAATTGCCTTGGCAAAGGAATCCAGATTTCACAAGAGGACCAAGCACATCAAGAGACGCTTCAATTCCATTCGGGACCAAGTCCAAGTGGGAGACATAGAGATTTGCAAGATACATACGGATCTGAATGTTGCAGACCCATTGACTAAGCCTCTCTCACGAGCAAAACATGATCAGCACCAAGACTCCATGGGTGTTAGAATCATTACTGTGTAATCTAGATTATTGACTCTAGTGCAAGTGGGAGACTGAAGGAAATATGCCCTAGAGGCAATAATAAAGTTATTATTTATTTCCTCATATCATGATAAATGTTTATTATTCATGCTAGAATTGTATTAACCGGAAACATGATACATGTGTGAATACATAGACAAACATATAGTCACTAGTATGCCTCTACTTGACTAGCTGATTAATCAAAGATGGTTATGTTTCCTAACCATAAACATGTGTTGTCATTTGATTAATGGGATCACATCGTTAGGAGAATGATGTGATTGACATGACCCATCCCGTTAGCTTAGCACTTGATCGTTTAGTATTCTGCTATTGCTTCCTTCATGACTTATACATGTTCCTGTAACTATGAGAATTGTGTAACTCCCGTTTACCGGAAGAACACTTTGGGTACTACCAAACGTCACAACATAACTGGGTGATTATAAAGGAGTACTACAGGTGTTTCTGAAGGTACATGCTGAGTTAGCATAATTCGAGATTAGGTTTTGTCACTCCGATTGTCGGAGAGGTATCTCTGGGCCCTCTCGGTAATACTCATCACCCAAGCCTTGCAAGCATGTAACTAATGAGTTAGTTATGAGATGATGTATTATGAAACGAGTAAAGAGACTTGCCGGTAACGAGATTGAAATAGGTATTGGATACCGACGATCAAATCTCGGGCAAGTAACATACCGATGACAAAGGGAATAACGTATGTTGTTATGCGGTTTGACCGATAAAGATCTTCGTAGAATATGTAGGAACCAATATGGGCATCCAGGTCCCGCTATTGGTTATTGACCAGAGACGTGTCTCGGTCATGTCTACATTGTTCTCGAACCGTAGGGTCCGCACGCTTAAGGTTTCGATGACAGTTATATTATGAGTTTATGTATTTTGATGTACCTAAGTTTGTTCAGAGTCCCAGATTTGATCACGGACATGACGAGGAGTCTCGAAATGGTCGAGACATAAAGATTGATATATTGGACGGATATATTTGGACACCGGAAAGGTTCCGGAGAAGTTTGGAGCTCCGGGAGATTACCGGAACCCCCCGGGAGGTATATGGGCCTTATTGGGCCCATATAGGAAGAAGGGAGAAGGAACAAGGGAGGGGGGCGCGCCCCCCCCAGCCCAATCCGAATTGGGGAAGGGGGCCGGCCCCCCCTTTCCTTTCTCCTTCCCCCTCTTCCTATTACTACTACTAGTACTTATTCCTAATACTAGTACTCTTTCCTTCCCCCTCCAAATAAGATAAGGAAGGGGGAAACCTACTTGGAGTAGGTTCCCTCCTCTATGGCGCGCCTTGGGCCGGCCTCCTCCTCCCTCCCTCCTTTATATATGGGGTAGGGGCACCCTAGGACACGAAGTTGATCATTGATCGTTCCTTAGCCGTGTGCGGTGCCCCTCCACGATATTACACCTCGGTCATATTGTAGCGGTGCTTAGGCGAAGCCTGCGACAGAGAACATCAAGATCGTCACCACGCCGTCGGTTGACGGAACTCCCCTCGGAGCCTCTCATGGATTGGAGAACGAGGTGCGTCATCGAGCTGTACGTGTGTCAAGAACTCGGAGGTGCCGAGTAACGGTGCTGGATCGGTTGAACCGGAAGACGACGACTACTTCCACTACGCTGTGTCAACGCTTCGCTTCGGTCTCTCACGAGGGTACGTAGACAACACTCTCCCCTCGTTGCTATGTCATCACCATGATCTTGCGTGTGCGTAGGAAATTTTTTGAAATTACTACGTTCCCCAACAGCAGCATCGACGACGAGCTCAGAAAGCACCGGCGAGACGATGGCTTGCAGAAGCATGCGCGTGGACGACTACCGACTGGACTAGTTTGCAGCACCGCCGGCGGCATGGCAGCATCTCCCTACAGCATCTGCTAATACCAGCGGCTATTGTCCTTGCAGCACCCGTGGTGCTGCGACACCGGCGAGGTCGCGGCAAACGATGATGTTGCAACACCGGCGACGAGGTTGGTCTGCAGCATCACCGGCGGCGTGGCATCATCTGTCGGTACCGACCGCCGCCACCCTTACAGCACCCATGGCGTCGCACCACCGGCGTGCTCGCAGTAGGGTGGTATTGCAGCACCAACGGCGAGCTCCGATGGGCTGGCAACACGAGTGGCCGCTTGTAGCACCCCTCCCCCTGTCTTGCAAGACGATGCCTCCTCGCTGAACTCGCAGCACCTGCCGGACTTCGCAGCTCCCACTCAGCTTGAAGCATCACCAGTGGCCCATGGTGCTAGATCCATGAAACATGAAGAAAAGGGAAGCAGGGAGGAAGGTGGAGCTCGTAGTACCCACATGGCCAACTCCATGCAGCCTGTGGCGCCTCCCAGGATTGCAACAGCAAGATCCGCCGGTGGCGGCCGCCGCCACCCTCGTCTAATACTCTAATTTGACTAGCAAGATGCCCGTGCATTGCACGGAACATCAAGATGCATTTTTTTACAAAACACCTATTATGATTGATCCATGTGGGAGTAATCCCAGGTGAGAAAACTAATGATATCTCGAGAAAGAGGAGAGATAAGGTGAGGAGGAGGGGGGCGTGGTGGTGATTGGTAGTCGGACTGAGCGGAGGCATGAGGATGGACGATGCCGGCAGCAGCCACCATGCGAGATTGTTCGAGAGGCTTCCTTTTTTAATTGCTCAACAATGAGGTTGTGGAAGATAAGGATGAACGAGGAAAGGGCTTATCTGCAAATGTGAAGAGAGGTGTGAGTATCTTTTTACAAAATTGCCATAATTTGCTTTTTATCCGTCAGATATAGACCGGGCGGTCTATATTACAAGATGGTAGGCACACCATCATCACCAACTCGGTTTTTTATAAGAGTAGAGATTGGGCCTGGGGTTGACTCGATTGGTAAGTCTGAAAGCGAAGCTGGGATGAAAATTGGGGGGAGTGGTCGAGATAAGGATGAGGAAGATGGACGCGTGCGCGGGCCCACGAGGCGTGTATCAATGCACAGGAAGCTGTTGGCGTGGCTATCTCTACAACTGAATCTAGTCAGTTTCCATGGTGCGATGGGGGCACGACCGCGTCGCATCCGGATGAAACGAAGCGTTTCCCATTTATTATTTACTCCCTCAGTTCTTAAATACTTCCTCCGTTCCAAAATAATTGTCTTTCTAGCCATCTCAAATGGACTACAACATACTGGTGTATGTAGACATGTTTTAAAGTGTAGATTCACTCATTTTGCTCCGTATGTAGTCACTTGTTGAAATCTCTAGAAAGACAATTATTTAGGAACGGAGGGAGTATTTGTCTTTCTAAAAATTTCAATAGGTGACTACATACGGAGCAAAATGAGTGAATCTACACTCTAAAATATGTCTATATACATTCATATGTGATTTTAGTATGTGACAGTCCATTTAAAATCTTTAAAAGGCAAATATTTAGGAACGGAGGGAGTAGACATACGGCATGGTTTTGTCCTTGTTAAAACAAGCCTAGAGACGGGTAAAGGGCTACCACACACGACGATAGCTTAGTGGTTTATACACCGCTCCTGGAGCGTTAGGCCGCTGCCGCCAACACGAGCGTGCATTGGGCTTGCCCATCAAGCGACAACACCCAGCGATTTGAGCAAGCACTCTGAGGGAATGTTCATAAAATTACAAAGTGTTCACATCGTTCCAAAAATGTTCACGTATTATTAATAAGTGTTCATGCATTTTGAAAAATGTTCATGCAATATTAAAAGTTCACACTTCACAACAAAATGTTCATGAAATTTACAAAGTGCTCATATAGCTATATTTTTTTTGTAATTGCAAAAAATTTCATGTGTTTCTCAAAATATATCCATGTAAAAAAAACTAGAACCGAGAGAATACTCAAAATTGGCCAAAACCAGTTCCTAGGAAATTGTCTGCAGCCCTATAAAATCGCAGCAATATCCAGTAGAAAATCAATGGCCGAAAAAAAGCCGAACCAGGAAAAAATTGGGAAAAAGTACCCAATTGGCCTAGTACATCAAGAGCGGCACATGGGCGGACACTGCATTATGATGCTCATAGTTATAGCTATATGCTCCTTATAGTTATAGCATTTAACAGAGATGCTCATAGGGGTAGGATGTGTGTGCATGAGTGTGTATGCGTATATGTGGATATCTGCGTTGTATTGCGTTCTAATAATGTTATAGGAGTTTCCCTTTAAGTGATCTCAAATACCAGGAGGGAAAAAAATTAAGCCAAAACAACAATTCAGTGTGCTAGGTAAAAATAATTTCTATTCTTCTAAATTCTACGTGTCCTATAAATCCTAGTTGCACAAAATGCGTAGAAACTCACAATCATATCAACCTACCATAATGCTTGAAAGCATTTTTTTTTCTCGTTACATTTTTCTATGAATTTATAAGTTTAAAAAATGGAAGTACACCATGCAACTACTAAAAGATGTTACAACTTTTTGCCTAGTCGACATAAATTGATCTTATATTCTACCCGTTTCATAATATTTTAGAATTTCTACAAATTATAGAACTGATACTATAGTTGTAATTATGTATATTTTTTCATAGTATCTTGTTACTCCAGTTTGAAATAACATAATTTCAAAACAAGCACCATCAGTTAGTCTAGGACACCATGCCAAAACACCTATCCTATTATTAGACCGCTATCCAAACCGGTTGTATGTAGCTCGTGCTACCATCTCCCATCGGTTGCACCCAAAAGCCATAAGCTTTCTCACCTCATGTAGTAGCGACCACATAAGGATCCCCTCCAGACGCTCGGCAGAAGACCTGCAAAAAGTTTGTGATATTTGTCCTATTAAACACATGATCATTCCGACAGTTTTAAATAGCCCAAAGTAATGTACAAACTCTCAAGCGAATTTGTGCCGCTGTATTAGGCTCTACTCCACCTAACCAGTTACTAAACAGATTAGAGATACTATTAGGTGAAGGTACGTTAAAGCACACATGTATTGTTCTCCATAATAACTTGGCCAATGGGCATGTAAAAATTAGTATTGAACCGCTTCATTGTGGTCGAAAAAAAGACACAGTTTACTCTCATCACCATGTTTTGTCAAATTGTACTTTGTTAAATCACTTCCTTGTGCACAAAACACATAAAATCTTTATCTTTGAAGGCATATTTGTTTCCATATATGGATAGACCGGGAAATTGGTCCAGCATTTATCAAGTCCACGTATATAGGTTTAACGGAAAACACGCCTGAAACAGAAAGTGTCCATAAAAATTACATCTGGCTCATTAGGCAAGTTCACCTCCATCAACCTGCAACAAAATGCAGCAACCGTCACACCTTTCCCCAACCAGCGCATGCCTGAACTGTATATTTAGGAGAACCGAACCTAATATTATACTAAAAAATGCGCCTTTATGTTGTCAATATTATAAAGCGTTGGATATTGTAAGGCTAGAGGCTTCTCTCCAGCCAAGTATCCTCGCAGAATCTAGCTGTGCGCTCATTCCCAATAATAAATTTACCCATATTAAAGAAGGCGACCTTAGTTCTTATCAAGCCCTTCCAAAAGGGTAAATCATTCGGCTATATCGTTACTTGTGCTAAAGTCTTGGAGTGTAGATATTTTTTATGCAATAACTATATCCGCACTCCTCTTCCTTAGAGGGTAACCGATATAACTATTTGCTAAGAAGACATTTATTTTTAACCTCTAAATTTTCAATGCCCAAACCCTCTTCGTCTTTTGGCCTACACAATATGTCCCACTTAGCTATCTTGTATTTTGTTTTATTCTCATCACTTTTCCAAAAGAACCACGATTATAAAAGTACAATCTTTTTTGTACCCCGTCGGGTATTTGAAAGAAAGAGAGCATGAACATCAGCCTACCCATAAGCACACTCAATAAATATGGGCCTAACCCCATCAGACATAAGCGCATCCAAAGCAGAACAATTCATTTTTATAGAAATTCATTTTCAAACCAAACAATTATTCAAAGAAACACAACACCAGCCTCATATTTCTCACTTTCGCCATATCATACTCGATGAAAAGTTTAGTATCATGAGCATATTATAGAATAGAGACACCCCGTCCATGAGAACTAGAAAAAGGGACCTCATGCCACTTTGTTCATTATACATGCATGATATGTGAAACATTACATATAGATCTTTCGTTGTCCTACTTCACATAAATATGTTTTACATCCACGTCTAAACGTGGGAAACACGCATAGAATGCTTAATTCATTAGGTATCTTGTGATGCTACCACCTGTGCCCTGAGCAGTACCCTCTCGTACCTTGTGTTGTGCTATCCTGTGTGTACCTTCGTTGAACCTTGTGGATGCGGTGGTTTGCTTTGTATATAAAGCGGGGCGAAAGCCTTTTTCGGTATTCGTTATGTATACATGATACATAAAGTATCACGTACGTAGCTAATATCGATTGATTATTATGGCCCTCGCAACATATAAACGAGGTTGCAAAGGATGTATGTATAGTATCCTCTTTAATTTTGCAAAATTATACGGTCCCCCCACGCCTCATATACCAAGTACCCAACGACGTCAATCTTTCTGATTCCATGACAGGTGGAGCTGGTGGTGTGGCTCGGTTTCATCTAGCGTTCCTTGGAGCATGGAGTAAGTCCCTATCAGGAGTGTCTGGTCCTTTTGTTGTTGAGCTTTTAGCTCTCCGCGAATGGGTGATCTTTGCACAACTGCGTGGGTACTCACATGTGATAATGGAGGTTGATTGCTTGTTGTCAACTATGGAATTCGTGCCGCATCTCTCGTTCGATAGCAGCGCCTATCTTAAATGAAGTGGAGGATATCGTGCCAAGTTATACGTCGTTTCTGGTTTGTCATATTGGGAGGGAGCAAAACTTTCCGGCTCATCTATGTACTCAGCGTGTCCGTACGCTTGAGGATACTGATAGTTGGATTGATCATAGTCCAGACTTCCTTCTTAGTAGCCCACGGGCAGATTGTAACCGAACCATTATTTCTTGAATAAAATCCCCTTTCGACGAAAAAAAACGACGTCGATCGATCGGTCAACAACATGTCTGCGGCGCGTGCCGCGCGCCAATGACCGGAGCGGTGAAACAACAAGCTCTGGGGACCCCGGCTGTGGCCATGGACGAGCGCTAAAGCCGATTTTGACGACAACTACGCAAGAACAGACCCCGTCTGGGAAGCCAGCGTCATGCGTCACGACGTATTCATGAATGGTTTCTGAATCTTTCAAAGACCTCGTCGCAAGCAACATGAATATGCAAAAGAAACATAAATTAGATTTTCAGTTTAAAAAAAAAGTAATTCAAAGTTGAAAGTCCAAAGAAAAAACACGGAAGATGGGAGGGTGAAGGTATCAAAAGCTGCAGACATCGATCATATCTCATCAGGTAATTAAGGGCCAAATCAATTTTCAAAACGCAAGTCAATTGGACGGTCAGAAATCTGCATGTTCCCGCTCCTGCGTGCCACAAATCCTCTCCCACTATCCTTGATAGTTGTTCCATTGGGTACATAAGTTTGTGTCTTATTTGCATAGAAGTCAAAAAGCAGACCTCGTGCCACTTTGTTCATTATAGATTTATAGTGCATGCATGATACATAGAGTATCACAATCTCCGATTGTTGTTCTCCTTAACGTAAATAGCAGTACTACGTTTTACATCCACGTATAAACGCGGGAAACATGCATATAGAACACTTAATTCGTAAGTATACGTGATACATAAAGCATCACGATACGTGTAGCTAATCTCGGTTGATTATTATGGCCCTCGCAACTTATAAAGGAGGTTAATTTCGCAAAAATATACCGTCCACGCTCGCCTTAAAAACCGACGACGTCGATCGATTAACAACGCGTCTGCTGCGCGCCGGTGGCCGTAGCGGCGAAACGGTAGGCCCTGGGGACCCCGGCCGCGGCCATTAACGATGGCGCTGACGTTGAGGCCGACGTTGACGACGAAGAAGAAGAGACCCCGCCCTGGAAGCCGGTGTCGTGCGTCATGAAGGTTGAGTTGTAATCTTCCTCGACGATGGTGTCCAGCTTCGCCGGCGGCCGTGGCTGGGGCACCCTGCCGGAGCCCGAGATTGGCTGCTGCCAGGGCGCGGCCTCGGAGAAGACGCCCTCCCTCTTGCGGGAGCGGGACGAGCTCCGGACGACCTGGAGCAGGAACGACGCCCTCTGGATACTGCTCGCCATCGTCGACCTCCCTCCTCAGTCCCTCTCTGGACGTACGAAGCTCCTGCAAGCCACACGCACGGCTTGAGCTTGACTGAGCAATGGACGGAACAAAGCGGGCGTGGCTTGCCAATGGACGAGTGGGGTGGCGTTTTTATAGCCCGCGCCAGAGTGCGGGAAACTGTCAGAGAATTTTGACGGCGTACTGCACCGCACCGTCGAATCGGAGGCCGATCGTAGCTTCAAACGGAGGGAATGTCGTGCACGAGAGCGTGCGGCGGTGGTGAGGTGGAGGGTCTACTTCCCCGTGCCCCGGCGACCAGGGCATCGCTCCACTGTTTACGCCTGTACATGCATGCATCCATGGTCATTGAATGCCATTGCTGCCTGATAGTGGCACCACCACGTACTGTGCTGTCGACGGGGATGCACATATGAACGGCGTACGTGCAGTCGTGCACGCTCGGATTTAAAATCTTTTTTCGGAGGGTGACACACGTACGGCGCATAGATTTTCAGGGGCGGGCAGATGGGTCACTGGGGAATAATAACAGGTAAGTAAAGGTCACTGTCCGAAGCGAAAAGACGATGCATGTCTTGTTGCGCGCTCGCCCTGCCGCTCACGGCATCGCCGGGGCGGTCGCGGTCGAGGTACCGTTTCCGGATAGACGACGCCGCGTGCTCGTAGAAGGCCGTCCGGCCAGCCGGGAATTTGTGTGGACCCGGGTTAATGGCGTCCGGGGCCAAGCCGCCCAGAGCAGCACGGCGGCACACGTATGACCGGTCGTGTTAATCAATCGGCTGCCGCGCACCTGTCCGTGGAGGTGTACGTACAAACGTAGACGCCCTCGCCGACGTATATGTGTATGATGATTTTTTACAGAGGTTGTCCGTGTTGTATCACATTTTTTAGAGAGGGCCTGCTTAAAATATCCAGCACTCGATAGTTAGAAAAATATCAGCAGAGTACAATCTCTTGGAAAAAAGTATACAGGTCATGAAATCGTGTGTGGTGTAATCAACCAGAGCTTGGCTTTCAGTACACGAGAAAATACGTACACTGCTGCCCATGTTGCTGGAGCACGCTGCAAGAGCGAGAACAGTGTCCATTAGTGGTTGTATATTTAGGCACGAAAAAATATGTTAACTTACTAAATAAAAATTTGGCACATGAATGAACCTTGCTCATTTAATATGGCATCATCAGAACGGCAATTGATATCCATCAGTTCTTTCTCCTCTATGTGATTCTTCTTACCCTATTTCAATGTATCACCCATTAGGACACACTGCCCATCCGCTGATCGGTCTCCACTGACAGGCATGGAAAATCCGTCAGTGATATAGTACTTACAACTAATCGGAACCGTCAATATTGAAAAGTCGGAGAATGCACAAGATTCAATAAAAAATGTGACCGCTGCCAAGCACAATATGCAGCCGTTGAGTGGCGAAATGTTACCACTAAAAGACAACACCAATGAAGGGCCAAAAATATAGTCCGTCGATGGTATACTATCCACCACTAACGATTTGCATCAAGGATGCGTCAGTCTTGCAATCAACCACTAGCAGTTTACACCAAGTGCCTGCCAACAGCAAATCTCAAGGCTTATTTTTCTTAAGCAGTAAAAAGCCCAAACCTAACCCTAACTGACATTTCCCACCCTCCCTCTCTCTCGATGGCGGATCAACTTCTGTCTTTCCTAATCTTCTTTATCTCAGCTCCCCCCCCTCAACCTTCTCCTCCCTATCCCTCACCTCCTATCCAATGAGCCCACCTCTAATACCTACTTATCAATGATATTAGGCTTGCTACGGTGATGGTGTGGCTTGCATAGGCATAGAATCGTCTCGGAGAGGATGAAGACGGCCGGCCACTAGTTGATGAAGTCATATACCTAGGGTAGGGTCACAGACCTGTCCAAAGTACCCTTCCCAAGGACATCCTCAGAAAAAGCTGCCTTCCAGTCGACCAAGAGAGACTCCACTCGACGGACTCGAAGGACTCGACCATGAAGACTCACTCGACCACCAGGAGATCAAGAGCCACTCTGCATCCAAACGGTCTGTAATTAAGTAGTCTTTATGGCCTTGATGACACTTTATGTAGGGCGTTTCCAGTAACGCCAAACCTTTATGTACTTTAAACCCTGCATAACTGAGGGCCGGAGGGGTCTGGCAGACACTATATAAGCCACCCCCTTCCTCAGTGTAAATGGTTCGCACCCCTGTAACCTACACACACATAATCCAGTCGACCGCCTCCGGACTCCGAGACGTAGGGCTATTACTTCCTCAGAGAAGGGCCTGAACTCGTAAATCCCTTGTCTGTACAACTGCTCCATAGCTAGGATCTTGCCTCTCCGTACCTACCCCCCATTCTACTGTCAGTCTTAGAACCACGACAGTTGGCGCCCACCGTGGGGCAGGTGTCTTAGCGATTTTTGGAGAAGTTGCAATTCTTCCGATTGCCTTCATCATGGTTTCTGGTGGAGTTTTGGTCGAGGGCCGCTAGATCCGTCTCGGCGCGCTCACCTTCATCGCCGACGACTCCGCTTGGCTCCAGGAGGCCCCACTCGACATCGACGCGCTCCCCGTCCGCGGTGCGATGCATTTTCGGGCGTGTGTCCGCGGCGTCTTGCTGCGGCAACCGTCGACTCCATATCGGTTGACTCCCGTGTCGTCCTCCCTCCCTGTCTCCCGCCAGCGCAAGCGCTCTGGTCGGTCGAGGCTTCAGCGGTGGGTGAGACACGCAGTGGCTCGCCAATCGGCCACCACCCAAGTCACGACAATCGAGCCCGACGAATCTCTCTACGGCCTGTTCGATCTGTCGACTGGCTCCGTAGAGACCGCATCCGAGTGCGACAACAGCGATCCGGCGGCGGAGGTTCTGATGGTCAATGGGCCTCGTAGTCCTCCCGGTTTCCCCCGCACCGACGGGATAGAAAACGGAGGCGACCCCGCTCAGGCCCACGAGGAATATCAACCCGAGCCGCTCACTTCCCTGCAGAGGGAAGATCTTCGTTGCCGGAACATGGATGCCCTGCATACTCCCATCGCAGGAGAAACTCCCGAGGCTCGCGCCTTGGAGGAGGCACGTTTGCCCAACTTGGCTGAACGCACTCGACCGGAGAACCTCCAGCGAGCACTCGACGAACGTGCGTGGCAACGAGTACCCGACTCCAGTCGACGTCAACTCTTTCCGCAACCAACTCAGGTATATCGAACCCCGATTCAGAATCTAGCAGCTGCAGCCCGTATAGCAGAGTCAATTCAGCCCTCTCAGTCGGAAGCTGGCAGAGGCTTGATGCAGATCAGGGATTTGCTCTGAGCAGCAGGAGATCAGAATTCAGCTATGTCACAGTCACGCAACAGAATTCACAGTCAATCCGTCGCTGCGAATACAGTTCAGTCGGCTCATAGCCCAAGATCGCCTCCGCTGCGTGAGGGACGCGAAGGTCGACGTGACCAATATGATGACCGATTCGATCGTGATGATAGGCGTCAAGTGCCCACTCCTCCCACAAGAGGTGGGTCTAACGCTCATCGGCAGCAAGATGACAGGCGCCAGCTCAGTGTTGGGCGAAGAGCTCTGATCGACCCCAGGGAACCAGGCTTTGACGCGCGATCCATCATCGTGCAAGGTCTGGTCGATCGGAACAGAGCTCATCGAGATGGCCATGACAGAGAAGCTCCCACTAGCAGCCGAGTCCATGTTTCAGGTCCAGAATGTTTCAGTAGGGCTATCAGAGCCGCAGTGATCCCCCAACTTCAGGTTGGCGACTGGGGTAAGTAAGTTCACCGGTGAGTCCAAGCCTGAAACTTGGCTTGAAGGTACCGAGTGGCGGTACAGATTGGCGGCGGAAATGATGAGGTGGCTATGAAGCATTTACCACTCATGCTGGAAGGTTCGGTCAGGGCGTGGTTGAATCAGTTAGCTCCTAGCAGCATTTACACTTGGGAAGATCTTTCCCGAGTGTTCGTCAGGACATTCGAGGGAACTTGCAAGCGACCAGCTGGATTGACAGAGCTGTTCTGCGTGCAGAAGTCGAATGAAACCTTGAGAGATTACATTCAGAGTGGATTACTTTGCATCATACCGTGGAGAACGTGTCTGATCATCAGGCAGTCTGTGCCTTCAATGACGGTGTTAAGAACCGAGAGTTAAGTTTGAAATTTGGCTGGACCGGAGATATGACCCTGAGTCGAATGATGGAAATCGCCACCAAGTACGCCAATGGCGAAGAAGAGGACCGACTCCGGAGTGGCAAGTACAAGCCAAGTCAGTCGGAGAAAGGAAACTCAATCGAAGCGAAGCGGAAGGTCGAGCAGTGCTCTGGAGAGGCTCTGGCCGTGACTCTGGGCAAATTCAAAGGGAAGCCCAAAGGATCTTGGAATCCCAATAAGGTGAAAGATAAGGAAGGAAATGATGTGATGGATCTGCCGTGTCACATCCACACGAAGAAAGACGAAGAGGGTAATTTCATCTACCCGAAACATAACACTCGCCAGTGCCGGCTCTTGATCCAGCAGTTCCAAGGAAAACAGCCCAAGGACAAGGAAAAGGAGTCGGACAAAGCTGAGGACAAGGAGGACAGTGATGGAGGATATCCTCATGTAAATTCCACTCTGATGATCTTTGCTGATGTGGAGAGCAAAAGCCGATTGAAGGTTATCAACCGTGAGGTAAATATGGTCGCCCCGGCGACACCAATCGATCTGAGATGGTCTCAAACTCCCATTACATTCGACCAGTCCGATCACCTGACTCATATAGCCACCCCTAGGAGGCAAGCTTTGGTGGTCGACCCGGTCGTTGAAGGCACTCGACTGACGAAGGTGCTAATGGATGGTGGTAGCGGACTTAACATATTGTATGCGGAGACACTAAAAGGAATGGGCATTCCGATGTCCAGACTAAGCGCCAGCAACATGAGTTTTCATGGGGTTATACCTGGAAAGAAGGCTGAGTCACTCGGCCAAATAGCTCTAGACGTGGTGTTCGGTGACTCGAAGCATTTCCGCAAAGAGAGGCTGACATTTGAAGTTGTGGATTTTCAGAGCACTTACCACGCTATTTTGGGGAGACCAGCTTACGCACGGTTCATGGCTCGACCATGTTACGTGTACCTCAAACTGAAGATGCCCGGCCCCAAGGGCGTGATCACTATCACTGGCAATCGGAAGAAGGCAGAAGAGTGTTTTCAGAAAGGCTCGAAGATTGCCGATTCCCAGATAACAGTGGTAGAGCTAGAGGAATACAAGAAAAATGTAGATCCGAGTGATTTGTTGCGGGCCAAGAAGCCTGCCACAGAATCAGCGTTTCAGTCGTCTGGTGAGACGAAGCCCGTTCACATTCACCCGACCGACCCCAACGCAGATCCGACTCATATTTCCACAACACTCGACCCTAAATAGGAAGAAGCGCTCATCTAGTTCCTCCGTGAGAACTGGGATATCTTTGCATGGAAGCCTGCTGACATGCCGGGTGTTCCCAGGGGGCTGGCTGAGCATCGCCTTAGAGTCGACTCAAAAGCAAAACCTGTCAAAGGACATCTACGACGGTCCGCCGTCCAGAAGAGAAAGGCCATTGGCGAGGAGGTGGCTCGACTGTTGGCGGCAGAGTTTATCCGAGAGATATATCACTCCGAGTGGCTCGCCAATGTCGTCATGGTCCCCAAGAAGGACAAGTCACTTCGCATGTGCATTGATTTCAAACATATCAATCGGGCCTGCCCGAAAGATCATTTTCCTCTCCCTCGCATCGACCAAATTGTCGACTCGACTGCGGGATGTGAGAGATTGTCTATTCTAGACGCCTATTCCGAATACCATCAGATCCGTCTGTATGGACCCGATGAGATCAAAACAGCTTTCATCACTCCATTTGGGTGCTTCTGCTATGTCCCCATGCCATTCGGCCTCAAGAATGCCGGAGCCACGTTCATGAGGATGATTCAGAAGTGTTTACTCACTCAAATCACTCGGAACGTGGAAGCGTACATGGATGATATTGTGGTCAAATCACGAAAGGGTTCCGACCTGTTGACTGACCTCGCTAAAACATTTGCTAATCTCAGGAGGTATGATATCAAGCTCAATCCATCAAAGTGCACATTCGGAGTTCCTAGTGGAAAGTTACTCGGTTTTCTCGTTTCCGAATGAGGAATCGACGCTAACCCAGAAAAAATTGGCACTATACTCTAAATGAAAGCATGCAATGGGTGCACGATGTCCGAAGCTTCTTTGGATGCTTGGCTGCGTTAAGTCGATTCATCTCTCGTCTCGGTGAAAAGGCACTACCTCTTTACCGACTGATGAAGAAGGCAGACAAGTTCGAGTGGACTCCAGAAGCCGATGCAGCATTTGCCGATCTAAAAGCTCTGCTCTCCACCCAGCCGGTGCTTGCTGCTCCAATCAGCAAAGAGCCTCTGTTGCTTTATATTGCAGCCACAGGACAAGTCGTCAGTACAGTGCTTACGGTCGAGCGGGAAGAAGAAGGGAAAGCCTTCAAAGTTCAGCGCCCAGTGTATTATCTTTCTGAAATTTTGACTCCATCGAAGAAAAGATATCCTCATTATTAGAAGCTTGTGTATGGGATCTACATGACCACGAAGAAGGTTGCTCATTATTTCTCTAATCATTCCATTACAGTCGTCAGCAACGCCCCACTTTCAGAGATTCTGCACAACAGAGATGCAACTGGTCGAGTGGCAAAATGGGCGATTGAACTCCTTCCCCTTGATATCAAGTTTGAGGCAAAGAAAGCCATTAAGTCCCAAGCGATAGCAAATTTCCTTGCCGAGTGGATTGAACAACAACAGCCGACTCAAGTTCACTCGGAGCATTGGACCATGTTCTTTGATGGCTCTAGAATGTTAAATGGTTCCGGTGCTGGGGTTGTTTTGGTTTCCCCCCGAGGAGATAAGCTCAGATATGTGCTCCAGATCCACTTTGATTCCTCCAATAATGAAGTAGGATATGAAGCACTTTTATACGGGTTGCGCATGGCCATTTCACTCGGCGTCCGTCGCCTTATGGTTTATGGCGACTCAGATTTGGTGGTAAATCAGGTGATGAAGGAGTGGAACGTTAGAAGCCCAGCCATGACTGGATACTGCAATGCAGTGAGGAAGCTTGAAAAGAAATTCGAAGGGTTAGAGCTCCATCATATACCCCGACTGAAGAATCAAGCGGCTGATTGGCGAAGATAGGTTCCAAGAGAGAAGCCATTCCCAGTGACGTGTTCTTGGAACATATCCATACTCCATCAGTCAAAGAAGATTCTTTTACCGAAGAAGCTCCGCAGCCCAAGAGTGTCACAGATCCGACTGAGGTTGAAGTTCCAGCAGTGGTCGACCTGATCATGGAAGCTTTAGTGATCACTCCCGATTGGACAGTACCGTATATCGCATACATCTTGAGGAAAGAGCTCCCGGAGGACGAGGAAGAGGCTCGACAGATCATCCGCCGATCTAAAGCCTTTACTGTGATAAGGGGACAGCTGTACAGAGAAAGCGCGACTGGAGTTGGTCAGAAATGCATAACGCCAGAAGAAGGTCGGATAATCCTTGATGACATCCACTCGGGGACCTGTGGCCATCATGCGTCCTCTCGGACCATCGTGGCCAAAGCATACCGAGCCGGATTTTACTGGCCAAGAGCGAATGAAATGTCAAAGGAGATAGTCGACAAGTGTGAGGGATGTCAATTTTACTCCAATATGTCACACAAACCCGCATCAGCTCTGAAGACCATACCACTCGTCTGGCCCTTCGCAGTATGGGGGTTGGATATGGTTGGGCCCTTGAGAACAGGCCGAAGCGGTTTCACACATGTGCTGGTAGCAGTCGACAAGTTCACCAAGTGGATCGAGGCTAAACCCTTCAAGAACCTTGATGCCGGTACTGCTGTTAGCTTCATTAGAGAATTGATATTCAGATATGGAGTCCCGCACAGCATCATCACTGACAACGGGTCAAACTTCGATTCGGAGGAACTCAGGGCGTTCTGCACATCTCAGGGCACACGAGTCGACTATGCTTCAGTCGCCCATCCACAGTCGAATGGACAAGCAGAGCGAGCCAATGGCTTGATCCTCAAAGGGTTGAAACCCCGACTGATGCGCGATCTCAAACATGCGGCTGGAGCATGGGTCGACGAACTTCCCTCAGTGCTTTGAGGTCTAAGGACCATGCCTAACCGGTCGACTGGAAGAACTCCGTTCTTCTTGGTCTATGGAGCTGAGGCGGTCTTGCCGAGTGACCTGCTTCACAATGCTCCTCGTGTCGAGCTCTACACCGAAGCTAAAGCAGAACAAGCACGGTAGGATGCAGTCGACCTTTTAGAGGAAGAAAGGGAGATGGCTCTGATCCGATCGACCATTTACCAACAAGACTTGCATCGCTTCCACACCAAAAACGTGAAGAGTCGAGCAATCCAGGAAGGAGATTTGGTTCTCCGAGTGGATCAGCAGAAACCACACAAGCTTGCTCCTTCTTGGGAAGGTCCCTTCATCGTCACCAAGGTTCTCCACAACGGAGCGTACCATCTTTATAACGTCGAGCACAACATCGACGAGCCCCGAGCTTGGAATGCGGAGCTATTCCGCCCCTTTTACACTTAAGTATTCACTCGGATGAATTGTAATAAAAGTACTTCTGTAGTTCATATTTCACAAGATAATAGTGTCATAATTTCCCCAATGATTGTTGTCACTTTCATTTATTCAATAAAATTTCCCCTCAGTGGGTGCGTGGCTTAGCTGCGAATCCGTTTCGCCTAAGTTTGTAAAAAAATCCTTGCCGAGTGGTGAGCCAGCCTCCCACTCGGGGGCTTAGCTGCGAATCCGTTTCGCCTAAGTTAAATAAAATCCTACCGA
Source organism: Aegilops speltoides (assembly GCA_021437245.1). NCBI lineage: Eukaryota > Viridiplantae > Streptophyta > Magnoliopsida > Poales > Poaceae > Aegilops > Aegilops speltoides. The sequence continues at coordinate 511,441,693 of CM038147.1, forward strand.
GTGGTGAGCCAGCCTCCCACTCGGGGGCTTAGCTGCAGTCCAAGTACTCGCCTAAGTTAAATAAAATCCTACCGAGTGGTGAGCCAGCCTCCCACTCGGGGGCTTAGCTGCAGTCCAAGTACTCGCCTAAGTTAAATAAAAACCTACCGAGTGGTGAGCCAGCCTCCCACTCGGGGGCTTAGCTGCAGTCCAAGTACTCGCCTAAGTTAAATAAAATCCTACCAAGTGGTAAGCCAGCCTTCCACTAGGAGGCTTAGCTGCAGTCCAAGCACTCGCCTAAGTTCAAATACAACGTGCGCTCCGCAAGGAGGACGAGGTACAGGTCGACTGCTACCCTCTTCTTCCGAGCTACGCCACAAGTACAACGTGCGCTCCGCAAGGAGGACGAGGTGCAGGTCGACTGCCACCCTCTCCTTCCGAGCTACGCCACAAGTACAACGTGCGCTCCGCAAGGGGGACGAGGTGCAGGTCGACTGCTACCCTCTCCTTCCGAGCTATGCCACAAGTATAATGTGCTCTCCATAAGGAAGATGAGGTCGATTAACGCCTTATCCCTCAGAGAGACACCGTAAAAAATCCTACCGAGTGGAGAGCAGACCTCCCACTCGGGGTCTTAGCTGCAGCCCAGTGCTCGCCTAAGTTTTTGAAAATCCTACCGAGTGGAGAGGAGACCTCCCACTCGGAGGCTTAGCTGCAGCCCAGTGCTCGCTTAAGTTTTTGAAAATCCTACCGAGTGGAGAGCAAACCTCCCACTCGGGGGCTTAGCTGCAGCCCAGTGCTCGCCTAAGTGTGTTGAGGAACAAGTCGATTGAAATAAGCGCTTCGCCTTAGCCTGCAAAAGACACCTCAAACCAAATGCAAACATATTCAAGTCGAATTCAAGTTCGGATAACACCTAACGGAACCGAAAGTGCTTAGGCGCTAAGCCTATTAAGGTTTGTCGGTTACAAAAATCACTCGGCATATCGACTCAAATTTAAGGTATCAAGCTCAGAAGTTTTCTACCCCTCCCGTGGAGGGCTAGAAGGTGCAACAAACTCATCCAGGTCGATTCCATCTGCAATCCGAGTGGCAGCGGCGATGAATGTCTCCATGAAAGACCGGAAATCGTGCTTCTTGGTATTAGCCACCCTAAGGGCTGCCAGCTTGTCCTCTCGTGCATCCTTGCAGTGAACGCGGGCCAGAGACAGAGCAACATCCGCACCACACCTGGCAGAAGACTTCTTCCACTCCTGCACTTGACTTGGGACCTCGTTCAGTCGAGTCATCAGAGACTCGAGGTCGTTCTGGAGCGTCTCTCTCGGCCAGAGTGTTGTGTCGATGCGGGAAGTTGCGACCTTCAGCCTTGCGAGATAGTCGACGACAGCAGCAACGCGAGATTCGAGCCAGAGCACATTCATGGCGACTTCATCCTTCACAGGAGAGTTGATGGGATCCAGGTTTATTTCCAGTCCACCAGTCTCCTCTTCAAAGTTCTGGCAAAACTCTGCAAGCACAACCACCGAGTCAAGACAACAGTTAGATGGAAGGATCACAGTTAAAATGTCTGTTTGATATGAAAGATTACCTTCAAGCATGAGGAATAGCTTCTTGGCGAGTCCTCCCAGATAAGCCTCCAGATCGTTCTTCTTTCCCACCAACTCACTGGCCTTGTCACTCAGGGCAATCTTGTCACTCTTGATCATTGACCTCCTTGTTGGCCGCATCAAGAGTAGCTTTCAGATTGGTGTTTTCTTCTTCAAGCTTGGTGACTGAAGCCAGCTTCTCATCTGCGAGCTTGGTCTTCTCTAAAGCCGCTTTCTGCATCTCAGCCAAGTCAAGGTCTTTCTTCTTCAGGGCATCCCTCACTTTGTCTGCAAAGTTATAGTGAGATCAGACTCTGAAACGGACGAGAGGCAAAGGCAGTCGTCGAGGGTCTCACCAAACATACCTTTTGCTTCCTCCTTTGCCTTCGTTAAGTTCTCCTGGACCAGTTTCAGATCAAGCTCGAGATGGATGTGCTTGTTCTCCAACTCAGTGTAACGAGCCGCAAGCTCACAGGATTTCTGCGAAGAACCAATCGACAGATGTCAAAGACAATTCACTTCCGAGTGATTAAGGAAAAATCATAACGTTTCTAAGACTACGGCCGAATACAAACATTCGACCATAGTCTCGGGGACTACACCCAGTGGGTGCACTCAGCGTGCCCCCACTAGTTTTATCAGTTAGAGTCGACCAGTCGACCAACAACAAAAAAACGGAAGATGTTCTTCAGATCAGTAGTTGATCGCCAGTGATCGACCACGATCTCGGGACTACACCCAGTGGGTGCACTCAGCGTGCCCCCAACGGTTTCTCAATCCATTCGACCTGATCGAGTAAAGAAAGAGCTTAAGACATAAAGACTATGGTCGACTGCCAGCAGTCCACCATAGCCTTGGGGACTACACCGATGGGTGCACTCGGCGTGCCCCACTAACCCGAATTTCAATCAACACACCCAGCGGGTGTATGACAGATACTAAAATTTTCAGAGAGAAAGATTTTCAGGTATCATATCCTAACAGAACAGGCGGTGACCGACTGACCTGAACGTTACTCTGAAGAGCTGAACTGGCGTCATATGCTGCCTGACTGGCGTCTCGGAGTGCCTTCACTTGCTCTATCACTGCTTCTTTCGCAGCACTGGCTTGGTCCTCTGGGACGTGGTGGGTCGAGAAAAGTGAAGGCTATGCAACACTCGACGACGAGGGGAGAGCACTCTTCAACGGCATCGCAAAGGATACGGTAGGCCGAGTGACGTTGTCTCCCTCCATGACCAGTGTCTCGGGTGCTGGCACGTCCTGAGTCGCCTTGCCAGCAGACGCTTTCCTGTTCCTCCTCTGCCACAGTGGTTCCTCATCGTCGTCGTCAGGAAGGTCAATAACGACGTTAGACGGAGCTGCAGAAAAGAATCAAAATTAGAGACAAGGAGCCAATCGACTGAAGACGGAACTATAAAAGTCATACCAGGTTTTGAAGTGGCAGCATCTTCCATCTCATGATCTTCAGCCCTGGCCAAGGTATCAGAAGTAGCAGCACTGCAATTCCAGAAGTCAGTCGGTTGACTCATGAGTCGACCAAGAATAAGTTCATGTGGAACAGGAAAACTCAAGTAGCACCATTACCCTGAGATAGTGGGGATCACCATATTCATCTTCGGCAAGACCTTTGCCGGCTTCGACTGCGCCACTCGAGATTGCTTCGGAGCTTTCTCAGTCGGCACCGGAGAAGTTGTCCGAGGGCGCTTGGTCGACAGCGCAACGGTTGCGACCCCCTTACCTCGCTCGGCCGCGGGATCATGGACAAGCTTCGAGCGTCTTTCTGAGCGAGGAGGTACAACTTCCTCCTCCTCCTCCTCTTCCTCCTCACCAGAGTCATCACCCTCATCATCGTCATCAGCATCCGAATCCCACTCCTCCGGGCTTTCGCCCCCACTTCCTTCCTCCTCCTCAGTCGGCGCTTGCGCTCCATTGGGCATCGAGCACAACTCAGTGGTGGCCTGACAGACAACAAAACAAGACAAAGGTCAATCGACCAATTTGCAGCGAAGCAGAATGAATAAAGCAAGATTACAATCAGGGATAAGTGATCATACCGTGTCCGGTGTGTAGGTATGGTCGAGTGGTGGGATCCTCCTAGCCCCTCGAGGGTTGTCCTTATTCCCTGTGATTGCGGCCATCCACCTCTCCAGTGTGGCGTCGCTGACCGCTTCTGGATGGACCCGAGTGGCGTCTTCGGTGCCACAGTACAGCCACATCGGGTGGCCTCAGTACTGAAGCGGTTGGATGCGCCATCTAAGGAAGACCTCCAGAAGGTCCATACCCGTCACTCCATCCCGAACGAGCTGGACTACGCGCTCCATCAACATTTTTACCTGAGCTTTCTCCTCAGGAAGCACCTTCAGAGAAGAGGGTCTGTTCACTCGGTCCATGGAGAACGAAGGGAGACCAGTCGACTGCCCCGGCGTCGACTCGTCTTGGCAATAGAACCAGGTCGACTGCCATCCTCTAACCGACTCAGGAAGGGTCATGGCCGGAAAAGTACTCTTACTCCTCATCTGAATCCCAAGACCCCCGCACATCTGGATAACCTTAGTCCTCTCATCATCCGGACTCGCCTTTTTCACCGTCTGTGAGCGGCAGGTGAATATGTGCTTAAAGAGACCCCAGTGCGGTCGACAACCCAGGAAGTTCTCGCCCATGGACACGAAAGCAGCAAGATAGGCAATGGAATTGGGAGTGAAATGGTGGAGTTGCGCCTCAAAGAAGTTCAGAAACCCTCGAAAGAAAACACTCGGCGGCAGAGAGAATCCACGATCTACATGAGTGGCTAGGAGAACTCACTCACCCTCCTGCGGCTGCGGTTGCCACTCGGTCCCCGGAAGCCTTGCTGACCCGTGGGGGATCAGACCCTCATTGGCCAGGTCGTTGAGATCCGCTTCGGTCATGGTCGAGCGGATCCAATCCCCTTGGACCCAGCCTTGTGGCAGGCGGGACCTCGACGAAGATCCGCCCCGACTGGACGCTCTTCCCTTCGCTTTCCCCGTCGCCGTCGCCTTCTTCGCGTGCTCCAAGGCCGTCGTCTTCTCCTTCACCATTGTCGCCGGCGAAGCACGCGAGGAGTGGATGGGCGGAGGCGAGAGCAGGCATAGCAGGCGGAGGTGAAGAGGGCAGAGAGGGAAATGAGGAGGCACTGTTCAAAAACCCTCGCACGGCGCCTTATATAAGGACGCTTCCGAGTGGCTGACAAGTAGGCCCGGGCGGTCCTGTCACATCCCGAAACAGTCACGCACGCGTGATACGTGGCAAAAAAGGTGGCGCAGAAATCGAGGCGTTTACGCCTTATCCCATTCGAGTACCGCGGTCCGCCCCGCTTCGCGCGCTTCCCAAAATTCGGATCCCACAAAATCCGCTAACAGCAGATCAATCTGTCAGACGGTAGATTTCCTGCGATCCGTCGCTCGAAAGTTCACTAAGTTCAAAAGTTCACTCAACAGGAAAAAGGAATGGATCAAGGCGACTGAAAGAAAAGTTGCTGCCATCATTAAAAAGATTATTGATCCAAGATGAGACGTGTTCAGAACACAAAAAACAGGTCGGAAAGATTATCAACTCCTTCCTCACTCAAACCTCGATCCATTCAGGGGCTAATGATGAAGTCATGTACGTAGGGTAGGGTCACGGACCTGTCCAAAGTACCCTTCCCAAGGACATCCTCAGAAGAAGCTGCCTTCCAGTCGACCAAGAGAGACTCCACTCGACGGACTCGAAGGACTCGACCATGAAGACTCACTCGACCACCAGGAGATCAAGAGCCACTCTGCATTCAAACGGTCTGTAATTAAGTAGTCTTTATGGCCTTGATGACACTTTATGTAGGGCGTCTCCAGTAACGCCAAACCTTTATGTACTTTAAACCCTGCATAACTGAGAGCCGGAGGGGTCTGGCATACACTATATAAGCCACCCCCTCCTCAGTGTAAATGGTTCGCACCCCTGTAACCTACACACACATAATCCAGTCGACCGCCTCCGGGCTCCGAGACGTAGGGCTGTTACTTCCTCAAAGAAGGGCCTGAACTCGTAAATCCCTTGTCTGTACAACTGCTCCATAGCTAGGATCTTGCCTCTCCATACCTACCGCCCATTCTACTATCAGTCTTAGAACCACGACACTAGTGACTTCAATATTTGTTTTTCAAGGATGTTTGTACTGCTGCTTTGATTAATACATCTGACTGGTTTTTTCTCAGAAAATATATGTATTGCCAGTATGTATGATGAGCATGGTGTATTGCAATTTCTCTAGCGAAGGAAAAAAATCACTATCGGAGGAGGTTGGGAACAGATCAGGTCCGCGAGGATATGTCCCTGGTTAGACTAGTGTGCTCCCCTACCCGTGAAGATCTAGTAAATGTTCCTAGACAGTAATAAGGGTTAATTCCTTTATGTAGAGTCTATACATACCATGAGATGCTAATTTCTGTAGAGTCAAGATCTGGTGTACCCATTTTTTGTCCTGATTTCTATGTTTTTTAGATGGATTTCTTTGTTTTCTGATCATGTAAGAGTGACGAGGACATGCCTTCTCATATTGGAAGCCTTTTTATTTTCTAATTCCATGTCCATTAAAATCCTATCAATCAATGTTAACCAGTAATCATACCAATGCAAACAACAAGTGACGAGGCTATGACCAATTTTTCTATGGGAAACACTTACTATCAGTAGGCTGATAGGAGGCCAAGTTCAGACCAATTGACGACCGTCGATTCAATAGAGATCTTGTGCTCCATATATTGTTTTAAGAAAACAAAATCCCCCGGCCAGGAACTAACTACCCGCAAGCCCGCACATAACTTCTCCCTAACTACTCTCCCCATATCTCTCCCGATTCCACTCCCCACCAGCCCACGCACCTCCCAGTTCCTCCTCTGCCCCGGCCTTGCACGCACCTGCATCTCATCGTCATAGTAGCACAGCCAGTTCACCGGCCACTTCCGTCTCATCCACCACGCCGGAGCGCCACTCTTCCATACGTGCAGCGGTGCTCATCTCCAACCAAGGTGGCCGTTGGTGTGGTGGCCTAACCATGCTCCCGGAGGATCACTACATGCCAGGAGGGTCAGAAGCCATAAGAATCAGCACGCATCCCTTTTGGATGTTCCTTTTTGCCGAATTTGTTGGGTCCATGCAAGTACTATTTTGAGATTGTATGAGTATATGCTTTCAAATTTCCATGGGTACGTATTATATTGCTTCTACCCGACATACAATTCCCTGCATACATACATAGCTGTAGTTCTTGACCGATGTTCAAAAAAAAAAACTGTAGTTCTTGACCGTGTATAGTTTGCTTCATATGTTTCATACATGCGCTTCTACACCGCGTTCAGCTTGCTTCATTTGCATGCTTGGTAATGTTTTGTAGGCGCTGTGTTTGAATTCAATTCAAACAACTCATTTTTAAATTTCTGCAGGGTCGTCAACAACGGAAGAACATGCCATGCCGTCCGTGAGCATAACACAATGATCAATATTAGGCGTGGTCCGCAATGTGATATCAATTTGGAAGCATACTAGCATGTCACACACTCGGTGGCCACATGTCAAGACTGTTGGCCCCTCAATGGCGTCGACGCTCGCCGACATTGACAATCGTAGATTTCTGGGAGAAATGAAGGTCGTCAATACTAGGTTGGACATGGTTGGATGGAGCATAGAGGGGAACTACAGATTAGGAAGCACGATTTGTGTTTCGAAGCATTACTTCAACGTGATTAATTTGATCATGCATTGTGCTTCCACGTGATTTCTTTCCGAAGCATTTTTTTCACTATACAACAAGAGTGTATCAATTGCAATTACTAATTGGTTGAAAGAAATTTTATAAGTGATGGAAGCACGAGATTGCTGCTTTTGAAACAAGCAGAAATATGTTTTTTTTTTCTAACAATCTGTCATCATTCATGTTGTGCTTCCATGTAATTTCTTTGCGAAGCAAAACTTTCCTTATTTGAACGTGTCACATGCAATTTTATACTATTTGGTTGAAAGCAATTTTATAGTTGATGGAAGCATGAGACTGGTGCTTTTGAAACATGCGGAAATATGTTTTTTGCTAACAATGCGTTATCATTCATGTTGTTCTTACACGTGATTTCTTTACAAAAGCAAAAAAATCCGTTGTTCGAAAAATATCGAGTCACATGCAATTTTATTACTACTTGGTTTGACGCAATTTTATAGTTGATGGAAGCACGAGACTGATGCTTTTGAAACGCGGAGATATGTTTTTTCTAACAATGCGCCATCATTCATGTTGTGCTTCCACGTGATTCCTCTACGAAGCAAAATTTTCTTTATACTAAAAGATGGTTTTCTTTGCAATTTCATTACTATTTGGTTGGAAGGAATTTATAGTTGATGGAAGCACCAGGTTGATACTTTTGAAACAAGTCAGAAAAATGTTTTTTTAAGGAAACAAATCACTGTTTGGTTGGATGAATTCTCTAGTCGATGGAACAATGCTTCCGGCACAACATATTTTTACTAGGATATAGGTTTGGAAGCAAATATTATAAACAAAGCTGGAAGCAAATATTCAGTGTCATGCTCATGCTTCCTTGACCGGGGAAGGATCAATTAACGTACTCAGCGCATGATTAGTGGAGGACAGAGAGGTTAGCGACTGGAGAGGACATGCTACAGGATCAGTTACTAGAAACACGTAATTAGTGGAGGAAAGAGACAACTCAACGCCTGACTCATTCCTACTAGATCGGACGAGTAGCATTGTTTTAATCCTAGGGTCACCGACTAGTCTGATAGAACACAACATAGCAGTAGTCTGATGGCTAGTGTTTACACATCAAAGACAAATACATTATGCAAATGCCATTCACCTCGAATCATTCTTTGCTTTATTCAATTATTTCTCCATTACGAGAATGGTCTTACATTGAAGGTCTAGGCACCTTCTGGTGGTGGAGGTGGCAGCGTTATGATGGGAACACGGTAACCTGCAAAATTTTCATTTTTTGCATCATAATGATGAACACGAGCAATTATAACAAGTCTGCACATATATCAACATCTGTGTGTGTGTGTGTGTGTGTGTGTGTACAAATATGACAATATACCAACCTGCACAATGAGTGTGTGCGTGCAACCCGTTGCCGCATTTATGTGTAACCGTAGCAAACTTGGATAGACTGATCACAGTCAGTTCGTGAGCGGTGAACCGATCACAAACGCAGTGGATGTCTTTCGAATCTCTTATTGTATCACAACATAGGCTCCCGTGTGACGGGAACGGGTCACCAAAGTTCTTTTCGATGTTATGCCAACAGTCCCGCATCACCTTCTTTTTATCAATGAGGCAGTGATCTACCACATGGCCTGCTCGTGCATGGCGTGGACAAGAAGAGATAGCCACAAGGACCAGGAGGCTTAACACTCCAGCTACTTTAGCATTGGTCATGTTCTATGTTGTGTAGTACTGTCGGTATGTGTTAATGCAGGACTTCTGCACCACTCAGCCACTATATATAGCAGCCATAGTGCAAGTTTTCAGACTCCCTTTGCTCATAGATGGATTAATTGGACTACTTTAATTAGTTGAGAGATATATGATTTGGATATGTTCTAACTTAATGTAGGTACATCTAACTCTTGTATATCAAATTGTTGGCAATGGGTAAGTGGATGCAACCAATTAATTGTTGGCAATGGTGTAGTTGATTTCGATATCTTAATAGAGATATGTGTATACAACTTGGATACGTTGTTATTTAATGTAGGCACATGTGGAGATCTCGTAGTATCAAATTGATGGTAAAGGATGCCTCTAATTAAATGTAGCTAGGTGCATCCAGTTCTTGTGTCAAATTGATGGTAAAGGATACGTAGATGCATGCAGCCAAACGATCTATTATCTACTCCCCCCGTTCCTAGCATGGTGACCAAGGCACATAATTATATACAGGTTATAACAAAATTATCCTTGGCAAATTTGTTGGTAAGAGGCAAGTAAGGACATCTCCAACGGCAACCCACAAACTTCCTTCCGCATCCGTCCGCGGACAGAAGGGGGGTCTGCGGACACAGATGAGGGAGACCGCCATCCAACGCTGCCCGCATACATTTCAAACATTTATGCAACAAACCGGATGAAATTCATGCAAACACAACAAACTTCATATAAACAAGATGAAAACATTTACATTTTGTACATATTTTTACTAAAAAGGTAAAACTATCTGCACGTACAGTCGCGCGAAGCTCCACTCGCACGACACAGATAAACTACACTAGTCTACGACCGGCCGCCGCGGATCTCTTTGTCTTCCCAATGTATGGCAGCCCGCTCATCACACTGCTAGGAGTCAAGGCATATTCTTTCCCCGTATCTTCCCTATGTCCAGATGCACCACTCATCGGGGTGGCCAAGAGTGTGCTTAAGCCGGAGTGGAAGGGTGCTTCCGTGGAGCCCAGACGGATGTCTAGGATGGTTTGAGATAAAGTACCGGACAGGTCATCTGCTATAAAAGCCGGGGACGCGTTGGCGGTGGCCTTCCTGGCACCCAAATGGCATCAGCCTCCCGTGTTCTATTTTCCCTTGATGTTGTCGACGGACGCGGATGCGCTGGCCACTGAATCTTCGATCTCCACACAATCGGCTTCTTTCTCTGCGGCAGGGTGCGGCAACGCGCGTTTTGACGACAGATAGCGCGGTTGCAGGCACGGGGGGCGCGGTACAACGCGGCGTCGTCCATGGCAGCGACGATGCCCGTGTCGCCGTGCTCCCCCACCCCGCCCCATGCCGGCCTGGGGCAACTCGCCACTCCTCAGAAAGTTGTCTTGAAGCGACAACTTGCTCCGTCTGGCTTGGATGTGGAGGAGCGAGCTGCGTCGCTCATATCCGTCCGACTGGGTTGGCCACCCAGGCGGCTTTTGTGCTGGAGAATTGCTCTTCCTACTCGTTGGATGCCGTCAAAAGGGTTGAGAAAATTAGGAAAGGGGGATATGGGGAGCTAAGTACAGACTTGTGAGTGCTGAAACGAAACCGGCCCATGCAAATCGAAGCCCAACGAAGACGGCCCACATAAGGGGTAAAAGGCCGGGTCAAAAATATTTGTGAGTGCTGCAAATCGAACTCGCAACCTCTGTGCTAGTTGAATAGTCCCACCTCGCATTCTTATATTAAGTCCTCCTAATCTCTACTCCTAATGGAGCAGTTGGTAGTCTCCGCCGGTCAATTTTCGTCCCACCAAAGACGGTTAATTTTCGTCCTCGATCCCACCTCCCGCAACCCAGCGATTCCCCCCTTCTGCCCTCGAGGCCGACAAAAAAATGGTATGCCACCACGAGTCCCGTTGTGAAACACTATGGTTCATCGATAGAAAATCGTCCTAAACAAATCTACGACGGTTAACCTACGAAAATAAACCGAATCGTCCCTAGAACTCCCAGAGTAGACGCCGCCGCCCGCCCCTTCCATCCCCCGCCCCCAGCCCTAGCCGCAACCCCAACTCCATGAAGGTTGAGATCAAGCTCCGGCTCCCCGACGCGGCTGCACACTGGCGCCTCTCCTCCTTCCTCGCGCCCCGCCTGCTCCACACCGACGCCCCCGTGATACGTCTCCAACGTATCGATAATTTTTTATTGCTCCATGCTACTTTATCTACTGTTTTGGACTATATTGGACTTTATTTTCCACTTTTATATTATTTTTGGGACTAACCTATTAACCGGAGGCCCAGCCCAGAATTGCTGTTTTTTGCCTATTTCAGTGTTTCGAAGAAACGGAATATCAAACGGAGTCCAAACGGAATAAAACCTTCGGGAACGTGATTTTCTCACTGAACATGATCCAGGAGACTTGGACCCTACTCCAAGAATTGCCAGAGGCGGTCACGAGGGTGGAGGGCGCCCCCTGGGCACGCCCCCTACCTCGTGGGCCCCCTGACGCTCCACCGACGTACTCCTTCCTACTATATATACCCACGCACCTCGAACGATCGTAACAGAGCCAAAACCTAATTCCACCGCCGCAACCTTCAGATCCACGAGATCCCATCTTGGGGCCTGTTTAGGATTCACGAGGGGGCATCCATCACGGAGGGCTTCTACATCAACACCATAGCCCCTTCGATGAAGTGTGAGTAGTTTACTTCAGACCTTCGGGTCCATAGCTAGTAGCTATATGGCTTCTTCTCTCTTTTTGGATCTCAATACAAAGTTCTCCCCCTCTCTTGTGGAGATCTATTCGATGTAATCTTCTTTTTGCGGTGTGTTTGTTGAGACCGATGAATTGTGGGTTTATGATCCAGTATTATCTATGGAAAATATTTGATTCTTCTCTGAATTCTTTTATGTATGATTGAGTTATCTTTGCAAGACTCTTCGAATTATCCTTTTTGGTTTGGCCAACTAAATTGGTAGTTCTTGCAATGGGAGAAGTGCTTAGCTTTGGATTCAATCTTGCGGTGTCCTTTTCCAGTGACAGAAGGGGCAGCAAGGCACGTATTGTATTGTTGCCATCGAGGATAACAAGATGGGGTTTTTATCATATTGCATGAATTTATCCCTCTGCATCATGTCATCTTGCTTAAGGCGTTACTCTGTTATACTTAATACTCTAGATGCATGCTGGATAGCGGTCGATGAGTGGAGTAATAGTAGTAGATGCAGAATCGTTTCGATGTACTTGTCTTGGATGTGATGCCTATATACATGATAATTGCCTAGATATACTCATAACTATGCTCAATTCTGTCAATTGCTCAACAGTAATGCGTTCACCCACCGTAGAATACTTATACTCTTGAGAGAAGCCACTAGTGAAACCTATGGCCCCCGGGTCTATTCTCGTCATATCAATCTCTATCACTTTATTTACTTGCTTTGCTTTTACTTTGCCTTTTACTTTTTACTTTGCATCTATCTATCAAAAATACCAAAAATATTATTTATCATCTCTATCAGATCTCACCCTCGTAAGTGACCGTGAAGGGATTGACAACCCCTAATTGCGTTGGTTGCGAGTAGCTATCGTTTTGTGTAGGTATGAGGGACTTGTACGTGGTCTCCTACTGGATTGATACCTTGGTTCTCAAAAATTGAGGGAAATACTTACGCTACTTTGCTGCATCATCCTCTCCTCTTCAGGGAAATCCAACGCAGTGCTCAAAACGTAGCAAGAAGAATTTCTGGCGCCGTTGCCGGGGAGGCTCACGCAAGCAAGTCAACTATACCAAGTACCCATCGCAATCCCTATCTCTCGCATTACATTATTTTCCATTTGCCTCTCGTTTTTCTCTCCCCCACTTCACCCTTGCCGTTTTATTCGCCCTCTCTTTCCCAATCTCCTCCTCTCTTTCCCGTTTGCCTTTTTCCCGTTGCCTTTCTGTTTGCTTGTGTGTTGGATTACTTGTTGCCATGACGCAAGATAATACCAAGTTGTGTGATTTCTCGAATACCAAAAATAATGATTTCCGTAGTACTCCGATTGCTCCTCTTAATAATGATGAGTCTTGTGAAATCAATACCGCTTTGCTGAATCTTGTTATGAAAGATCAATTCGCCGGACTTCCTAGTGAAGATGCCGCTACTCATCTAAACAATTTTGTTGATTTGTGTGATATGCAAAAGAAGAAAGATACGGATAACAATATTGTCAAATTGAAGTTATTTCCGTTTTCACTTAGAGATCGTGCTAAAGTTTGGTTTTCGTCTTTGCCTAAAAATAGTATTGATTCTTGGAACAAGTGCAAAGATGCTTTTATCTCTAAGTATTTTCCTCCTGCTAAGATCATCACTCTTAGGAACGATATCATGAATTTTAAACAACTTGATCATGAGCATGTTGCCCAATCTTGGGAAAGAATGAAATTAATGCTTCGCAATTGCCCTACTCATGGTTTGAATTTGTGGATGATCATACAAAATTTTTATGCCGGATTGCATTTTGCTTCTAGAGATCTTTTAGACTCGGCCGCGGGAGGCACGATTATGGAAATTACGTTAGGAGATGCTACAAAATTGCTTGATAATATTATGGCTAATTATTCTCAATGGCACACCGAAAGATCTTCTAGTAAAAAAGGGCATGCTATAGAAGAAATCAATGTTTTGAGTGAAAAGATGGATGAACTTATGAAGATGTTTGCTCCTAAAAATACTCCTCTTGATCCCAATGATATGCCTTTGTCTACTTTACTTGAGAATAATAATGAATCTATGGATGTGAATTTTGTTGGTAGGAATAGTTTTGGAAACAACACGTATAGAGGGAATTTTAATCCTAGGCCTTATCCTAGTAATTCTTCTAATAATTATGGAAATTCCTACAACAACTCTTATGGAAATTTTAATAAGATTCCCTCTGAATTTGAGAGTAGTGTTAAAGAGTTTATGAATTCACAACAGAATTTTAATGCTTTGCTTGAAGAGAAATTGCTTAAAGTTGATGATTTGGCTAGGAACGTTGATAGAATTTATCTTGAATTTGATTCTTTAAAGCTTAGATCTATTACTCCTAAGCATGATATCAATGAGTCCCTCAAAGCCATGAGAATTTCCATTGATGAGTGCAAGGAAAGAACCGCTAGGATGCGTGCTTCCAAAGATGCCTTTATTAAAGCGTGTTCTTCCGATTCCTATGAAAATCAAGATGAAGATCTAAAAGTTATTGATGTGTACCCCATCAAATCTTTGTTTAGCAATATGAATCTTGATGAAACTGAATATGATCCTCCTTTACCTAGAAGGCGTTCTAAGAATTCGGAGTTTCAAGATCTTGATGATGAATTTGATGAAAGTGGGATTGAAAGAAATAAAAACCTAGATGTTGCTAAACCCACTATTTTGGATCTCAAGGAATTTAATTATGAAAATTGCTCTTTGATTGGTTGTATTTCCGTGTTGCAATCCGTGCTAGATTCTCCTCATGCTTATAGTCAAAATAAGGCCTTTATCGAACACATTGTTGATGCCTTGATGCAATCTTATGAAGAAAAACTTGAGTTGAAAGTTTCTATCCCTAGAAAACTATATGATGAGTGGGAAACTACTATTAAAATTAAAATTAAAGATTATGAGTTTCATGCTTTGTGTGATTTGAGTGCTAGTGTCTCTACTATTCCCAAAACTTTATGTGATTTGCTAGATTTCCGTGATTTTGATGATTGCTCTCTAAACTTGCATCTTGCGGATTCCACTATTAAAAAGCCTATGGGAAGAATTAATGATGTTCTTATTGTTGCAAATAGGAGTTATGTGCCCATAGATTCTATCGTTCTTGATATAGATTGCAATCCTTCATGTCCTATTATTCTTGGTAGACCTTTCCTTAGAACGATTGGTGCAATTATTGATATGAAGGAGGGGAATATTAGATTCCAATTTCCCTTAAAGAAGGGCATGGAACACTTCCCTAGAAAGAAAATAAAATTACCATATAAATCTATCTTGAGAGCCACTTATGGATTGCCTACCAAAGATGGCAATACCTAGATCTATCCTTGCTTTTATGCCTAGCTAGGGGCGTTAAACGATAGCGCTTGTTGGGAGGCGACCCAATTTTATTTTGTGTTTTTTGTTTTTGCTTCTGTTTAGGAATAAATAGTCCATCTAGCTTCTGTTTGGATGTGTTTTTATCTTTTAATTAGTGTTTGTGCCAAGTAGAACCTATAGGATAACCTACGATGATAGTTGATTTGATTCTGCTGAAAAACAGAAACTTTGCGCGCACAAATATAATTTTGCTAAATCACATGAACGTGCTTTTGCATTGATTCTTTTTGCTTCTGTTCAATAAACAAAACTAGGACTTCCTATTTTGGTAGAATTTTTAGAGTTCCAGAAGTTTGCGTTAATTACAGATTGCTACAGACTGTTCTGTTTTTGACAGATTCTGTTTTACGTATGTTGTTTGCTTATTTTAATGAATCTATGGCTAGTAAAATAGTTTATAATCCATAGAGAAGTTGGAATATAGTAGGTTTAACACCAATATAAATAAAGAATGAGTTCATTACAGTACCTTGAAGTAGTCTTTTGTTTTCTTTCTCTAACGGAGTCACGACATTTCTGTTGAGTTTTGTGTTGTGAAGTTTTCAAGTTTTGGGTGAATTCTTTTGATGGATTATGGAACAAGGAGTGGAAAGAGCCTAAGCTTCGGGATGCCCATGGCACCCCCAAGATAATACAAGGACACCAAAAAGTCAAAGCTTGGGGATGCCCCGGAAGGCATCCCCTCTTTCGTCCACTTCCATCAGTAATTTACTTGGAGCTATATTTTTATTCAACACATGATAGGTGTTTTGCTTGGAGCGTCTTGTATTATTTGCGTCTTTGCTTGTTAGTTTACCACAATCATCCTTGCTGTACACACCTTTTGAGAGAGCCATACATGATTTGTAATTTGATAGAATACTCTATGTGCTTCACTTATATCTTTTGAGCTTGATAGTTTTGCTCATAGTGCGTCACTTATATCTTTTGAGCGTAATATTTTTTCTCTAGTGCTTCAATTAGATCTTTTAGAGCACGGAGATGGATTTGTTTTAAAGAAACTATTGATCTGTCATGCTTCACTTAGATTATTTTGAGAGTCATTAATAGCACGGTAGTTTGCTTAATGTTAATATACTTAGTGTTGAAGATATGTGAAACTTTCTTTTGAGTAAATTGAATACTAAGATAAGTTTGATGCTTGATAATTGTTTTGAGATATGGAGGTGATAATATCAAAGTCATGCTAGTTTGGTAATTGTGAATTTGAGAAAGGCTTGTGTTGAAGTTTGCAAGTCCCGTAGCATGCACGTATGGTTAAAGTTGTGTAACAAATTTGAAACATGAAGTGTACCTGGCTTGTGCATCCTTATGAGTGGCGGTCGGGGACGAGCGATGGTCTTTTCCTACCAATCTATCCCCCTAGGAGCATGCGCGTAGTACTTGAATTTTTGATGGCTTCTAAATTTTTGCAATAAGTATATGAGTTCTTTTGACTAATGTTGAGTCCATGGATTATACGCACTCTCACCTTTCCGCCTTTGCTAGCCTCTTCGGTACCGTGCATTGCCCTTTCTCACCTTGAGAGTTGGTGCAAACTTCGCCGGTGCATCCAAACCCCGTGATACGATACGCTCTATCACACATAAACCTCCTTATATCTTCCGCAAAACAGCCACCATACCTACCTATCATGACATTTCCATAGCCATTCCGAGATATATTGCCATGCAACTTCCATCATCATCATCATGACATACATTACTTTTGTCATATTGCCATCGCATGATCATGTAGTTGACATCGTATTTGTGGCAAAGCCACCATGCATTATTTTTCATACGTGTCACTCTTGATTCATTGCACCATCCTGGTACACCGCCGGAGGCATTCATATAGAGTCATACTTTATTCTAAGTATCGAGTTGTAATTGTTGAGTTGTAAGAAAAATAAAAGTGTGATGATCATCATTATTAGAGCATTGTCCCAAAGTGAGGAGAGGATGATGGAGACTATGATTCCCCCACAAGTCGGGATGAGACTCCGGAAGAAAAAAAGGGGAGGCCAAAAAAAAGAGAAAGGCCCAAATAAAAAAATGAGAGAAAAAGAGAGAAGGGACCCCGCGCGGCCCCTCGCGGCCGCCACCGCCGCCCAGCGGGTCCGCCTCTATGGCACTGACGACCGCGACCCCTCCCGCGCCGTCATCATGCTCAAGCACCGCCTGCGCATCGACACCGGCGTCAGCCGCGTTGAGGAGGTCGTGGAGCCCCTCGACCCCGCCTCGCCCTCACCTGCATCGACAACCCCGCCCGTCTCGGCGCGGTCGACTCCCCCATCGTCCGGCTCGTCTCCGATGAGTACGGCATTGGCGGGGACAAAGCGCCGTTTGTCTGCCTTAGCGGCTTCCGGAACACCCGCGGTATGTATGAGCTCGAGGAGGGCGAGGGGCAGGGGCTCGTGCTAGATCTCGACGAGACACACTTCGATTTCGGCACAAACTACGAGCTGGAGTGCAAGACCGCGGAGCCCGACCAGGCCAAGGAGGTCCTGGAGCGGCTGCTCACCGTGGCTGGGGTGCCGTATGAGTACTGCCGGAGCAATAAGTTCGCGTGCTTCATGGCCGGGAAGCTGCTTCCGTGACTAGGTTTGTGGTTGGTCTTTACCGTGTCCCAAATGATGATTAAACCGTGGTTGCTATAAAACTTGTGTTTCATTAGCACTTTCTTGCGACAATATGCTTGTTCTGTGGCGAGTGATTTCAAAGCTCACAAATGTAATGTTTAGTTCTGTTACATTCTGGTATTTGATAACTTTCATCCAAGAATACTATATTGGGTGGCAGCATAGCAACACAAGGGTTTGCATTTCAATCCTCGTAAAAAACTTGTCCTGGAGAATGATCCGACAACCGCTGGGAAGAAGCCGGGGCTGGTATGTCTGGTTGGGGAGAGGACTAAATTTCATCTCTCGTGTCCATTTATATACAGGACATGCAATCTACTCCCTTTGTTTCTAAATATAAACCTTTTTTACAGATTTCAATATGGACTACATTCGGATGTATATAGACGTATTTTAGTGTGTAGTTTCACTCATTTTGCTTTGTATGTAGTCCACATTAGAATATCTAAAAGGGCTTATATTTAGGAACGGAGGGAGTAGCTAGGAACAAACTGAATTTCATATGTCCGCCACACGGTTATGGGCAATGAGCCTGTTATTGCAGTCTCACCACACCACATCTTGTTCTGCTCTCTGGTGCAGATGGGCATCCTTAGATTCACCACCTCCCTGATGAGCTGCTTCTTATCTTAACCCACCTCCTTGATGAGCTGCTTCTTGGTCTCAGGCATACACGGTCATCGTTGGTATCTAAGTTGCCACCTGACAAATCTGTTCTTATTTCTTATTAGGTACCTGAAAGGCTGAACCTGATCTTTGATGAACTGGAAGGCCAAGAGACCAAGGTATGCCTGAGTTATAGCTTGATTCCTTACCATATAATTGCTGAAACATGCAGCGACACATGATTAACCTTTGTACTTTATACTTTGCTAAAACATTTAGGACTCGAGTGGGCGACTCCAAGAATGGGTACTCCTGAAACTTTAGCTAGTGTCCATGTTGATGGTGTTTTTGGGAACAGGGGAGGGCATGTGTTATTGTTCAAACCAGGCGCCTGATTTTTTTTAATATTTAGCCAGTGACCACATTGCTGCCCTAAGCGATGAACAGGGGAGGGCGTCTGGTATTGCAGTTAACTATGTGTCTTCTGGTCATCATAGTGATTGGTAGATTAAAACCGTAAGCCACCTCTGAATTCATATCGAAGGTAGTTCACCAAGATCTGCGGTTTTTATTTGCATTTTATAAGTTTTAGTATTTCAGGTTACTGCTTTAAATACCTAATTATGGTTTCATCTTCCCTTTTTGGTGCCAGTCATGCGAGCTGGTCTTTTTCTGCTTGGATCTCCAGGTTGCGGGAAAACACTAATGACAATTTATTTTGAGATTGCCATATTCTTTCTATCTAATTTGTGATCTGTATAAACTGTACAATGTTTCCTTTTCTGGAACTTTAGGGGCCTGATCAATTGAACAAGTATATTGGGGAGAGTGAATCAGAAGTAAGGAAAATATGAACCCATGCAAGCACTAACTCACCATACATCCTATTTTGTTGAGGTAAATTTTTATGTTTTGCTGATTGCGTGTTATTCTTTCGGGAACACTTGGTAGTTACTTTGTACAATTATGAATGTGTGGTACATCTGTCATGTGATTTATGAATGTGCAATGCGTGGAATTAAATTGTTTGACCATGCCTTCCTTGTTTAGGTAAAACTAAGTAGTTGTGGCAGCTTTGGATGAGAGAACCCAATTCCTGGTAAATTGGACACCATCAATGAGTTCGTCGAGTTTGATTGAACTCTCACACTTTGAACATGCTCTATTTAAAGCAAAGCCATCCCTGTCATAACAGGAACAGTAAAATGCCAACACATATATGATTGATGTTATGGCAGTATACTTGACTTTGGGGATGACGAGATCGACGGAAGCAACAGGAGCCCACGACTCATGAGTTCAGCGGCGTCTGCATGCCCTACATGTAGTTGTGCACCTCCTCCTCCTGTTTTCTTGCACGTGATCAATGGTTTCAGATCTCTATTTATCACGGATTAGAATATATATTCTGTAACAATGCTTTCCTACACATTTGGTGGATTATTGCATTTGTATTTTTTTATTGTTATCATCTACTCCCTCCGTTCCGAATTACTTGTCACAGGTATGGATGTATCTAGATGTATTTTAGTTTTAGATACATCCATTTCTGCGACGAGTAATTTGGAATTGAGGGAGTAGAAGATTATATTCTGTATGAATGCTTTTAACAATGCTTCGTCAGGCTATTCCCGCATATGCTGCTGTTCATGCCGTCCCCCCAGTGCTTAGCATCATCGACAACAAGTTCAGCATCGTACGACAAGGTGTCATGCAGGGACAACCTCCGTCGACCTGTCATTGAACTTCAGTATGCGTGCTTTGTTCTCTGAAACTGAATTCAGACTTTGAGTACTACTTTTATTTGAAAAAAATATGTGCGTGATTCCACAACTTATGCCAAAATGCATAGCATAGCTTGGTATACACGAATTGCAATCTGAACGTTTTTCTCTGTGTCGTCGTCCTGCTTTCTGGTTCTTTGTTATCTGTCATCTTATATCTCCGCTTTCTGCTTTCTGGTGCCTAAACCGAACCGTCGAATCTATAAATCTGTACCAGTACCAGTTTGAACCAGGGGATGGTTGGTTGTTTATGTGTGCTGTTATTGAGTTCATTCTGCTCTCTAGCTCATTGAATTTTTGGATGTCAATCAACAAGCTTCCCCTGACTGACTGATTGGTTGATTGATATTTGGCCGGTGCTAGCTTGTGTCTTGTGTCGGGCGAGGGAGAGGGACGATGTGCATACGGGGTTGCAGTGCAGAGGCGCCGGTGGTTTCAAGTTGCAGGGCCGGGAGGTGAGGGAGCACAACGACAACAACACTACATCTCCCTTCTCTCTGTTATCTCTCTTTGTACTGAATTGTCCCCTCTTTGTTGCAGAAATTTCACGGCAACCAGGAGTAACAATATTTTTGGTTACATGGGAATACGATGATGTTCTGGTAACGTGGAACATGCTGAGATTTGGACTTCAATCCTTGATTGTGCACGGGTATGCATGCTTCACACCCATGCTGCAAACAGATTTTCATTTTCGAAGAAACTAATAATACTATAACTACAAAATTCATGTTGCAGATTTATGCTCCATGTAGTATACTGGCCCATTATAGCTTTATTCAGTTCACTGTTTGCACCATCATGTTCTGGAGTTTGAAATGTACTCCCTTTTTTTGTAGGGATTTCCGAAACGAGTAGAAGACTAATAACTTCTACGACATCAAAGATCTCTGAGATTTTAGAGTATGCACCATATTGATTTACTTATCGATTTATTCACACGTATATTGAGTTCATGATGGAAATATATATGAGTATTTTCATTGTATGGAATTTTTTTAATTACTACCAGATGGAATTTGGGAATTAGTCTTACAAAGCTTCCAAAATCACTAAAGTTATACAGCTACTACAAAACTGGTTAAAATCAGCGATGTTCTATAATATCTACATGACTGATTACAACACTGCTCATGTGATTTGGTACTTTACTATATGGTAGCTTGTTTTACCCCTGAGGCAAGCTAATGATTGGGAACTTATAGTGCCAAACTGACCGACATATTCTGTCAAACATTTTGTTGCAGTATTTAGGATCAGCATGGAAGCTGAATTTGTCACCTGATGTTGTTTAATTGTGTGCTACTAAATTCATTGGTTGCCAAGCCTTAAAACTATTTGTAATAGCATACCTTGTTTGCAACATCATTGGCTTGTTTAGAATGAAACTGAAGAACTGAAGTACTGAACAAAACAATACAGAAGTTAGTAAAAAGTGTTTAAGAGGAATTTTTGGTCTGTACTAATAAAATCTTGTGGTCATTCGTTTTGACCTGATCCAAGGCAAGGCCTATCAGTGTTAACTCCCAGGCTGTAAAAATCGAATTGATGATTGCATACTCTCGTGTGGATTTTTTATGTGCATGCACGACAACCATTCATTTGTGCCTTTCATCATCAGATCAAACGACAAGTTTATTGCTGATTAATTTGAGGTTTCTCTTAGAGTATAAGTCTATTTGTATTGTAATCTATCTCTATTAGTCTAGTCTTGGAGCCCAAGCTTTGTAATCTATATAAACAGCCCTTGAGGCCCCGATCAATACAACAATTACTTCTCCAATATCTCAATCTATCATGGTATCCGACGCCTAGGTTTTCCGCACCTAGTATGGCTCCGCCACCCGCGCCGCCGCCCCGGCCGATTCGGCCCCTCTACTCCATGGCCGAGTTCCGTGCCACCGGTGCCCCATCCTCTACCTCCTCCTCTACAACTACCCAAACACCACCCCCTCCAAACCCTATGTTCTCCCTAGCCGACACCATTGCCGACGTCTCTCCCTTCATACCAATCTCATTAGACCTCGGCATCCACAACTACTACCATTGGCGCCACCTCTTCATCATCCATCTCGGGCGCTGCGGCCTATGCCACCACATTGATCCCTCCTACCAGACACAGCCCGCTGATCCTCGCTGGGTGAAAGATGATCTCGCCATCATCCAGTGGATTTACACACGCATCTCCACGGAGCTTTTCAATCTGGTGTCCGACGATGACGCCACAGCCGCCGATCTCTGGGCTTCCCTTCAACAACTGTTTCAGGACAACTCTGACGCGCGAATCAACGTGCTCAACACCGAGCTACGCACAACCATGCAGGAAGATGTCCCAGTCTCCATCTTCTGCCAGCGAATGAAGGCTATTGGCGATGAACTCCGTGAACTTGGTGATCACGTCGAGGATCGCACTCTCATCAACGCTCTCCTCCAAGGTCTCGGCGATCAATTCGAGAAGCAGCAATCCTTCATCCCCATGCTCAAGCCGTACCCCACCTTCAAGGAGGTCCGCTCGATCCTCCAGCAAGAAGAGAAGAACCAGGCTCGCAAGGCGCAACGGGCGCCACAGGTGTTTCATGCTGCCGCGCCCTCTTCTGCAGCTCCCACGCCTGGGCTGCCGCGGCAACCGACTGCCCCTCCAACTCCTGCTATGGCCGCCGCAACACCACCACCAGGCTGGCGCCCGAGCCCCAACTACAAGGGCAAGAATCCTGTCTACCGGCCTCCTGCATCTCGCCCTGCCAGACCTGCACCAGCCTCGTCATCCACCGCTCCCGCGCCACCAGCTCCGTCGCCATGGCCTCCTCAGCATGATCCTTGGACTGGCCTCGTCCAAGCTTGGTCGATGCCATGGTCGGCCCCCTCGCCGTATGGTGCCCCTCCTGCGTACACGAGCACGTGGAGCCCCGGTCTTCATCCAGCCACAGGCTCTCCGGGACTCCTTGGACCCAGGCCGCCGGCGCACGTCTACACCGCCACTCCTACCCCGCCTACCAACATGCCAGGACCACCGTCGCCCTACAACAACATGCCGGCCTTCTACGGCAACATGCAGGCCCCAATCGCATACTACCCATCCGCTATCCCCTACGTCAACATGCAAGCTCCTGGCCCCTCTGCTCCTCCCCAACAGCCGGCTTGGGACCAAGCCGCCTTCATCAACGCCATGAACAATTTTGTCCTCAACGACGCAGGTACGGATTGGATTTTCGATTCTGGTGCATCAATGCATATGTCTTCAAATATGAATTTATTGTCAGCTTGTTTTCCTTCTGCTTTTTCCACTATCACCATTGGCGATGGCTCTGCCATCCCTGTTTCATGCACCGGTCACTCTTACATCCCTTCCTCTCATGCTAATTTTCTTCTACGCAATATTTTTGTGGTTCCTTCCATCATCAAAAATCTTATTTCTGTTAGACAATTTTGCATTGACAACAAAGTTATCCTGGCCTTTGACCCTTTTGGTTTGTTTGTGAAAGATCTGACAACGGGGGCGGTCCTCGCTCGGTACAATAGCACGGGCGATCTTTATCCTCTTCATGGCGCGCCCACATCCACCTCTCGTGCCATGCTCGCATCCGTTGATCTATGGCATCGTCGTCTCGGTCACCCCAGCAAAAACACTTTGACGTCTTTACTCCAAGAATTTTGTATCTCTAGTTCTAGCAGTCCTCATAATCCCTCTCTCTGTAATGCATGTCAATGTGGCAAACATGTTAGATTACCTTTTGGAACCTCTACTACCATTAGTACTTTTTCTTTTGAGTTACTTCACTGTGATTTATGGACCTCTCCAGTCCCTAGTGTTTTTGGTTATAAATATTATCTTGTGATCTTGGATGATTATTCTCACTATACTTGGACCTTTCCTCTTCGCGCTAAATCTGAAGTACCTGCAATTAATCTTTCTCAACTTTCGACAATATGTAATCACACACTTTGGCTTGCCAATTCGATTTATTCAATGTGATAACGGTTGTGAATTTGATAACACCCAAAACCGCACCTTCTTTCTCTCTCAAGGCATTCTTCTTCGTTTTTCATGCCCTTATACATCTTCTCAAAATGGTAAAGCTGAACGCTGTCTTCGCTCTATTAATGATGTTCTTCGCACATTGCTTTTACAAGCTTCTCTTCCTTCCCGTTTTTGGGTTGAAGCCCTTCGCACTGCCACACTACTTCTTAATATTCGACCAACTAAAACTTGCCCTCTTTATTCGCCTTTCCAATCTCTTTTTCTGTCCCACCCTGACTATTCTTTTCGTCGTGTTTTTGGCCGTCTATGCTTTCCCAACATCGCCTCTACCACCTCTAACAAACTAGAACCATGCTCACTACCTTGCATTCACCTTGGTCTTTCTGATGATCACAAAGGATATCGTTGTTTCAATCCATCTTCTGGTCGTATCATTCTATCTCGTCATGTCACATTCGATGAAAATAATTTTCCTTTTTCTGTCACTACAACCACAACACCAATTCCACCACAATCCACCACCACCAAAACCCCTTCCCTCGTTCGTCCTTCGGTCATCTCTGCTGCCATGGAATCTTGTTCCGTCTCTCAGCCGAAATCGCCCACTGTCAGCCACCCTCCTGCCCCGTCCCCCACCTCTCCCGCAACTGCATCCTCTACCCCAGCCGTCTTTCCCTCACCACATCCTACCACGGCAACTACCTCGACACCCACCACCTCTGATTCTTCTTCCTCACCGTCTTCTTCAACCGAAAACCCACTGCCACCCAATGACGTTCTTATACCACCGCTCACCAATGATCATGTCATGTGCACCCGTGGAAAACGAGGATTTCTTCTCCCCACCAAACGTCTCAATCTTACCGCCACCCCAACCATCTCTCCTATTCCAACCAGTTATAAGTGAGCTCTTCTTGACCCTCTCTGGCTTTCCGCTATGCGCGATGAATTTGAAGCTCTTCAGCAAAATAATACATGGACTCTTGTTCCCAAACCTCCTGGTGTTAACATTGTTTCTGGCAAATGGGTTTTTCGTCATAAATTCCATTCCGATGGCACTCTCGCTCGTTACAAAGCTCGTTGGGTGTGTCGTGGTTTCTCCCAGCAGCATGGTATTGACTTTGATGAGACTTTTTCTCCTGTTGTTAAACCAAGCACTATTCGTGTTGTTCTTAGTCTTGCTGTTTCCTCTTCTTGGCCTATTCATCAACTTGATGTTAAAAATGCTTTTCTTCATGGCATTCTCAATGAAACTGTTTATTGTCAGCAACCCTCTGGTTTTGAGAATCCCTACTCTCCAAATTTTGTTTGTCTCCTCCACAAATCTCTTTATGGCCTTAAACAAGCTCCTCGTGCATGGTTTCAATGCTTTGCTACTTTTATTCAAACCATAGGCTTTATTCCCTCCAAATCTGATTCTTCTCTCTTTGTTTATCAGTCTCCTACTCACACTGCCCACCTCTTGCTTTATGTTGATGATATCATTCTCACGGCTAGTTCTAATTCTTTTCTTCAACATACCATCTCTTCTCTCAATCGGGAGTTTTCCATGACAGATCTTGGTCCTCTTCATCATTTTCTAGGTATTCATGTTTCTCGCACAAAATCTTCCCTCTTTCTTTCTCAACGGTCATACATTTTGGACTTGCTTTCTCGTTCTGGTATGTCTGATTGTCAACCCTCTCATACTCCAGCCGACGTTGGTGCTAAACTGTCGGCTGATGGTGATCCTCTTTTTGATCCTACTTTATATCGTAGCATCACTGGCGCTCTTTAATATGCCACTCTTACTCATCCTGAAATCTCCTATTTTGTTCAGCAAGCATGTCTCTTTATGCATGATCCTCGTGCTCCTCATCTGGCTCATGTCAGACGCATTCTCCACTATTTAAAAGGCACTCTTGATCACGGTCTCCTTATTAATTCTTCTTCACCTACAGGCTTGACAGTTTGTTCTGATGCAGACTGGGCAGGTTGTCCAGATACTCAACGATCTACATCCGGATTTTGCGTTTATTTGGGTGATAATCTTGTTTCTTGATGTTCTAAAAGGCAGGTAACAGTTTCCAGGTCTTCTGCTGAGGCTGAGTATAGGGCGGTTGCTCACGCTGTGGCCGAGGCGGTGTGGCTACGACAGCTTCTCGTTGAACTTCATCGTTCGCTCTCACGTGCTACCATTGTTTACTGTGATAATATCTCTGCAGTCTACATGGCCTCCAATCCAGTTCAACATCGTCGCACAAAGCACATTGAGATTGACATTCACTTTGTTCGTGAAAAGGTGGCTCTTGGCGAGGTTCGCGTTCTTCATGTTCCTACAAGTGCCCAATTTGCAAACATTTTTACCAAAGGACTCCCGACTGCATCGTTCACCGACATGCGCTCCAGTCTCAACATTGTTTCACCTGACGTTGAGACTGCGGGGGGATCTTAGAGTATAAGTCTATTCGTATTGTAATCTATCTCTATTAGTCTAGTCTTGGAGCCCAAGATTTGTAATCTATATAAATAGCCCTTGAGGCCCCGATCAATACAACAATTACTTCTCCAATATCTCAACCTATCGGTTTCTATTTTGGAATGAAATTTTCTGAATTTTTGCTATCCCGCTGGTCCTTACTAATTCAGTATATACTAGAATTTGAAGTTGTGATCATCCATTGTTCTACTGTGGATAAATGATTGCAGTTGCAGGGCCGCCGCCGTTGCTGAACACAAACGGGGCTCGGAGCAGGCCAAACTCCGAGGTGGACCGGGCAACGGATCGTGGAAAGGCGCCCAAGGATTTTTTTTGCTTCTGTTGATTATGCCATCCAATTGGTTTAGACTTTTCACCATTGCTAATTACTAGGGGAGTATGGGTGCCGGTCCTGGTAAGTGGCCTGCATGCTACGCTCTTGCCAAATAATTTGCAACCATGCTTGCACTGAATTTTTATTTATTTCCCGCTGTACCTTACAACAACTTCGTGATATAGCACTGCTTTGCACTAGCATGCACCTGCAGATAGAATATGGAAAATGACTGTCATTCAGAATTACTTCCAAGCTGCATCGTCTATCTGAATGTCAGCCCGAAACCACTGGCTGGCACACATAAAATTTTGGAAGTAGTATGTAGTCCTCCTTCTTTGAGCCAAAATTTATGTCTATGATTGATGAATCAATATAATCTTTTTGTTCAAGCTGGATCCAATAGAACATGGCTTTGGTGGTAATTCCCAGTACATGCAGAATTTCTATCCTTCTATATGTGTACTGAAACTATTTAAGGTCACTATGTAGTAAATTCATCATACTATATGTCCACGGAAACCACTTAAGGTCCAAAGTGACAAGTAGAACCACATGCATCGTTTTGGGTAGTCTAACTTGACTCTATTACTTTTATCTCATAAATCTATTATCGGTGCTTTTTTTACATGGAATATATTCTGGAGCGGTTGATGGTGTTAGAGATGCATTTATATATGGGATAATTGCATTAGCTATTTCATACGATTGGCATGCAAGGATTTTTCTTCTTTAGTATAACTCTCTATATTTTTATTGTTTCTTTTATTGTTTCCAGAATGCATTTCCACAATAGAGATGGGAAATGGATACATCAGTGTCGTCCTTCAGTGAGCAGCCGAGGAGGAGCTCCTCCATGCTGATGAGGTGGAAGACAGATATCCTGTCCGCGACGCCCGGTTCTGGCCTCATATACATGTAAGTACCCGTTCGTTCATTAATAGAGAGCATATAAGAAAGTGTGCCGTCTGAATTTGGACCATGCCATGCACAAGACTATTCAGATTGTTTTCTTGAGGAAAGTGAGTATTCAAGTTGGTTAGATGAAAGTGTGTCACCATTTTTTCATGAAAAATAATTTCATAATACCATATTGCAGTGACTTCCTATGTCATTAGCAAATGCAGTGGAGAAGAAGCCGGTTCACCACATGATCATTTATTTTGTTATTGTTTTTTTACTATTCCCTGTTGCATGTATAATCCAAAAAAATAAAACTCCTCCTTTCGGCCCATACTAGGAGTCTGGAAGTGATACTTTTGTGAGGAGTGCTGGAACTTGACTAGATCAAGCGAGACAGAGAATCATGGATGAAAGAAAGAGATCAGAACAGGGACTCACTCCTGACGACCTCATACATACATGTGTAAGAGATTGTCACCTCATACATATCCCTTGTAGCTATATAGGGCTCCTTTCATATTCTAGGAAATTTTAAAATTATATTTTACTAGGGATGTAAGTATCAGATGCAAGATATGTGATCTAGAGATTTTAGACTTTCAGGTTCCAACCATCAGTTGTCTTCCTTGAACATTTCTTTAATTTTGTAGGGCAATTTGTTTTTTTAATCCTTGAAGCGCCATTCAGAACATATGATCGTGGTTGTCAAATTCCTGTGAAATACATACCTTTGATCTCAGTTTTATAGGGAAATTAACATGATCTCATTTTTATCATGCTGACAATATATTATGTTATACCTTTGATTTTGGTAATGGTATGTTCCCATGATTGCTGTCATTTTTTGTTGTCCTACATGTGTCCGTGCGTTGGGATAGTATGAAGAAAAGTTGCAGCTATCCATACATCATTATTTATGGCAGAAGAGAAATCTACTGAATCACAGTCACATTTCCTAAAACTCTCGAATTCCAACTTAGCGGTGTTGATGACCATGATGAAACTGTGAAATATTAAGCGGTACTTTTCCATTGATTTTTTTCATTCTCATCGTATCATTGATGTGACTGTGTGACTCAAGTTTTGATTTCTCCATCACCTTTTAAGTTCAAAGTAGTATTCAGCAAGTTGTTGTGTCGAATATAAATCTCTGGAACACTTGCTACATAAAGGTTGAATTATATCATCAATAATGCCAATGCTTCTGGCTGCTGTTGCTGGCTCCTAACAGCAAAATCAAGTCTAGAAACATGTATGGTAATGGTGTAACAAAAAAATCGAGAGAGGTTTTGAGTATGCTTTCTTAGCTATGACACTTTGATTTAGCTTAATTTGCTAGGAAACCAGAACTAGCACTCTACGAGTGAAATAATTTATTTATTTATCTATAATTTTTGATTGCTCCATGCTACTTTATCTACTGTTTTAGACAATATTGGGCTTTATTATCCACTTTATATTATTTTTGGGACTAACCTATTAACCGGAGGGCCAACCCAGATTTGCTGTTTTATGCCTATTTCAGTGTTTTGAGGAAAAGGAATATCAGACGGAGTCAAAACGGAACGAAATCAACTGGAGAAGTTATTTTTGGAAGGAAAGCCACCCAATGGACTTGGAGTGCATGTCAGGAAAGAAGGGAGGTGCTCACGAGGGTGCCCCCCCGGGCGCGCCACCTGCCTCGTGGCCCCCCCTTCGGTCCACCGACGTATTTCTTTCACCCATATATACCTACGTACCCTAAAACTTCTAGAACAGAAGATAGATCGGGAGTTCCGCCGCCGCAAGCCTATGTAGCCACCAAAAACCTCTCGGGAGCCCTTCCCGGCACCCTGCCGAAGGGGGGATCCTTCACCGGTGGCCATCTTCATCATCTTGGCGCTATCCATGACGAGGAGGGAGTAGTTCACCCTCGGGGCTAAGGGTATGTACCAGTAGCTATCTGTTTGATCTCTCTGTCTCTCTCTCTCTCTCATGTTCTCTCTCGTGTTCCCTCAATGGCACGATGTTGATGTATCCCGAGCTTTGCTATTGTAGTTGGATCTTATGATGTTTCTCCCCCTCTACTCTCTTGTGATGAATTGAGTTTCCCCTTTGAAGTTATCTTATCGGATTGAGTCTTTTATGAGAACACTTGATGTATGTCTTGCCGTGATTATCTGTGGTGACAATGGGATATCATGTGCCACTTGATGTATGTTTTGGTGATCAACTTGCGGGTTTCGTGACATTGGGAACCTATGCATAGGGGTTGGCACACGTTCTTGACTCTCTGGTAGAAACTTTGCGGCACTCTTTGAAGTACTTTGTGTTGGTTGGATGAATCTGAGATTGTGTGATGCATATCGTATAATCATGCCCACGGATACTTGAGGTGACAATGGAGTATCTAGGTGACATTAGGGTTTTGGCTGATTTGTATCTTAAGGTGTTATTCTAGTACGAACTCTTTTATAGATTGATCCGAAAGAATAACTTTGAGGTGGTTTCGTACCCTACCATAATCTCTATGTTTGTTTTCCGCTATTAGTGGCTTTGGAGTGACTCTTTGTTGCATGTTGAGGGCTTGTTATTTGATCTATCTATGTTATTATTGTTGAGAGAACTTGCACTAGTGAAAGTATGAACCCTAGGCCTTGTTTCCTATCATTGCAATACCATTTACGCTCACCTATCATTAGTTACCTTGCTGTTTTTATTATTTCAGATTACAAAAACCTATATCTACTATCTATTTTGCACTTGTATCACCATCTCTTCGCCGAACTAGTGCACCTATACAATTTACCATTGTATTGGGTGTGTTGGGGACACAAGAGACTCTTTGTTATTTGGTTGCAGGGTTGCTTGAGAGAGACCATCTTCATCCTACGCCTCCTATGGATTGATAAACCTTAGGTCATCCACTTGAGGGATATTTGCTACTGTCCTACAAACCTGTGCACTTGCAAGCCCAACAATGTCTACAAGTAGAAGGTTGTGTAGTAGACATCAAGCTCTTTTCTGGCGCCGTTGCCGGGGAGGCTAGGTAAAAGGGCGCTCACTCACACCCCGTCAACTAAGCTCTTTTCTGGCGCCGTTGCCGGGGAGGTGAGTGCTTGAAGGTATATCTTTAGATCTTGCAATCGAATCTTATTGTTTCTTGTTTTATCACTAGTTTAGTTTATAAAAGAAAACTACAAAAAAAATGGAGTTAAGTTTGTCTCATACGCTTTGTCTTTTTAATATCTTTCGTGAGAAAGATGGAAAGGAAAATTGTGCTCAAGTGCTAGAAGAAGAATTACATAGAATGCTTGGCATGAAATATTTGAATGATGAGCATGATTGCAATGCTGGTAGTACGAATTCTTTGAATATGCATGATGCTAATGATATGCAAAGCCACAAGCTTGGGGAAGCTATGTTTGACGAAGATGATATTTTTTGTCCCCCAAGCTTTGATGAGCAAATTTACTATGATGAAAGCATGCCTCCTATCTATGATGATT
The DNA here is from genome assembly GCA_021437245.1 of Aegilops speltoides. Taxonomy (NCBI): domain Eukaryota; kingdom Viridiplantae; phylum Streptophyta; class Magnoliopsida; order Poales; family Poaceae; genus Aegilops; species Aegilops speltoides. Next base: position 511,472,969 of record CM038147.1, read on the forward strand.
ATTGTGATGACACGTATGCTTTAAAGAATAATGATAACCATGAAACTTGTCATCTCGATCTTAATTTTCAATCACATGATAGTTATTTTGTTGAGTTTGCTCCCACTATTATTCATGAGAAGAATTTTGCTTATGTGGAGAGTAGTAAATTTTCTATGCAAGTAGATCATGAAAAGAATGCTTTAGGTGCTGGTTACATTGTTGAATTCATTCATGATGCTACTGAAAATTATTATGAGGGAGGAACATATGCTTGTAGGAATTGCAATAATATCAAGTTTCCTCTCTATGTGTTTAAAATCTTGAAGCTATGCTTGTTTTACCTTCCTATGCTTGTTGATTATTGCTCCCATAAGTTGTTTGCTCACAAAATCCCTATGCATAGGAAGTGGGTTAGACTTAAATGTTCTAGTCATATGCTTCATGATGCTCCCGCTATGTTTCAATTCTTATCTTTTATGTGAGCATCATTGTCATCATCATGCCTAGCTAGAAAAGCATTAAAGAAAAGCGCTTGTTGGGAGACAAACCAATATTTATCCTTACTGTTTTTGTGTGTCCACATGATTATGCTACTGTAGTAATCATGTTTTATAGCTCTTGTTTCAATAAAGTGCCAAGTAAGACCTTTAGGATAGCTTAACGGTGATAGTTGTGTTGATCCTGCTGAAAATCAGAAACTTTTGCACCCAGTAATTTAGTTTTGTTAATTCACAGAAATGTGCTTCTGATCTGATTCTTTCTGCTCTTGATTGGTACACAAATTTCTTAGGACTTCCTAATTTTATAGAATTTGTGGAGTTCCAAAAGTATACGTTTGATACAGATTACTATAGGTTGTTCTGTTTTTGACAGATTCTGTTTTATATGTGTTGTTTGCTTGTTTTGATGAATCTATGAATAGTATCGGAGGGTATGAACCATAGATAAGTTTGAATAAAGTAGATATTACACCATTATGAATTTATAATGAGTTCATTACAGTACCTAAGTTGTGGTTTTATTTTCTTATACTAACGGAGCTTACGAGTTTTCTGTTGAGTTTTGTGTTGTGGAGTTTTCAAGTTTTGGGTAAAGATTCGATGGACTATGCAATAAGGAGTGGCAAAGAGACTAAGCTTGGGGATGCCCATGGCACCCCAAGATATTCAAGGATAACCAAGAGCCTAAGCTTGGGGATGCCCCGGAAGGCATCCCCTCCTTCGTCTTCGTTCATCGGTAACTTTACTTAGAGCTATACTTTTATTCACCACATGATATGTGTTTTGCTTGGAGGGTCATTTTATTTTGTTAGTATTAGCTTGCTGTTATTTAGAATAATTTTTTGCATCTTTAGTTTCAATAAAGAAGTCAAGGATAGCCTTTGCCATGCTTATTTTGCTAGTATACATGTGGCTGTTTGAAAACAGAAAGTTTACCGCTGTTGCAAAAATTCCCTAGAAAATTCAGAGAGCGGTATAATGTTGAATCCTTTTGCATGTTGAGCTCTGATAAATTTATTACAGTGGGAATTTTAGTTCATAATTTTTGGAGTTAGGGAAGTATGATGAATCTTGCATTCTTTACAGACTATACTGTTTTGGCAGATTGCTGTTATGATTGCATTGTTTGCATATGTTTGCTTGTTTAATGATTCTATTTGAAGATAGGAGTATTAAATATGCAGAGGCATTTAGTATGCAATGTTCAATAATAATTTTAGTGATTTGTTATAGTAGAAAATGATAAGGTTTTGCATTGGTTTATACTAACCTATCTCACGAGTTCTTGTTGAGTTTGGTGTGGATGAAGCTTTTGATAAAAAGAGAAACCATGGTATGAGAGGAATTAAGGAGACACAAAAGTTCAAGCTTGGGGATGCCCAAGGCACCCCAAGATAATATTTCAAGAAGTCTCAAGCATCTAAGCTTGGGAATGCCCCGGTAGGCATCCCACCTTTCTTCTTCAACAACTATCGGTTAGTATCGGTTGAGCCTAAGTTTTTGCTTCTTCACTTGAGTTGTGCTATCCTTGCAATGTAGTTTTCTTTAGATTTGCTTACTGTTTGAATAAAGTATCAAGATCTGAAATTATTAATTGGGAGAGTCTTCACATAGTTGCATAATTATTCGACTACTCATTGATCTTCACTTGTATCTTTCGGAGTAGTTTTTGTTATTGCTCTAGTACTTCACTTATATCTTTTAGAGCATGGTGGTTGTCGGTGTCAAAACCGGCGGATCTCGGGTAGGGGGTCCCGAACTGTGAGTCTAGGCGGATGGTAACAGGAGACAAGGGACACGATGTTTTTACCCAGGTTCGGGCCCTCTCGATGGAGGTAAAACCCTACTCCTGCTTGATTGATATTGATGATGTGGGTAGTACAAGAGTAGATCTACCACGAGATCAGAGAGGCTAAACCCTAGAAGCTAGCCTCACTAGTGGAAAAACAGGCTTTCCGTCCAGCCCATAAGTCGCGAAGCTGTAGGAACCGCGACCAATGGGACCTTTAGTCATGATTTCGAGGTGAACGCGACCAAAGCCTCGGCCCTGGCGCTCGGTGGCGGTGGTGCACGTGAGGGCTTTAGTCGCGGTTGGCAGTGCCAACCGCGACTAAAGGTTTCGGCACCTTTTAGTCACGGTTTGCTGTGCCAACCGCGACTAAAGCCCTCCCTATATATACCCATCCAGCAGCCAACACTTAGCCATTTGGAGCCATTCTCTTCACAAGTGGGTGTAGGTTTGCTTTTGGTTCCTCTTATGCACATAAGGTGTTTGATGAAATGCCCCAAGAGCATGAAACAAACATGACATGAAGTGTTGGAGCCACACTCTTCGATCGCGGTTAGCAACTTGATGAACCTTTGATGTGTCAATATGCATGTGTGTAGTTCATAACAAATGCATGATGGTTAATTATATATTTTATATTATAATAATGCAGATGAATCGGCAATGGATGTCTGATAACCGACTCTCCGCGAGTTCACTACGGGTTTGAAAGATTTCCTCGTAGTGGCTAATGCGAACAAGCGGGGGTTTTGTTATCTGTCCATGTGTTATCTGTAAGAATGAGAAGGGTTACTCTTCCTCAAGAGTTGTTCACATGCATCCGCTTGAAGGGTTTCATGCCAAGCTATAATTGTTGGACCAAGCATGGAGAAAGAGGGTTATAATGGAAGAAGATGAAGAAGGGATGATTTCATCGATGAAAGCTATCTTGCTCATTTCGGTGATACTTTCATGGAGGATTTGAAGGTGAAGGGAAGGTGAAGAAGAGGCACGTGATGATCCCGTTGATGATCTTGGTCGGACCATTGCGATGCGGAGACGCTTCTGAAACCGAAAAGGAGAGGGAGAATTTGGATCGCATGTTAGAGGATCACGTAAAGGCGCTGTACCGGATGCGATGATGGTCTGAAAAAGCTGGGCTGCACAATCGGATTTGCTGAAATGGAAGGCAGAGGCAGGTGTAGCTGACTCGGCATTTGAAAACTTGCTGAAAATGTTGAAGAATATGTTTCCAAAGGATAACGAGTTGCCCGCCAAGACGCGTCTGAAGCAAAGAAGGTTATCGCCCTCTAGGTTTAGAGGTTTCGAAGATACATGCATGCATCAACGATCGCATCCTCTACCATGTGAATACGAGAATTTGAATGAATGCCGGTATGCATTGCATTGCGTTATAAGATCGAGTCGATGACCCGGTGACGATGTTGAGGGCGAAACCCGGAAGAGGGTTCCGCCAAGGTGATGTGGTATGCTCCTATAATACCACGGTTGAAACGTCTGTTCATGAACAAAAAGCATGCCAAGTTGTTGCGATGGCACAAAGAGAAACGTAAGTCGGACGGGAGTTGAGACACACCGCAGATGGAACGCAATGGAGAAAGATCGACGGATGGTTCACAGATTTTGCGGTGACGCAAGGAACATAAGATTTGCTCTAAGCACGGATGGCATGAATCCTTTTGGCGCAGCGAGCTCCAGCCATAGCACTGCCCGTGACTCTATGCATCTACAACCTTCCTCCTTGGTTGTGCATGAAGCGGAAGTTCATTATGATGCGGTGCTCATCCAAGGTCCGGCAACCCGCAACGACATCGATGTGTACCTAAGGCCATTAGTTGATGAACTTTTACAGCTGTGGGGTGGTGTCCGTGTGTGGGATGAGCACAAACAAGAGGAATTTGACCACTGGCGTTGCTTTTCGTAACCATCAACGATTGGCCTGCTCTTAGTAACCTTTCGGGACTGTCAAATAAGGGATACAATGCATGCACGCATCGCTTACATGAGACCGAAAGTGTACATTTGCCAAATTGTAAGAAGAACGTGTACCTTGGGCATCGTCGATTTCTTCCAAAATTCATCCAAGAAGAAAGAAAGGCAAGCATTACAACGGCAAGGCAGATCACCGGCGAAGCTGCGCGGAACGACCGGTGCTTTGAGGTATTTGATATGGTCAAGGATTTGAAAGTCATCTTTGGAAAGGGTCTGGCGGACAATCAGTTCGAAGGGAGCCGACGGCACGCAGCCATGTGGAAGAAGAAATCTATATTCGGGAGCTAGAATATTGGAAAATCCTAGAAGTCCGCTCTGCAATCGACGTGATGCGTTCGAAGAATATTTGCGTGAACCTCCTAAGCTTCTTGGGCGTGTATGGGAAGACAAATGATACAAAGGAAGCACGGCAGACCAGCAACGTTTGAAAGACCACGATGACCGCATCCGGAATGGTTTCAAGGTCGTGCCAGCTACGCTCGACCAAAGAAGAGAAGGTCATCTTTTTGAATGCCCGAGCAGTATGAAGGTCCCGTCTGGATTCTCGCCCAATATAAAGGGAATAATAAACATGGCGGAGAAAAAGTTCCAAAACCTGAAGTCTCACGGCGCCACGTGATTATGACGCAATTGCTTCCGATTGCTTTGAGGGGCTCTGCCGGAAAATGTTCGATTAGCCATTGTGAAGCTATGTGCATTCCTCAATGCAATCTCTCGAAGGTAATCAATCCGAAGTTCTACCACGGTTCTGAGCGATGTGATCCAATGTCTTGTCATTTCGAGTTGGTGTTCCCGCCATCCTTCTTCAATATTATGACGCACCTCCTGGTTCACCTAGTCGAAGAGATTTCCGTTCTCGGTCTGTATTTCTACACAATATGTTCCCCTTGAGAGGTTCATGGGAGTATTAAAGAAATATGTTCAGTAATCGTGCTAGGCGAGAAGGAAGCATCGCCAAGGGCTATGGAAATGAGGAGGTAATTGAGTTTTGTGTTGACTTTGTTCCCGACCTTAAGCCGATTGGTCTTCCTCGATCGCGCACGAGGGGAGACTAAGTGGAAAAGGCACGATCGGAAGGAAATCAACGATATGTATGGACGGCCATTCTCGATTCAAGCACACCACACTTTGTCTTGACCAATTCCAACTTGGTGGCTCCGCACTTTGAGAAACACAAGAATATTTTACGCTCGGACAACCCGGGAAGCCTGAATCTGGATTAGGAAGGCCCACATGGAGACTTTCGGCAGTTGGTTGAGAAAACATTTAATGAATGACAATGATGTTGTAGATCAGCTGTACATGTTGGCCAAGACACCATCTTCGACTATAACGACTTTCCAAGGGTACGAGATAAATGGGAATACATTTTACACGATCGCCCAAGATAAAAAGAGCACCAACCAAAACAGTGGTGTCCGCTTTGATGCAAAGAACCGAGAATGGGCAAAAGGTCACATATTATGGTTACATAGAGGAGATATGGGAACTTGACTATGGACCCTCCTTTAAGGTCCCTTTGTTCCGGTGCAAATGGTTCAAGCTAACGGGAGGTGGGGTAAAGGTGGACCAGCAATACGGAATGACAATGGTGGATTTCAACAATCTTGGTTACCTTGACGAACCATTCGTCCTAGCGAAAGATGTCGCTCAGGTTTTCTATGTGAAGGACATGAGTAGCAAACCGAGGAAACGGAAAGATAAGAAAACGATCAAGACATCATGCGATGATTCAAAGCGCCACATTGTTCTTTCGGGGAAAAGAAACATCGTGGGAGTGGAGGACAAGATGACATGTCGAAGATTATAATATGTTTGCTGAAATTCCGCCCTTCAAAGTGAACACCGACCCAAGCATTAAGTTAAATGATGAGGATGCTCCATGGATACGGCACAATCGTAAGCAAGCGAGGGACACAAGGGAAGAATTGATGTGTAATAATTTATTGTACCAAACTTTGTATTTGGTCGATGAACTGAATGATGTATCAAACCTTTTATTTTTCGATTAAGTTAAATGATGAGGATGCTCCATGGATTAGTTTTATTTTTCTGATTTTTTGATATATAATTGTATTTTTAAGATTTTAAAATGAATTAGTTTTATTTTTCTGATTTTAAAAGGAAAAAGGAAGAAGAAGAAAGAAGGAAAAGGAAAAAAACAGAAGAAAAAACAGAAGAAAAAAGGAAAAAGAAGAAAAAAAACAAACAGAAGAAAAAAGAAAAACATAAGAAAAAAAAATGTAAGAAGAAAAACATAAGAAAAAAGGAAAAAGGAAGAAAGGAAGAAAAAAAGAAGAAAAACATAAGAAAAAAAAAACAGAAGAAAAACATAAGAAAAAGGAAAAAGGAAGAAAGGAAGAAAAAAAAGAAGAAAAACAAGAAAAGGAAGAAACAAGCAGAAGAAAAAAAAAGAAGAAAAAGGAAGAAAAACAAGAATTTAAAATGAATTAGTTTTATTTTCTGATTTTTTGATATATAATTGTATTTTAAGATTTTAATAACATAAATAAATAAGTAATTAGAAACTTTAATAGCAAAAATAATTATCATAAAGTAAAATAAATAAGTAATTAGAAACAAAATAAAATAAAATAAATAAGTTTTTTGTTGTAAGTAGAAACAAAACAAAATAAATAAAGCAAAAATGAAAACAATACAAATTAAGCAGAAAACAATACAAATTAAAAAGAAAACAATACAAATTAAAAAGAAAACAATACAAATTAAAAAGAAAACAGAAAACAACACAAATTAAAAAGAAAACAGAAAACAGGCCTTTAGTCGCGGTTGGCGACGAGAACCGCGACTAAAGGGTACCCTTTAGTCGCGGATGGAGCGAGACAAGCCGCGACTAAAGGTGAAAAGCGAACGAAAAAACACTTTAGTCGCGGTGGGCAGCAACCCGCGACTAAAGGTACCCTTTAGTCGCGGCTCTCGCCGCCAACCGCGACTAAAGTTCGCCTATAAATACTCGTCTTCCTCGACCAAGAACTGTTCGTCGCCCTCGCCCTCGCCGCAAGGCCGCCCCGACGCCGATCGACGCCGACGCCGACGCCTGGCAACGCCTGACGCACGCCTGCTGCACGCACGCCTCCCGCCCGTGATGGAGCCGCCTCCGCCCCTGCTTTCAGACCCGCCGCCCGTGCCCCCTGCACGCCTGCCCGCCCGCCGCCGCCCCTGACGCCCGCCGCCCTTGCCCTTGCCTTGCCGCCCGCCGCCCCACGCCTGACGCCGCCCGCCGCTGCCCCGCCACGCATTCCGTGCCCTAGCGCCTTGCATCCAGGAGATCAAGAGAAGAAAGAAAAGAAGAAAGAAGAAGAAGAAGAAGAAGAAGAAAAAAAGGAAAAGGAAGAAGAAGAAAGAAGAAGAAAGAAGAAGAAAGGAAAAGGAAGAAAGAAAAAGAAAAAGGAAAAAGGAAGAAGAAGAAAAAGGGAAAAGGAAAAAGGAAGAAGAAGAAAAAGGAAAAAGGAAAAAGGAATTTTTTTTTTTTTTTTTTTGTTCTTTTATTTTAACTAGTTTTAGTTTAACAAGAACGGTAAATAACTTAAAACCCTAAACCCCAAAAAACAAAAACAACAGAAAACCGTCAAAGAAAAACAAAAAGGAAAAAGGAAGAAGAAGAAAGAAGAAGAAAGAAGAAGAAAGGAAAAGGAAGAAGAAGAAAGAAAAAGAAAAGGAAAAGGAAGAAGAAGAAAAAAAAAAGGAAAAGGAATTTTTTTTTTTTTTGTTCTTTTAATTTTAACTAGTTTTAGTTTAACAAAACGGTAAACAACTTAAAACCCTAAACCCCAAAAACAAAAAACAACGAGAAAACCGCCAAAGAAAACCGCCAACTTAAAACCCTAAACCCTAAACCCCGCCCGTCTTGCGCTCTCGCGACACCCTCTCCCACCCCTTCCTCGCCCCTCCTTTTGCCACCGCCTTTCGCCACCGCCACCGCCACCCCCTTCTTCACTTAATTAATTTGTTTTTACTACATGTTTTCAGGATCGACATAATGTCGGACGATAGAGTGACCGATTATGGACAACTATGATCCGGACGGTGAAGCACATATGTTCGGCATCATAAACGGCGATATTCAATATGTGCCGACCGGAGAAGAAGAAGATGATATCTCTTCTTATCGAACCTTGACGGTGAAGATGAAGGGCGCGTCAACAAGATGATGTCAAGAAACGCCGATAAAGCAGCGATCTTCAAATGGAAGTAGCAACCACCTCCGCGCCGAGGTATATATATACATTGAGCCTCGGTGATACAAACTAACCGATTTGAATAAATATGTGTGTACTAACGCGACTCTCTTTCTTATTTTAGCCCTCGGCCGGATCGTCAAAACAATCGAGTACGTAAATCGTCAAAGCGTGGCGCAACCAGACGATGAAACCAGGAGAAACATGCACCATCCGGGTTGTCGACTTTGCAACCGGCGAGGCGGCTGGAGCCCCGCAAGAACGCCACCAAGTTTATCAGCCAATGCGGAGCCATTGTTAGAGACAACGCCTCGATCACCGCCCAGAGTGGAATGAGCCAAAGAAGGCACGAATTGATGGTTTCACTTTTGTCGATAAGAGAACAAAAAAGATTGCATCAAGAAGCTTATGGAACATTTCGTTCTACCTCCGAATACAACAAATTCGATGAGGAGGGTAACAAGATTGAGGAAAACAAGGAGAGGAGGAGGAAAGTCAAACAGTTCGCTCTTCATAAGATGGCCGACGATTCGGAAATTCAAGCAAAATCTAGCCCGTGACTTTGTCAAGCGAACAAGACTCGGATTTCAGAGGACAATATGAGAAAGCGAAAGATGATTGGCCAGAATTTGTGAAGCAAAAGAAATCGGAGCAGTTCCTTCAAATATCGAAACAAAATAAGGAAAATGCGGCTAAGAAGGAGTACAATCATGTTATGGGGCCAGGAGGGTATCGCATTTGGGTGCCTAGGTTCGAGAAGATGGAGAACGAGTGAGGGCGCGAGGAATCCGTCCAGCACGGAGGATGGGACCCAAGGGCCAAAAGCTGGTGGTACGGGCATGGGGAACGCTCAACCCGGAGGAGGGGAGTGTGTTTACAGGGCAAATTAATTAAACCCACCCAAGCCCTTATTGACGCAATGAAGGCTGCTCAAGAGGGAAGATCAAGTTCAACAGAGAGAACGACGCTACGACAAAAGCCCTCGAATCCTGAACATGGAGGACGTGTACGAGGCATGGGGCACATTCCGTGGAAAATAGGGTTCCCCGAGCGATGACCCGTCTGATTCTGAAGCCGTAAGAGAAAGATGGATCGGGAAGCAGATGTTGTGGGGCGGTTGGCATCGAAATGGAAGTGATGAAGAAAACCATGAGTGTACTAGTAGCCGAAGAGATTCAGCTCGGTGCAGCATGAAGATCATCCGGCGGATCTCGGAAGCCAGCAGCGTAGAAGCAGCGTGGCTTCCACGGAGGCCCCACCGGCTGGTGTAGATGCACCGACGATCGAAATTATCGCACCGGAGCCTCGGTGGTCGAAATTACTGCACCGGAGCCTCCTCGCTACCCCGTGGACGATATAAAGGAGATGAAAGAATGTCATCTGTATTATCCTATGGGGAACATTTCCATGAAGGTAGCCATCGGCAGTGCTTTACCATGTTTACCTGGAGCACTCCACCACAACAACCCCATTAAAGATGGCTATGCTCGTGTCACGGTGGAGGACATAGTCCAAGGGTTTGAGGACCTGGAGATTGAAATTGCTACACCTGAAGGGGAGAAAAGACTTGAAGATGTCAAGCGCCATTACATTCTATGGCAAAAGAAGTTTATCAAGTTTCCAGGCGAGGCGCCAAGGACAACAAGTCCACCCCCCTACGATGGTGGTGGTGGCGGTGGCGGTGGTGGTGGTGGTGGTGGTGGTGGCGGTTCACCTACACCTCCGTCACATCAGCCGACGCCGCCTCATCCACAACGTCCGCGGGTGATCATCCGCCGCCCCGATCCTCGTCCGCGGGTGATCGACGCCGCCCCAATCCACCTATGGCAAAGAAGGAAGAAGTCTCGAGTATTAACCCGGACCCTTATGTACCTAAGACCACAAAGGTACGGAGCCATCATCAAGCCTCTCCCCACAAGGCCTTGGGAACGAGTGCCGAGGAAGTCGACGCGGCCGATCGCTGATTTGGAGAAATGGAAGGCGGACTGCAAGAAGAAAAGAGAGCCCGAGCCCAAGCCAAGATATTCGATCAAGAAAAGAAGTGGGCTAAGTCATTTTGAGCACACCGTCCCAAGCCGCCAAGAATCGCCTACCGACTATGCACGTGAACTTAAAAGGCAGGCACTCATGTTCAAGGAGAACAAAGAGCGGAGAAGGCGAAAGTATAAAAGCGGAAACAAGTTGCCCAGCTCGGGAACAAAGTAAACAATCGATTGCCCCGCTTATAGTGGAAGCCTTCGTCCGGATGCCCCGAGATCATACAAGCTGCGGCAAGACAGGATTGATATGTAACGAAGTGCGAGAACAAGCGCCAACTTAGGTATTACTCTTCGTGAACTGTTAGGCCTTGATGAGTTGCCGCGAAGGAGGTAGTAATTACATATGTCAAGAATGGGCCTCTCGTCGAGCTCGCGAGAAAAGGATCTACCCGACCAAATGAAACGTCTGCTGAATTGGTACAAGGGTTACATAAAAATTAAAACGCCAAAGATTATATTTATGCGGAAGTTAGACATGAGCATCACTTCAAACATTACTATGTACAAGTTGAACTGAGTGAATTGTTCCAGCTTTTCAATCTGCTTGAGCTCGACAAATCTATCATCGGTTGCTACATTCTCGTAAGTGATTTATTAATTTCTACCCCATCTCGTTCATATTGCCTGCACTATATATATGTCCTAACTATATTGTTGTGTCCTCTATTATACATGCGAGAATGAAGAAGAAGGAATGCGAGTAAGGAACATCCATGATGTTGGGTTCATTGACCCACACATCGTACATGATATTGTGTTGCAGCATTACCCCGACGACGTGGAGGCGGACACTGTGGCAGTTTCTTACAAAGCAGGAACTCAAAAGTGATATTCTATTTCCTTACCATTTTGGGTGAGTGTTTCATCTTGAGCACATTCTCTTTTGTTTACTCCATGCATGGTATGTGGCGGCTAATCGATGAGTTATGCATGACGATGTGCATGTATCGTGTCCGCAGTTCCTTTGGATTCTCGCTAGTAATTAAAGTTAACACCTCGTAATGTCTCGCCCACGACTCTCTCGGATAAGGATCCAAAGCTTTGGGCCGACATGAGAAAAATGCTGCGAAGTAATTATTTTCATTCATTTGCGCCTATATCGATCGGCCTATTTCGTTCATTTCCTAATATCAAGTAACTAATAACTCTCTTGTTCATTTAATTTTCTTTGCCTCGTAGGGTTTGGAGACGGTTCGTAGATACAAAGGTCGGTGAATTCAAAAAGAGCTAGCATTCAAAAGGGTAAAGACTAAGATCGGGGATATTCAGCCACCGTTGACCAATCTATGTGCATACTTTGTTCAGGAGATGATCCGAGATACACCTCGAGCGGGTTGATGCGAGTGATACCAATGCTCAGAGGAATAACCTCCGTGGATGCTTAGTCCAAGCTCGCTTCCACCACTTCAAGAGGAACTAGCTGGATGGTTCTGCAGGAAGTCCTCCATCCTAAAGGAGAACACTATCACGAGGACGAGAACTTTATATGGATTAAATCATGTATGGAAACTTGTTCAAAATTGTATATGGTCATCCGATGATATTGAATATATATTGTATATTCCTCTTGAATTTTTTTGGTTCTAATTTCAAATTTATTTGAAATTGTACATTCATATGCATGTATGTAGTACCGTAGAATATATGAAACTCCTTCAAAATTAAAATAAAGCACAAAAGAAATAAAACAATACAAATTAAACAGAAAACAGGTTTAGGGGGGCTAAAACCCTAAACCTGGCGGCCTTTAGTCGCGGTTGGCGAAGAACCGCGACTAAAGGTCCTCCGCCTGACGGTCACTGGCGCCCACGTGGACGGGCCTTTAGTCGCGGTTCTTAAGCAGCCGCGACTAAAGGTGGTGGGCTTTAGTCGCGCTTTGTTGGTCATGTTGCTTGCAACCGCGACTAATGGCGCTTATAACCGCGACCAAAGGCCTTTTTTCCACCAGTGCCTATGGTATGATTGTTGTTCGTCCTACGGACTAAAACCCTCCGGTTTATATAGGCACCGAAGAGGGTTAGGGTTACACAGAGTCGGTTACAATGGTAGGAGATCTACATATCCGTATCGCCAAGCTTGCCTTCCACACCAAGGAAAGTACCATCTGGACATGAGACGAAGTCTTCAATCTTGTATCTTCATAGTCCAGGAGTCCGGCCGAAGATGATAGTTCGGCTATCCGGACACCCCCTAGTCCGGGACTCCCTCAATAGCCCCTGAACCAGGCTTCAATGGCTATGAGTCCGGCGCGTAGATTGTCTTCGGCATTGCAAGGCGAGTTCTTCTCCAAATCCTGTGTACCTGTTGAATAGTGTCCGGCATCCTGTGTAACTGCGCTCCTCGGCTTCCACGCCCAATAATGACTGTCTTCCACGTATTGAACGAAAGTCAGGGTATTTTTACATTTACCCCCCTAGCCGCGCAAATGAGCTGTCTATAAAAGAGACGAGGATCTAGATCCGAATCACACCACCCTCCTTTCGCGAGCATTCATCGGAGCGCATCTGACAGAAACCCGTTCCATCATGGACAGTCGACGCGGCTCCTCCTCTCGCCTTCCCAGCCCTCAACCTGGAGATTGGGAGAGATGCTTCGTCCTGCACAGTGAGTTAGTGGCGCTCCAAACCAAGGGATTTCTTCCCCCAGCCTTCATGGTCACGGTTCGAGCCGGACTTGCCACCTATAAGGGCGGAAAGCAAGCAGAGAACGTCCGCAGCCCCTCCAAAGGAGAGCGGGTATGCCTTGTCTCTTATTTGATAAGAGGGCTCAGATTTCCAATTCATCTGTTTCTCCGGGGGCTCTTGGAGTTCTATGGCCTCCAGTTGCACAACCTTACGCCTGCCTCCATTCTGCATATCGCGGGCTTCGTGGCCCTTTGCGAGCTGTTTTTGGGCATCGAGCCTCATTTTGCACTGTGGAAGAAGCTGTTCTGTCTTGTGCCCCATTCTCAAGAGGGGTCGATATATCAAGTGGGCGGAGCCGAACTATGGCACATCGCCAGGACCAGATATCTGTCTGGAACCCCGAAGAAGGCCTCCGAAGACTGGCCTTCAGCATGGTTTTATATAGAAGATGTTCCCCTGCTGGACCTTGTTCGGGTCGGCCTCCCCGAGTTTAGTAACGCTCCTTTGAAGAAACGCCTAAGCTGGCGTCCACGGAGCCCTTAGAGGGAGAACGACAGGGACGTCATCTACCTGGTGAGCCGGATAAGGTTGTTAGCTCATTCCGGACTGACCATGATGGGAGTCATGGCCATATGCATTATGCGGGGGGTGCAGCCGCTCCAGTATAGAGGCCACCCCATGTGGGATTTCAATGGGAAGGATGATGCCACCCGCTGCGGCCGTAAGGGGCCGGGATCGGTCGCCGATCTGACGAAGATCTTGTCCGCACAGTACAAGGGAGAAGAGGAGGAGTTCCTCCGCATCAATCCGCAGGGCGGATTCTCTATGAACAATCCTCCAAGCTGGGTAAGCGGATATTCATTTTTGCGTATCCGGTCCGTACTCCCATAGTCAAGTATGTCATCTTATGATTTTGGCGCAGGAACTACGCCGGGCCGTAAAGGACATAAACAGCCCGCCTCCACAACCTGAGGATTCAGAATGGTTCCTCGATCCGACCTCCCAAGAGGATCCAGACATATCGGTGAAGCTGATCGACGGGGTTTTCCAGCAACTGAGCATCGATAATGCCTTGGTCGCCATTACGGCCGGAATACTTCCCGCCTCGCAGGTAACCGAGACCGAAGTCTCGATACTTTGAAAATGACCCATCCATGCGCGTTTCAATCACCGTATACTGATGGTGTTTCGCAGGGGGCGCCCTTGAGGCGGAAGGTCGAGCCCGCGACGGCTGGCCAACAAGGGGCAGCACGGCCCAGCAGGCTAAAAAGAAGTGCGGTCCGGATCGAAGCTCTGGTGCAACGGTATGGCGCGTCACCTTACTTCCCGGTTTTATTCCCGGGAGGCGTACTAACGCTCGTGCCTTTTCAGGAAGAAGAGTGCTTGCCGGATAGTATCTGGAGAGGTTGCCAATCAGTCCTCCGCTTGCCAGGCTCCAAAGCCAGGTCCAGAAGCGGAGGCGAACACGGGGTGCACGTTGGATGTTCCTCCAACAGAGGATGCTAGCAAGCTATCTGCCACCAATTCCGAGGTGGAGAGTGCATGAATAACAGGAGCCGCCGGACAGCTCTTCGTGACGTGTGTTTCTCCCCAGAGGCATTGGATGCCTTTAATTCGGGAGATGCGCACCTCTGTGCCGCTCAAAATGGTCTAGCCAGAGCCACAGAGCAGTATGTTAAAGACATACGGGTGAGAAGATTTGACAGTTATATATGCCAGTAGCCCCCGAGACTTGAAATAGTTAGAATAACTGATTTAATGATCAGTTGTTGTGCAGGGTCTTACCGAAAAGAATACCCAACTGTCCCAGGAGCTGGAGGAGTGCAAAGCCCAACTTGAGGTCAAGATTAGCAGCAGCGGGGGAAGCCAAAGAGACCCCCTCTGGTAATATATGCTTCAAAAGACAAATAATTTGTGAAGTGCGGCGTGTGTATAAGTCTGACAATAATATTGCAGATGGCGCCGGGATAGATTCGGACAAGCAACAGCTCATGCGCCGGTTAAAGGCCGGCGAGAGTGTGCTTACAAGGGTGAGGCAGGAGAAGAATAATCTCCAAGATACCAACACCCAGCTGGGTGAGGAACTAAAGGATGTTCGTGCCCAGCTATCTGACTCCGTTAAGGAGAATCAGCGACTTCGACGCGGCATTTTTAGTAAGTGCTTGAACGAACTTTAAAAAAGAGTTCGGCGAGGAAGTCGTCTAACAGAGTTATGTCTGTAGGTATGCTCACAAGCCGTCCTGCCGAGGAGATGCCCGGTTCTATGGGTGGCCTGCTTCCCGAGCTCTTGCAACTGCACGAACGAGTTTGGCAGGTGATGAAATGTGTCGCCCAGGCCTTGTGGCCATCTATCTCCCTGCCCGAAGGCCTTGGAGAGCTTGCAGAGAGGCTTCAGGGAGCACGGCAGCGCTTCCGCTTATGAAAGATATCGGCCTGCCGACAAGGCGCCAGGGAGGCCTGGGCCATGGTGAAGACGCGGTACATGAAGGCTGACCCAAACCACATGGCCGAGGTCGGACCCGCGGGGCCCGATGGGAAGGAGATCCCTGTGAGTTAGTGTACGCCAAGTAGAATTGGTCAAGTATTCCTAACAGATCAGAACTACACAGCCTGCTGGATGGCATTGAAGAGGAATATGTCCAGTCAAGTTGACTATGTAATTTAAGATGACATGTAAAATGCCTTCTAGCCGGATTGTAGATCGTTTGTCATAGCGGACCTTTTTGCTTCAACCTCGGGACCCAATAGTCCGGAGTGTGTCCGAATACCCTCGCGGTTATATAAGAACCGGGGCATGTGTGGAGACCAGGTGTAGGGGTCATTAGTGCTGTATCAGACAAGTGCCCAACTAGTTATGTTATATTACATGGTTAGTAAGAAACATCTTCCAGGGAGAATAGTTCCGTTAGGGGTTCCTTTCCCTGGGAGGCATGCCCTAAAGTGCATGTCCGGACTGCGAAAAAAGCAAAAAAAATTTGGGGGCAGATGAATAAATAGGTAAGAAATCATCTTTTAGTTCACCGATCAATATTCCCTTAAGAACGCTTAGCTTCGGCTTCACCCACCGAGGTACACATCCGGTGACCCGCAAGAATAATCGCAGAGGTGCTCCTTTACCGCCTAGCCGAACAATCGGGAACGAGGGGTAAGCACAGAGCCAGCAACCCAGCTTGGCCAAAACTTAAGTCATATTGATGCATATAATGGTGAATAAAAGGTACATGCAGAAGTATGACACATGTGTTGGGCATGAAGCCCGTATAAATAAGCTTCTGTTAAAGAAGCCCCCAGGTATAATGAGCGCGGATAGTGCGTCAAGTGTGTGCGAACAACGCGCGAACAAGCTTCCAAAGGCTGTAATAGGAAAGGGGGAAGAAGGAGAGAAACAAAAGACAGCTAATATGTAAAATATAGATGGAGGAAGGAGACAAACTCAGAATCCGGCGCTAGGCGTAGAATCTTCGGAGACGGGCTGCATTCCATGGGTTTGGCTCGAGTCGGTTATCCGATGCATCTCGCAGATGGTACGCTCCACCAGTCAGGACTTGGTCAATGATAAAGGGACCTTCCCATTTGGGCTTGAGTTTGTCCTTTTTCTTGTCCGGCAAGCTTAGAACTAACTCGCCAATGTTGTATGTTTTGGCCCGTACTTCTCGGCTTTGATATCTTCGAGCTTGCTGTTGATAGAATGCGGAACGGGCTTTTGCCACGTCACGCTCCTCCTCTAATGCGTCCAAACTATCCTGCCGAGCTAGCTCGGCTTCTCTTTCTTCATACATGCGCACGCGAGGTTAGTCATGAATTATGTCACAGGGCAGAACTGCCTCTGCGCCGTATACCATAAAGAATGGTGTAATCCGGTCGTGCAATTTGGAGTGGTCCGCAGCCCCCAGAGTACGGAGTCGAGCTCCTCTACCCAGTGCGTGGTAGATTCCTTAAGGGACCGCACTAATCGGGGTTTGATGCCGCTCATGATTAGACCATTTGCTCGCTCGACTTGACCGTTGGTTTGAGGGTGATAGACTGAAGCATAGTCGAGTTTGATGCCCATGTTTTTGCACCAGAGTTTAACCTCGTCGGCCGTAAAGTTCGTGCCATTGTCAGTGATGATGCTATGGGGGACGCCGTAACGATGTACGACCCCTGATATGAAGTCTATCACCGGTCCGGATTCGGCCGTATTGACAGGCTTGGCCTCTATCCATTTGGTGAACTTATCCACCATGACCAGTAGGTATCTTTGCTTGTGGGTTCCTCCTTTAAGGGGTCCAACCATGTCAAGCCCCCAGACCACGAAGGGCCAGGTTATGGGAATAGTTTTGAGGGCGGTGGGTGGCATGTGGCTTTGATTAGCAAAGAGCTGGCAACCGACGCATCGTTGGACTAAGTCCTGAGCATCTGCCCGGGCCGTCGGCCAATAAAATCATGTACGGATGGCCTTGCCTACAAGGGCCTGGGCTGCGGCGTGGTGCCCGCCGAGTCTGGCATGAATTTCAGCCAGAAGGTTCCGCCCTTTCTCTTCGGAGATACACCTTTGAAGGACTCCGGTTGTGCTTTTCTTGTAAAGCTCTCCCTCATGGACCTTATAGGCTTTAGATCGCCGCACTATGCAGCGGGCCTTGTTTTGGTCCTCGGGAAGTTCCTTCCTGGTTAGGTAGGCTAGGAATGGTTCCGTCCACTGGGCAATGACTGCCATTATTATGTGGGCTGAGGATGTTACATCTTTGGCAGAACCGCCGATTGTGTCAGAATGTTCGGAGTCGGGCAATGCGATTGGGTCCGGATTATTATTTCCGGATTCCCCCTCCCATAGTACGGATGGCTTGAACAGCCTCTCTAGGAAGATGTTGGGGGGACGGCATCGCGCTTTGCACCAATGCGTGCCAATATGGCTGCTGCCTGGTTGTTATCCCGGGCGATATGGTGAAATTCGAGCCCCTCAAACCAAGCTGACATTTTTAGGACAGCATTGCGATAAGCTGCCATTTTCAGATCCTTGGCATCAAAGTCTCCAATTATTTGGGATATCGCGAGGTTCGAATCCCCGCGCACCTCTAGGCGTTGAATGCCCATGGATACTGCCATCCGGAGGCCATGTAGAAGGGCCTCGTATTTGGCTGCGTTGTTGGAGTCCGTATACATTATCTGGAGTACGTATTGAACCGTATATCCGGTTGGGGACGTCAGGACGACACCAGCCCCCAGACCAGCCAACATTTTGGAGCCGTCGAAGTGCATGATCCAGTTGGAATATGCGCCGTACTCTTTAGGGAGTTCGGCTTCATTCCATTCGGCGATGAAGTCGGCCAAAACATGCGACTTAATAGCTCGCTGTGGCTTATAGGTTATGTCGAACGGGAGGAGCTCAATGGCCCATTTGGCAATCCGGCCCATCGCATCGCGGTTGTTTATAATTTCATTAAGAGGTACTTCAGAGGCTACTATTATCGAACACTCTTGAAAGCAGTGTCGCAGCTTCCGGGATGCCATGAACACCGCGTACGCTATCTTCTGATAATGCGGGTACCGTGACTTGCATGGAGTCGGGACGGTGGACACGTAGTAAACTGGTTTTTGAAGGGGAACTTGTGTCCGTCCGCTTTCGCTCGACAACGAGCACCACGCCACCACTTGATGAGTTGCGCGATATATAATAGCATTGGTTCGCTTATGTTGGGCGCGGCCAGACCGGTTTGTTGCCGTATGGCTTTTATTTCTTCGATCCGGCCGTGGTATGCATCCGTCCACTCAAAGTGTACGGTGCGTCGGAGGAGGCGATAAAGGGGTAATGCTTTTTCTCCTAAACGGGAGATAAAGCGGCTTAAAGCCGCCACACATCCCGTCAATTTTTGTATTTGTTTGAGGTCCTTTGGGATGTCCAATTGTGACAGATCTCGGATCCTGGCCGGGTTTGCTTCAATTCTTCTACCGGATACAATGAAGCCCAAGAGCTTTTCGGCTGGTACGCCGAAAACACATTTTTCCGGGTTAAGCTTAATGTCATATGTTCGGAGATTATCGAACGTGAGCCTCAAGTCGTCTACTAGAGTTTCCACGTGCTTGGTTTTGACGACCACATCGTCTACGTATGCCTCCACTGTTTTGCCATTCTGGTTTGCCAGACATGTCTGAATCATGCGCTGATATGTTGCGCCGGCATTTTGGAGCCCAAAGGGCATTGTGTTGAAGCAGAATGGGCCGTATGGGGTGATGAATGCCGTTGCGGCTTGGTCGGGCTCTGCCATCTTGATTTGGTGGTAGCCGGAGTATGCATCGAGGAAATACAATGAATCGTGTCCTGCGGTAGCGTCGATAATTTGATTGATGCGGGGTAAGGGGAAGGGATCCTTTGGGCAAGCCTTGTTGAGGTCTTTGAAATCGACGCATAGGCTCCAGGATTTGTCCTTCTTTGGTACCATCACCAGGTTTGCTAGCCAGTCCAGATGTTTTATATCTCTGATGAATCCGGCCTCCAATAATTTGGCCAGTTCTTCTCCCATGGCCTGTCTCTTGGGCTTGGAGAAACACCGAAGAGCCTGTTTAACTGGCTTGAATCCTTTTATGATGTTTAGGCTGTGCTCGGCCAGCCAGCGTGGGATTCCTGGCATGTCTGAAGGGTGCTAGGCAAAGATGTCCCAATTTTCGTGTAGGAATTATCATAGTGCGGCGTCTACATCAGGGTTTAATTGTGCCCCAATGGAGGCCGTTTTTGTAGGATCCGTTGGATGGACTTGGAATTTGACTATTTCATCCGCTGGTTTAAAGGAGGTGGACTTGGATCTCTTATCGAGTATCACATTGTCCCTATTCACCGTGGAGCGCAGCGTAGTGCGTTCCTCGGCCGCTAGGGCTTCGGACAGTGCCTCGAGGGCCAGTGAGGCCGTCTTGTTTTTGGCGCGGAGTGCTATGTCCGGGTCACTAGCAAGAGCGATGATTCCGTTGGGCCCGGGCATTTTGAGCTTCATGTACCCGTAATGGGGTATAGCTTGAAAAATTGTGAATGCCTCTCGCCCTAATAGAGCGTGATATCCGCTGTTGAACGGGGCCACTTGGAACGTGACTTCCTCGGACCTGTAATTATCCGGCGTGCCGAACACCACATCTAGTGTGATTTTTCTTGTACAACATGCTTCCCGACTGGGGATTATTCCTCTAAAGGTTGTGCTGCTTTGCTCAATGCGGCTCCAGTCTATTTTCATTTTCGGAGGGTTTCCTCGTAAATGAGGTTCAGTCCGCTGCCACCGTCCATGAGTACCTTGGTAAGGCGAAAGCCGTCCACTATTGGACTGAGGACCAATGCGGCTGGTGCTCGGGCTGTTCGGAATTTAGGTTCGTCTCTGGCATTAAAGGTAATGGCCGTGTCACTCCATGGGTTTATTGTTGCTACTTGGTAGTCTTTGGCAAGGCTGCGGAGTGTTCGTTTCCGCATATTATTTGATGCAAAAGTCTCGAAGACTGTTAATACCGCACTGGTATCATTGGACTGGTATTCTGGAGTTAGATGCTCTTCGCCACTTTTGGCCACCTGCCGTAGTATCCAACATGCTCTAAGGCTGTGAGTTGGTGTGGCACCCTCTGTACTATGAATTTTGCAGGGTCCATTGAGCCATCCTTCCAGTGCGGTTCCATGCCCTATAGAGGGTTTTTGCTTTTTGGTGTTTAACCCAGGTGCTTGGGCATAATGCACCCTTTTATTTCGGACTGGGGTTGTATTCAGGGCCGGATTGTCCCAAAAATTGATTTCGGTTTTCCAGGCGCTTTCCATCGCACAGTACTTTCGTAGTATGGACGCTAAGTCAGTGAAGCGTGTAATTTCACGATGACTTACGGCGTTGAGGATTCCCTTGTCCGTGCAATTATTGCAGGAGAATGAAATTGCGTCCTCCTCGCGGCAGTCCTTTACCCTATTCATAACCAGGAGGAATCTGGCCCAGTAATGGTGTACTATTTCGGCGGGTTCTTGCCGGATTTGGGATAGATCGCTTATGTTTGGGTGGGTGGGTGGAATCAAATTCGGAACCCCGTCCACTTTAAAATTCAGGGGCCAAGTAGTTTCCGAACTCAGAAGCTTGGGTTCTTGGATGTTATCCAATGAATCTAGCCCGCTGCCTGACTCTAGGTTCAGGGCTTGATTAACATCCTCCCCTCCGCGGGAATCCGGCATGGAGGGATCGGGAATCCGGACATAGCTAGTCCTTAAGATAGAAGAAGGGTTGCCGATTGTTCCTCTACCACACAACGTGGTGGGTAACACGGGAGAGTTAATCTCTCGATCGGGTTTAGGCCCAATCGATCGTAGTCCGTAGCGACTCCCTGGCGGCGGCGCGATCCAAGAGCTCGTTTAAGGAAGAGAGATCCATTGGATCCAACTGCTCGGCGAATTCCGAGCTAACGTGAAGATTGCTTTCGATGACCCGAGAAGTCATCGTCGGCGTGGCGGCCGGACAGGCGGTCACAAGGAAACCGCCTAGCCGGAGAGTTTGGTCGATAGCCAAAGCTCCTTTTGCAACAGTGCCGTCTTTAAAGATAGGATGAGGCATCCTTCCTGACAGCGATGGCACAGAGGAACTCTCAATGAAAGCACCAATGTCGGTGTCAAAACCGGCGGATCTCGGGTAGGGGGTCCCGAACTGTGCGTCTAGGCGGATGGTAACAGGAGACAAGGGACATGATGTTTTTACCCAGGCCCGGGCCCTCTCGATGGAGGTAAAACCCTACTCCTGCTTGATTGATATTGATGATGTGGGTAGTACAAGAGTAGATCTACCACGAGATCAGAGAGGCTAAACCCTAGAAGCTAGTCTATGGTATGATTGTTGTTCGTCTACGGACTAAAACCCTCCGATTTATATAGGCACCGAAGAGGGTTAGGGTTACACAGAGTCGGTTACAATGGTATGATATCTACATATCCATATCGCCAAGCTTGCCTTCTACGCCAAGGAAAGTCCCATCCGGACACGGGACTTCAATCTTGTATCTTCATAGTCCAGGAGTCCGGCCGAAGATGATAGTTCGGCTATCCGGACACCCCCTAGTCCGGGACTCCCTCAGTGGTAGTTTTATTTTGAAGAAATAGATGAACTCTCATACTTCACTTAGATTATTTTGAGAGTCGTTAATAGCATGGTAATTTGCTTAATATTAATATACTTGGTATTCAAGATATGTGAAACTTTCTTATGAGTGTGTTGAATACTAAGAAAAGATTGATGCTTGATAATTTTTTTGATATATGGAGGTAGTGATATTAAAGTCTTGCTAGTTGAGTAATTGTGAATTTGAGAAACGCTTGTGTTGAAGTTTGCAAGTCCCATAGCATGCACGTATGGTTAAAGTTGTGTAACAAATTTGAAACATGAAGTCTACCTGGCTTGTGCATCCTTATGAGTGGCTGTCGGGGACGAGCGATGGTCTTTTCCTACCAATCTATCCCCCTAGGAGCATGCACGTAGTACTTGATTTTTGATGACTTATAAATTTTTGCAGTGAGTATATGAGTTCTTTTGATTAATGTTGAGTCCATGGATTATACACACTTTTACCTTTCCACCTTTGCTAGCCTCTTCGGTACCGTGCATTGCCCTTTCTCACCTTGAGAGTTGGTGCAAACTTTGCCGGTGCATCCAAACCCCGTGATACGATACGCTCTATCACACATAAACCTCCTTATATCTTCCCCAAAACATCCACCATACCTACCTATCATGGCATTTCCATAGCCATTCCGAGATATATTGCCATGCAACTTCCATCATCATATTCATGACATACATTACTTTTGTCATATTGCCATTGCATGATCATGTAGTTGACATCGTATTTGTGGCAAAGCCACCATGCATTATTTTTCATAGATGTCACTCTTGATTCATTGCACCATCCCGGTACACCGCGGGAGGCATCCATATAGAGTCATATCTTGTTCTAAGTTTCGAGTTGTAATCCTTATGTTGTAATCAATAGAAGTGTGATGACCATCATTATTGGAGCATTGCCCAAAAAAAGTGAAAGGCCAAAAAAAGAGAGGCCCAAAAAAAGGGCAATGCTACTATCTCTTTTCCACACTTGTGCTTCAAAGTAGCACCTTGTTCTTCATGTAGTGAGTCTCATATATTGTGCTTCAAAGTAGCACCTTGTTCTTCATGTAATGAGTCTCATAAGTTGTTTTTTATACTAGTGGGAATTTTTCATTATAGAAATTGGCTTGTATATTTGTCGGTGTCAAAACCGGTGGATCTCGAGTAGGGGGTCCCGAACTGTGCGTCTAGGCGGATGGTAACAGGAGACAAGGGACACGATGTTTTTACCCAGGTTCGGGCCCTCTCGATGGAGGTAAAACCCTACTCCTGCTTGATTTATATTGATGATATGGGTAGTACTAGAGTATATCTACCACGAGATCAAGGAGACTAAACCCTAGAAGCTAGCCTATGGTATGATTGTTGTTCGTCCTACGGACTAAAACCCTCCGGTTTAAATAGACACCGGAGAGGGCTAGCACTACTAGGGAAAACCCTAGCAGTAGCGCGTGTTTTGTGCCTACTAGTAGCGCGGTAGGCCGCGCTACTAATAAGGCGCTACAGCTAATGCTTAGCAGAACGCTGCGTCACGCACGCTTGCTAGTACAAATAGCTGCAGCGCTTGTTTGGTACTGGCGCCATCGCTAAGTTATCTACTTGTAGCGTGTTTCCCACCCATCGCTACTAGTATTTTTTAGAATTTTTTATTTTTAGTGTATTTATGCGCCATCATACAAATATTGGTACAATACCACATGTTATGAGGTTTACATCATTATGTCCATAACAGTGTATTAAATGAAGGTGGATTAGGTTCAAGTGGAGGCAATATGTGGTGCATGTCAAAAGTATACTACTAATCCAAACTTGATCTACTTTGGATTAGTAGTACTTTCGATGTGCACCACATGTTGCCTCCACTTGAATCTAATCCGCCAAAGACAAGATATGTAATCATCATCATGGTCATTACCATCAACATTATTTATTTAATCACCACTAACACTAGCTAATAATAAACATCATAGTCATTACCACGAACACTAGCTATTTTATCATCATAGTAATAGTGTAGCACATCATCATCCTGAAACTCAGTTCTAGCCACTACTCACTCTCGCTACTCACTCCTGCTGCTCTCTCTTAGGTAAAAGAACATAAAACATGTATAGCTCTCCTCCTTGATCAAGTTGAAGCATGCAGATGAACCTGTCTCCTAATCGTGGAAGGCGTCTCTGGTTGCTGCTCCCTAGTACTTCTCTGCGCTCCCCCAACACATATTTGGTCCAGTCTTGCACTATTAAGCATCCGTCGCTAATCTTGAATGCACTAAAGTAAGCTGTAGGATATCTTGGCCGTAAGTTGACAATACTCATGACACCTTTAGTCTCGATCCCATAAGGCACAACATTCATCGGGAGTCCCTGTTGAAGAACATCGTATGGTAACATACTTAGCAATGAAGTTTAGCTTCAAAAATAATGTATGGAAAAGATGCAATGAGGATAAAAAGTAAAAATCTTACCATCCTTCCTAAATGGATGTGACCGTAGTTCAGTATGAACACTATGGGTCGCACATTTTCAGTACTAAGATTTCTAAATGCACGAAGAAAATTTGTCTTGACAAGATCAAGATCCTCAAGCCATGAAACATAATGGTGAGCTCCTCGCAGTTGAGTTCAGCCCGTGACGATATACGGTCCTGTCTACCAAGCTATTTGGACATGTTTGCTTGCACGGAAATAAGTGACAATACAAATTAGTTGTCAATTAATTTTGAATAAACAATATCAAAGACATAAATATGGTTGAGAAACTTACATAATGGTATAATCTGGAGGCATTTGCACATTGACCCGGATGTCGGTATTACCTTCAATATGATCTTAGGACGAATATCAAAGGTGATAACCATACCAGGCTCAAATGCATAAGTCTTGCATAGTGCTCGCCATGTTTTGCATCCAAAATAGGTGTAGTCGTCTGAATTGTATAACTTCGCATGGAAAATATAACCATGCTCGGTCTTCAAGTAAACTTTCTTTTCCTCCATACTATGACTGAAACCTATCTTATCCAATACAAAAACTCTTGCATGGCGGGGATACGCTAGTAGAATAGTAAAAAAATATAAGTTGAAGCAAATGAAAGCAGATGTTATGCTTAATTACGAAAAAAGACTTGTCGTTGTGACTTCATCAGATCCACTTCAAGTTCACGCCCAGCTTGATGTGAAGCGCCTATCATCATCTAGGAAGATTCCGTCGACAAAGTCAAGCGCTCGTCTTCGCAGATTTGCAAATACCGAAATCCTTCTCGTCGTCCGACATTTCCTATGTTCATAGTTAAAACATTAATTGAAAATCGATCAAGACAACTACCAAGATATTGAACACACAAATCCGGGGCACTCGATATTTCCTACATATATATTCTAGCACAAGTCATGCCAAAATTCACGGAAAAATCCGCATGACCTTTGCTAAAATAGGACATATCGGCGCTGAAATTTGCCGAACGGAAATGAATCAACACTCCGGCAAAACATAGGCCACTCGGAGGTGTAACCTGCAAACATGACCGGCCACTTGGATATTGAGCAACACAAGATATACATTTCAAAATATCTTATAGGACTCAAATTAGCATGCATTCAATAAGCAAAAGTAGATCATCTCATGCATTTCAAAATATTGTCACTAATACATCACGAATAGTGTCATACATATAACATCACTAATACAACTAAAACTCTAGCACACGATGGGTATCGGCGCGGGCGGTGGACACCACAGAGAAGGCACCATCACGGGATCATAGCTCCAGTGAGATCCCCAGAGAACCTGCCATGTATTGGAGAACGGCCTGTGCTCCAACGCAAACAAGTAGCGACGGACGTGCGCGTCCTCCTCACTGACACGGTGACGCACCACCTCCGCGGAGTCCTCGAGCCTCTGGATCGTAACTGGCCCACGCGACCGCCACCAAGCAAGGTTCGGGTCAACGACAGGCTGGCTCCTCACCAACCTCGCGCCCGGTAGGTAGCGCCTCCAGTACCACCTCGGCGGAGCCAGGTCCCAACATGGCCGATCTGGTCAGCAGGTGTAAATCCTCCGCCGACTCGGCAGCGAGGATGCGGATAGGCATCGCCCACGCCGAGGCGGAAAAATTGCTTTTAACTAAAAAATAGAAACAAGTTCTTACTAACTAGTTCTATTAATTCAACTAGTTCTTACTAAAAATAATACTATAACTAAAAATATTCTAGTACCTAATTAGTACCTAATTCTTACTAACTAATTAGTACCTAAGAACTACTGCCCTAATTACCATCTAAGTAATTAACTAACTAGCACTAAAAATAGCCTAGGGTTCATACTAACTAGCACTAAATACCTAGGGTTCATACTAAGCAGAGAAGAGGGATCAGATGGGGAGAGAGGGATCGGAAGGGGAGAGTGCTTACAGAGGGCGGGGAGAGAGATGGGGTCGGGGGAGACGGCGGCACCGAGGCGCGGGCGAGGCGGCCGGGTAGGGGGAGGCGGCGGGAGGCGGCCGGGTCGGAGGAGACGGCGGCGCAGGCGGGTCGGGGAGACGGCGGCAGGCGGGTCGGGAGACAATGGCACCGAGGCGCGGGCGAGGCGGGTCGGTGGAGACGGCGGCGAGGCGGGTCGGGGAGACGGCGGTGGGAGGCGGGTCGGGAATTGGGGAGGAAGCAGGAGAGAATCAGGGCGGGCGGGCCGGGGGGGTAAGGTAGGGATAGTTGTAGCGTTTGGCAAAAGCGCCACACTAACGCAAGTAGTGAGCGCTCTCTGAGGTAACGCGCCATCGCTATAGCTAGCGGAGGGCCAAGGTCATGGCAACTATAGCAGAAGTATTTGTATTCCTCAACGCGCTCATCGCTACTTCCAAGTCGAGAGCGCGTTTGGTACACGCGCTGCTGCTAAGTAGCAGTAGCGTGGTATTTTGAAGCGCGCTGCAGATAAGATTCTGTGTATAGGCTTTTCCCTAGTAGTGTAGGGTTACACAGAGTCGGTTACAATGTTACGAGATCTACATATCCGTATTGCCAAGCTTGCCTTCCACGCCAAGGAAAGTCCCATCCGGACACGGGACGAAGTCTTCAATCTTGTATCTTCATAGTCTTGGAGTCCGGCCAATGATGATAGTTCGGCTATCCGGACACCCCCTAGTTCAGGACTCCCTCAGTAGCCCCTGAACCAGGCTTCAATGACGACGAGTCCGGCGCGCATATGTCTTTGGCATTGCAAGGCGGGTTCCTCCTCTGAATAATTCATAGAAGATTGTGAACACCAGGATAGTGTCCGGCTCTGCAAAATAAATTCCACATTCCACCGTTGAGAGAATAATATTCACACAAGTTTGATCTGCTGACGTATTTCGTGATATGACGTCACACCACGGCCAAGCCTTTACTCGAATCGTTTTTATTGTTCCACCTCAGCGTGTTTAGCGAAGCGGTTTCCTTGGCACGTCTTATCAAAGCAGAGACCGTGTCCCCTTATTCCGGGATTCTCATCAATACGGACGTGGGTAACCCAACCGCGCCATTGATTGCGGTCCTTGGGAGATAAGCGAGTTTTACCGGGCTGGTGGGGACGCATAGTTTCGTCCGCCCATATATAAGGGGATAAGGATCCACCTTTTTACCTACGCCTTCTTCCTCCTTTGCTTATCCATCTCCGCGCACTCGAGCTCCAGCGCCCAAGTCCGCACATCTCACCTCGACCTTCTCCAACCATGTCCAGAGCGGGAGGCAAGTGGATGGCCTCCTCCGTCACGGAGGGGCACATCAAGAAGCTGCGCAAGGCCGGATATTTGTCCAGCGATATCGCGCACCAGCTCCCCGATGAGGGGCAGCTCGTCCCCACCCCCGGGCCCCATGAGAGGGTGGTATTCCTTCCCCATTTCCTCCGTGGACTGGGCTTCCCACTCCACCCCTTTGTCCGGGGGCTCATGTTCTACTATGGCCTGGATTTCCATGATCTGGCCCCGAATTTTATCCTCAACATCTCGGCTTTTTATCGTCGTGTGCGAGGCCTTCCTCTGCATCCAGCCCCACTTCGGCTTATGGCTAAAGACTTCTAATGTCAAGCCGAAGGTAGTGGGGGGCAGCCAAGCAGAGTGCGGAGGCGCCATGGTGGGCAAGATGCCCAACGTCACCTGGCTCAAGGGCTCCTTCGTGGAAACCATCAAAGGGTGGCAATCGGGGTGGTTCTACATCACCGAGCCGCATGACCCCGAATGGGCAGCGGCCCCCGAATTCAGATCTGGCATCCCCACGCGGCTCACCTCCTGGAAAGAGAAGGGCCTGTTGTGGGGCGATTCGGAAGAGCTGACCGGACTCCAATCCTGTCTCCAAACCCTGGTGAACAAGAAGCTCAAGCTTGTCAACGTAATCCAGGTCATGCTCATCTGCCGGATTCTCCCCTGCCAACAGCGGAACTTCAACTTGTGGGAGTTCGATCCGGCACAGCACCAGACTTTGAGCGGGCTCTTTGACACTACGTACGAAGAGGCCTGGAGGGTGTTGTTCAAGGGCGCCGAGGCTCCCGCATCCGCTACCGAAGATCGCGGATTCAGCTTGCAGCGTCCGGCTGGCGAGGTAAGTTATATTATCCTTTATGGGACACTTGCTTTTCATAGTTTGACTCTATGTGGGATCTAAACTCCCAATACCCTTAACAGGCCTGGCAGAAGACGTCCGGACAGGTTAACTGTCCGGCTCCCCTTCCAGAAGGCCGAGCGGATGCCCGTTTGACAGGGCTGCTGGTCCCGGCGCCTTACATGGTGCCGGAGAAGAAGGCCAAGAAGAAGGCCACGGGAACCCGGAGGAGTTCCCGGCGCCAGGTGTTATCGGATTCATCGTACGATGACTCCGAGGCGGACTCCTCCCACGAAGACGAGGAGGAGAAGAAAGAGGCCTCTCCCCCAGCGGGGGGGGAGAAGAAGAGGAAGGCTTCCCCAATGGGGGAGGCCGAAGGGTCCAAGAAAGGGAGGACCCTTCCCCCGGACTGTTCCACCAACGCCGACGACGACGACGAGGAGTGGCCCTCGAGGGCCAAGCCCCTGGCGAGATCGTAAGTGTCCAAACTCCTGAATAACTCATAATTTTTCTTTTTGTCGCATAGCGTCTTCTAACGCCGCATACAACCCTATAGTCGGCCCAAGGACGATCTCCCCGCTTCGTCGAGCGGGTCCTTGGGTTCGTCGGATGTGAATAGCGCTTCACTTCCGACCGCCTCCTCCCCCCGTGACGCCGACGACGCCGAGGTGGGATCCCAGAAGGGGATCCACCAGGAGGAGGAGGCCCCGGAGGTGCCGCAGGGCGACCTCCCGGACTTTGGATCGGACTCCGCACTGGAACCTTCAGTGGTTCCGGAGTCCGGCGGGCGACCCCTTCGTAAGAAGGGCAAGACTGTGACGCCGGCGGCCTCCGTCCAAC
Source organism: Aegilops speltoides (assembly GCA_021437245.1). Classification (NCBI taxonomy): domain Eukaryota; kingdom Viridiplantae; phylum Streptophyta; class Magnoliopsida; order Poales; family Poaceae; genus Aegilops; species Aegilops speltoides. The sequence continues at coordinate 511,502,584 of CM038147.1, forward strand.
CGGAGGCGCCAGATAACTTGCTGGAGGCGCTCAACGGCGCTTCCATCAATGAGGAACACCGCACTGTCATGAGTGCGGTGATTCAGAAGGTTCAGCTCGCCAAAAGCGGGCTGACCGAAGCCTGCAGCAGCCTTCTAACAGGCTTTGAGGTAAGAATTTTTAAGATATGTAAAATAGTACCGCATAGACAGTAGCCCCTGATGCTCGGTTCGGTGTTCGGAAAGAAAAGCCGGACTGAGGATCTAAAAAGATATACGCAGGAGTCTAACAAAAATATGTCAATGTGGGAATGCAGGCTGCGCTGCTGACCTTTGCCGCACTGACTGCGGAGGTCAATTCCCTGAAGCAGAGCCTCGAGTGGTCCGAGATCGAGCTCGGCCGTGCCAAGAAGCAGCTTGAGGACAAGGAAGGTGAGGAACACCTTATTGAAGTTGTACCTTATAGAAAAGGATTTGGTTGCAAGAAACAATGAGAGGAATAACGTGGGTACTCCAGGGGCTACGAACGAGGTGGCGACCTTGAAGGAGGCGGTGTCCGCAGCCGAATGCAATGCGGCCGCAGAACGCGCCGAGCGAGAGAAGCAGGAGGCGCGGGTGGCGGAGGTACGGCAAGAGCTCCAGGCTCTCGTGGAAAAACACGAGAGTTTGGAGCGTGACTCGAAGACTCGAGAGTCCGAGCTTGCGTCGGCTCTTGAGAGTGCCAAAGCCGCTAAGGCCGAAGCCCAAAAGGCCCTCCAAGAAATCGAGGCAGTAAAGAAGATAGCGGCGGGTAAGGCATTCTTCATGCAAAGCAAGCATGTAAAAGTGAATTACCTGTTACTTACCCGAATTTGGAGCTTTCCAGGAGCGTTCGCAGATCTGCCCCGTAGTGTGTCTGATGCTGCCGCTTTCTACAGAGCCGAGGAGGGCAGCTCAACGGAGAAGGTGTTTTGGTCTCAGTATGCTGAGGCCGGACATCCGGTGCCCCTGAGCGACCAACTGAAGCAGCTGGTCGAGCTCCACAAGGTGGCCAAGCAGGCCATGAAGGGCCTCATAGTTCGGCTGTGGCCCAAAGAATCCATGCCTGGGAGCTACTTTGGTCTGGTGCGGCGGCTGGTGGACGTCTGTCCATGGGTTGACGCCATCAAGCACTCCGCTTTGCATTGAAGGTGCCCGTCGGGCCCTTGCCCGCTTAAGGTGCATGGGGCAAGATGGACGCCGAGAAGCTTGTGACAGACGCGCCACCGCCGGGAAGGAGTATCGCACGCCGAGATGTATTATAAGGGTGTCTGAAGGGTGCCCGCATTATTGCGGTGAATGCTCCAAAGATGTAATTTTGAGTAGACTCGCATTTTGTTATCTGCGCGCTGAAAACTTTGTTCATATCGCTAAGCAACGCTTGTTAATTTAAAATATTACCTTCTGTGCGGCCGTTTATCAAATCTGAGAGATGGCAAGTCGTTGGCTTTGGCCCCCATGCCACGAGTGCTGGGGTGTTCGGGAGCAACTTGAGCGCTCTTGTTCCCATTTTTGGGTCCTTCTAGGGAGGCGCTCAACACAACGAACGAGGCAACCGGACTTATAATGCTTGAACACTCTTACTTAGCCATAGAATTGTATAATTTTCAATTTCGGCGAAGCCCCTAGTGTTGGAAGGTCAATTCGGGCGCTATCACGCTGGGCGGACAAAGCCGGTTCCTCGCTCTAAGCGGCATAAGTCTTTAGGGACTTGAAAACCTCTCGAACAATGATCGACTCTCGCCCTATCATGATGGTCAGTTTAGCTTTCTCCACCGAGGTGCTCACCCAGCTCAAGCTGGGCACAATCGCATGGTTCTCCCAGCTACCTTAGCCGATATAACGGAACGTAAGGTACCAAAACATGGGAGCCGGGCAAACCCAACTATTGACCCAAGACATGATTCGGAGCCGATGCATATAATGCTATAAGTTCGGGGTGCCGCACTTGTGAAAGTGTTTGGACTTATCACACCATAATATGGGGAACTGAAGCCCCTGGTTTATTTAGCCGTACCAAAGTGTACGGATGCAACATGTCATAAGTGAACATATGTATAAAAAAGGAATGCAATGGTAGGGAAAAAGCGATGCATTGTTTATTCAAAAAATATTGCCATGAATGCTGAATGATACAAATAGTGTGATAAGCAAGGGGTGGGACTATTTAACTTGTCCCCCTCCAGGGTTAGGCTGCGGAATGGTGTATAAAACAGGTATAATGCTCGTAACGGAGACCACCGGATACTGTCGTAGCTTTTACGCTTCCCGGCTGTTGTATCGTGAGTTGGTGGGTCTCTTGCGGACGGGGCTTCGTAAACGGAGTCCCGAGGATAAGAAAAAAAAGAAGAAAAAAGGATGACACATTTGGGAGCCCCTGGTGTGGTTGAGCCGCACTCTGGGCCTGTCGTGGTCGTGCCCCTCCCCTTTTGCCCATGGTATCTCCAGAGCGTAGTGATGTACGCGTAGTACTGGTCTTGTGATTTTGCGAGGGCTGGGGTTGGGGCCGCATTGCTACGCGTGCTCGGAACGTGCCAGGTGGTATTGTTGTAGGTTACTCCAGGCGCACTTGACGGTGTCCGGTCACTTAGCAGCCGGACTCGAGAATTGCCTTAAGAGGCTACTCTAAACTTCTGCCGCGAGGGCCGCTATATGCTCCTCCGTTCGGAGAGAGCATTCGGTGTTTCCGTTGACCGTGATGACTCCTCGAGGGCCTGGCATCTTGAGCTTGAGGTATGCGTAGTGCGGCACTACATTGAACTTTGCAAACGCGGTTCGTCCGAGCAGTGCATGATAGCCGCTGCGGAACGGAGCTATGTCAAAGATTAACTCCTCGCTTCGGAAGTTATCCGGGGATCCGAAGACCACTTCAAGTGTAATCGAGCCTATCAGATTGGCCTCTACACCTAGTATGACGCCTTTGAAGGTCGTCTTTGTGGGTTTAATCCTTGAGGGGTCCATGCCCATCTTGCGCACTGTATCCTGATAAAGCAGGTTCAGGCTGCTGCCGCCGTCCATCAGGACTCTAGTGAGGTGAAATCCGTCGACGATTGGGTCTAGAACCAACGCGGCGAATCTGCCGTGGCGGATGCTGGTGGGGTGGTCCCTTCGATCAAAAGTGATCGGGCAGGAGGACCATGGATTGAACTTTGGAGCGACTGGCTCCATCGCGTATACGTTCCTGAGCGCACACTTCCGCTCCCTTTTGGGTATGTGGGTTGCGTATATCATGTTCACCGTCCGCACTTGTGGGGGAAAACCCTTCTATCCTCTATTGTTCGGCGGCCGGGTCTCTTCCTCGTCATCGCTATGCAGCCCTTGTCATTTTTTCGGCAATTAACTTGCCTGCCTGCTTGACTACCCAACAATCCCTGTTGGTGTGATTAGCTGGCTTTTCGGAGGTACCGTGTGTCTGGCACGAGCGGTCGAGTATTCGGTCCAAATTGGACGGACCCGGAGTAGTTCTTTTGAATGGCTTTTTCCACGACCGGTTTGAGCTCTGAATCCGCATTGACCGCCGTATCTTGAGATATCGCCGCACGCGGCGTTTGTGCTTATTGCGACGCGACCTGTCATTGCTGTCCTTGGTATCCGGACTGCCAGAATTTTTGTTGAGGTTGTTACTGCGGGCTAGCCAGCTGTCCTCTCCCGCACAGAAGCGGGTCATGAGTGATGTGAGGGCTGCCATGGATTTCGGCTTTTCCTGTCCTAGGTGCCGGGCAAGCCACTCGTCGCGGATGTTATGTTTGAAGGCTGCGAGGGCCTTTGCATCCGGACAGTCGACGATTTGATTTTTCTTTCTTAAGAACCGTGTCCAGAATTGTCTGGCCGATTCATCTGGCTGCTGAATTACGTGGCTTAGGTCATCGGCATCTGGTGGTCGCACATACGTGCCCTGGAAGTTGTCAAGGAATGCGGCTTCCAGGTCCTCCCAACACCCAATTGATTCTGCTGGCAAGCTGTTGAGCCAATGCCGAGCTGGTCCTTTAAGCTTGAGTGGGAGGTATTTGATGGCGTGAAGATCATCAGCGCGGGCCATGTGGATATGAAGGAGATAGTCTTCGATCCAAACTGCGGGGTCTGTTGTGCCATCGTAGGATTCAATGTTCACGGGTTTGAACCCTTCGGGGATTTGATGATCCATTACTTCATCTGTGAAGCATAGTGGGTGTGCGGCTCCTCTGTATTGGGCTATATCACGACGTAGCTCAAGCGAGCTTTGTCTACTGTGTTCGGCTTGGCCGGAATTGCTGTATCAGGTGCGACGGTTGTCGTCGCGTATCGTGGGGCGCCCACGCGATCCGTAGATCGATCTTGATTGTCTTGCCTTATCCTCCAATATTTCTCGCAAGTCCGGCGCATTCCCCCGTGGCTTTGTACTTTTCGAGCGATGCCGGGGTGCGGCTTTAGTGGAGGGCCTAGAGGCCTCTCTGTCGCGGCCACGAGGTGGCCGGTCGGCCGTATTGTGCGCTGGTGATGTAAGTTTATATGCTTCCTCCACTAATCGGGGCAGCAGCTTGCGTTTGGGGTAGCTTTTGGAGGGGTGTTCGAGTTCGTACTCTTCGGCCGCAAGGACTTCAGTCCATCTGTCGGCTAGAAAATCTTGGTCAGCTTTAAGTTGTTGTTGTTTTTCCTTGAGGCTGCTGGCCGTGTCCATGAGCCTGCATTTAAAGCGCTCTTGTTCGACGGGGTCCTCAGGCACGACGAATTCGTCGTCGTCGAGGCTTGCCTCGTCTCCAGAGGGAGGCATATAATTATCGTCCTCTGCCTCTTTGTCTGCCGCTCTCTCATGAGGGCTGGCTTCTCCATCCTCCTATGCTGAATCTTGCTGGAGGGGGTTGTCTTCGGCACTATCCGGGGTGTTATTGTCTCCGGTGCCAGAATCTCCATTCTTGCTGTGGCGGGATTTAGAGCGGCGCCGCTGACGCCGGCACTTAGGCTGTTTCTTGGAGGGGTCATCCTCCGCTGTTCCATCGCCATTCCCATCCTTTGGGATGTCCACCATGTATATGCCGTATGACGAGGTGGCTTTCCAGTGCCCCGTAGGCGCTGGTTCTTGGTCGTCTCCGGCATCGTCGTCCATACCGTCGATGTCTTCGGAGTCAAAGTCTAGCATGTCGGTTAGGTCGTCGATAGTGGCTACAAAGTGGGTGGTGGGTGGGCTTTGAATTTCTTTGTCGTCCACATCCCAGCCGTCATGACCGTGATCCGGCCAGGGCTCTCCTGATAAAGAGAGATACTTTAGCGAATTCAGGATGTCGCCAAAAGGCGAGTGCTGAAAGATGTCCGCAGCGGTGAACTCCATGATCGGCGCCCAATCTGATTCGATTGGTAGGGGCGCGGGAGGTTCGGAGTCCGACGAGGAGTCCGACACCTCGGAGTCACGAGCTTCGCAAGGGACAGGGTCGGTATTCGGCTCCATCGCCGTAGCAGCCCCCGAGGCGGTGTCTAGCCACCCATCCTCGATTGGCGCAGTCGGCTCCGAGTTAAGGGTTGGAGCGGACTCTTGTGCGGCTTCCAAGGCACTGTCCGGCAGCAGAGCTAAATCGTGCCCATCGTGATAGTGCGGCGCGCTTGGCTGCGGCTCGAATCCATCGAAGATCAAGTCTCCGCGGATGTCGGCCGTATAGTTCAAACTTCCAAATCTGACCTGATGGCCAGGGGCGTAGCTTTCGATCTGCTCCAGATGGCTGCTTAATTGCCCGCAGCAAAGCCGCCGAATACGAAGATCTGTCCGGGGAGAAAAGTCTCACCCTGGACCGCGTTGTTGTTGATGATCGAACGGGCCTATGAGTGACGACACAGAGGAACTCTCAATGAAAGCACCAATGTCGGTGTCAATACCGGCGGATCTCGGGTAGGGGGTCCCAAACTGTGCGTCTAGGCGGATGGTAACAGGAGACAAGGGACACGATGTTTTTACCTAGGTTTGGGCCCTCTCGATGGAGGTAAAACCCTACTCCTGCTTGATTAATATTGATGATATGGGTAGTACAAGAGTAGATCTACCACGAGATCAAGGAGGCTAAACCCTAGAAGCTAGCCTATGGTATGATTGTTGTTCGTCCTACGGACTAAAACCCTCCGGTTTATATAGACACCGGAGAGGGCTAGGGTTACACAGAGTTGGTTACAATGGTACGAGATCTACATATCCGTATCGCCAAGCTTGCCTTACACGCCAAGGAAAGTCCCATCCGGACACGAGCCGAAGTCTTCAATCTTGTATCTTCATAGTCTTGGAGTCCGGCCAATGATGATAGTTTGGCTATCCGGACACCCCCTAGTCCAGGATTCCCTCAATATTCCTGTGATGGGCTTCCTCAAATGCCCTAGGTCTTCATGAGCAAGCGAGTTGGATGCACACCCACTAGTTTTCTTTTGTTGAGCATTCATAGCTCTAGTGCATCCGTTGCATGGCAATCCCTACTCCTCATGTTGACATCAATTGATGGGCATCTCCATAGCCCATTGATTATCCTCATCAATGTGAGACTTTCTCCTTTTTTTTCTTCTCCACACAATCCCCATCATCATATTCTGTTCCACCCATAGTGCTATATCCATGGCTCACGCTCATGTATAGCGTGAAGGTTGAAAAAGTTAGAGATTATTTAAGTATGAAACAATTGCTTGGCTTGTCATCGAGGGTATAGAAGTTGGGAACATCTTTGTGTGACGAAAATGAAGCATAGCCTAACTATATGATTTTGTAGGGATGAACTTTCTTTTGCCATGCTATTTTGAGAAGACATGATTACTTTGATTAGTATGCTTGAAGTATTACTATTTCTTTTATCAATATGAACTTTTGTCTTGAATCTTTCGGTTCTGAATATTCATATCACAATTAAGAAGATTTACATTGAAATTATGCCAAAGTATCACTCCGCGTCAAAAATTCTTTTTTTTTATCATTTACCTCCTCGAGGACGAGCAGGAATTAAGCTTGGGGATGCTTGATACGTCTCCAATGTATCTATAATTTTTGATTGCTCCATGCTACTTTATCTACTGTTTTAGGCAATACTGGGCTTTATTATCCAATTTTATATTATTTTTGGGACTAACCTATTAACCGGAGGCCCAGCCCAGATTTTTTGTTTTATGCCTATTTCGGTGTTTCGAGGAAAAGGAATAATGACGGAGTCAAACGGAACGAAATCAAGTGGAGAAGTTATTTTTGGAAGGAAAGCCACCCGATGGACTTGGAGTGCGTCGTCAGAAAGAAGGAGGTGCTCACGAGGTGGGGGCGCCCCGGCGCGCCCTGCCTCGTGCCCCCCCTTCGTCCACCGACGTACTTCTTTCACCCATATATACCTACGTACCCTAAAACTTCCAGAACAGAAGATAGATCGGTAGTTCCGCTGCTGCAAGCCTCTGTAGCCACCAAAAACCTCTCGGGAGCCCTTCCTGGCACCCTGCCGGAGGGGGGATCCTTCACCGATGGCCATCTTCATCATCTCGGCGCTATCCATGACGAGGAGGGAGTAGTTCACCCTCGGGGCTGAGGGTATGTACCAGTAGCTATGTGTTTGATCTCTCTCTCTCTCTCGTGTTCTCTCTCGTGTTCCCTCGATGGCATGATCTTGATGTATCCCGAGCTTTGCTATTGTAGTTGGATCTTATGATGTTTCTCCCCCTCTACTCTCTTGTGATGAATTGAGTTTCCCCTTTGAAGTTATCTTATCGGATTGAGTCTTTTATGAAAACACTTGATGTATGTCTTGTCGTGATTATCTGTGGTGACAATGGGATATCATGTGCCACTTGATGTATGTTTTGGTGATCAACTTGCGGGTTTCGTGACATTGGGAACCTATGCATAGGGGTTGGCACACGTTCTTGACTCTCCGGTAGAAACTTTGGGGCACTCTTTGAAGTACTTTGTGTTGGTTGGATGAATCTGAGATTGTGTGATGCATATCGTATAATCATGCCCACGGATACTTGAGGTGACAATGGAGTATCTAGGTGACATTAGGGTTTTGGTTGATTTGTATCTTAAGGTGTTATTCTAGTACGAACTCTTTTATAGATTGATCCGAAAGAATAACTTTGAGGTGGTTTCGTACCCTACCATAATCTCTACGTTTGTTTTACGCTATTAGTGGCTTTGGAGTGACTCTTTGTTGCATATTGAGGGCTTGTTATTTAATCTATCTATGTTATTATTGATGAGAGAACTTGCACTAGTGAAAGTATGAACCCTAGGCCTTGTTTCCTATCATTGCAATACCGTTTACGCTCACTTTTATCATTAGTTACCTTGCTGTTTTTATTATTTCGGATTACCAAAACCTATATCTACTATCTGTTTTGCACTTGTATCACCATCTCTTCGCCGAACTAGTGCACCTATTCAATTTACCATTGTATTTGGTGTGTTAGGGACACAACACTCTTTGTTATTTGGTTGCAGGGTTGCTTGAGAGAGACCATCTTCATCCTACGCCTCCTACGGATTGATAAACCTTAGGTCATCCATTTGAGGGAAATTTGCTACTGTCCTACAAACCTGTGCACTTGCAGGCCCAAAAACGTCTACAAGAAGAAGGTTGTGTAGTAGACATCAAGCACCATTGTCAAATTATTACTTTGTATTCCTGAAATTTTAAATAACTGAATGTGGTGAAATCAGTGAAAATATTGTTGATTTTGATTTTAAAATGGCTAAATTGGAGGAAAGCCTTTCTCCTACATTCATCAGCAATACTGCACCATATACTATAGAAGCTTGGGCCACTAAATCAGCTGTTTCGGATGGATCTTCTTGGACTTAACAGTATCAATCTACTTCCCAGGCATGTGGTTTATTTTATTCTTTAGCTCAATGGAAAACCATGGCAAGTTCTGTTTTACCTTTAGGGTGTTGTCAAAATGATTTCAATGAGACCAATTAAGTAACTAGCCTATGGAAAAATGATGATCTGTTGTTAAAATAAAATAAAAACAGATAAACAAAAAAAGGATGATCTGTTGTTGATTGTCTTCAACAGAAACAAACTTGTTCACAGTTTTCTTGTGTTTTTCTTTGGTGTGACTCTTTGCCTGACATGTTGATGTTACTATGTATCCCATATTGGATTTCACATAAGGAATGTCCATTCCTGAAGCACAACCTCGCGTACATGCATGGTTAAGTGGACCAGACTAAGTCCGGAAGAAGATTGAAAATTTCAAACATGAGAATGACAACTACAGGAAGACTATAAGACTTTATATCGATTCTTCTTGTATAATCACCAGAAATGCGTAGGGCTAACTTTATAATGATTTTTTTTCTAGACAGGAGCGCCAAGTGATTGAGTCATTCATTGCTATGGACGTGAATAGCTGACAAGGGCCACCTTGATCAGAATTGCTCGATAAACCAGTCCTTCAGAAAGCGGTGCAAATCCTGCTAGCAAAATCATATTACAAATAGACAGGACACAAGGCATCCTAGACCACACATTCAAGTAAATGATTGATATAGAGGTTTGAATGATTGAGCCATACAATATGGGACACATGCTACATGTTAAACAAGTTAGACGGATCAAAGTAATGATGGTCAATAAAGATGGAAAAATCATGGCACGCAACAGACGAGTGACCGAGTATAATGAACTTTTTATAGTCATGGATTAGTCATGTGTTAAACAAGTTCTGTTCATGGATTAGTTATTATCAAGCCTGTTGTTCTTTCTATAGTCATGTGCTATTTTTTCAATTGAACACATTGAAGTTCCTATAGATTTTCATGGTTTATGCAAAATAGCTGAGCCTGGTTGTTTTATTCATACATATTCAGGATTGTTAGAGTCTAGAATTCGTCGGTTTATGTCATGGAGAGAGTAGTAGTGTTGTTCATCTTCTGGTTTTGATATAATTACTAACATTTATTCATTTCAAAGATTAGTGGATTAGTGCATGCTAACAAACCATGTACTGTCAAAGCATTGTTCCAATGTCTCTTAAAATATATATTTTTCATAGAGGGTCGTTTTGACAAGTGTGGTAGCATGCTGATCCAATAAAAGACCGGCGAAGACAAGATCAAGTTCCGCCACTTCTGCTTTGAAGAGACTGCTACCAAGCTGTTCCTCAACCTCAAGGACAAGAATGACTCCACTTTGGGGTTCAACATGCTGCTCGCAAATCCTAATACAATATTTGAGTCTCACCATGTTGCTTCCATTATAAAATGTGGCTTCGTGATGGCAGTATTGTCAACATTGACCTCATCGAGTCCACTAAGATTAATAAGCCTGGGATCAAGGATGGAGGTCCCTATCACATTCAGGCACATATATCCTCATATGCAGTCTGATAAAGGTTACCATCAAGGTTAAGATCAACATGAATAACTCCATTGTGTAGGGCTATTAACTTCAGGTTCAGTGGGAGGGAAACAATTGTGTAGAATGCCCTATCGTTTGATGTGATATATGCCCAAGAGATTAGGAGTCCTTGATTGTAATATGTGCCAATTCTTAAAGAAAGCAAGGAGTGAAGTAGTAGCTTCACCATTTGAGCACCAAGGACGTATCATTGACTACAATGTTCATCAGGTTGCTTAGAAGAGATATGAGCAAAAGTATTATCATTTGTAAATATTCTTTTCAAGTGAGATGAGCAGCAGTACCAAGATAGATAACAGTGTTAAATTATATTTAGATTTTTTTTCATCTTTTGATAGACTTGGCATTTATTTGGATATGATATTCCATGGTGGGGAGAGATGGCGACGGCGCGGGGTGAGTAGGTTGGGGGAATGAGATATGAGTGTGAGCAATGTGTTGTGGGCTGAGAGAGTGAGTCGCCTTTTTTAGATAAGAAGAAAAGGAGTTGTTGATTGCTTTTTTAAGGGAAAAGCCATTGTTTGCTTTGAAAGAAATGTCACACATTTTTATAAAGTGAATAATATCACGTATCCTAATAAGTCATTTTTATGGAATAATTACCAACAAGTGATTCAAAGGTGAGCCATATCGAAATTGGATGTGACCCACTCTAATAGAAGGCATGATGCCACTCACTTCGACTAAAAATGTCACATGTTATTATCTAGCAGCTAACCGATGAATATATCTTTACTTTTTCGGGTCAGAGTTTAAAACTGATGGCTTTGGATGATGCTTTGATGGATTGGACTGAGACCTCGTTGAGTTTTACACAATCAGAAGAGGTGCATACAAATAATTGTTATTTTTTGTATATATTTTGCACATGATAACACAAAAGGTATATTTCTATATATATGTTTACTATTGTAGGGGATGAGAGAGATAAAGATGGATTATGTCGACGTTTAAAAACATCGACAAGGGTCCCCATGCGATGTCATTGAAAGGTGCAAAAATATCATCAAGTTTTATACACCAACATGAAAAAAAATTAAAGGCCCATGGCAACGCACGGGCATTGTACTAGTTTATATAGGATTTCAACCGTGCTTGCAGCATGCAGTGACAGAAATAAGGAATGGCTTTGAGAAGGAATCGAGATTGGATATTAAGGAAAAATCAGTTCATGCCGAATCAAAGGATTGGAAAGGAAAACTGAGACCGGATAATAAGGAAAGCAATGCATGCCTTGCTCAACGTGACAGAAAATAAGGAACCTAATTTCGAAAGGAATTGAGAACGGGATCCAGGCCTGCTTTTTTTAGACAAACTCCGAAGCTTTTTGTTCAAACCGTCACAATGTTTACACTGACGAAAAAAAGTCCATTAGGCTGCCCCAGCCACACATGTCGGCCAGCCGATAGAAATAAAGCGTGCTTCGCGAGTTTGTGAGCCTCGATATTCGAGCTTCTAACTTTATAGCTAATATTACAAGACTGAAAAGAACTTCTATGATCTAATATTTCATGAATGATAGCACCGTAAGGAGTTGGATTCTTGTTGCAAATGTCCTCCACCACAACTTTTCAATCTGAAGCCAAGTGAATCCTCCTTTCGTATAGATCATCAACAAGGGCCAGTCCTTCTCTTATCACCATGCATTCTAGGCTAGCTGGATCTTAAAGACGCGGAAAGATCATGGCCGAAGCTCCCGGGAAAAGACCATTCTTATCTCTAGAAATCTCACACACTGCTCCATACCTTCCCCCTCTTCTTACTGCCGCATCAACGTTGATTTTAATCATACCCGCAGGAGGAGCAATCCAGGTATTTTGAGGTACAACAGTAGAAGTATTGGACTGAACTGACTGCTTATGGATGACCCTCAACTCTCTTATGTACGATTGGACAAAACCATGAATGGAGAAAGGGCTTTGGTAAATTTGTTCATGAACTGCCTTTCGCCGTGCTCCCACAAAGCCCACGGTGTAACCACAAAAGTGATAAAATTTGAACAGCAAATTTGGAAAATTTTAAAAGGAAATGAGACTGGGATCCAGGCCTGCTAATTTGGAAAGGAATTGAGACAGGAATACAGGCCTACGATCACGGAAATCCTTCCCCTCCGACCATACTGAGTCATTGTGCGCTGCCTGTGGTCGGCCTTCTCACGAGGTATTGGACGCCCGTGCATCCAATAGTCGAGCTTTCACGCAGAGTCTACCTGACTAAGCCGGCCCAACATAGTTGGAAATTTGAAAAAAAAATTCCCAAACAGACGCAAGGGAGAGGATCGAACACAGGATGTACCTACAGGTTTGGCCCGTGCGTAGAGATCCACTTAAGCTGATGGGTCTTCAATAACTAAAGAGCGGCGTAGTTTAACAAGAACTAGCATGAAAAGTAACTAAATTTGAAATTTCGAACAAATTTTCACATATTATTTTAAAAAACGGAATTTAAAAATACACTCTGAAATTTCTTTAGTATATGATAAACTTTTTCAAATTCCCACTGTTTTTTAATATACGGTGAACTTTTTTTCAAATGCACACTGAACAATTTCCTATACACGATCCACACTTTTTTACATACAGTGAGCAAAAATTTGGAAAACATGAACAACATTTAAAATTCCAAACATTTATTGAATATTTTATATGATGAACAACTTTTACATATATATTGAAAAATTTGTAATATACACTGAAGAAATTTTAAAATACACACCAATTTTCTTTTATATATAGGCTGAACTGTATTTAGGTACACGTTGAATATTTTTATGATATAGACAGAAAAAATATTTAAATATATAGTGAATATATTTGTGATATGTGCTCAACGATTTTAAATACGCAATGTGCATTAAAAACAATATGTGGAACAATTTCTTAATATAGGGTGAAGATTGCTTTAAAATATACAATGAACATTTTTGTGTATAAACATGCAATGAATATTGTATAATGCAGAAATAAAAATAATAAAGGAAAAACGGAAAACAAAAGAAATAAAAGAAAGAGAAACACAAACAGAAAAAAGAAAAATAAAAAAGAAAGGAAAAGAAAGAAAGAGAAAAAAACGAAACAGCCCCGCGAATGTTGGCCGGCCGAAATTGTGACAGCGGACCGACACGGGGCGGTCCATTTCGTAGCGAGACGGGCACATCCGATCCCGGATGTGTGGGAACGTTCTCGAAGAGAATGACGTTTTTTCGTCTTTTTTTCCTTTTATTATTTTTCCTTCTCCCCTTTCTTTTTTTACTTCGTTTTTTTATGTTTCTCTGTTTCTGTTATGTTTTTTGTTCTTTTTCAAGTTTTATTCTGTTTCATCAAATGTTCGCATTTTAAAAGTGTTGTTCATTTTTTAAGAAATGATCCTGGGTTGAAAGTTAGTTCAGAAAGTCCAATAAAATGAGTATTGTTTTCTTCTTTTATAAAAAAGTTCAAAAATTATAAAAAGTAAAAATTTCAAAATTTCAAAAAGTCAACATTTTATGTTTTTGTTCACAAATACAGAAAACATTTGGGAATGTCAAAAAATGTTCCCACTTTTGAAATTTGTTCACCAAATTCATAAATAATTAATGTTTTTGAATATTTGTTGTAAAATTTAGAATTTTTTGGATAATTTGAAAAAAATCATTTTTAAATTTTTTACAATTAAAAAATGATATGAAATTTTAAAAGATGTTCAAGCATTTCCAAATTTGTTCACACATTCTAAAAATGTTCATGTTTCCATATTTTGTTCGCAATTTCGAAGATTGTTCGGGAAACTTTTGAAAAAATAAATCGTACATTTGCAAAAAAATGTTTGTAATGAAAATGAGATGCATATGCATGAGAGAAATGAAATAGATGAAATATTCTTTAAGCAAGCGCCTATCCTTAAACATAATTTTGCCTGTTGAAACTATGGGAGACCCTCTGCCACCTAAGAGTGATAATGTGTTCGAATTGAAAAACGCGGAGATACATTGCAATATGTTTATATTGATGAAAAGAAGATATATCATGTTATTATCAATGTTAACCTTTCAGTGCACAAACAAAAGAGATTACTTAAAACTTTGAGGAAGCATCGTGCTGCAATTGGATATACTCTAGATGATCTTAAAGTCATTAGCCCTACTCTGTGTCAATATAAGATTAATATGGAACCTGATGCCAAACCAGTTGTCGATCATCAACGTCGCTTGAATAATAAAATGAAGGATGTGGTAAGAACTAAAATACTAAAAATTCTGAAGGCATGTATAACTTCTCATATAGTTGATAGTAGATGGGTAAGTCCTATTCATTATATCCCTAATAAAGGTGACATTACTATTGCTCCTAGTGATAAAAGTGAACATATCCCTGTAACCGGTTATAGGATGGTAATTGTGTTGGGAAACGCAGGATGCAAATTTAAAAAATTTCCTATGCTCACGCAAGATCTATCTAGGAGATGCATAGCAACGAGAGGGGGAGAGTGTGTCCACGTACCCTCGTAGACCGAAAGCGGAAGCATTTGCTCAACGCGTTTGATGTAGTCGAACGTCTTCTCAATCTGACCGATTGAGTACCGAACGTACGGCACCTCCGAGTTCTGCACACGTTCAACGCGATGACGTCCCTCGAGCTCTTGATCCAGCAAAGAATCAAAGAAGTAGATGAGTTTCGTCAGCACAACGGTGTGGTAACGGTGATGGTGATGTGATCCGCGCAGGGCTTCGCTTAAGCACCGCGTGAATATGACCGGAGGCATAAACTGTGGAGGGAGGCGCTGGCACACGGCTAAGAGCAATTGTTGTGTCTTCTAGGGGCGCCCCCCGTATATAAAGGAGGGAGGGAGAGGAGGCCGGCCCTAGGCGCGCCCCAAGTGGGAGGAGTCCCACTTGGGCTCCTAGTAGGATTCGTCCCCCCTTTTCCTTTTACCGGAGAGGGAAAGGGGGAAGGAGAGGGAGTGGGAGAAGGAATGGGGGGCGCCGCCCCCTTACCTAGTCCAATTCGGCCTCCTCTCTTATGGGGGGGGGGGCGCACCAGCCCCGAGCTGGTTAGTCTCCCTCTTATGGCTCATATGGCCCATATCTTTCCCTGGGGGGTTCCGGTAACCCCTCTGGTACTCCGGTATGTACCCGATACACTCCGGAACCCTTCCGGTGTCCGAATACTACCTTCCAATATATCAATCTTTACCTCTCGGCCATTTCGAGACTCCTCGTCATGTCCATGATCTCATCCGGGACTCCGAACAAACTTCGGTCACCAAAACACATAACTAATATAATACATATTGTCATCGAACGTTAAGCGTGCGGACCCTACGGGTTCGAGAACTATGTAGACATGACCGAGACACCTCTCTGGTCAATAACCAACAGCAAAACCTAGATGCTCATATTGGTTCCCACATATTCTACGAAGATCTTTATCGGTCGAACCGCAATGTCAACATACGATATTCCCTTTGTCATTGGTATGTTACTTGCCCAAGATTCGATCATCGGTATCTTTATACCTAATTCAATCTCGTTACCGGCAAGTCTCTTTACTCGTTCCGTAATGCATCATCACGTAACTAACTCATTAATCACATCGCTTGCAAGGCTTCATATGATGTGCATTACCAAGAGGGCCCAGAGATACCTCTCCGTTACTCAGAGTGACAAATCCTAATCTCGATCTATGCCAACCCAACAAACACCTTCAGAGATACCTGTAGAGCATATTTATAATCACCGAGTTAGGTTGTGACATTTTATAGCACACAATGCATTCCTCCGGTGTCCGAGGGTTGAATAATCTCATGAAGGAAATATGCCCTAGAGGCAATAATAAAGTTATTGTTTATATCCTTATATCATGATAAATGTTTTTTATTCATGCTAGCATTGTATTAACCGGAAACCTAGTACATGTGAGAATACATAGACAAAACATTGAGTCCCTAGTAAGCCTCTACTTAACTAGCTCATTAATCAAAGATGGTTATGTTTCCTAACCATAGACATGTGTTGTCATTTGATGAACGGGATCACATCATTAGGAGAATGATGTGATGTACAAGACCCATCCGTTAGCTTAGCATTATGATCGTTACAGTTTCATTACTACTTCTTTATTCATGACTTATACATGTTCCTCAGACTATGAGATTATGCAACTCCCGAATACCGGAGGAAAACCTTGTGTGCTATCAAACGTCACAATGTAACTGGGTGATTATAAAGATGCTCCACAGGTGTCTCCGAAGGTGTTTGTTGGGTTGGCATAGATCTAGATTAGGATTTGTCACTCTGTGTATCGGAGAGGTATCTATAGGCCCTCTCGGTAATGCATATCACTATAAGCCTTGCAAGCAATGTAACTAATGAGTTAGTTGCGGGATGATGCATTACGGAACGAGTAAAGAGACTTGCCGGTAACGAGATTGAACTAGGTATGATGATACCGACGATCAAATCTCGGGCAAGTAATATACCGATGACAAAGGGAACAACGTATGTTGTTATGCGGTTTGATCGATAAAGATCTTCGTAGAATATATAGGAACCAATATGAGCATCCAGGTTCCTCTATTGGTTATTGACCGGAGACGTGTCTCGGTCATGTCTACATAGTTCTCGAACCTGTAGGGTCCGCACGCTTAACGCTCGATGATGATTGGTATTATGAGTTTATGTGATATGATGTACTGAAGATTGTTTGGAGTCCTGGACTTGATCACGGACATGACGAGGAGTCTCGAAATGGTCGAGACATAAATTGATACATTGGATGACTATATTCGGACACCGGAAGTGTTTCGGAGAAGTTTCGGATAAAACCGGACTACCGGAGGGTTACTGGAACCCGCTGGGGGATTAATGGGCCTTGGTGGGCCTTAGTGAAGAAGAGAGAGGGCCGGTCAGAGATGGCGCGCGCCCCCCCCCCTTGCCCAGTCCGAGTTGGATAAGGGAAGGGGGGCGCCCCCCTCTCCTTCCTTCTCTCCTCTCCTCTTTCCCTTCTTCTCCTTCTTGGACTAGGAAAGGTGGGAGACCTACTCCTACGGGGAGTAGGAGTCCTCCCCCTTGGCGCGCCCCTTGTTGGCCGCCAGCCTCCTCCTCCCCTCCTTTATATACGGGGAGGGGGGCACCCCATAGACACACAAGTGGAAAATTGTTTTAGCCGTGTGCGGTGCCCTCCTCCACAGTGACACACCTCGGTCATATCATCGTAGTGCTTAAGCGAAGCCCTGTGTCGGTAACTTCATCATCACTGTCACCACGCCGTCGTGCTGGCAAAACTCTCCCTCACCCTCAGCTGCATCTAGAGTTTGTGGGACGTCACCGAGTTGAACATGTGCAGATTGCGGAGGTGCCGTACCTTCGGTGCTAGGATCAGTCAGATCGTGAAGACGTACGACTACATCAATCGCGTTGTCATAACGCTTCCACTTTCGGTCTACGAGGGTACGTAGACAACACTCTCCCCTCTTGTTGCTATGCATCACCTAGTGATAGATCTTGCGTGATCATAGGATTTTTTTGAAATTACCGCGTTCCCTAACATTGGTATCAGAGCTAGGTTTATGCGTAGATGTTATATGCACGAGTAGAACACAATGAGTTGTGGGTGATAATAGTCATACTGCTTACCAACATGTCATACTTTGATTCGGCAGTATTGTTTGTTGAAGCGGCTTAGACCGACATTACGCATACGCTTACGCGAGACTGGTTCTACCGACGTGCTTCGCATACATGTGGCTGGTGAGTGTCTGTTTCTCCAACATTAGTTGAATCGAGTGTTGCTATGCCCTGTCCTTGTTGAAGTTTAAAACAGCACACTTGACGAAAAATCGTTGTGGTTTTGATGCGTAGGTAAGAACAGTTCTTGCTAGAAGCCCGTAGCAGCCACGTAAAACTTGCAACAACAAAGTAGAGGACCTCTAACTTGTTTTTGCAGGGCTTTCTGTGATGTGATATGGTCAAGGGATGATGTGATATAAAATGTTGTATGAGATGATCATGTTTTGTAACAAAGTTATCGGCAACTGGCAGGAGCCATATGGTTGTCGCTTTATTGTATGCAATGCAATCGCCATGTAATTGTTTTACTTTATTACTAAGTGGTAGCGATAGTCGTACTAACAATTGTTGGCGAGACAACAACGATGCTACAATGGAGATCAAAGTGTCGCGCCGGTGATGATGGAGATCATAACGATGCTTCGGTGATGGAGATCATGAGCACAAGATGATGATGGCCATATCATGTCACATATTTTGATTCCATGTGATGTTTATTCTTTATGCATCTTATTTTGCTTAGTACGGCGGTAGCATTATAAGATGATCCCTTACTAAATTTCAAGGTATAAGTGTTCTCCCTGAGTATGCATCATTGTGACAGTTCGTCATGCCGAGACACCACGTGATGATCAGGTGTGATAAGCTCTATGTTCACATACAATGGGTGCAAGCCAGTTTTGCACACGCAGAATACTCGGGTTAAACTTGACGAGCCTAGCATATTCAGATATAGCCTCGGAACACTAGAGTCCAAAAGGTCGAGCGTGAATCATATAGTAGATATGATCAACATAGTGATGTTCACCATTGAAAACTACTCCATCTCACGTGATGATCAGACATGGTTTAGTTGATTTGGATCACGTGATCATTTAGATGACTAGAGGGATGTCTATCTAAGTGGGAGTTCTAAAGTAATATGATTAATTGAACTTTAATTTATCATGAACTTAGTCCTGATAGTATTTTGCAAATTATGCTGTAGATCAATAGCTCGCGTTATAGCTTCCCTTTATTTTTGATATGTTCCTAGGGGAAAATAAGTTGAAAGATGATAGTAGCAATGATGCGGATTGGGTCTGTGATCTGAGGTGTATCCTCATTGCTGCATAGAAGAATTATGTCCTTGATGCACCGCTAGGTGACAGACCTATTGCAGGAGCAGATGCAGACGTTATGAATGTTTGGCTATCTCAATATGATGACTACTTGATAGTTTAGTGCACCATGCTTTACGGCTTAGAACCGGGACTTGAAAAACGTTTTTTGAACGTCAAGGAGCATATGAGATGTTCCAAGAGCTGAAATTGGTTTTTCAGACTCATGCCCGTGTCAAGAGGTATGAGACCTCTGACAAGTACTTTGCCTAAAAAGATGGAGGAGGATTGCTCAACTAATGAGCATGTGCTTAGATTGTCTGGGTACTATAATCGCTTGAATCAAGGGAGTTAATTTTATAGATAAGATAGTGATTGATAGAGTTCTCTAGTCACCATCACAAAGTTACTGGAACTTTGTGATGAACTATAGTATGCAAGCGATGATGAAAACGATTCCTGAGCTCTTCGTGATGCTGAAATCAACGAAGGCAGAAATCAAGAAAGAGCATCAAGTGTTGATGATTGAAAAGATCACTAGTTTCAAGAAAAAGGGAAAAGGGAAAGAAAGGAAACTTCAAGTATAATGGCAAGAAAGTTGTCACTCCCATGAAGAAGCCCAAAGCCGGATCAAACCCTGAAACTGAGTGCTTCTACTGCAAAGGAAATGGTCACTGAAGCGGAAATGCCTTGAATATTTGGTGGATAAGAAGGATGGAAAAGTGAACAAGGGTATATTTGATATACAGGTTATTGATGTGTACCTTACTAGTGTTTATAATAGCCCCTGGGTATTTGATACTTGTTCGGTTGCTAAGATTAGTAAACTCGAAATAGGAGTTACAGAATAAAAAAGACTAGTTGAGGGTGAAGTGACGATGTGTGTTGGAAGTGGTTCCAAGATTGATATGATCATCATCACACACTCCCTATACTTTCGGGATTAGTGTTGAACCTAAATAAATGTTATTTGGTGTTTGAGTTGAGCATGAATATGATTAGATCATGTTTATTGCAATACAGTTATTCATTTAAGGCAGAGGATAATTGTTCTCTATTTACATGAATAAAACCTTCTATGGTCATACACCTAATGTTGATGGTTTATTGAATCTCAATCGTAATGATACACATAATATTGATGCCAAAAGATGCAAAGTTGATAATGATAGTGCAACTTATTTGTGGCACTACCATTTGGGTCATATCGATGTAAAGCGCATGAAGAAACTCCGTGCTTATGGACTTTTGGAATCACTTGATTATGAATCATTTGATGCTTGCGAACCGTGCCTTATGGACAAGATGACTAAAACTCCATTCTCGAGAACAATGGAACGAGCTAGTGACTTATTGAAAATAATACATACCGATGTATGCGGTCCAATGAGTATTGTTGCTCGTGGCGGGTACCGTTATTTTCTGACCTTCACATATGATTTGAGTAGATATGGGTATATCTACTTAATGAAACACAAGTCTAAAACATTTGAAAAGTTCAAAGAATTTCAGAGTGAAGTGGGAAATCATCGTAACAAGAAAATAAAGTTTTCTACGATCTAATCATGGAGGAGAATATTTGAATTACGAGTTTGGCCTTCATTTAAAACAATGTGGAATAGCTTCACAACTCACGCCACTTGAAACACCACAACATAATGGTGTGTCCGAACATCATAACCGCACTTTATTGGATATGGTGCGATCTATGATGTCTCTTACCAATTTACCACTATCGTTTTGGGTTATGCATTAGAGACAACTGCATTCACTTTAAATAGGGCACCATCAAAATCTGTCGAGACGACGCCTTATGAACTATAGTTTGGCAAGAAACCAAAGTTGTCGGTTCTTAAAGTTTGGGGATGCGATGCTTATGTGAAAAAGCTTCAACCTGATAAGCTCGAACCCAACTCGGAGAACTGCATCTTCATAGGATACCCAAAAGAAACTGTTGGGTACACCTTCTATCACAGATCCGAAGGCAAATCTTTGTTGCTAAGAATGGATCCTTTCTAGAGAAGGAGTTTCTCTTGAAAGAAGTGAGTGGGAGAAAAGTAGAACTTGATGGGGTAATTGTACCTTCTCCAAAATTGGAAAGTAGTTCGTCACAGAAATTAGTTTTAGTGATTCCTACACCAATTAGTGAGGAAACTAATGATGATGATCATGAAACTTTAGATCAAGTTACTACAGAACCTCGTGAGTCTTCCAGAGTATGGTCCGCACCAGAGTGGTATGGTAATCCTGTTCTGGAAGTCATGTTACGAGACCGTGATAAACCTACGAACTATGAGGAAGCGATGATGAACCCAGATTCCGCGAAATAGCTTGAAGCCATGAAATCTGAGATGGGATCCATGTATGAGAACGAAGTGTGGACTTTGGTGGACTTGCCCGATGGTCGGCAAGCCATATTCATAAATGGAACTTCAAGAGGAAAACGGAAACTGGTAGTAGTGTTACTATCTGCAAAGCTCGACTTGTCGCAAAAGGTTTTTGACAAGTTCAAGGTGTTGACTACAATGGGATTTTCTCAATTGTTGCGATGCTTACACTACTAGGGAAAACCCTAATAGTAGCGCTTATTTTTAAGCTAGTAGTAGCGCTTGTGCAAGTGCTACCACTAAGGCGCTACAGCTAACTAGTAGCAGTAGCGCTTGATGGACGCGCTACTACTATACCTAGTTAGCAGTAGCGCTTTCCTGTAGTAAGCGCTACTGATAGTACTAAGTAGCAGTAGTGCTCCTTCTGAAAAGCATTGCTGCTAACTTTTCCTGTATTTTTAAAAATATAGCTTATTTTCATTGTGGTTTTATATACAGTACTTTCATCATATGATTTTATGACCATGATTAGTTATTATATATAATAGTGGGTGAAATGAACGTGGAGTAGATTCAAGTGGAGGCAACATGTGGTGCATATCAAAAGTACTACTAATTCAAACTTTATCTAGTTTGGATTAGTAGTACTTCCGATGTGCACCATATGTTGCCTCCACTTGAATCTAATCCATGTTCATTTCACCTGATTGATATATATATATATATATATATATATATATAATAACTCATCATGCTCATATAACAACTTAGCATCATGCATCATCGATCATAATAATAAATAACTCATCATTGGTATCATAATAATAAGTCATACTCATCATCATCGATCATACAACTTCTACTCGATACCACATCATCATCATAGTCATCTAACCAATCCTACTTAGTTGTTCTTAGCACATGATCATGAGTATTAGCTAGGACCTACTACCTTCTCCTAGGTAAAATAGCATAAAACAAGATAGCCCCTGACTCTCCATTATGGAGAATGGAGATTATCCTGTATCCAATTCTTGCCTTTCGCACAATCTTGCTTCCAAGAACCTCCTTACGATTGTCCATACATTTTTTCATTCTTTGATTACCATGTGTTCACCGGTTTTAGAAATCTGATATGGAGAGGTGAGACTCGTAGGATGACCTGGCTGTATGTTCAAAACATCAAGGCGACCATTCTGATACATCAAATGGGGCACACATTCCATCGGGATTTCTGTTGAAAAACATAGTAATAACTTCGTAGTTAGCAATGTAGTTCAGTCAAAATATGCACGGATGTCGTAATAGTAAAAAATCTTACCAGGGTATCTCCATGGAAGTTATCGTTGTTCAACACGTGCACTAGTGGCACGTATTGACCATAATGTGGAGGAGTTTGATAATAGGCATTGTAATTCTAAAGTTCAGTACAATATGCGACCAGATGATTTTTCTCCTAATAAGTTAACTCAGAGCCATCGGTGTAGTAGGTCCTGTCTACCAACTTCCGCACATTCTCTGAAGAATGAAAATAAGCTATCAATGGAAATAAGTTGTCAACTATTTTGAAATAAACAATATAAATTACTTAATAACTATGTTTGAGAAACTCACAAAGCGGTAGAATTGGAAGTGTATCAACAAGGACCCAAATGTCCAAATTGTCTAACTCGATGTCAGGATCACCAAGATCCATGGTGAAAAACATACCTTTTGAAAATCATACATCTTATAAAGTGCTTCCCAACCCGGGCAAGCAAAATGGGATGCGCTCTCAGAATTGTATAGATTTACCTCAAAATTCATACCATGATGGGTCCTTAGGTTAAATTTCTTTGTTTCATTTCTCTCATGATCTTCAAAACCCATCCTCTCCAAGACATAGCGTCTTGCATGGCAAGGGATAAGCTAGTCGAATTGTAAAAGACGAAAATTACACGTTGAAGTAGTAGAACTCGAGCTTAATTACGAAAAAAACACTTTGCATCGTAGCTTACCGTATCACAATCGAAGGCCTCCTGGAGCTTAATGTTGAAGCGCCGACCTTCTACCAAGTGAGGCCTGTCGCGGAAACCCCGGTTGTCACTGCACCAGGAGCACTCCCCGGGACCTTCGTCCGACCACATTTCCTATGTTCATAATTCAAAGATTAAACTTGTACACTTAAATATATGTACTACAAAAACTAAATTAGATCATTATTATTCATCACGGGTTGACTATCGGTCTGTCGAGTCTTTTCTTGAAAACTCTCAGCTCACGTGGTGTATATATTCGACCATCAGTGATACTAGCTCCTCCTTTCGTTCCCGAGTGCATTACACCAAATTGTCTAGCACACGGGAAAGAAGGAGAAGCTACCCCCACGACAACAGTCGGGATTCTTCGTCCTCTCATATATGCTGGAGACTCTCTGTCACTGATTCCTCTTTGACATTTGCGACCGTCGGTGATGGTCGTTACTCCTCCTTCCCCTAGTGCATAACAAAGGTCTAGTACAAGGAGAAGAAGGAGAAACAACCCCCATGACAACAGTCGGGATTCTTCGTCCTCTCATATATGGTGGAGCCTCGACAAACTTAAAGTCAACCTGAAATATCGTTTAATTATTTTTCTAGAAAATCCAGGCCACTCGATATTTCCTACATATTCTAGCACAAGTCATGCCAAAATTCATTGAAAAATCCGGCATGACCTTTGCAAGGACATATCGAGCGCCTGAATTTTGCCGGAATGGAAATTCATCAACACTCCGGCAAAACATAGGCCACTCGGAGGTGTAACCTGCAAACATGACCGGCCACTTGGGCAAGCACATATCCTATTTTAGCAACACAAGATATACATGTTTATATCAACATCATATAAACATTCAAACTTTATGGAGTAGTTTTCCAATTTGAGCATTCAATAACAGGGTTTCATACTACATTATTCTAAGATTAAACACCTAAAACACCTAAATTAAATTAACAACATGGGGTGGCTGGTGTCACCTCGATCGAGGTCGGAGGGGGTCGGTGATGGGGACGCCGGCGGGGATGATGCAGGGGCTCCTTGATTTCTGCAAAAACAAAATATAAACAAAAAAATTTATTATCGTCATCTTAGGACTTAGTGAAACTCCATAAGCTACATTTAATTATTCTATTCAAATTTACTTATAATTTCCTATTCTATTCAAATTTACTTACTCAAATTTTCTAAAAATTTCATATTTTATTCAAAAGACCTACATTTACTTATTTTCTCAATTTCATATTTTATTCTATTCAAATTTACTAAAAACAAAAACCTACATTTAACAAAAACTAAAACCTATTTACAGAAAGGGGGAGGAGGAGTGTGGGAGGAGGCCAGGAGGAGGGGAAGGAGGAGGAGGAGAGAGCTGCAGGGGGAGGAGGAGAGAGGAGGGAGGGAGGAGGAGCGAGCGGGAGAGGGAGGAGGGAGGAGGAGGAGGAGGGGGCCATCGGAGAGGGAGGAGGAGGGGGCCGTCGGCAGAGAGGGAGGAGGAAGAGGGGCCCGCCGGCGCCAGACATGGAGGAGGAGGAGGGAGGAGGGGGGAGGAGGAGGAGGAGGGAGGGAGGGATCGACCTTGGGGTGGAGGAGGAGGACGGCGATGGCGAAGAGGGCAACGGATGCGACAGAGAGGCGACATACGTGAGTGTGAGTGGGAGAGTGAAAGGACACGCGCGGGCCGGCCGGTTAATTTGGATAAGGGCCCTTAGTGGTAGCGCTTGTCTCTAAAAAGCGCTACTGCTAACATCTGTAGCAGTAGCACTTTCTGAAGAAAAGCGCTACCGCTACAGATTTTAGCAGTAGCGCTTTCTGAAGAAAGGCGCTACTGATAAGGCTAAGAATGTAAAAAAAATCAAAAATACATTGGTCATCAATGATCTTTTTGTGTAGAATCTAAATTTTCAATAGAAATCTTCCCCGATTTAAGAACCGGCGAAGACTCCTATTGCAGCCATAGATCCTACACATAGAGTTCAATGAAGACCAAGTGGTTGTGATGGTCTCGGAGGCTATGATCATTAGCATGTAAAACAGGCATCAAATTAAAAAAAGGATTGGTCATCATTGATCTTTTTGTGTAGAATCTAAATTGTCAGTATGAATCTTCGCTTGTATAGGTACAGGCGAGGATTCATATTGCCACAGATCCTACACATAGAGTTCAATGAAGACCAATTGGTTGTGATAGTTTGGGAAGGACCATATTTAAGGTGGTAAAAATTCTGTTCACGGAGCGAGGTGGGACTAAACTTTGGTCATAGGAAGGGACTGAATTTAGCAATAGCAGTAGTGCTTTTTGCGCACGAGCTCTACTAGTATGCCTTGCCTGCCGACAACGGTCTGGTAGTTATAGTAGTAGCGGGTTTTTTAACTAGAGCGCTACTTGTAAGATCATAGTAGCAGCACTTTCTGCTGCCGAGCGCTACTAATAACTAGTAGCAGCGTTGCCTTTTAAAAGCGCTACTAGTAAGCTCCTGTCTATAAAGTTTTCCCTAGTAGTGTTCAATCCGTCTGAATCATGTTAGCATTTGCCATATTTTATGAAATCTGGCAAATGGATGTCAAAACTACATTCCTTAAATGGATATTTCTTAAAGAAGAGTTGTATATGATGCAACCATAAGGTTTTGTCGATCCTAAAGGTACTAACAAAGTGTGCAAGCTCCAGCGATCCATTTATGGACTGGTGCAAGCCTCTTAATTGGAATAAACGCTTTGATAGTGTGATCAAAGCATATGGTTTTATACAGACTTTTGGAGAAGCCTGTATCTACAAGAAAGTGAGTGGGAGCTCTGTAGCATTTCTAATATTATATATGTGGATGCCATATTATTGATTGGAAATGATATAGGATTTCTGGATAGCATAAAGGGATACTTGAATAAGAGTTTTTTCAATGAAAGACCTCGGTGAAGCTGCTTACATATTGGGCATCAAGATCTATAGAGATAGATCAAGACACTTGATAAGATTTTTCAATGAGTACATACCTTGACAAGATTTTGAAAGAGTTCAAAATGGATCAGTCAAATAAGAAGTTCTCACCTGTATTACAAGGTGTAAAGTTGAGTAAGACCCAAAGCCCGACCATGGCAGAAGATAGAAAAAGAATAAAAGTCATTCCCTATAACTCAATCTAGGTTCTATAAAGTATGCTATGCTCTGAACCAGACCTATTGTGTACCTTTCCATGAGTTTGGCAAGGGGGTACAATAGTGATCTAAGAGTAGATCACTGGACAACGGTCAAAATTATCCTTAGTGAGGACTAAGGAAATGTTTCTTGGTTACAGGGGTGATAAAGAGTTCGTCGTAAAGAGTTACGTCGATGCAAGCTTTTACACCGATCCAGATGACTCTAAGTCTAAATCTGGATACATATTGAAAGTGGGAGCTATTAGCTAGAGTAGCTCCATGCAGAGCATTGTAAACATAGAATATTTGCAAAATACATACGGCTCTGAATGTGACAGACCCGTTGACTATACTTCTCTCACAAGCAAAACATGATAAATCTTTAGTAATATTTGGGTGATAATCACATAGCGATGTGAACTAGATTATTTACTCTAGTAAACCCTTTGGTTGTTGGTCACATGTCGGTGTGAACTATGGGTGTTAATCACATACAAATGTGAACTATTGGTGTTAAATCACATGGCGATGTGATTAGATTATTGACTCTAGTGCAAGTGGGAGGCTGAAGGAAATATGCCCTAGAGGCAATAATAAAGTTATTATTTATTTCCTTATATCATGATAAATGTTTATTATTAATGCTAGAATTGTATTAACCGAAAACTTAGTACATGTGTGAATACATAGACAAAACATAGTGTCCCTAGCATGCCTCTACCTAACTAGCTCATTAATCAAAGATGGTTATGTTTCCTAACCATAGGCATGTGTTGTCATTTGATGAACGGAATCACATCATTAGGAGAATGATGTGATGGACAAGACCCATCTGTTAGCTTAGCATTATGATTGTTACAGTTTCATTGCTGCTGCTTCCTTCATGACTTATACACGTTCCTCAAACTATGAGATTATGCAACTCCCGAATACCGGAGGAACACCTTGTGTGCTATCAAACGTCACAATGTAACTGGGTGATTATAAAGATACTCTACAGGTGTCTCCGAAGGTGTTTGTTGGGTGGCATAGATCGAGATTAGGATTTGTCACTCCGTGTATCGGAGAGGTATCTCTGGGCCCTCTCGGTACTGCACATCACTATAAGCCTTGCAAGCAATGTAACTAATGAGTTAGTTGCAGGATGATGCATTACGGAACGAGTAAAGAGACTTGCCGGTAACAAGATTGAACTAGGTATGATGATACTGACGATCAAATCTCGGGCAAGTAACATACCGATGACAAAGGGAACAACGTATGTTGTTATGCAGTTTGACCGATAAAGATCTTTGTAGAATATGTAGGAACCAATATGAGCATCTAGGTTCCACTATTTGTTATTGACCGGAGATGTGTCTCGGTCATATCTACATACATAGTTTTCGAACCCGTAGGGTCCTCACGCTTAACGTTCGATGATGATTAGTATTATGAGTTTATGTGATACGATGTACCGAAGATTGTTCGCAGTCCCGGATGTGATCACGGACATGACAAGGAGTCTCGAAATGGTCGAGACATAAATATTGATATATTGGATGACTATATTTGGACACCAGAAGTGTTCCGGAGAAGTTTCTGATAAAACCGGAGTGCCGGAGGGTTACCGGAACCCCCCGGGGGATTAATGGGCCTTAGTGGGCCTTAGTGGAGAAGAGAGAGGGCCGGCCAGAGGTGGCGCGCCCCCTTGCCCAGTTCGAATTGGACAAGGGAAGGGGGTGCCCCTCTCTCCTTCCTTCTCTCCTCTCCTCTTTCCTTCTTCTCCTTCTTGGACTAGGAAAGGTGGGAGACCTACTCCTACTGGGAGTAGGAGTCCTTCCCCCTTGCGCGTCCCTTGTTGACCGCCAGCCTCCTCCTCCCCTAATTTATATACGGGGAGGGGGGCACCCCATAGACACACAAGTTGACAATTGTTTTAGCCATGTGCGGTGCACCCCTCCAAAATGACACACCTCAGTCATATCATCGTAGTGCTTAGGCGAAGCCCTGCATCAGTAACTTCATCATCACCGTCACCATGACGTCGTGCTGGCGAAACTCTCCCTCGACCACAGCTGGATCTCGAGTTCATGGGACGTCACCGAGCTGAACATGTGCACATCATGGAGGTGTCGTACCTTGGGTTCTAGGATCAGTCAGATTGTGAAGACGTATGACTACATCAACCGCGTTGTCATAACGCTTCCGCTTTTGGTCTACGAGGGTACGTAGTCAACACTCGCCCCTCTCGTTGCTATTCATCACCTGGTGATAGATCTTGCATGATCATAGGATTTTTTTTTTGAAATTACCGCGTTCCCCAACATCTCATAGTCGGAGGAATATGTATTTGACATGAAGAAAGCAGTAGCAATGAAACAGAACGATTATTATGCTAAGCTAACAAATGGGTCTTGTCCATCACATCATTCTCCTAATGATGTGATCCCGTTCATCAAATGGCAACACATGTCTATGGTTAGGAATCTTAACCATCTTTGGTTAACGAGCTAGTCAAGTAGAGGCATACTAGGGACATGGTGGTTTGTCTATGTATCCACACATGTATCAAGTTTTCGGTTAATACAATTCTAGCACAAATAATAAACATTTCTCATGATATGAGGAAATATAAAATAACAACTTTGTTATTGCCTCTAGGGCATATTTCCTTCAGTCTTCCACTTGCACTAGAGTCAATAATCTAGTTCACATCGGCATGTGATTTAACACCAATAGTTCACATCTGTATGTGATTAACACCCATAGTTCATATCGGCATGTGACCAACACCCAAAGGGTTTACTACAGTCAATAACTAGTTCATATCGCTATATGATTAACACCCAAAGAGTACTAAGGTGTGATCATGTTTTGCTTGTGAGAGAAGTTTTAGTCAACGGGTCTGCCACATTTAGAGCCGTATGTATTTTGCAAATTTTCTATGTCTACAATGCTTTGCGTGGAGCTACTCTAGCTAATTGCTCCCAATTTTAATATGTATCTAGATTGAGACTCAGAGTCATCTAGATCGGTGTAAAAGCTTGCATCGACGTAACTCTTTATGACGAACTCTTTATCACCTCCATAACCGAGAAACATTTCCTTAGTCCTCTGAGGTAACTACTGGATAACTTTGACCGTTGTCAAGTGATCCACTCCTGGATCACTATCGTACCCCCTTGCTAAACTTATGATATGGTACACAATAGGTCTGGCACACAACATAGCATACTTTATAAAACCTATGGTTGAGGCATAGGGAATGACTTTCATTCTCTTTCTATTTTCTGTTGTGGTCGGGTTCTGAGTCTTACTCAACTTTACACCTTGCAACACAGGCAAGAACTCCTTCTTTGACTGTTCCATTTTAAACGACTTCAAAATCTTGTCAAGGTATGTACTCATTGAAAAATCTTATCAAGCATCTTGATCTATCTCTATAGATCTTCATGCCCAATATGTAAGCAGCTTCGCCAATGTCTTTCTTTTAAAAAAACTCCTTTCAAACTCTCCTTTATGCTTTCGAGAAAATTCTACATCATTTTCGATCAACAATATGTCATTCACATATACTTATCAGAAAGGCTGTAGTGCTCCCACTCAATTTCTATAAATACAGGCTTTTCCAAAAGTCTGTATAAAACCATATGCTTTGATCACCTCATCAAAGCGTATATTCCAACTCCGAGATGCTTGCACCAGTCCATAAATGGATCGCTGGAGCTTGCACACTTTGTTAGCACCTTTAGGATCGACAAAACCTTTTGGTTGTATCATATACAATTATGCTTTAAGAAATCCATTAAGGAATGCAGTTTTGACATCCATTTGCCAGATTTCATAATCATAAAATGTGGCAATTGCTAACATGATTCGAACAGACTTAAGCATCGCTACGTGTGAGAAAGTATCATCGTAGTCAACTCCTTGAACTTTTCAAAAACTTTTTGCGGCAAGTCGTGCTTTATAGAGAGTAACATTACCATTAGTGTCAGTCTTCTTCTTGAAGATCCATTTATTATCTATGGGTCACTGATCATCGCGCAGATCCACCAAAGTCCACACTTTTGTTCTCACACATGGATCCTATCTCAGATTTCATGGCCTCAAGCCATTTATCGAAATCTAGGATCATCATAGCTTCTTCATAGTTCGTAGGTTCGTCATGGTCAAGTAACCCGACTTCCAAAACAGGATTCCCGTACCACTCTATTGCGGATTGTGCTCTGGTTGAACTACGAGGTTCTGTAGTAACTTGATCTGAAGTTTCATGATCACTATCATTAGCTTCCTTTACAGTTGGTGTAGGAATCACGGGAACGGATTTCCCGGATGAGATACTTTCCAAATTGAGAGAAGGTACAACTACGTCATCAAGTTCTACTTTCCTCCCACTCACTTCTTTCCAGAGAAACTCCTTCTCTAGAAAGGTTCCGTTCTTAGCAACAAAGATCTTGCCTTCGGATTTGTGGTAGAAGGTGTACCCAATTGTTTCCTTAGGGTATCCTATGAAGACGTACTTCTCCGATTTGGGTTCGAGCTTATCAGGATGAAGCCTTTTGACATAAGCATCGCATCCCTAAATTTTAAGAAATGACAACTTAGGTTTATTGCCAAACCACAGTTCATATGGTGTCGTCTCAACGGATTTTGACGGTGCCCTGTTTAACGTGAATGCAGTTGTCTCTAATGCATAACCCTGCAACGATAGTGGTAAATCGGTAAGAGGCATCATAGATCGCACCATATCTAGTAAAGTGCGGTTACGATGTTCGGACACACCATTACGCTGTGGTGTTCCAGGTGGTGTGAGCTGTGAAATTATTCCATATTGTTTTAAATGAAGGCCAAACTCGTAACTCAAATATTCACCTCTACGGTTAGATCATAGAAAAATTATTTTCTTGTTATGATGATTCTCCACTTCACTCTGAAATTCTTTAAACTTTTCAAATATTTCAGACTTGTGTTTCATTAAGTAGATATACCCATATCTGCTCAAATCATGTGTGAAGGTCAGAAAATAACGATATCTGCCACGAGTCTCAACACTCATCGGACCGCATACATCGGTATGTATTAGTTCCAATAAGTCATTAGCTCGTTCCATTGTTCTGGAGAACGGGGTTTTAGTCATCTTGCCCATGCGGCATGGTTCACAAGTATCAAGTGATTCCAAAAGCCCATCAGCCTGGAGTTTCTTCATGTGCCTTACACCAATATGACCTAAACGGTAGTGCGACAAGTATGTTGCACTATCATTATCAACTTTGCATCTTTTGGCATCAATATTATGAATATGTGTATCACTACAATCGAGATTCAATAAACCATTAACATTGGGTGTATGACCATAGAACGTTTTATTCATGTAAGTAGAATAACGATTATTCTTTGTCTGAAATGAATAACCATACTGCAATAAACTGATCTAATCATATTCATGCTCAACGCAAACACCAACATTTATTTAGGTTCAACACTAATCCCGAAAGTATAGGGAGTGTGTGATGATGATCATATCAATCTTGGAACCACTTCCAACACATATCATCACTTCACCCTTACTAATCTCTATTTATTCTGCAACTCCTGTTTCGAGTTACTAATCTTAGCAACTGAATAGGTATCAAATACCCAGGGGCTACTGCGAGCACTAGTAAGGTACACATCAATAACATGTATATCAAATATATCTTTGTTCACTTTGCCATCCTTTTTATCCGCCAAATAATTGGGGTAGTTCCGCTTCCAGTGACCATTTTCTTTGCAGTAGAAGCACTCAGCTTGAAGCTTAGGTCCAGCTTTGGGCTTCTTCACGGGAGTGACAACTTGCTTGCCATTCTTCTTGAAGTTCCCTTTCTTTCCTTAGCCCTTTCACTACAAAAAATACACTTTTTGTGATGATACGTGTTTGTCACAATAGGTCGTGTTTTTTGTCATGCATGTACATCCATGACGATTTTATGACAGAATCAAGATAGTCATACCTGTGTTGTCGTAGAAGTGTTCCATGACATTACCAAAATTATCATCACAGAAGAGTCCACTTCCATGACGATAAATTGCGCGTCACAGAAGTGCTTTCGTCAAGGGAGACCGACACATGGCATCCACCGTAACGGGATGCCGTTAAGCTATCGGGTCCGGTTTTGAATCCGATAACCCGTTAACAGCCCGACCAATGGGAAATTTCCACGTGTAAAATTCTGATTGACCGGAGGAAACATGTGTCAGCTCATCAGTGGGTCTGATAGGTGCCTATGATATGTCGACACGTGCGACGGCCCATCACTGGCCCATTTATCTTACAAAGGACGGCCCGTTTGACTTGGTCAAAAGTTAGCGGGCTGGTCCATGAAAAGCCTGTTAACGGTCTCTTCACAAATATCCCATTTTACGGCCCGGTAACTCATGACCTGTTAGGGCCTAACCGAAATCGGCCCAACAACGTCATGTGGGCTGTCGAATATAACACCAACCCGTTTCACTTTCGGCCCATGTATGGCCCATGATATCTTTCGGCCCTATGAGGCCTTCGTATCTTTAGGCCCTTTAGAGGCCCACGATGACTCTAGCCCATAATGAACAGTAAATTTCTTTGTACCCGTTAACGGCCCATGATTCACATGGGCCATTTCCATAGCTTTCGGCCTACTAACAGCTCATACGTTCTTGGCCCTCGATTACTTTCGGCCCGTTACTGGCATGTTCCCCTAATGGGCCGAATTCAGCCCATGGCAAGAGTTGGCCAGTTTCTGGCTTGTTAACCTGTTGCACTGTTTCCAGCCCGTCCTATATTCTAGCCCAATAACGACCCGTCATGCCTGTGACAGAATTAAGCCTTTGCTGTCCTCCGGCCTGTTAACGTCCCGTTACCGTGCTGGGTCGATACCAATTATGCCCGTTTACGACCCATGTAGACCCATTTATCCGACGGCCCGAGGCCCACCTATTCTGCGGCCCTGTTGGAGGCCCATTTATCGACGACCCGTAGGAGACCCATGGATCCTACGGTCCGTAGCAGGGTCAAGGTTACCACGGTCCATATATGGCCCATGGTTGTTGTGACCACTAGCAAACCAGGGAAAAGAAGACTAGGAAATAAGCCCGAAACTAACGCTAGGCTATTAAGGCGATTGCACAGATTACATCCACTCGGCATCAAAGTCGCCACCAGTGCAAATATAGGGAACACCCTACACTATACAAAAATAGCTTGCTATTTTCTTCAGCCAGCGGCTGCATGTTAAGAACAAATTTTGTATCGCAACAAAACAAATTACAACTATAAGACAAAAGGAAGGTTGGCACAAAAGTTAATAGTCTAGCAGATAAATGCACCACCAGAAGTTCAGAAGCTCATTTCATTTGACCCGACTGTTATGTTGTCATGCTGTATTGTCCGATGGAGCACCATAACCTTCACCTTCATTTCTCCTAGGCTCCTGAACAACATAGCAAATGTCTGATAGTCTGGTTTTTAAAACCATGCATATCTTGACGACATCGAACAATGTCTGTCCTTGTTTCACAGAGGGTCTCTGTTAGGGAATGGACTTGTGTCTGGAGCACAAATATAACATTGTTTTGAGGTTGCATATCTTGATCATGAGGCAATTTGGACGAGATTGCCTTTACAACCAACCCAGTATTACGCAGGAATGTGCTTTTGGCACTGTTAGTGGACAGGTACTGACCCACTACAGCAAGAGCTGACATTGCGGTTATAGTTGCCTCACCACCTTCAAAAGGTGGCGGGTCCACCATTTTTTCCATAGCTTGCCGAAAAGTTGAGCTTTTACATTAGCAGTACCAGAACAGAAGATAGTAAGGAGGCAGCAAAACCAAACAAAATAGGTTTGGCCTATATACAGAACTTATTCTGGTGAACCCATGTAAAATATTAGTTGTATTTTACTGCAAAGTACATAATAAAACCAGGTTCCAAACATATGACCATGTACCATCGCTAATGTATTGCCTATTTCTTCACATTGTATTGACAGCTAAGGATAAAGAGACAAAGTTTATAATATGGTAAGCATAGTATGACATCATTCATATCACAAAACAACTGAGAACAGGCAAACAGGCAATTGTAACGTTGTGTGGGCAAGTACAGCACGGAACTAGATTACATGTCAAGATCAAGGAAACATCACTCCTCTCTTTTAAACCTTGTAAGGTGCAATGATACACTAAGACAATTGTGTATAAAATTGAAAAGAGTAATAGACATTGGCTGCAAACCATGCAGTTCAAGGCACAAGTCAGAGTAAGTAGTAGTTAAAAGGCATGAGGATTAAGGACTTACAACAGCGGCTTTGACTGGTGTAGTCATGCCCTTCTTCTTGCTGGTGTGACAGTCATTGAAGATTTCCGCAGCATTTGTTCATGTACTTTTTGGTCCTCGCGGGCTTTCCTCTGCATTTGGAACAAGTCAATATAGATCTGATAATATGGTACAACAAAAAGAGTGAAACATCAGCTAATTATAAGATCCTTGCAATGTGCAATATACCTGCAAGATCCTGTTATCTATTGGAATTTCACTTTTGTACGGTTGGCCTTGTTCTTTGAACAGTTCACCTACAAGAAGATAGATTTGTGTGGCACATGCGTAAATAGGACTTCAACATGTGATCTGATCACATATATATAATGTACCTGATACTTTGGATCAGACCGGTGTTTAACAAGGCCTCTCCAGTCTTCATCCGATATATTTTCCACTTGAGATGTTTGGGCAAGTTCACTGTTAGCCTTGCCTTCAAAGTGAGTTTTCCTCAAGTTATACCGATACTGTCGCAGAGCAGACTTGAAAACATGGGTGCAAGCTTGTCTGGTTGCATCATCTTGGCTATCCAACTTGAACCTCATCTGTTGAAATTTATGGGAGTCTCATTATCAGCAACCTAGAAAGTATGGGATAGAGAAAGACAATATTACTAGTTTCCATACATAACCATACTTATAGATAAATGGTCGAGGAAGGTGTTGAACTGGGTTTCGTCTTGGTCATTCCTATACTGAATCCATGTTGGGAGGATACGTACATGATGAAGGAAATATGCCCTAGAGGCAATAATAAAGTTATTATTTATTTCCTTATTTCATGATAAATGTCTATTATTCATGCTAGAATTGTATTAACCGGAAACATAATACATGTGTGAATATATAGACAAACAGAGTGTCACTAGTATGCCTCTACTTGACTAGCTTGTTAATCAAAGATGGTTATGTTTCCTAACCATGAACAAGGAGTTGTTATTTGATTAACAAGGTCACATCATTAGTAGAATGATCTGATTGACATGACCCATTCCCTTAGCTTAGCACACGATCGTTTAGTATGTTGCTACTGCTTTTATCCATGACATATACATGTTCCTGTAACTATGAGAT
Organism: Aegilops speltoides; assembly: GCA_021437245.1. Taxonomy (NCBI): domain Eukaryota; kingdom Viridiplantae; phylum Streptophyta; class Magnoliopsida; order Poales; family Poaceae; genus Aegilops; species Aegilops speltoides. The sequence goes on from CM038147.1 coordinate 511,538,668, forward strand.
TATGCAACTCCTGTTTACGGAGGAACACTTTGGTGCTACCAAACGTCACAACGAATCGGGTGATTATAAAGGAGTACTACAGGTGTCTCCAAAGGCAGATGTTGGGTTGGCGATTTGAGATTAGGTTTTGTCACTCCGATTGTCGGAGAGGTATCTCTGGGCCCTCTCGGTAATACACATCACTGAAGCCTTGCAAGCACTACAACTAATGAGTTAGTTGTGAGATGATGTATTACGGAACGAGTAAAGAGACTTGCCGGTAACGAGATTGAACTAGGTATTGGATACCGACGATCGAATCTCGGGCAAGTAACATACCGATGACAAAGGAACAACGATGTTGTTATGCGGTCCGACCGATAAAGATCTTCGTAGAATATGTAGGAACCAATATGGGCATCCAGGTCCCGCTGTTGGTTATTGACCGTGAATAGTTCTAGGTCATGTCTACATTGTTCTCGAACCGTAGGGTCCGCACGCTTAAGGTTTCGATGACAGTTATTATGAGTTTATGAGTTTTGATGTACCGAAGGAGTTCGAGTCCGGATGTGATCACGGACATGACGAGGAGTCTCGGAATGGTCGAGACATAAAGATTGATATATTGGAAGCCTATGTTTGGAGTTCGAATGGTTCCGCGAAAACGGAATTTAGGAATACCGGAGGTTACGGAACCCCCGGAGGTAAATGGGCCTCGATGGGCCTTAGTGGAAAGGAGAAAGGGCCAGCCCTAGGCAGGCGCGCCTCCCCCTTCCCTAGTCCTATTAGGACTAGGAGAAGGGCCGCCCCCTCTCTCTCTTTCCCCCCAGGAATCCTAGTCCAACTAGGATTGGGGGAATCCTACTCCCTGAGGGAGTAGGACTCCTTGGCGCGCCAAGCTTGGCGGCGGCCCCTCCCCTTGGCTCCTTTATATACGGGGGGGGGGCACTTTGGAACACACAAGTTGATCGTGAGATCGTTCCTTAGCCGTGTGCGGTGCCCCCCTCCACCATATTCCACCTCGGTTATACCGTCGCGAAGCTTAGGCGAAGCTCTGCGCCGGTGAAACATCAAGATCGTCACCACGCCGTCGTGCAGACGGAACTCTCCCTCGACACTCGGCTGGATCGGAGTACGAGGGACGTCATCGAGCTGTACGTGTGTCAAGAACTCGGGGGCGCCGGAGTAACGGCGCCGGGATCGGTCGGATCGCGAGGAGAACGTACGACTACTTCCTCTACGTTGTGATCGCTTCCGCTTCGGGTCTACGAGGGTACGTAGACAACACTCTCCCCTCTCATTGCTATACATCACCATGATCTTGCGTGTGCGTAGGAAAATTTTTGAAATTACTACGTTCCCCAACAAAGTGGCATCCGAGCCTAGGTTTTTTCTATGGTTTGATGTTTATGCACGAGTAGAACACAAGTGAGTTGTGGGCGATACAAGTCATACTACCTACCAGCATGTCATACTTTGGTTCAGCGGTATTGTGAGATGAAGCGGCCCGGACCGACATTACGCATACGCTTACGCGAGACTGGTTTCACCGCTGTGAGCACTCGTTGCTTAAAGGTGACTGGCGGGTGTCTGTCTCTCTCACTTTAGTTGAACCGAGTGTGGCTACGCCCGGTCCTTGAGAAGATTAAAACGGAGTCTATTTGACGAAGTATCGCTGTGGTTTTGATGCGAGGTGAGACTGGTTCTTGCTTAAGCCCGTAGCAGCCACGTAAAATTTGCAACAACAAAGTAGAGGACGTCTAACTTGTTTTTGCAGGGCATGTTGTGATGTGATATGGTCAAGACGTGATGCTATATTTTATTGTATGAGATGATCATGTTTTGTAACCGGTTATCGGCAATCGGCAGGAGCCATATGGTTGTCGCTTATTGTATGCAATGCAATCGCCTCGTAATGCTTTACTTTATCACTAAGCGGTAGCGATAGTCGAGAAGCATAAGTTTGGCGAGACGACAACGATGCTACGATGGAGATCAAGGTGTCGCGCGGTGACGATGGTGATCATGGTGGTGCTCGGAGATGAAGATCACGAAGCACAAGATGATGATGACCATATCATATCACTTATATTGATTTGCATGTGATGTTTATCCTTTTATGCATCTTATCTTGCTTTGATTGACGGTAGCATTATAAGATGATCTCTCACTAAATTATCAAGAAGTGTTCTCCCGAGTATGCACCGCTGCCAAAGTTCGTCGTGCCCGGACACCACGTGATGATCGGGTGTGATAAGCTCACGTCCATCTACAACGGTGCAAGACAGTTTTGCACACGCGAATACTCAAGTTAAACTTGACGAGCCTAGCATATGCAGATATGGCCTCGAACACGGAGACCGAAAGGTCGAGCGTGAATCATATAGTAGATATGATCAACATAAGATGTTCACCATTGAAAACTACTCCATCTCACGTGATGATCGGTTATGGTTTAGTTGATTTGGATCGCGTGATCACTTAGATGACTAGAGAGATGTCTGTCTAAGTGGGAGTTCTTAAGTAATATGATTAATTGAACTTAAATTTATCATGAACTTAGTCTGGTAGTATTTTGCAAATTATGTTGTAGATCAATAGCTCGCGTTGTTGCTTTCATATGTTTGTTTTTGATATGTTCCTAGAGAAAATTGTGTTGAAAAATGTTAGTAGCAATGATGCGGATTCGATCCGTGATCGGAGGTTTATCCTCATTGCTGCACGTAAAAATTATGTCCTTAATGCACCGCTAGGTGATGACCTATTGCAGAGAGCGGATGCAAACGTTATGAACGTTTGGCTAGCTCAATATGATGACTACTTGATAGTTTGAGTGCACCATGCTTAACGGCTTAGAATCGGGACTTCAAAGATGTTTTGAACGTCATGGACCATATGAGATGTTCCAGGAATTGAAGTTAATATTTCAAGCAAATACCCGAGTTGAGAGATATGAAATCTTCAACAAGTTCTATAGCTAAAAGATGGAGGAGAATCGCTCAACTAGTGAGCATGTGCTCAGATTGTCTGGGTACTTCAATCGCTTGAATCAAGTGGGAGTTAATCTTCCAGATAAGATATCGATTGACAGAATTCTCTAGTCACCATCATCAAGTTAGTAGAACTTCGTGATGAACTATAGTATGCAAGGGATGATGAAAATGATTCCCGAGTTTTTCATGATGATGAAATCGATGAAGGTAGAAATCAAGAAAGAACATCAAGTGTTGATGGTTAACAAGACCACTAGTTTCAAGAAAAGGGCAAAGGGATGGAAGGGAACTTCAAGAAGAACGGCAAGCAAGTTGCTGCTCAAGTGAAGAAGCCCAAGTCTGGACCTATGCCTGAAACTAAGTGCTTCTACTGCAAAGGAACTGGTTACTGGAAGCAGAACTACCCCAAGTATTTGGCGGATAAGAAGGATGGCAAAGTAAACAAAGGTATATTTGATATACATGTTATGAATGTGTACTTTACTAGTGTTTATAGCAACCCCTCGGTACTGGTTCAGTTGCTAAGAGTAGTAACTCGAAACGGGAGTTGCAGAATAAACAGAAACTAGTTAAGAGTGAAGTGACGATGTGTGTTGAAAGTAGTTTCAAGATTGATATAATCATCATCGCACACTCCCTATACTTTCGGGATTAGTGTTGAACCTAAATAAATGTTATTTGGTGTTTGCGTTGAGCATGAATATGATTTGATCATGTTTATTGCAATACGGTTATTCATTTAAGTAAGAGAATAAATTGTTGTTCTGTTTACATGAATAAAACCTTATATGGTTACACACCCAATGAAAATGGTTCATTGGATCTCGATCGTAGTGATACACATATTCATAATATTGAAACCAAAAGATGCAAAGTGAATAATGATAGTGCAACTTATTTGTGGTAATCGCCGTTTATGTCATATTGGTGTAAAGCGCATGAAGAAACTCCATGCTGATGGGATTTTGGAATCACTTGATTATGAATCACTTGATGCTTGCGAATCATGCCTCTTGGGCAAGATGACTAAAACGCCGTTCTCCGGAACATTGGAGCGAGCAAACAGATTTGTTGGAAATCATACATACTGATGTATGTGGTCCGATGAATATTAAGGCTCGCGACAAGTATCATTATTTTCTGACCTTCACAAATGATTTGAGCAGATATGGGTATATCTACTTGATGAAACATAAGTCTGAAATAGTTGAAAGGTTCAAAGAATTTCAGAGTGAAGTGGAAAAATCATCGTGACAAGAAAATAAAGTTTCTACGATATGATCGCAGAGGTAAAATATTTGAGTTATGAGTTTGGCCTTCAATTAAAACAATGTGGAATAGTTTCACAGCTCACGCCACCTGGAACACCACAATGTTATGGTGTGTCCAAACATCGTAACCGCACTTTATTGGATATAGTGCAATCTATGATGTTTCTTACTGATTTACCAATATCATTTTGGGATCATGCATTAGAGACAGCTGCATTCACATTAAATTGGGCACCATCTAAATCCGTTGAGACGACACTATATGAACTGTGGTTTAGCAAGAAACCCAAGTTGTCGTTTCTTAAAGTTTGGAGTTGCGATGCTTATGTGAAAAGTTTCATCCTGATAAGCTCAAACCCAAATCGGAGAAGTACGTCTTCATAGAATACCCAAAGGAAATTATTGGGTACACCTTCTATCACAGATCCGAAGGCAAGACATTCGTTGCTTAAGATGGATCCTTTCTAGAGAAGGAGTTTCTCTCGAAAGAAGTGAGTGGGAGGAAAGTAGAACTTGATAAGGTAATTGTACCTTCTCCCTTATTGGAAAGTAGTTCATCACAGAAATTTGTTCCTGTGACTACTACACCAATTAGTGAGGAAGCTAATGATGATGATCATGTAACTTCAGATCAAGTTACTACCGAATCTCGTAGGTAAACCAGAGTGAGATCCGCACTGAGTGGTACGGTAATCCTGTTCGAAGTCATGTAACTAGACCATGATGAACCTACGAACTATGAGGAAGCGATGATGAGCCCAGATTCATGAAATGGCTTGAGGCCATGAAATCTGAGATGAGATCCATGTATGAGAACAAAGTGTGGACTTTGGTGGAGTTGCCCGATGATCGGCAAGCCATAGAAAATAAATGGATCTTCAAGAGGAAGATGGACACTGATAGTAGTGTTACTATCTACAAAGCTAGACTTGTCGAAAAAGGTTTTTGACAAAGTTCAAGATGTTGAATACAATGAGATTTTCTCACTCGTATCGATGCTTAAAAGTTTGTCCGAATCATGTTAGCAATTGCGCATTTTATGAAATCGGCAAATGGATAAACAAAACTGCATTCCTTAATGGAGTTATTAAAGAAGAGTTGTATGTGATGCAACCAAGAGGTTTTGTCGATCCTAAAGGTGTTAACAAAATGTGCATCTATGGACTGGTGCAAGCATCTCGAGTTGGAATATACGCTTTGATAAGTTGATCAAAGCATATAGTTTATACAGACTTGCAAAGTGAAGCCTGTATTTACAAGAAAGTGAGTGGGAGCACTACAAAGCATTTCGATAAGTATATGTGAATAACATATTGTTGATCGGAAATAATGTAGAATTATTCTGCAAAGCATAAAGGAGTGTTTAAAAGGAGTTTTTCAAAGAAAGACCTCGGAGAAGCTGCTTGCATATTGAGCATTAAGATCTATAGAGATAGATCAAGACGCTTGATAAGTTTTTCAATGAGTACATACCTTGACAAGATTTTGAAGTAGTTCAAAATGGAACAGTCAAAGAAAGAGTTCTTGCCTGTGTTACAAGGTGTGAAATTGAGTAAGACTCAAAACCCGACCACGGCAGAAGATAGAAAGAGAATGAAAATCATTCCCTATGCCTTGGCCATAGGTTCTATAAAGTATGCCATGCTGTATACCAGATCTATTGTATACCCTACACTGAGTTTGGCAAGGGAGTACAATAGTGATCTAGGAGTAGATCACTGGACATTGGTCAAGAATATCCTTAGTAAGGACTAAGGAGATGTTTCTCGATTATGGAGGTGATAAAGAGTTTGTTGTAAAAGTTACACCGGTGCAAACTTTTACACCGATCCGATGACTCTAAGTCTCAACCTGGATACATATTGAAAGTGGGAGCAATTAGCTAGAGTAGCTCCGCAAGAGCATTGTGGACATAAAATATTTGCAAAATACATACGGCTCTGAATATGACAGACCCGTTGACTAAACTTCTCTCACGAGCAAAACATGATCACACCTTAGTACTCTTTGGGTGTTAATCACATAGCGATGTGAACTAGATTATTGACTCTAGTAAACCCTTTGGGTGTTGGTCACATGACGATGTGAACTATGGGTGTTAATCATATACAGATATGATTATTGGTGTTCAATCACATGGCGATGTGAACTAGATTATTGACTCTAGTGCAAGTGGGAGACTGAAGGAAATATGCCCTAGAGGCAATAATAAAGTTATTATTTATTTCCTTATTTCATGATAAATGTCTATTATTCATGCTAGAATTGTATTAACCGGAAACATAATACATGTGTGAATATATAGACAAACAGAGTGTCACTAGTATGCCTCTACTTGACTAGCTTGTTAATCAAAGATGGTTATGTTTCCTAACCATGAACAAGGAGTTGTTATTTGATTAACAAGGTCACATCATTAGTAGAATGATCTGATTGACATGACCCATTCCTTAGCTTAGCACACGATCGCTTAGTATGTTGCTACCGCTTTTATCCATGACATATACATGTTCTCGTAACTATGAGATTATGCAACTCCGTTTACGGAGGAACACTTTGGTGCTACCAAACGTCACAACGAATCGGGTGATTATAAAGGAGTACTACAGGTGTCTCCAAAGGCGATGTTGGGTTGGCGATTTCGAGATTAGGTTTTGTCACTCCGATTGTCGGAGAGGTATCTCTGGGCCCTCTCGGTAATACACATCATGAAGCCTTGCAAGCACTACAACTAATGAGTTAGTTGTGAGATGATGTATTACGGAACGAGTAAAGAGACTTGCCGGTAACGAGATTGAACTAGGTATTGGATACCGACGATCGAATCTCGGGCAAGTAACATACCGATGACAAAGGGAACAACGTATGTTGTTATGCGGTCTGACCGATAAAGATCTTCATAGAATATGTGGGAACCAATATGGGCATCCAGGTCCCGCTGTTGGTTATTGACCGTGAATAGTTCTAGGTCATGTCTACATTGTTCTCGAACCGTAGGGTCCGCACGCTTAAGGTTTCGGCGATGCTTATTATGAGTTTATGAGTTTTGATGTACGAAGGAGTTCGAGTCCGGATGTGATCACGGACATGACGAGGAGTCTCGGAATGGTCGAGACATAAAGATTGATATATTGGAAGCCTATGTTTGGAGTTCGAATGGTTCCGAGTAAAACGGAATTCTGGGAATACCGGAGGTTACCGGAACCCCCGGAGGTAAATGGGCCTCGATGGGCCTTAGTGGAAAGGAGAAAGGGCCAGCCCTAGGCAGGGCGCGCCTCCCCTTCCCTAGTCCTATTAGGACTAGGAGAAGGGCCGCCCCCCTCTCTCTTTCCCTCCAGGAATCCTAGTCCAACTAGGATTGGGGAATCCTACTCCAGAGGGAGTAGGACTCCCCTTAGCGCCAAGCTTGGCCGGCCGCCCTCCCCTTGGCTCCTTTATATACGGGGCAGGGGGCACTTTGGAACACACAAGTTGATCGTGAGATCGTTCCTTAGCCGTGCGGTGCCCCTCCACCATATTCCACCTCGGTTATACCGTCGAAGCTTAGGCGAAGCTCGCGCGGTGAAACATCAAGATCGCCACCACGCCGTCGTGCAGACGGAACTCTCCTCGACACTCGGCTGGATCGAGTACGAGGGACGCCATCGAGCTGTACGTGTGTCAAGAACTCGGGCGCCGAGTAACGGCGCCGGATCGGTCGGATCGCGAGGAGAACGACGACTACTTCCTCTACGTTGTGATCGCTTCGCCGGGTCTCACGAGGGTACGAGACAACACTCTCCCCTCTCATTGCTATACATCACCATGATCTTGCGTGTGCGTAGGAAAATTTTTGAAATTACTACGTTCCCCAACACATGACACCTAACGGCAACCGCTGCCTCTGATACTAACTTGGCTGACTCTGTAGCATCACGTGGCCTTTTTAAACCTGCCTCAAAATGGATCTGCGTTCTTCCTCCTCTATATTTAGTTAACCTATCGAGCATTATCCCTGGTGTTCGTTTCCTCTTGCGCCTAGGTGCTAGTCCAGCAATGAACATAGGAAGTGTTAGTGTACATCAAACTGTGAGACTACATATAAAGAAGCATGCAACTGTAACTTGACTCCAGAAACTACCTTCTTGATGTTGAAACTCACAAAGTTCATCTGATCTTGCCAACTCATCTTGTGTCAAGAATGCTTTGGAAGTAGTGTTAGGTGGCAAGGGAGCTTGGGAATGTGCTGCTAGCTGAGTTGACCAACGAGTAACTCGTGCAGCTGGTGGTACTGTGGAAGGCGTTGCAACAACTAGGGCTATCTCTGCTTGTTTGGTGGTAGCTATTTGTTTCTGTTTGGCTTGTTCTGTAGCTCGTGTGGCACGGGATACCCTGTTTGTAGAATTTTTCGCTGGACTTTGACCTTCTATTGCACCATCAGTACTAGCAGAATCTACAGGATTCTTCCGCTTCCCATTAGCTGTCATTCTGTGTTGCTTCCTCTTTCTCTATGCCATGTTAAGTCAAGCCGACAAGAAAAACAAATAACAATTTAGTTCTTCAGAACAAATTGATGCGTTATACAGACGAACTGAACATTGATGTTAGACAACCACATGATAGGAGGATATAATATGTACGAAAAACAGGACGGCATGAGATAACCAGAACTATGATGTGTAAACAAAGTAGAAGACATTTCACTAAATTAGAATCAATGCAATGGAAGGTATACACCATGGGAATTTCATCCAGTCACTTTCATCATGTTGGTTTGATTTGTGTTCGCTACTTTGATAATTTGATATGTGGGTGGACCGGTGCTTAGGTGTTGTTCTTACTTGAACAAGCCTCCTACTTATGATTGACCAATACTGGTGAAAAGCCTAGCAGTAGCGCTGGTTTTTGGCCTACCAGTAGCGCGGGGTGCGCGGGGTGCTGCGTTACTAATACGACACTACAGCTAAAGGTTAGCTATAGCATGGGTCTACCGGCGAGACTGCTATATCCACATAGTAGTACCGTTTCCTGGAAAGGGCGCTACTGGTAATTACTAGTAGCGCCTTCCCGCAACCCGCGCTACTACTATTATTCTGTATTCTATTTCTTTTTATTTCATGATGTTTTCATACACCTTTGTACAAGTTTTCATACAGTAGCAACTTAGAGATTGTTTTTACATCATAATGAGTTATTACATCGCTTGGTGAAAGAACCCTGGACTAGTTTCAAGTGGATGGGTCCATCCACTTGATACTAATCCGCGGTTCTTTCACCCAAAGATAAAATAAATCATCATCATCGTCATATCATTAACAACTTATCATCATAATACATCGCTGTCATATAACACCTCATGATCATCATTTTCGTCAATGAGACATCATATAGCAAATTGGTCACTAGTCATAATCACAACTTCTCCTCCTCATCATCAACAATTCTAACACATTGTACCACATAATAACACATTGTACCAGATCTACTCCTCTCTAATAGGACCTACCACACTCTCTTAGGTAAAATAGCATAAAAAAAGATAGGACCTAACTCTCCATTATGGAGAATGTAGATTATCCTGTCTCCAATTCTTGCGTGTCACACAATGTTGCTTCCAAGTACCTCCGTACGACTGACCATACATTTTTTCCAATCTTTGATTGTCATGTCTTCATTGGTTTTAGAAACCCGGTATGAACAGCTGTGATGCGTAGGATGACCTAGCCATAAGCTCATAACATCAAGGCGACCTTTCGGAAACATCAGATGAGGCACACAATCCTTCGGGATTTTCTGTTGAAAAACATAGTAATAACTTCGTAGTTAGCAATGTAGTATAGTTTTAGAAGAATTCATGCAAAAGATGCACGGATGTCGTAATAGTAAAAAATCTTACCATGCCATCTTCATGGATGTTACCGTACTTCAACACATGCACTAGTGGCACGTATTGACCATAATGTGTAGGAGTTTCATTATAGATATTGTAATTCTCAAGATCATTAATAAATGAGATCAGATGATTTTTCTCCTGATAAGTTAATTCTGTGCCATCGATGTAGTAGGTTCTGTCTACCATCTTCCCCACATTCTTTGAAGAATGAAAATAAGCTATCAATGGAAATAAGCTGTTAACTATTTTGAAATAAACAATATAAATTACTTAATAACTATGTTTGAGAAACTCACATAGCGGTAGAATTGGAAGCGTCAACAAGGACCCAAATGTCCATATTGTCTTCCTCAATGTGAGGATCACCAAGATCCATGGTGACAAGCATACCCTCATGGAAATCATATGCCTTGCAAAGTGCTTCCCAATTCGGGCAACCAAAATGGGATAAGCTCACAGAGTTGTATAGATTTACAGGAAAATAAAAACCATGATGGGTCGTTAGGTGAACTATCTTTGTTTCCCATTTTTCATGATCTTCAGAATCCATCCTCTCCAAGACATATTGTCTTTCATTGCATGGGATAAGCTAGTCAAATTATAAAAGACGAAAATTACACGTTGAAGAAGAAGTCAAGCTTAATTAAGAAAAAAAACACTTTGCATCGTAGCATACTGTTTCAACATTGAAGGTCTCTTGGAGCTTAATGCTGAAGCACCGACCTTCTACCAAGTGAGGCCTGTCGTAGAAACCCCAGTTGTCGCCGCACCAGGAGCACTCCGTGAGACTTTCGTCGTCCGACGACATTTCCTATGTTCATAATTCAAAGATTAAACTTCTAAAATTTAATATATGTACTATAAAAAACTAAATTAGATCATTATTATTCAGCACGGGTTGACTATCGGTCCATCGACTCTTTTTTGAAAACTCTCAGCTCACATGGTGTATATATTCGACCGTTGGTGATGGTCGCTCCTCCCTTCATCCCTGAGTACATTAAACAAAAATGTCTAGCATACGGGAACGAAGGAGAAGCAACCCCCATGACAACAATCGGCATTCTTCTTCTCTCATATATGGTGGCACACTCCTTCACTGATTTTTCGACCGTCGGTGATGGTCGTTACTCCTCCTTCCCCTAGTGCATAACAAAGGTCTAGCACAAGGAGAAGAAGGAGAAACGATCCCCACGACAACAGTTGGGATTCTTCCACTCTCATATATGGTGCAGACTTTCTCCCTCACTCATTTTTTGATTTTCATGTATGGAGCCTCGACGGACTTAAAGTTTCAACCCGAAATTTCGTTTAATTATCTTTCTAGAAAATCCAGGCCACTCGATATTTCTGACATATTCTAGCACAAGTCATGCCAAAATTCATGAAAAAATCCGCATGACCTTTGCTAAAAAGGACATATCGAGCGCCTGAAATTTGTCGGAATAGAAACTAATCAACACTCTGACAAAACATAGGCCACTCGGAGGTGTTACCTGCAAACATGGCCACTTGGGCAAGCACATATCTTATTTGCATTCAAACTTTATGGTCATTGCATTCAAACTTGATGGTCATTGCATTTAAATGGTTGAAAATATGAACAAAAACATTTCAAAATATCTTATAGGACTCATATTGACATGGAGATTTGGCTGGTCTCACCTCGAGGTCGGAGGGAGTCCGTGATGGGGATGACAGTGCCGACGACATGGAGATTTGGCTGCAAAAGCAAAATATAAATAAAAGCATTATTATCCTCATCTTAGGACTTAGTGAAAGCCTATAAGCTATCAACCAATCAAATGCATACGCCTTGCATAGTGCTCTCCAATTTGAGCATTCAAAATAGGAGTAGTTCTCCAATTTGAGCATTCAATAAGCAAAACTAAATCATCTCTTACGTCCGTATATCATCGAATATTATCACTAATACATCTCGAATTGTGTCATACATATAACCTCACTAATACAGCTAAAACCCTAGCGAACGACGGGTATCGGCCCGGGCGGTGGACACCCAAAGAGAAGGAACCATCAAAGGATCATAGCTCCAGTGAGATCCCTGAAGAACCTGCCAGGTATTTGAGAACCTGCCCTCCAACGCAACCATGTAGCGACGGACGTGCTCGTCCTCGCTGACACGGTGACGTACCACCTCCACGGGGTCCTCAAGCCTCTGCACGTGGCCCACGCGATTGCCACCAAAGAAGGTTCGGATCAACAACGGGCTGGCTCCTCACCAAGCCACACCCCCCGGAAGGTAGCACATCCCAGTACCAGCCCAGCAGAGCCCAGTCCCAGACATGGACCCTCCGATCTAGCATGCCTCCTCCGCCGAGTCAACGACGAGGATGCGGGATAGGCATCGTCGACATCCATGCGGGAATAATTGCTTTAACTAAAAAAATAACAACAAATGTGACATGTTCAAAATATGACATGTCCACTTCAAAACGAATCAACCTAGAATTCTGTTAAATACACCTAAAACACCTAAATTCTATTAACTCCACCTAATTAAAAACCTACATTTTGAACATGATTCGATCATAACTAGGGTTCATACTACATTATTCTAAGATTAAACAACTAAAATACCTAAATTAAATTAACAACATGGGATGGCTGGTCTCACCTCGAGGTCGGAGGGGGTCGGTGACGGGGACGATGGCAGGGATGATGCAGGGGCTCGTTGATTTATGCAAAAACAAAATATAAACCAAAACATTATTATTGTCATCTTAGGACTTAGTGAAACTCTATGTCTAAAACATCCTAGTTCTAGCCCTACCATTTACTAAAAATACCTTGTTCTAACCCTAAAAATTGAAAAAAACCTATACATTTACTAAAAATACCCTACTTCTAGCCCTAACATCTGCCCGTCTATCCATGTATCTATATATCATCATAAACCCTAGAAAAATTCCCTAGGTTTTTAACTACTGTCTACTTCTTGAATCATAGAAAAATGCCCTAATTTCACATAACTTAGAAAAATTCCTATTCTATTCAAAAGACCTACATTTACTTATTTTTTCAATTCTATTCAAAAAACCTACATTTACTAAAAAATCTCATATAGCATAATGCATTTCTGTACCTAAAAATTTCTACTACTAAATTCTTTTACTAAAAAGTTATATACCTAAATTTTTATACAAAGAGAGGTGGGAGGAGGAGGAGGATGGAGGAGTGAAGGCTTCTGGCGGCCGGGGGAGGGAGGAGAGAGGAGGGCTGTGGGAGGAGGGAGGAGGGAGCAGGGCAGTCGGAGGGAGGAGAGAGGAGGGCCGCTGGAGGGAGGAGAGAGGAGGGCAGCGAGAGGAGGAGGGAGGGAGGGAGGCAAATATGACGATGGCGGCGACGGCACGCGGTGGAGAGTGGGCGAGTGAGAGTGTGAGGGGGAGAGTGAGGACGCATGCGGGAGGGTGTGGGTAAGGTGCCCGTAGCAGTAGCGATGGTCTAGGATACACGCTACTACTATGATCAACAGTAGTAGCGCAGTTTAAAAGAAGGCACTACTTCTACAACTAGCTTGGGGGCGAGGTTGTGGCAACTATAGCAGTAGCGCAGCTTATGCCAGACGCGCTACTGCTATTTTTATTTCAGCAACGCATTCTGTCGACACGCGCTACTGCTAAATAGCAGTAGCGCCTTATTTTGAAGCGCGTTGCTGGTAAGATTCTGTGTATAAGGTTTTCCCTCGTAGTGAACCCCTTGCAAGCATCTACAACCATGAGAAAAGTATTAAGAATAAATCTAAACATAGCATTAAACTTTTGGATCCAAATCAGTCCCTTACGGAATAGCGCATAAACTAGGGTTGAAGCTTCTGTCATTCTCGCAACACATCATCTAATAGCTAACCACAATGCATTCCCTTAGGCCCAAGTATGGTGAACTGTCATGTAGTCGACGTTCACATTACACCACTAAGGGAATCACAACATACATACCATCAAAATATCGAACACATATCAAGTTCACATGATTACTTGCAACAAGATTTCTCCCATGACCTCAAGAACAAAAGTAACTACTCACAAATGATAATCATGCTTATTAGAGGGGTATTAAATAGTACAATGAATCTGAACATATAATCTTCCACCAAATAAACCATATAATAATCAACTACAAGATGTAATCGACACTATTAGTCACCCACGAGTACCAATCTATAGTTCCGGTATAAAGATTGAACACAAGAGATGAACTAAGGTTTGAGAGGAGATGGTGCTACTGAAGATGTTGATGGAGATTTCCCTACCCAAGATGGGAGAGTTGTTGGTGATGATGATGACGATGATTTCCCCCTCCGGGAGGGAAGTTCCCCCTGCAGAATCGCTCCGCCGGAGAGCAAAAGTGCTCCTGCCCAGGTTCCGCCTCGAGAGGGCGATGCTTTGTCCCAAAAGTCCTCTCCTTACTTTTCTAGGTCAAAATGACTTATATACCAGAAGATAGGCACCGGAGGTGGGCCGAGGAGGCCACAACCCACCAGGACGCGCCTGGGCTCCCTGGCGTGCCCAGGTGGGTTATGCCCACCTGGTGAGCCCCCTCTAATAGTTATTTGCTCCAATAATTCTTACTTATTCCATAAAAATTCCTCGTGATGTTTCAACTCATTTAGAGTTGTGCAGAATAGGTAGCCTGATGTAGCTTTTTCAGGTCCAGAATTCCAACTGCCGGTATTCTCCCTCTTTGTGTGAACCTTGCATATTATGAGAGAAAAGGCATTAGAATTACTTCAAAAACATTATTATGCATAAAAACATCATAACTAACAGTAGGAAAACACGATGCAAAATGGACGTATCACTCATCACACAGGGTGCATCCTCTGAACTTGACTCTGCGTCTCCAAATACTAGTCTGCCATAGGATCAGCTCCTGAGCGTTATTGGTAACGTGCTTTCGCAAAGAGAGCTCAATCTTGCTGAGGCGCCTCCTATCCTCGACTGCATCCAAGTATTGCACCACATGTTTACGGTTGTCCAGTGTAACCTGTATGGTTGATCTTGTATGCGCCCACTTCCTTAGGGCTAAGGAGGCTAGTTGCAGACTGAAAGAATCGGGTGCCCCGGTCCCAACTGTTGGTAATTTGTTCTCTCGCTTCTGGCAACCGTAACCAATGGTCCTCAAAATGGAAGAACAGACTCCTGGGCGTGTCACAGGAGAAGTCCATGATCAGATTTTGTTGTAGGTAGTTCCAGTGCAGAAAGCAGAGGCACCAGTCGACGCTGACGAAGATTCAATCCAGCTTGATCAGAGTAGGCTTCTCCCTTTTGTTCGACCAGTTAAAAATTCTGTTGGCCACATCTATATCATCCAAAGCATTCTCCCCGATCCAGGCATTAAACCTGTCCATTAGTGCCCAGTCCCCCCCCCCCCCGCCGCGATTTCTCATGAGGGTATATATACATGTTGAAGTCACCTAGCAGGATCCAGGGGCCATTGACTTGTCCAGCAGTCTGGTCCAATGACGCGAAGAAGTCGGCTCGGTCCGCGTCATCACATGGGGCATAAACCGTAGTGATGCTGCAACTGTCATTGTTGTTTCTAGACTGAAAATGGGCAGAGATGATGAATATATCCTTGCAAATTTCTGAACCACTGAGCATAGTACTGTCCAAAGCCACTAACAGCGCCCCAGCAGTGCCACTGGCCGGCATATAGATGAAGGATCTCTGGTTATTTGGCAGAAAAGAGGTAGCTTTCATCGTGTCCAGCACTTGTAATTTAGTCTCCTGCAGGCAAGAAACACACAATCGACTAGACAAGGAGCATCTCTTACTAACGAGCATTTGTC
Source organism: Aegilops speltoides (assembly GCA_021437245.1). Taxonomy (NCBI): domain Eukaryota; kingdom Viridiplantae; phylum Streptophyta; class Magnoliopsida; order Poales; family Poaceae; genus Aegilops; species Aegilops speltoides. The sequence continues at coordinate 511,554,595 of CM038147.1, forward strand.
AGTGTTGCCAAGTCCTCTAACATTCCAATTAGCATTTCTCATGATTAAGGAACAGAAAGGTACAACAATAAGAGGGGAGGCAGCTAGTCTTCGATGCAGACATTACATTGATAAGATACTCAAGAGAGCTTATAAGTCTAGCATAGCAAGGCCTGGAGAAAGGTAAATATGCAGCACAATGCAGATACAAGGCCCGATCGGGCCACACAGGGGGATGAACGGCTACGACCAACAGTGAAAGCAAAAGAGAGCTAAGAGCGCAGGAATTCCTAAAGAACATGCAGACACAGCAATCCTTGCGGTTCCAATAACCGGTATACAAACTATCCATGGGCAGACCTGGTGAACTCGGATGAGCGAGATGAGGTGCCCGAATCAGCAGATAGCGTTCCTGCATCTGCGAGAACCTTCTCAACATTCAGGTCGCAGCACCTAGCCAGCAGCTTCGCCTTGCCTCTAGTGAGCGGCCTGGGGGTGCCCTGGAGTGGCAGCTCGACGATGGAAGCGGCCGTCATCGGCTTGCTACTCTTCTTCCCCGACGAGCGACGGAGTCCTACTTCCCCGTCAGAGCCTTGCGCTTGGATGCGCGCTCAATGGGGTCGACGTGGGCCCCGTCGTACAGCTGCTGGATGTGTCGGCTACGGCGGGGCAAGGCGGCGGAGGCACGCTAGGCCAGATCCGCCGCGATGGGAGAAGCTCCTTCAGTGCGTGGAGTAGGAGCAGGTGGCGGAACCTCATGCCACTTTGTTCATGGGAAACATGCGTGATACATAGAGCATCACATATAGATCGCCGTTGACCTCCTTAACATAACGAAAATACTAACGCCCACATGTGTGGCAATTTTGTAACTCGCCCACACGCATGGATCACCGTTCAGTCGAGTTTGCACAAATCTTGACACATTGAGGCAGATTTTGCACGCCACGTAGGACGGGGCTGGTGTTTGGGCGTTGGAGAGTTCGCCCACACACCACACAACACGCGGTTTGCTATCTGCACTGTGTGGGCGAACTAGTTTATGCCTACACAGCCACCACCTAGTCCATGCGCGTGTGGGTGAACTAGTTTCTGCCCACACAGCCACCACCTTGTCCACGCACGTGTGGGCGAACTGCTTTTCGCCCACACAACACTCGTAGGTGTTGGATGTCAACTGCAGATACGCGTACGTGGCAACTATGATACATTGCTAGACGGCAACTGCAGTTGCGCGTGCGTGGCAACCATATAAACACACATGGCAACTGTGATTAACCACACATGGCAACTGTGGTTGGATCACACGTGACAACTAGGTAAACACACATGGCAACTACTGTTTGACCATATGTGGCGAGTAGTTAATCACACACGGTAACTATGGTTTGATTACACGCCGCAACTACCATAAATTAGACATGGCAACTGTAGTTAACCAAAACAGATAGAGTTGCCATGCTTTTATAACTACATTTGCCATCCTGGATAACTACATCTGCCATCCCGGATGGCAACTAAATCGTCATCTCGCGGGGTACCTAACGTAGTTGCGGCAGGATGTGTGGGCGTTTTTGCTTCGTGCCACACGCGCGGGATGAAGATGAGTACTACTTGTTGGGCGTGCGGCACGAAATAGCTTCGCCCACACACGGCCCGTGTGGGCTGCCTCCTGCTCATGCCACACACGATGTGTGAACGGATATTTAGTATGCCACACATATGGGCGTTATCGACGTCGTAACATATATACGTTTTACATCCACGTCTAAAGGCGGGAAACAAGCATAGAATGCTTAATTCGTGAAGTATACATGATACATAAAGCATCACGTACGTAGCTAATCTCGATTGATTATTATGGTCCTTGCAAGTCGCAACATATAAACGAGGTTGCGAAGGATTACGTGGTATCCTCGTCAATTTCGCAAAAATATACCGTCCACCCGCGCGTCGAAAACCAGGTAACCAACGACGTCGATCGATCGATCAACAACGCATCTGTGGCGCACCAGTGACCGGCGCGGCGAAACGGTAGGCTCTGGGGACCACGGCCGCGGCCATGGACGAGGACGTGGATGATGGCGCTGAAGCCGACGTTGATGGCGACGAGGAAGAACAGACCCCGCCCTGGAAGCCGGTGTCGTGCATCATGAGGGTTGAGTTGTAATCTACCACGACGATGGTGTCCAACTTCGCCGGCGGCCGTGGCTGGGGCACCCTGCCGGAGCCCGAGATTGGCTGCTGCCAGGGCGCGGCCTCGGAGAAGACGCCCTCCCTCTTGCGGGAGCGGGACAAGCTCCGGACGACCTGGAGCAGGAATGACGCCCTCTGGATACTGCTCGCCACACTACTAGGAAAAGCCATGCTAGTGGCGCACCAGTTTTGCCTTCTAATGGCGCATGGCTGGTGCGCCACTAGACTCACGCCATTAGAATTTTTTTCTAATGGCGCACCACATGTGCGCCATTAGAATTCAGTATTCTAATGGCGCACTGTGCAAGGCGCCATTAGTACTGCCCACAAGGCGCCACTATTATATGCTATACTTATAGCGCAGCACATTGTAGTGCGCCATTAGTAACAACTTTTTTAATTCTTTTCTTCTTAATCTCAGGTCACTATTTCACATATGAGATATTCAACACATATATATACACAACAAGCATCCATATAGCAATCATATCCAACACACAAGTTTCATCATATATACATACATAGCCAACACATAGTTCCGTCGTTACAAAAGTTTCACATTGTTCATCCAACACCGTTATCCATCAATTCACAAAAGTTTCACATTGATACAAAACAAAAACACAAATGGAAAAGAAGCATTCCATCCACGCAAGCTTCCGTCAATTAAATCAAATCTGCAAAATGATAAACAAGAAGTTAGAAGAAGAAAAAGAAGAAGACTAGAAGAATACTAGAAGAGGAAGAACACTAGAAGAAGAATAAGAAGAGTTTCGGAAAAGAAGAAGAATAAGAAGAAGACTATAAGCTTATTATGTAAACTTGATCATTTTGTGCTAACATAAGTTATTTTGGAGCTAACCTATAGGAAACTAAGCATATAAAGTCTAAGTTAGTATATTAGAGCCAACTTAGGTAAAATGAAGCTAACCTATGTCATTTTGGAAAAGAAGAAGATTAAGAAAAGACTATAAGCTTATTATGTAAACTTGATCATTTTGTGCTAACATAAGTTATTTTGGAGCTAACCTATAGGAAACTAAGCATATAAGCTCTAAGTTAGTATATTAGAGCCAACTTAGGTAAAATGAAGCTAACCTATAGGAAACTAAGCATATTAGAGATAACATAGGTAACTAAGTATATATATATATATATATATATATATATATATATAGGGTGGGTCTATTCTACAACTGATTGTAGAATAATATTCTACAATAGGCAAGCCCTATATAAGGTAGTTGAATCGAGAGACCTACGACTGTGCAACACCTGCCCGGATCCCGAAAACAGATCCCCCAATCCCGCGCCACCTCCCCACCCCGATCCTCAGACTTCTCTCCCCCCACACGCACCTCTCGCTCCCCGGCGGGCCATCCCACCCCCGCCGCGCACCTCTCCCTCCCCGGCGAGCCATCCCACACCCGCCGCGCACCTCTCCCTCCCTTGGCGAGCCATCCCACCCCGCCGCACGCACCTCCCTCCCCGGTGAACCACCTTCTTACCCCGGTGAGGCTGCCCCTGGTTCTCCTCCGGCAGCGAGGATAGAGCAGGACGCGGCGGCGCTGCTGGGCGCGGACCCGGTGCTACTGACGGTGCTGCTGGGGGACCTGGCGTCGCCAGCCAACAGGGCGCGGTTGCGGGCGGAGCAGACGTTCCACGCCCTCCGCGCCTCCCACCGGTACGCCCTCGCGTTGCGCTGCTCGTGCACTTGCTGCTCTCCCCGGCGCACCCCGCGGCGCCCATGGCCGCCGTGCTCCTCCGCCGCCTCATCTTCCCGGGCTCCCAGGCCTTCATCTTCCCGGCGCTCGCCCCGGCCACGCAGTCCTCGCTCCGCGCGCTCCTCCTCTCCGCCGCCTTCGCGCCCAGCGTCTCCAGGTTGTATTATTCTCCTCTCGCTGGCGAGGAGATTGAATGAAATTTTGACCTGCTGAGTGGAGAATTACGGGAAGTACAAGGGTAGCAGTAATGAGAAGTACATACAATATTTTGGTAGAAGTACAGAGCAGTACAGCATGCGATCGAGGAAGTACCTGCTGAGAATTGTTCCTGCTTGGGAGGCAGTACCATAGTTACACTAAGAGAAGTACCGAGTAGTTTGAAGTAGCAGTACAGGGTGTCTTTTATGCTAATTTGGTACTCATCTTTTGCAGCTGCTACTTGGAGCCGTGGAATTAGCAAAGCTTAGGGAAGTGCAAAAAGGTTCTCTGTAGTGAAGAATAGCAGTACAGAATATCTTGAAGAAGCGGTCTGAGATAAAAATGCAAAACTAGCCTCAATAAAAATTGTGTAATTGAGAAGTACAAACCCTATAACATCAAGAAGTACGAAACTGATATTTCCAAGAAGTACAAGATACATGTCGAAGGAAACTGATTTATGTAAAATAATTTACTAGCAATACAATTTAATCATTTTGAGTAATTAAAAAAAATATTGCAGAGTAGTACGAAACTTGTATTCCACAGAAGTACAAGGCAAAGTTGTGTTTAAAAAAAATTCAAGCAGTACAATTTATTTATTTCAAGCAGTACAATTATTATTATTATTAACGGGCAGTACGAAACTCATATTCCACATAAGTACAAGGTACATGTGGAGGAAATTTGAGTTCTCTGGAAAAAAAAATTGGCAGTATAATTTAATCACTTTGAGAAGTATAGAAACTTCTTTATTGTCGGGCAGTACGAAACTCATATTCCACAGAAGTACAATACTATGTTTCCTTGTAACATGAAAAATATTGATATTTTGAATATTGTTCAAAAACCGTGAAGAATTAGAAAATGTTAAAACACAAAAATTTGCTGAATTTCAATACCTTTCCAACGCCATATCATTGGCATCATTCCGAGGTCAAAGAACATCAATGATCATATTTTCATAGATCTAAAACTTAGTATTTTCAAAACTGTTTCAAAACTATGCATAATTTGAAAAAACTTAAAAAAACATTTGTAAATTTCAGTAGCTTTCCAATGGTATATCAATTGCGCTATTCCGAGAAGTGGTTAAAAATTTATTATATAATTACTGTTCGTCTATTTTGAATGAATCTCGGTATTTTCAGAACTGCTCAAATATTATGTAAGATTTGGAAAACAATAATACTCGGAAAAGATGGGAATTTCAGTACCTTTTCAACGCCATATCATTCGTGATCATTTCGCTATCCAAAATGATCCATGGTCATCTTTTAAAAAATAGATTTTTAGTATTTTCAAAACTGTGCAAAATTTGAAAAAACTTAAAACATGAAAATGTTTCGTAAATTTCAGTAGCTTTTCAATGTTATATAATTTGCTACATTCCGATAAGTGATTAAAGAATTTCGTTCAAAACACTTTTCATTCAGCTTGTGATGATTTCTGTTTTTTGAAAATTCATAATAAAAAAATAAAAAAGTGAAGCAAGTTACAATATATAAGAGTTGAGAATTTTCTGTAGCTTTCCAACGGTATATCATTTGCGCAATTCCGATTAACGGTTTAGAATCTATTAGTGAATTACTATGCAAGTACAGAAGAGCAGTACCTACTTTACAAAAAAGAAGTACGGTTGTGTTATGCGAAGCATGCAGATCTTTATTCGGGAAGTGCGAGATTATTGCAGAATATTATTCTATCATCGATTGTAGAATATATATATATATATATATATATATATATATATATATATATATATATATATATATATATATCATTTTGGATAACTAACCTATAGGAGATCGACATACCCGACAAAGTAGGCAGTTCTTCTCCTTCTTCTCCTTCATCTCTCGATGCGCCTAGAGCGGCGAGGCGGTGGAGGCGATGGAGGTAGTGGGATGTAGTCTTCTACCACAATTGGCGTGGTCATGTCGCCTAGCTGTGGGATCGCCGGCGCCACCACCGGTGCGTGGTCATTGTCGAGCACCACCACCATCGCGAGGCCACCTTGAGCACGACCATCGCTAGGTCATCCTCGCCACCTCCATCTCTTGCCCATGGTCAGCCACCACCATCTCTTGCCCTTGGTCAGCCACCACTAGCGCTAGGTCATCCTCACCGATGCCCATCGTCATCATGCAGCTCCTCATCCTCACTCTGCTCCTCTTCTCCCGCACTCCACCGATCATCCTTCTTGTTGTCTATCTTTGGTGCGAATCGCTCTTTGCTTTCGCTCTGACCCAGAATCGCTGCTTGCTTCGCTACAGACCATAGTCGCCGCTTGCTTTGGCTGTAGCCGATGTCGCCGCTGCTGCTCCTACCTGTCCAAAATGCAACAATGACCGTTAACAATCGATGTGAGACAAAGCCAAATGTAGAGGAATAAGAAGAGGCGAATGTACCGCATCATCATCGGCAGCAGAGCGCATGCGACACATAGTCTTGTTGTACACCTTCACGATGAGCATGTTGGCGTGTAAATGCATCAAGACAAGGAAGTACCCCAGCTGCAGGTCGTGAGGCACGGTAGAACTTCTCCCACCCACGAGACAAGTACATGTGGCCCTTCTTGATCGCCAACTGCACATCCCACTGCCTGCGAAACCCGCTGCCGGCCTGTCGCAGCTTCACATTATTTAGCGGATCTTCACCCATCAGCATGTTCATAAAACTGTCAGGCAGCCTCTGCAGTTTGGAAAAATGAGTGATGTAGCAAACAACAGATATCATAATGAGATGGGTGAAGGGGAGATCTCTCGTTTTATATACCAGCGTCATGGATGATACTGAAGCCTCAAGTATGATAGTGAAGAACTCGGAAGCATCCAACTCAGATCATGTGTCGCAGATCGGCGGTGGCTGCTTTCCGCCATCTCTGATAAGCAGCAGAAGAGACCAATTAGTACCCTTACAACAGATCATAAAATATGCATTAGTCGTAGTACCCCATATGTCCTATTTTTAGCAAAGTCATGCTAAAATTCACGGAAAATTTCAGCATGACCTTTTGCTGAAAATAGGACATATGGAGTGCCCAATTTGCCGGAACGGAAGTTAATCGACATTCCGCAAACTCAAGGGCCTCTCGGGTACTGCAAATTCATCACGACACAATGGTCGGAGACAAAACCCAACAAACTAGCAAGTCTTTCTCAATGTGATCACAAGTAATTCAGAGGCATCACAATAAAGCAACACCTGCACTAGCCTAAAACAAGTGAAGTTTCACCCATATAAGAACAACTTTATAAAATCAAAGAAGTTGCTAAATTTTTGTATCCTTCATACACACTTTGGAGTACAATGCTTTATAATGTTCCATCATCATTACAGAAATCCAAGACCATGTGTTCCATCATCATCATCATTACAGAAATCCAAGAAACATCATGCTTTTTAACAGTTTTCAGTTTGGACAGAATCTGAAAACTACAGTTTGACAGAATTCCTAACACTTTGGTCTTCTAGTTACAAAACAAAACTGACATAATTCTAGATGCCATAACTGATGTTTTTGACAAGAGCTCAAGTTTTTGACAAGATCTCCTAACAGTAGCTCCTAACTGAATTTTTCGCTTAAAGGAAGGTGACTTAAGTGGCAAGATGATACAATTTATGTAACATAACAATATATGCATCTTAATATAACACCATCTCCTAATGAAATAGTATCCCAGGTTTCCATCTTAATACCACAAAGAATTACATAAAAAATCCAGGATCATTTTTTCTAGAGAAAAGCATCATTATAAGGGCCGGCCTTCAAACTAACCAATTTCGAGGCTGGCCTTCTTCATAGGAGAATCTGAATTAGTTCAAATTCAAAATTTATCACTTTGCAGATAATAAATCAAATCCACAAGACAATCTAAAATAACAAGAAACAGAACTCAGTTGTTCCAATCTATATGCCTTTGGATGAAGGTCAACATCTATGAATTAACTCAATCCTCAAGCAACTAGTTGGAACTTGCAAGCGCATGTACTCTACTACTACCTAGCAACAGGCAGTCCTGCAGTTCTTGTTGTTTGCATAAGATGAAACTTATTAAGCATTCTGCCTAGACATCATTAATGGAACAACCGAACTGAATCTTCAATCACATCCATTGCACCTTCCCTGGAGAACAATGCCCTCATCTATTTTACCATCTCAGAAAGTTCACGGTCTATTTTTCCTATCCCAGGCTGAGCAACTAACACAACTTCTCATGTTCACCGCTAGAAAGTAGAAACATCCCATCTCTAATGAAAAGATAGCACAGTTTCAAAAAGAAAACAAACAAAAGTAGCAGGAAATCTGATTCTCCTATATAGTTACAAAAAATGCAGTACAAAAATGCAGTGCAATTTGAATCGTGAACCCTAACTTTTGGAGCATGTGCTTTCTGTCTTGAAATTCCTTTTGGAGCATCGGTTGGAAGGAATGGGGAATGGTGGAGAGAGGGAGGAAGGAGGAAGGAGGAGAGGTACTGGTCGCCAAAGGGTCGGGTCGGCGAAGGGGTCGGGTCGGGTCGGAGCTCGTCCCGGTCCTCGCCGCCTTGTGATTGAAGGAGAGCAAGGGCAGTGGCGGAGGACGGCAGGGCAGACGGGTGGGCGCAGAGGGGGCGCCGCCGGCCGCAGGGCCGGAGGAGGCCCTCACTCGCCGGAGGAGGAGGAGAGAGAGGAGCGGGCGGGCGCGCTCGGCCGATCCTGTTCGGTGGGCGCGGGGCGGGGGTGGAGTCCGCGGGGTCGGGCGGCGGTGGGGCAGCGAAGACCACACAGGGCGGGCGGCGTCGCCGACGCCGCTGCAGTCTTGGCAGACGGAGGGACGGAGAAAGGGGACGTGGTGTATGGTTGGGTTGAGTGGATCTGGCGAGGGAGGAGGGAGGCAAGTGAGAGGTGATGAGCGGGGAGGGATCAATGGCGCACTGCACCCTAGTGCGCCATAAGTACAACCAATCAAATGGCGCACCCCGCCCAAGTGCGCCATTAGAATTTACTAGCCCGACTGGTCAGGTTACATTCTACATAACCCCCACTCCATCAGAACAAGCCCACTAGCCCGATGATCAAGATGCAAAGACACACCAGGGAGGTTCGGGTTCGATTCCTGTGCTCCCCATTTTTGTATTTATGCATTTAAAATATTGTTTGATATTTATTTGTGTTTAAATATGTTCAAACTTGCTTAAATCATAACAGTAATATTTTTATCAAAATAGAAATAATTTTTAAAAATATCATCAAATTTGTTATTTGAAAATATTTATGAATATGAAAAAATATCATCAAATTTATTATTTGAAAATATCATCAAATTTCTTATTTGGAAATATAATCAAATTTGTTTTTTTTTTGCAATTTTAGTTGCATCCATTTGTGACGGTGGAGCGGGCCGGGGAGGGTGCGGGGAGAGGGTGCAGTGGTCGCCGACGGCGGTGGAGTGGGGGACGGTGCGGGCAGGGGTCGGGCGGCCGGTGGAGCGGGGGAAGGTGCGGTGGGACGTCGGCGGCGGTGGAGTGGGGAAGGTGCGTGGGGTCGGCGGCGGCGGTGGAGTGGGGAGGGTGCGGGGCGGGGGTCGGCGGTGGAGTGGGAATGGTGTTTTTTATATTTATTTGTGTTTAAATATGTTCAAACTTGCAAATCATAACAGTAATATTTTTATGCATTTTAAATGCTGTTTTTATATTTATTTGTGTTTAAATATGTTCAAACTTGTTTAAATTATAACAGTAATATTTTTATAAAAATAGTAAAAAAATTTAAAAATATGTTCAAAAAGTCTTGGTCTTGGGGGCGGGTGCTCGGCGGTGGAGCGGGAGGTTGCGATGGGTGGAGTGGCGGGAGGTCTTGGTGCGATCGAGATGGAGGGGATCGAGATCGAGATGGAGGGGGAATCGAGATCAAGTGTCCTCATGAATTCAAAAAGTGCCCATGAAATTTAAAAATATTCATGATATCAAAAAGTGCCCATGAAATACAATCGAGAAATGAAGACTATGATTTAAAGTGCCCATTAGTAGTTTTGCAAAAAAGTAAAAATAATAAGTATATATACTAATGGCGCATCTCCTCCGAGTGCGCCATTACTAGTTTAAACTAGTAATGGCGCACTGTGCGGCGATGCGCCATTAGTAGTTTTGCAAAAAAAAAGAATAAAACAAAATTTACAGTAATGGCGCACTGCCTGCTTGGTGCGCCATTAGTAGTTATAGATAGTAATGGCGCATTATGGACCGGATGCGCCATTAGTGTGTATGGGAAAATGAAAAAAAAATTCATACTAGTGGCGCACCCTGTTTACGGTGCGCCATTAGTGTCTTCGACACTAATGGCGTATCACAAACTGGTGCGCCATTAGTATATAGTAGTGTCGCACTGCTTTTACGGTGCGCCATTAGAATCAATCCTATCTATAGCCCTTTTTCTAGTAGTGCCATCGTCGATCTCCCTTCTCAGTCCCTCTCTGGACGTGCGAAGTTGTCAGCCACAGCGAGCTCCTGCAAGCCACACGCACGGCTTGAGCTTGACTGAGCTATGGACGGAACAAAGCGGGCGTGGCTTGCCAATGGACGAGTGGGGTGGCGTTTTTATAGCCCGCGCCAGAGTGCGGGAAGCGGTCAGAGAATTTTGACGGCGTACTGCACCGCACCGTCGAATCGGAGGCCGATCGTAGCTTCAAACGGAGGGAATGTCGTGCACGAGAGCGTGCGGCGGTGGTGAGGTGGAGGGTCTACTTCCCCGTGCCCCGGCGACCAGGGCATCGCTCCACTGTTTACGCCTGTACATGCATGCATCCATGGTCATTGAACGCCATTGTTGCCTGATCGTGGCACCACGTACTGTGCTGTACATGGATGGTTACCAAGTGTCAATGGACATCTCGACGTCGATGCACATATGAACGGCGTACTTGCACGCTCGGATTTAAAATCTTTTTTTCGGAGGGTGACACACGTACGGCGCATAGATTTTCAGGGGCGGGCGGATGGGTCACTGGGGAATAATAACAGGTAAGTAAAGGTCACTGTCCGAAGCGAAAAGACGATGCATGTCTTGTTGCGCGCTCGCCCTGCCGCTCACGGCATCGCCGGGGCGGTCGCGGTCGAGGTACCGTTTCCGGATAGACGACGCCGCGTGCCCGCAGAAGGCCGTCCGGCCAGCGGGGAATTTGTATGGACTCCGGTTAATGGCGTCGGGCGCCAAGCCGCCCAGAGCAGCACGGCGGCACACGTATGACCGGTCGTGTTAATCAATCGGCTGCCGCGCGCCTGTCCGTGGAGGTGTACGTACAAACGTAGATGCCCTCGCCGACGTATATGTGTATGATGATTTTTTACAGAGGTTGTTTGTGTTGTATCAAACTAGCAGGGTGACCCGCGCATTTGCGCGGCTAGAATTATTCAGTTCATATGTTATGTATACCATTAAATTTAATACACTGATATTCCATTACATAGTTTAATTAAACTTTTACTTTCAAATTTACTTTAAATTGTTATTGTAAATATTGTATATTTTGTTAATTTAGGTTTTTTCTACTTCATTTTGAGAACGAAATTTCTAGCGGGATGTCTTTATATTTGAATGGCAACTTGTTAATTCAAATTAGTTAAAATGTATTATATTTTGTTCAAATAGTTGCATGATGAACCATTGAAGTATTATTAAGTTGAAGGTGAAGAAAAACACATCTATAAAATTCAACTTATTTGGATATTTATTTTGACAAATCAGTCATTGGTATACTTCCACTTTTTTGCTAGTCTGTGATTTAGCCACCAGGCTATGATTATCCTCCTTCAAAGATACTCCCATTTATTTTCTTGAAAGAATGTGATCTGGTCATTTTTTAAAACGTTTCTCCGTTTTGTTGGTACAGCGGTCGCTCACGACAACAATGCATTGTCATTGATCCACCAATTCATCCCAAACAATGTCATGCATCAGGTATAAAACAACAATGCCATGCATTTCGTGCAGGCAGTCCTTGCCATTGGTTCTTCTTAAACCAACCTCGACAACTCCCTAACGAAAACCTAGATAAAATTGCCCATGCCATTGCACAATGGGTCCTAGTGCAATATCAACCATGCCACTATTTAGAACCATGAACTACCTCCCTCTTCTCTCGTGACCTTGACATGCCAAGCCGCCATTGAATATGGCCGCGCTTCACCAATGCCTCCATCGAGAATTGCCTTCCAACAGTTGTAGTTGTGATCGCTAATTATTTTCCAGGATAATCTGAAGGGAATTGCATTCTGGTGCCCAGGCTATAATGAATGCATGCGATATATGTGCCTAAAATCCACCGGATAGAGGAATAAATGGACAAAAATTAATCATATATCATTTCGTAGTTGGTAAAATTAACAATTTAAGTTTTAAATCGCTTACTTTTTTTCATGTGCTCATTTCAAACTTTCGTAGTTGCTCATTTCAAACTTTAGCTACAGACCGGGATATTGTATGTCGATAAGTGTGAGAGAAGAATATGAATGGTAATAATATAATGTGCAATACCCTAATAGTAATGTTTGTGCGTGATAAATTTAGGTAGTTCAATTGTTTGTGTGAATAAAAAATTATTGTATCCTAGACACCATCGCCATGTGGTGGATAACAAACAAACCGTCCATGCTAACAACTTTGGCACACAACGCACCTTTTTCACAACTTAGTTCAGCATGATTATCGACATATAAATATTAAATGGATTTCACTTCTGTGTGGCGGAGCAAAAGAGATGAGTGTGAACTGGGTAGATATGGATTAGTAGAACAATAAGGGCAGAATAGAGATGCAACTGAAAAGAAGATGCTCACCGCTGGTTAAATCTTCTCCAATCACATCTCATCATTATGTGCACACCCATGCAACCATGACCTGCACCAAAGGACATGGCCGGTAGACTCGACAGTGATGGCGGTGATGGATCGAGAAATCAATTAAGCATGAATTAGTTCACAGGCTGGCTGGCGAGCCACACTTAAGCAGTGCTTGATAGGCCAATTATTTCCTTGAACAGTGCGCCATGATTCATATTTTCTATCAATTCGTAGGAGATGAGAGATTAGATGGAGTGTCATATTAGAGATGGAAAGCTACATCAAACATCTAGATGTTAATTATGTACCATGATTACATGACAATTGAATCCTTTCGATTGGTTTAACATGTATGTTGAAAAACCTATATGATCACCCGCAAAAAAAACCTATATGATGAATTGGTTCACATGTAGAGGGATCAGATGCAACTGGTGCCTAGCGGTCGACATGTGATTGCGGTCATCTCTTGTCCCACGCCTCGATCATTGGTGTTTCGCCTATTGAGTCATCATAGATTCTTAGAGTTTCCATGGTAAAATGTCCTCAAGTTTCACAGAAAAAGGAACTTAATATGTGGGTCTAAATGCAATTGTCTAGATACATCGAGCCGTTCATCAATCATGCATGACACCACTTGACTAAATTGCAGAAAATAGAGCATATTTATTGAATCAGGGTGATGTTATTATACCTTTTGTTCCCAATGGTCAACATAGCCGCCGAGGAGTTATGCGATATGCTTCCGATCCAATTGTTCCATCCATATCAGTCTCATCATGTAGGCATGAAAACCATATTAGAACAATGGTTGGTTAATGTTATAATGAATGATTGAATTAGCATGAGAGAGAGAGAGAAAGAAAAAAAGAAATTAAATTCTAATCAATTTGTGGCCGCATGCATGCATGCATGCAAGCGTGCACGACTCCTTGGAGGCGTCGGGGGCTTCAGGCTGCTAGTTCTCCGTGTTATATATTCCTCTGCTCCTCTCGGCTCTGAGCGAATAGATCTATTTGCTTTTTGTTTGGAAGGAGTAGATCTATTTGAGATTGTAGAAAAATATATAGACCAATTGAGGATGTATTGGTGCATTACAAAATAGTGCGTGCTCTTGTTTTTCACTTTTATGGGATGCACGTTCCCGTGTCGTACACGTTTTGTGGCCGTTCCTTTTGGGACATTTTTTTTATGAAGGGTTGTTGCTAATCTCTTTTTGACCGGATATTATTCTGCTGGACTGATTATATCCGGATTTCTATGTGCCTTTTATGTATAGACGTGACAACGTCATGGTTCAATATTGCTTTATGAACATATTAATATGTTACGTAATAACCGTTAAATCTTGGCCATTATTATTCTGATCAAACGGTGCAAATAATATTAGCATATGTGGACGAATGTGATGGCTTATTTGTCTCTTGTTTTAAGTATATAATAGATAGATAGATTTTTTAGAGAGTGCCTGCTTAAAATATCCAGCACTTGATAGTTAGAAAAACTAGAAGAACACCCGTGCGTTGCAACGGGGCCACATTAACTTTAAGAGTTCAATATCAATTATGTTAATATTACATTTAATATTCTCATACATATCAAGTGACATTGGCGACCTTTTTACCATCAAATTCTCACACACTCTATCCTCCTCCTCCTCCTCTCTCTCTCCCTCTCCCTCTCTCTCTCTCTCTCTAACACACACACATATCCATCTTATTGGGTACGGGACCATAATCCATCTATTTCACACGCACATGCGCTGGTGCATAACAATATGGATTATAAAACAGGTTCAAGGTAGTAACAAGGATTCTTCTCATGCATTAATAAACAAATGTTCTGCATCAAGACAAGATAAACAATTCCCAAAGTGCATCGAGCATCACGAACATTATGGCAAGATAAATGCACGGCGATACACCGACTCATTTAATTAATATAATTAAATTATCAGTAAATTAGTCACCAAACTGCTCGGATGAACCGGAACAGAGCCAACATATATCATCCTAGACAAACGCAACATCAACCATTTACCTTGGTACTTTAGGGACCGACAGGAGGATGCATGTAGAAGCGCTTCTTGCCTGCGAATCCACAGTCAGAGAGAGAAATTGGAACCCATTCCCATCACCAACTGATAAAGAAAGCATGTAAGAAAATTGATATCGGGCCAACTTGGATCTTCGGTGATTGTCCGCCCGTATGGAGAATTTAGGAGGGTGGGTGCAGGGAGTGGCCTTGTGGATGATGGATGGAGGCGGAGGATGTGGTCACCGGAAGGTCGAAAGCGGAGAGGGTGGGGCACGTTAGGTGGAGCCGGTGGTGCGCGACAACCGGAGGCGGCCCAATCATGGGCGGTGAACCGACGATAGCCTCGGCCCATCCCTCGATGCAGCGAAGATAGAGAGGCGACATCGCCGGTGCTCGAGGCCGCCGCCGCACCATCTACATCGAGGAGAAAGAGAGGCGAAAGCGATAGGGTGATGCGAGGCTAGGGATTGCGGAGGAGGTGGGTGTGTGCGATTTGAATGGATGGTTCTGCCCACCGTTTTCTTATGCGTGGCGGTGGAGACGGCGGCGCCCAGCCATGCAAAGCGAGGCATGGGTCGAGCCGGCACACGGCAGGCGCAGAGCAGAGGCGGGGCGATTTTTGCTCTTGAGATGCAGGTGTGGGATTGATCGTTCATATACTCTTTTCCTTTTTAACCGGAGATGTATGCGATTTTTTCACGAGGGGAGAGATGCGACCACGTACAGATTCCATAATAAATTAATTAGGTCCATAACGGGATTTCTTTACAATGCGTTAAGATTTACGTGTTAGTTTTTTTAATAAAGAAATGCACTGATGTAGGGATCGATTGATTCGGGTAAGGAAAGATAGATTCGTGATCTTTTGTATGTTAGGAAATTAGTGGTTTGCAAGGAAAGAGTGGAGAGAAAAAGAACCAATGCGACCACGTATAGATTCCATAATAAATTAATTAGGTCCATAACGGGATTTGTTTGCAATGCGTTAAGATTTACGTGTTAGTTTTCATAATAAAGAAATGCACTGATGTAGGGCGCGATTGGTTCGGGTAAGGAAAGATAGATTCGTGATCTTTGTATGTTAGGAAATTATTGGTTTGCAAGGAAAGAGTGGAGAGAAAAAGAACCAGTGCGAGGGGGTGGTGGGAGGTGGGACGAATAAAAACCGGATGAAATTGGGAGGTGGGAGGGGGCGAGTAAAAACCGACGAAAAAAACCAACGAAATTGGGAGGTCGGAGGGAGGATGAAAAAAACCAGGGGAGGTGGGAGGAGGACAAAAATAAACCGTACGAGGCTACCAACTGCTCCATTAGGAGTAGAGATTGTTTGTGAAAATAACGTGCGACGATGACTTAGCGAGCGGATCCCCTTAAAAAAGACATAGCGAGCAGATTCCCTTAAAACTGGTAGAAATGGATACGATTGATGACGTTGATAAATAGTGGTGAATGTTGGCAAAATTTACTATCATCATGCATGAAAACGAATCATCAAGAAAAAGAATACTTCCTATTACTACACTCATAGGAAGCTTCCTAATCTCTGCTACCAAACAGTTTGTGCCCAAACAAGGAAGGAAAGTTATGGACGTGATTCGAAAGGAAACAAACGTTATGAAGATTAATTAATTTAGATTTGATCTTTAGAGATTGATTGTGATTGATTCTTTTACATAAAGACATTACTAAATAATTTGCGTCAGTATGGAAAGTTCTGATCCGTTCAATTATTTTCGTTGTGTGAGAGGGTGAAGTGAAAATAAACCGATGAAGTGGGGGAGGCGACGAAAAAAATCTATGACGGTTAACCTACGAAAAAAACCGGACGAAAGTGGTGGGACGAAAATTGACCGGCGGAGACTACCAACTGCTCCATTAGGAGTAGAGATTGGTTGGTTCGATTTTTTTTGCGTGGAGGGAACTACCTGGGAGGTGGGAGGGAGTATGAAAATAAACCGTCTTGGCTGAGCGGGAGGTGGGAGCAAGTACCAAAGAAGTACCAAAAAAGGCCAGGTGAGGTGGGACGAAAATAAAACCCGGAACGCGACCTACCAACTGAGACATTAGGAGTAGAGATATTAACAAAAGTGCAGATCCCGTCCCACTCTTCACTTTTTGACAAAAAACTTCCGAATAGCAATCTTGGTGAGTGATCTCAACCGGGTTCGATCGGCATGGCGTGTCGTTCCTCCAGGAGTGGGTGCTGAGAGGAAGGATGGCAAACCTCCATTGTCAATCGGCCGGAGCTGCATCGTCATTTGGATCAGAGCATGGATGAAATCGAGATGGTAGAGGTTGAGGAATTTGTAGGACGTGAGGGTTTAGGGTGGGCATCACGAGAACTCACCCATATCTTGGGAGACGGCAGACCCGAGGTGCAGTCGTGTTCGTGCTTCAGGGGCTGCCACGTGCTGTCCTCGCCGCCATCGCCTATCGATGCCACTTCAGCGCCACGAGCATGGGACTGAGGGACGAAGGGAAGAGAAGGGAAGGAAGCGAGCTAATGACGTACCTATGTTTGGTATGTAATACCCTCCATTAAGAGTAGATGTTTTCTTAAAATCGGTTATTTTGTTTCCTAATTGATGTGATTGAGCAATTTAAGGTAAGGTTAATTAATTTAGATTTGATATTTAGAGATTGATCGTGATTGATTCTTTCACATAAAGACATTACTAAAAATAACTTGCACCAGCATGGAAAGTTATGATCCGTTAAGATTTTTTTCGTTGTGTGAGAGGGTGACGCGAAACTAAACCGGTGGGGTGGGGGAGGGACGAAAAAAACCAGCGAAATAAAACGGGTGGGAGGTGGGAGGAAGTACCAAAGAAGACCGGGTGAGGTGGGACGAAAATAAAACCCGGAACGCGACCTACCAACTGAGACATTAGGAGTAGAGATATCAGCAGAGTACAATCTCTTGGAAAAAAAGTATACAGGTCATGAAATCGTTTGTGGTGTAACCAAACAGAGCTTGGCTTTCAGTACACGAGAAAATACGTACACTGCTGCCCATGTTGCGGGAGCACGCTGCAAGAGCGAGAACAGTGTCCATTAGTGGTTGTATATTTAGGCACGAAAAAATATGTTTAACTTACTATATAAAAAGTTGGCACATGAATGAACCTTGCTCATTTAATATGGCATCATCAGAACGGCAATTGATATCCAATTGTTCTTTCTCCTCTATGTGATTCTTCTTGCCCTATTTCAATGTATCACCCATTAGGACACGGTACCCATCCGCTGATCGGTCTCCACTGACAGGCATGGAAAACCCGTCAGTGATATAGGCCCTGTTTGGTTTATAAGTCATAGGACTTTTTCTAGTCCCAACTAAAAAATTCCTAATCCCTAAATAGTCTCTCCCTGTTTGTTTGTTTCCAGGGACTAAAAAGTCCATAGTCCCTCCCTAGAGGTTATTAAACGGTCATGTTACCCTTATTATACAGAAAAATAACAACCAAACAACATCATGGGGCGGCGGGGCAATGGGTGCAGGGAGGGGCACTGTTGCAAAAGTCCCAAAAAAGTCCCAGAAAAGACTCTCCTTGAGATTCTTCTTCATTTAGTCCCAAAAAGCAACTTTTAGTCCCTAGTAGTCCCTAAAAGAGACTTTTTCTAGTCCCTACATCAAAAAGTCTCTAGAAACAAACATCCCCATAGTACTTACAACTAACACTTCTTCTTTGGTACAACCCCCTCAACACATAGACGGACCAAATCTGCCTATACCCCTTCATAACAAAGGATATGATGGTCCTTCTACAAAATACATCACTCCGTAACACAGCCCATTAAACTGGGCCGGCCCATCAACAAACGATCTCTCTATAGTGGTCTTTTGGTGAAAGAGTGAAAAATCCTAAAAATAGTAGCATGCAGCAGGAATCGAACCTTGGCCTCAGTACCACTACGATGAGCCAGTTATCTTGACTAACGAACAGCACCAAGATTTAAGAACTGGAGCAGCGACATAATTGAACATTTTTCTGGAAATTTAAACACGAATTTTTTAAACGCAAACATTTTTCAAAATTGTGAACAAAAAAATGCAAACACATTTTTAAATTCCGAAAAAAATGATTTGTTAATTCTGAATTTCTTTTGAAAACACAAACAATTTTGAAACCATACAGTTTTTGGTATTTGTGGATTTTTTTTAGAAATACGAATAAAAAATATATGGACAAACATTTTTTTGAACTTTGCAATTTTGAAAATGAAAAACAAAAAAAAGATTCATGAACCTTCTTAAACGTCTAGAGGTTCCCAAAACAGGCATTTACAGAGGCAATGGACAAATTAAAAAATGGAGGCCAATGTGCAAAACAGCGACTGTTTGACGTGATATGCGTCTAATAGGGTTTCCCCCCAACAGGCACCCGACGGGATCGATGCTGTCGTCTAGCTAGGCCAATGCCAATGCATTTTTTTTATCAAATAACTTGGCATGGTGCCTTGAATTGGCCATATAATCTCATGGAATAAATTTGGGTCATGTGACGGATGCCGGAAAAAAATGTGGTCTCAAACGGACCCTTCTCGCCTACCCGAACACTCTCCGTTGAATATGGTCTATTTTTGGCTATGCATAAAAATGAACTACTTTTGCCAGTAGGCAGGCATACCCATGGTAGGCACCCATGCCAGGTTTGAGTTAATTCCGACACCGTATGCAAGTTGTGTCACGTCGAACAATTTATTGACCATTGTTTTCACCGACAAATTTCCAAAAAATGCAAGAATTGTCGGAAAATCAAACAACTTGGCATGGTGCTTTGAATTGGTCATACAAGGCCATGAATAAGAACGGACTCTCAAAGAGACAGTTTTGGCCTACTCGAACTCCCTTCGTTGAACATGGTCTATTTTTTACATGCATGAACTGACCCCAACTTTTGCAAGTAGGTGGACATGCCCATGGTAGTCATCTATGCCAAGTTTGAACGAATTTTGACACCGTATGCAAGTTGCGTCACGTCCGGCCATTTATTGTCGAAAACTTCAGAAAAATGCAAGAATTGTTGAAAACTTTGACATGGTGCCTTGGATTGGTCATACAATACCAAGAAAAAAGTGTAGCCATTTTAGAGATGTTGTGAAACGAAGTGCTCCAAAATAGACCCTTCTGGCCTACTCAAACACCCTCTGTTGAACACGTTCCCTTTTTTGACATGTGTAAAATGAACCCAAGTTTTGAAAGAAGGTGGTCATACCCATAGTAGGCATTCATGTCAGGTTTGAATAAATTCCGACACCATATGCAAGTTGCGTCATGTCCGTCCATATATTGGGCATATTTCACCGAGAAAATTCAAGAAAATGCAAGAATTGTCAAATACTTAAACATCTTGGCATGGTGCCTTGAATTGATCATATAAGATCATGTTTATGGCGCTCGGGCACCGAGGTGGACGATGGCCATCGGAGGTGGAGAGGAGGGCAAGGGATAGGATGTGTGCAAGGGTGAACGCCACAAAATTAGAACATATGACCTTTTGGGGAGCGGGTGTGCAAAAAGTTGTCACATCGGAGTAGTCAATCTCCCACCCCGTGCAAGTCAAAGCTGATGCAGTATGGATAGGACTACGGGCGACACGCTTGGCAAACTGTTAGGACCCATATACGCATTTTCATAGCATTCAGACTAACTTGACACACACCAAATAGTTTTAAGACTTATGGTGTATTTTACTCTTAAAAATATATTCAGGAATTTTTTTTTTAAAATGGCGCTTCCAAAAAAATTCACATTTTTTCTAGTTTACAAACTTTTCTCACAAAATAAAAAACATACCATTTTTCCAAAATTTATTCAAATATTCAAAAAATGTTCGTGGAGTTTGAAATAACGTTCACGCTTTCAATTTTTTTTGGATTTGTTTTAAAATTCCAGCTTTCAATTTGTTTTGTTCACAAATACAGCAAACTGTTCGAGGAAATTCAAAAAACCTTTTTGGTTTCGATTTTTTGTTTGACTTGTTGAAAAATTGTTTGAAATTCCAATTGTTATTCGTGTTTTCTAAAAGTTATTGGTTTTCAAAATTTTGTTCACGTTTTATCATTCTGAACAATCTTTTAAGGACACGAACATTTAAAAAAAATTCTTTTACGTTTTATGAAAATGCAATTTTTTTAATTTATGAACAAAATTGGGAGAAACGAATATTTTCTAAAATTTTGAACAGAATTTTAAAATATTTAACATTATTTTGAAAATAAACAAAACTTGAAAGATGAAGGAAACAAAAAAGAAAAAGAAACAGAGGAAAAAAATGGTTCGTTACACTAAACCGGTTGCTGTGATTATTCTTATAGATACCGTTTCTTTATTGAAAAGCGAACTCATCAGTTGGACTGGTTAGCGAGGAGCGCTTAGCAAACTGAGGTGCACGGGACGAATCCTTTTGCTGTCATTTCTTTATCGGTGTTTTTATCACAGTTTTCACGCGATAATGGGCCGGCCAGTCAGGAGGCTCTCCCTCTGCGGCTCAAACACAGCACACGCCTGTCAAAAGACTATATTGCCCTTTTTACGTTTTAGGAGGGGGTTGTACCGAAGCGGGACTCCACAAGTAATCGGAACCGTCAATGTCAAAAAGTCGGAGAATGCACAAGATTCAATAAAAATAAGTGACCGCTACCAAGCACAATATGCAGCCGTTGAGTGGTGAAATGTTTGCTGTCATTTCTTTATCGGTGTTTTTTCCACAGTTTTCACGCGATAATGGGCCGGCCCAGACGGGAGGCTCTCCCTCTGCGGCTCAAACACAGCGCGCGTCATATTGGGGCACTCAACCATACATACAGATGAGTTGTCAAAAGACTATATTTCCCTTTATACGTTTTAGGAGGGGGGTTGTATCAACCTTCTCATCCCTCAACCTTCTCCCTATCCCTCACCTCCTATTCAACGAGCAAACCTCTAATACCTACTTATCAATAATATTAGGCTTGCTACGGTGATGGTGTGGCTTGCATAGGCCAATCGTCTCGGAGAGGATGAAGACGGTCGGCCCCTAGTGACTTCAATATTTGTTTTTCAAGGATGTTTTTACTGTTGCTTTGATTAATACATCTGACTGGTTTTTTGTTAGAAAATATATGTATTGCCAGCATGTATGATGAGCATGGTGTATTGCAATTTCTCTAGCAAAGGAAAAAAACTATCAGAGGAGGTTGGGAACGGATCAGGTCCGCGAGGATATTTCCCTAGTTAGACTAGTGTGCTCCCCTACCCGTGAAGATCTAGTAAATGTTCCTAGACAGTAATAAGGGTTAATTCCTTTATGTAGAGTCTATACATACCATGAGATGCTAATTTATGTAGAGTCAAGATCTGGTGTACCCATTTTTTGTCCTAATTTCTATGTTTTTTAGATGGATTTCTTTGTTTTCTGATCATGTAAGAGTGACGAGGACATGCCTTCGCATATTGGAAGCCTTTTTTCTTTCTAATTCCATGTCCATTAAAATCCTATCAATCAATCATAACCAGTAATCATACCAATGCAAACAACAAGTGACGAGGCTATGACCAATTTTTGTATGACACATCAAAGACAAATACACTATGCAAATGCCATTCACCTCGAATCATTCTTTGCTTTATTCAATTATTTCTCCATAACGAGAATGGTCTTACATTGAAGGTCTAGGCACCTTCTGGTGGTGGAGGTGGCAGCGTTATGATGGGAACACGATAACCTGCAAAATTTTCATTTTTTGCATCATAATGATGAACATGAGCAATTATAAGAAAGTGTGCACATATATCAACATCTCTCTCTCTGTGTGTGTGTGTGTGTGTGTGTGTGTGTACACAAATATGACAATATACCAACCTGCACAATGAGTGTGTGCGTGCAACCCGTTGCCGCATTTATGTGTAACTGTAGCAAACTTGGATAGACTGATCACAGTCAGTTCGTGAGCGGTGAACCGATCACAGACGCAGTGGATGTCTTTTGAATCTCTTATTGTATCACAACATAGGCTCCCGTGTGACGGGAATGGGTCACCAAAGTTCTTTTCGATGTTATGCCAACAATCCCGCATCACCTTCTTTTTATCAATGAGGCAGTGATCTACCGCATGGCTTGCTCGTGCATGGTGTGGACAAGAAGAGATAGCCACAAGGACCACGAGGCTTAACACTCCAGCTACTTTAGCATTGGTCATGTTCTATGTTGTGTAGTACTGTCGGTATGTGTTAATGCAGGACTTCTGCACCACTCAACCTCTATATATAGCAGCCATAGTGCAAGTTTTCAGACTCCCTTTGCTCATAGATGGATTAATTGGACTACTTTAATTAGTTGAGAGAGATATGATTTGGATATGTTCTAACTTAATGTAGGCACATCTAACTCTTGTATATCAAATTGTTGGCAGTGGGTGAGTGGATGCAACCAATTAATTGTTGGCAATGGAGTAGTTGATTTCGATCTCTTAATAGATATATGTGTATACAACTTGGATATGTTGTTATTTAATGTAGGCACGTGCAATTCTCGTAGTATCAAATTGATGGTAAAGGATACCTCTAAATAAATGTAGCTAGGTGCACCCAGTTCTTGTGTCAAATTGATGG
Organism: Aegilops speltoides; assembly: GCA_021437245.1. Lineage (NCBI taxonomy): Eukaryota > Viridiplantae > Streptophyta > Magnoliopsida > Poales > Poaceae > Aegilops > Aegilops speltoides. The sequence continues at coordinate 511,578,147 of CM038147.1, forward strand.
TAAAGGATACGTAGATGCATGCAGCCAAACGATCTATCTACCTACTCCCTCCGTTCCTAGCATGGTGACCGAGGCACATAATTATATACAAGTTATGACACAATTACCGTTGGCAAATTTGTTGGTTAGAGGCAAGTAAGGACATCTCCAACGGCAACCCACAAACTTCCTTCTGCATCAGTCCGCGGACAGGGGGGCGGGGGTCCGCGGACACAGATGAGGGAGACCGCCATCCAACGCTGCCCGCATACATTTCAAACATTTATGCAACAAACCGGATGAAATTCATGCAAACACAACAGACTTCGTATAAACAAGACGAAAACATTTACATTCTGTACATATTTTAACTAAAAAGGTAAAACTATCTGCACGTACAGTCGCGCGGAGCTCCGCTCCCATGACATGGATAAACTACACTAGTGTACGTCCGGCCGCGGCGGATCTCTTTGTCTTCCCGATGTCTGGTAGCCCGCTCATCACACTACTGGGAGTCGAGGCATATTCTTTCCCCGTATCTTCCCTATGTCCGGCTGCGCCGCTCATCGGGGTAGCAAAGAGTGTGCTTAAGTCGGAGTGGAAGGGTGCTTCCGTGGAGCCCAGACAGATGTCTAGGATGATTTGAGATAAAGTACCGGACATGTCATCTGCTATACAAGCCGGGGACGCGTTGGCGGTAGCCTTCCTGGCACCCAAGCGGCATCGGCCTCCCATGTTCTTTTTTCCCTTGATGCTGTCGACGGACGCGGACGCGCTGGCCACTGAGTCTTCAATCTCCGCACAATCGGCTTCTTTCTCTATGGCACGGCACGACAACGCACGTTTTGATGGCGGATAGCACGGTCGCAGGCACGGGGGCGCGGTACAATGCGTCGTCGTCCACGATAGCGACGATGCCCGTGCCGCCGTGCTCGCCCCACCCCACCCCATGCCGGCCTGGGGCAACTTGCCACTCCTCCAGGAGTTGTCTTGAAGCGGCAACTTGCTCCGTCTGGCTTGGATGTGGAGGAGCGAGCTGCGTCGCTCATATCCGGCCGACTGGGTTAGCCACCCGGGCGGCTTTTGTGCTGGAGAATTGCTCTTCCTACTCGTCGGATGCCGTCAAAAGGGTTGAGGAAATGAGGAAAGGGGGATATGGGGAGTTAATTACAGACTTGTGAGTGCTGCAACGAAACCGGCCCATGCAAATCGAAGCCCAACGAAGACGACCCACATAAGGGGTAAAAGGCCGGGTCAAAAATATTTGTGAGTGCTGCCAATCGAACTCGCAACCTCTGTGCTAGTTGAATAGTCCCACCTCGCATTCTTATATTAAGTCCTCCTAATTTATAAAGGATTTCAACCGTGCTTGCAACATGCAGCGACAGAAATAAGGAATGGCTTTGAGAAGGAATTGAGATCGGATATTAAGGAAAAATCAGTTCATGCCGAATCAAAGGATTGGAAACGGAAAATTGAGACCGGATAATAAGGAAAGCAATGCATGCCTTCCTCAACGTGACAGAAAATAAGGAATCTAATTTGGAAAGGAATTGAGAACGGGATCCAGGCCTGCTTTTTTAGACAAACTCCGAAGCTTTTTATTCAAACCATCACAATGTTTACATGGACGAAAAAAGTCCATTAGGCTGCCCCAGCCACACATGCCGGCCAACCGATAGAGATAAAGCGTGCTTCGCGAGTCTGTGAGCCTCGACATTCGAGCTTCTAACTTTATAGCTAATATTACAAGACTGAAAAGAACTTCTATGATCTAATATTTCATGAATGATAGCACCGTAAGGAGTTGGATTCTTGTTGCAGATGTCCTCCACCACAACTTTACAGTCTGAAGCCAAGTGAATCCTCCTTTCATATAGATCATCAGCAAGGGCCAGTCCTTCTCTTATCGCCATGCATTCTAGGCTAGCTGGATCTGAAAGATGCGGAAAGATCATGGCCGAAGCTCCCGGGAAAAGACCATTCTCATCTCTAGAAATCGCACCCACTGCTCCATACCATCCCCCTCTTCCTACTGCCTCATCAACGTTGATTTTAATCATACCCGCACGAGGAGCAATCCAGGTATTTTGAGGTACAACAGTAGAAGTATTGGATTGAACTGACTGCTTATGGATGGCCCTCAACTCTCATATGTATGATTGGACAAAACCATGAATGGAGAAAGGGCTTTCGTAAATTTGTTCATGAACTGCCTTTCGCCGTGCTCCCACAAAGCCCACGATGTAACCACAAAAGTGATAAAATTTGAAAAGCAAATTTGGAAATTTTGAAAAGGAAATGAGACTGGGATCCAGGCCTGGTAATTTGGAAAGGAATAGAGACTGGAATACAGGCCCACGATCACGGAAATCCTTCCTCTCCGACCATACCGAGTCGTTGTGCGCTGCCTGTGGCCCGCCTTATCACTAGGAGCTTCTATTGGACGCCCGTGCATCCAATAGTCGAGCTTTCACACAGAGTCTACCTGACTAAGCCGGCCCAACATAGTTGGAAATGTGATTTTTTTTTCCCAAAAACACGCAAGGGAGAGGATCGAACACATGATGTACCTACATTTTTGGCGCGTGCGTGGAGATCCACTTAAGCTGATGGGTTTTCAATAACTAAAGAGCGGCGCAGTCCAACAAGAACTAGCATGAAAGTAACTAAATTCGAAATTTTGAACAAATTTTCACAAATATTATTTTAAAAAAGGAATTTAAAAATACACTCTGAAATTTCTTTAGTATATGATAAACTTTTTCAAATTCCCACTGTTTTTTTAATATACGGTGAACTTTTTTTCAAATGCACACTGAACAATTTCCTATACACGATCCACACTTTTTTACATACAGTGAGCAAAAATTTGGAAAACATGAACAACATTTACAATTCCAAACATTTATTCAATATTTTATATGATGAACAACTTTTACATATATATTGAACAATTTGTAATATACACTGAAGAAATTTTAAAATACAGACAATTTTTTGATATATAGGCTGAACAGTATTTAAGTACACATTGAATATTTTTATGATATAGACAGAAAAATTATGTAAATGTATAGTGAATATATTTGTGATACGCGCTCAACAATTTTAAATACACAATGTGCATTAAAAACAATATGTGGAACAATTTCTTAATATAGGGTGAACATTGCCTTAAAATATACAATGAACATTTTTCTGTAACGTGCAATGAACATTGTATAATGCAGAAATAAAAATAATAAAGTAAAAACGGAAAACAAAAGAAATAAAAGAAAGAGAAACAGAAACAGAAAAAAGAAAAAGAAAAAAGAAAGGAATAGAAAGAAAGAGAAAAAAGACGAAACAGCCGCGCGAATGTGGGCCGGCAGAAATTGTGACAGCGGACCGACACGGGGCGGCCCATTTCGTAGCGAGACGGGCACCTCCGATCCCGGATGTGTGGGAACGTTCTCGAAGAGAATGACTTTTTTTCGTCTTTTTTTCCTTTTATTATTTCTCCTTTTCCCCTTCCTTTTTCTCCTTCGTTTTTTATGTTTCTCTTTTTCTATTATATTTTTTTGGTCTTTTTCAAGTTTTATTCTGTTTCATCAAATGTTGGCATTTTTAAAATGTTGTTCATTATTTAAGAAATGATCTTGGGTTGAAAGTTAGTTCAGAAAATCCAAAAAAATGGGTATTGTTTGCTTCTTTTACAAAAAAGTTCAAAAATTATAAAAAGTAACAATTTCAAAATTTCAAAATGTCTACATTTTATGTTTTTGTTCACAAATACAGAAAATATATGGGAATTTCAAAAAATGTTCCCACTTTAGAAATTTGTTCACCAAATTCATAAATAGTTCATGTTTTTGAATATTTGTTGTAAAATTCATTTTTTTGGGGAATTTCAAAAAAAAGTCATTTTTAAATTTTTTACATCAATCAAAAAATGATATAAAATTTTAAAAGATGTTCAAGCATTTCCAAATTTGTTCACACATTCTAAAAATGTTCGTGTTTCCATATTTTGTTCGCAATTTCAAAGATTGTTCGGGGAACTTTTGAAAAAAAATCGTATATTTGCAAAAAATGTTTGTAATGAAAATGAGATGTATACGCATGAGAGAATGAAATAGATGAAATATTCTTTAGGCAAGCGCCTATCCTTAAACATAATTTGCCTGCTGAAACTATGGGAGACCCTCTGCCACCTAAGAGTGATAATGTGTTCGAACTAAAAAACGCGCAGATACATTGCAATATGTTTATACTGATGAAATGAAGATATATCATGTTATTATCAATGTTAACCTTTCAGTGCACAAATAAAAGAGATTACTCAAAACTTTGAGGAAGCATCGTGCTGCAATTGAATATGCTCTCGATGATCTTAAAGACATTAGTCCTACTCTGTGTCAACATAAGATTAATATGGAACCTGATGCCTAACCAGTTGTCGACCATCAACGTCACTTGAATAATAAAATGAAGGATGTGGTAAGAACTGAAATATTAAAAATTCTGAAGGCATGTATAACTTATCATATAGTTGATAGTAGATGGGTAAGTCCTATTCATTATATCCCTAATAAAGGTGACATTACTATTGCTGCTAATGATAAAAGTGAATATATCCATGTAATCGGTTATAGGATGGTAATTGTGTTGGGAAACGTAGCATGCAAATTTAGAAAATTTCCTACGCTCACGCAAGATCTATCTAGGAGATGCATAGCAACGAGAGGGGGAGAGTGTGTCCACGTACCCTCGTCGACCGAAAGCGGAAGCGTTTGCTCAACACGTTTGATGTAGTCGAAAGTCTTCTCGTTCTGACCGATTGAGTACCGAACGTATGGCACCTCCGAGTTCTGCACACGTTCAACGCGATGACGTCCCTCGAGCTCTTGATCTAGCAAAGGGTCGAAGAAGTAGATGAGTTCCGTAAACAGGACGGTGTGGTGACGGTGATGGTGATGTGATCCGTGCAGGGCTTCGCCTAAGCACCGCGAGAAGATGACCGGAGGCGTAAACTGTGGAGGGGGCGCCGCACACGGCTAAGAGCAATTCTTGTGTCTTCTAGGGGCGCCCCGTATATAAAGGAGGGACAGAGAGGAGACCGGCCCTAGGCGCGCCCCAAGTGGGAGGAGTCCCACTTTGGCTCCTAGTAGGGTTCGGCCCCATTTTCCTTTTACCAGAGAGGGAAAGGGGGAAGGAGAGGGAGTAGGAGAAGGAAAGGGGGGCGCCGCCCCCTTCCCTAGTCCAATTTGGCCTCCTCCCTTGTGGGGGGTGCACCAGCCCCGAGCTGGTTAGTCTCCCTCCTATGGCCCATATGGCCCATATCTTTCCCCGGGGTTCAGTAACCCTCCCAGACTCTAAGATGTACCGATACACTCCGGAACCCTTCCGGTGTCTGAATACTACCTTCTAATATATTAATATTTACCTCTCGACCATTTCGAGACTCCTCATCTTGTCCGTGATCTCATCCGGGACTCTGAACAAACTTCGGTCACCAAAACACATAACTCATATAATACATATCGTCATCGAACGTTAAGCGTGCGGACCCTACGGGTTTGAGAACTATGTAGACATGACCGACACACCTCTTTGGTTAATAACCAACAGTGGAACCTGGATGCTCATATTGGTTCCCATATATTCTACGAAGATCTTTATCGGTCAAACCGCAATGTCAACATATGGTATTCCCTTTTGTCATCGGTATGTTACTTGCCCGAGATTTGATCATCTGTATCTTTATACCTAGTTCAATCTCGTTACCGGCAAGTCTCTTTACTCATTCCGTAATGCATCATCATGTAACTAACTCATTATTCACATCGCTTGCAAGGCTTCATATGATGTGCATTACCGAGAGGGCCCAGAGATACCTCTCCGATACTCAGAGTGACAAATCCTAATCTCGATCTATGCCAACCCAACAAACACCTTCGGAGATACCTGTAGAGCATCTTTATAATCACCCAGTTACGTTGTGACGTTTGATAGCACACAAGGCATTCTCCGGTTTCTGGGGGTTGAATAATCTCATGAAGGAAATATGCCCTAAAGGCAATAATAAAGTTATTATTTATTTCCTTATATCATGATAAATGTTTATTATTCATGCTAGAATTGTATTAACCGGAAACTTAGTACATGTGTGAATACATAGACAAAACATAGTGTCCCTAGTATGCCTCTACTTAACTAGCTTGTTAATCAAAGATGGTTATGTTTCCTAACCATAGACATGTGTTGTCATTTGATGAACGGGATCACATCATTAGGAGAATGATGTGATGGACAAGACCCATCTGTTAGCTTATAGTTATGATCGTTACAGTTTCATTGCTACTGCTTTCTTCTTCACTTATACATGTTCCTCAGACTATGACATTATGCAACTCCCGAATACCGGAGGAACACCTTGTGTGCTATTGATACGTCTCCAACGTATCTATAATTTTTTATTGTTCCATGCTATTATATTACCCGATTTGGATATTTATGGGCTTTACTATACACTTTTATATCATTTTTGGGACTAACATACTAACCGGAGGCCCATCCCAAATTGCTATTTTTTTTGCCTATTTCAGTGTTTCGAAGAAAAGGAATATCAAACGGAGTCCAAACGGAATGAAACCTTCGGGAGCGATCTTTTTGGAACAAACGCAATCCAGGAGACTTGGAGTGGACGTCAAGAAGTAGCCGAGGTGGCCACGAGGGTGCAGGGCGCGCCCTAGGGAGGTGGGTGCCCCCCACCCCTCGTGGCTCCACCGACCTACTTTTTCCTCCTATATATATCTATGTACCCCGAAAACATCCAGGAGCACCACGAAACCCTATTTCCACCGCCGCAACCTTCTGTACCCGTGAGATCCCATCTTGGAGCCTTTTCCTGTGCTCCACCGGAGGGGGAATCGATCATGGAGGGCCTCTACATCATCGCTAAGGCCTATCCTATGAGTTGTGAGTACTTTACCACAGACATTCGGGTCCATAGTTATTAGCTAGATAGCTTCTTCTCTCTCTTTGAATCTCAATACAAAGTTCTCCTCAATCTTCTTGGAGATCTATTCGATGTAACTCTTTTTGCAGTGTGTTTGTCGAGATCCTATTAATTGTGGGTTTATGATCAGGTTTATCTATGAGAAATATTTGAATCTCCTCTGAATTCTTTTATGTATGATTGGTTATCTTTGCAAGTCTCTTCGAATTATCAGTTTGGTTTGGCCTACTAGATTGATCTTTCTTGCAATGGGAGAAGTGCTTAGCTTTGGGTTCAATCTTGCGGTGTCCTTTCCCGTGATGTTAGGGCAGCAAGGCACGTATTGTATTGTTGCCATCAAGGATAAAAAGATGGGGCTTATATCATATTGCTTGAGTTTATCCCTCTACATCATGTCATCTTGCCTAATGCGTTACTCTGTTCTTATGAACTTAATACTCTAGATGCATGCTGGATAGCGGTCGATGTGTGGAGTAATAGTAGTAGATGCAGGCAGGAGTCGGTCTACTTGTTGCGGACGTGATGCCTATATACATGATCATGCCTAGATATTCTCATAACTATGCACTTTTCTATCAATTGCTCGACAGTAATTTGTTCACCCACCGTAATACTTATGCTATCTTGAGAGAAGCCACTAGTGAAATCTATGGCCCTCGGGTCTATATTCCATCATATAAGTTTCCAATCTACTTTATTTTGCAATCTTTACTTTCCAATCTATATCATAAAAATACCAAAAATATTTATCTTATCTTATTATCTCTATCAGATCTCACTTTCGCCAGTGGCCGTGAAGGGATTGACAACCCCTTTATTGCATTGGTTGCGATGTTCTTGTTTGTTTGTGTAGGTACGAGGGACTTGCGTGGAGCCTCCTACTGGATTGATACCTTGGTTCTCAAAAACTGAGGGAAATACTTCCGCTACTTTGCTGCATCACCCTTTCCTCTTCAAGGGAAAACCAACGCCAATGCTCAAGAGGTAGCAAGAAGGATTTCTGGCACCGTTGCCGGGGAGGTCTTCGCACAAGTCAATACATACCAAGTACCCATCACGAAATCATCTCCCTAGCATTACATTATTTGCCATTTGCCTCTCGTTTTCCTCTCCCCCACTTCACCCTTGCCGTTTATTCGCCCTCTCTTTTCCGTTTGCCTCTTTTTCGCTTGCCTTTTGTGTGCTTGTGTGTTGGATTGCTTGTCACAATGGCTCAAGATAATACTAAATTGTCTGAATTTTCCAATACCAATAATAATGATTTTCTTAGCACTCCGATTGCTCCTCTTAATGATGCTGAATCTTGTGAAATCAATGCTGCTTTGTTGAATCTTGTTATGAAAGATCAGTTCTCCGGCCTTCCTAGTGAAGATGCCGCTACCCATCTAAACAATTTTGTTGATTTGTGTGATATGCAAAAGAAGAAAGATATGGATAATGATATTGTTAAATTGAATTTATTTCCGTTCTCACTTAGAGATCGTGCTATAACTTGGTTTTCGTCTTTGCCTAAAAATAGTATTGATTCATGGAATAAGTGCAAAGATGCTTTTATCTCTAAGTATTTTCCTCCCGCTAAGATCATCTCCCTTAGGAACGATATTATGAATTTTAAGCAACTTTATCATGAACATGTTGCACAATATTTGGAGAGGATGAAATTAATGATTCACAATTGCCCTACTCATGGATTGAATTTATGGATGATCATACAAAAATTTTATGCCGGATTGAATTTTGCTTCTAGAAATCTTTTAGATTCGGTCGCGGGAGGCACTTTTATGGAAATCACTTTAGGAGAAGCTACTAAACTCCTAGATAATATTATGGTTAATTATTCTCAATGGCACACCGAAAGATCTACTAGTAAAAAAGTTCATGCGATAGAAGAGATTAATGTTTTGAGTGGAAAGATGGATGAACTTATGAAATCGTTTTCTACTAAGAGTGCTTATATTGATCCTAATGATATGCCTTTGTCTAATTTGATTGAGAATAATAATGAATCTATGGATATGAATTTTATTGGTAGGAATAATTTTGGTAACAATGCTTATAGAGGATATTTTAATCCTAGGCCGTTTCCTAGTAATTCCTCTAATAATTATCGTAATTCCTACAACAACTCTTATGGAAATTTTAATAAGATGTCCTCTAATTTTGAGAATAGTGTTAAAGAATTTATGATCACTCAAAAGAATTTCAATGCTTTGCTTGAAGAAAAATTGCTTAAAGTTGAAGAATTTCAATGCTTTGGTTGAAGAAAAATTGCTTAAAGTTGAGAATAGTGTTAAAGAACTTAGATCTATTCCACCTAAGCATGATATCAATGAGTCTCTCAAAGCCATGAGAATTTCCATTGATGAGTGCAAAGAAAGAACCGCTAGGATGTGTGCTAAGAAAGATTGCTTTGTAAAAGTGTTTCTTCTAGTTTTCATGAAAATAATGATGAAGATCTAAAGATGATTGATGTGTCTCCTATTAAATCTTTGTTTTGCAATATGAATCTTGATCATAATGGGACTGGAGATGATTCAACTTTAGTTAAAAGGCGTCCCAATGATTCAGAGTTTTTAGATCTTGATGCTAAAAGTGGGATTGGAGAGATCAAAACTTTACATAGCATTGAACCCACTATTTTGGATTTCAAGGAATTTAATTATGATAATCGTTCTTTAGTAGATTGTATTTCCTTGTTGCAATCCGTGTTGAATTCTCCTCATGCTTATAGTCAAAATAAAGATTTTACCAAACATATCGTTGATGCTTTGATGCAATCTTATGAAGAAAAACTTGAATTGGAAGTTTCTATCCCTAGAAAACTTTATGATGAGTGGGAACCTACTATTACTAGTAGAATGCCCGTGCGTTGCCACGGGCCAACAAATGGTCTATCACGAGCCACGAGCCAATTTCACTATGTTGTCACCCCACTCTAAATTCGCTTGGTGTTCCCTTCAATTATATCAAATTGTCGAGTCCCATCATCCCTAACAATTGGATCAACAAGTTGCTTGTTGGCTTCAGCTCCACTCGTATGAACCCTCCTACGTCATGATTAAATCACTCATACAATGGAAACTAGTATCATATGCCCATAATGATCAAGGTGTAGCACTTGTGTTGTTGAATTAGCTATTATAAAAAAAAACTGTTTCCGCTTTTGTCCACTACAAATCACATGAAACAAGTTCTTCTCACTTGAATTGAGGACTCAACCTATTTGTATTCTGTTATGCAAATGATTGCATGCATCGTCGTCCCTCTAGCTGGCTACTATGAAACAACTTCATGACGGAGTGTCTAGTCCCTGCTCTCTGCACTCCCTTGTTTCTCTTCCATGCTCGTGATCCTTGCTCTTCTCGTTGACACCACAACTTGCACCAAGTCGGGGGTCACTACAATGCAAAATTCTTTCATGGAAAATTGAATCAATATCAAATATGCATATTTTGCTATCTCATCCATTTACAATCCCTCAAATGATTCTACCTATTTCTCTCGCAGTCTAAGTTTCCAAACTGTATTGTGGTTCAGTAGCAGTACATGCTTGTTTCTTTGATACGCACCCAAAACATTTAAAAACTCTGCTCATGAGATTCTTTGTATTTATTGAAACACGATTAATCAAAATAGAACTATGATCACCTTCTCACTGAAAGAAGGAACAAAAAAAAGTAGTGCCCAAATGTAAGTGGCAACAAAGGCAACCTCGGCTTGCAGCCACTAATGCAAACCCCGCAATCCAAGGAAGAACCATAACGCCATGCAAAAATCACAGTAAGGTATTGTCTTACTGTATAAAGAAAATTTTGTTTGGAGAGAAACTTGTACTTCACATGAGGAACCTAGACTTGTCCTCTTGACATTATTAGTATACTAAATAGCTTCAGAATAATCAGACATATACATGTGTTGATCTTTTTAGAGCTTGCTTCATATTGTAGAGACGGAATGTTGTGCAATGATACTATTGGAAACCAGTGTGCGGTCGCCATGCCCCGAGTCGCGGCCCAAGGTGCCCTGGTATGGACACTTATAGGATCAACATAAATGGAAGTTATTTGCAAATCTAAATTTTTGAAACCAATCCCAGCCATGGCACAGGAATGTAAGGCGAAAACAACACAAGAACTATAATATTTTACTTACACAGAAGCATCTTTATTGCTCTACAGCTAACATAGGAAAATGCACGTGCGTTGGTACATGCAAAATGCAAGAATTGCCTCAAGCACACTACAACAAGCGCTAAAGTTTGTCTCCCCACATCTCGCCGTTTCATCGACCATTGTGATTCCCAAGCAAGCTTAAGTTTTGAGATCGAATGGGAAATTCAAATTGAAGCACTTCCGAAGAGAAGCGAATGATATGATACAAGAGTTAGCTATATTTTATTATTATAATGGAATATAAAAAAATAAGTGAACTTTAGAAAAATGGAAATCTACCAGTAGTTCTACTAATTGATAAGTATAATGTTTAGTTAACTGGGGCAGGTGTGATTTTGCTGACAGATAGAACAAAGGTTGAAAAATCTTGAACGACTGCATGCTTTTTTAATCTAGAAAAATCTAGCAAAGCTCACGTGTGAGTATAAGCTATAAGGTTCAAAACTGTTAGGACACGTTTGTAGGATTTTTCAATTTGATACAATGCTAGCTATTTTTTTGAACCTGGGTATATAATCTCGTAGATCATAAATACAACAATAAAAAAACAAAAGCATTCATTTTTTGAACCTGGGTATATAATCTCGTAGATCATAAATTAACTTAATACATTGCATGCACAAGATACCATCAGTTTCAGAATTAAAAAAAGTATATCTGTCATTATAATTCCGTTTTGAACGGAAAACCGGTAATATATTTGGAAAGGTCATGAGGAATTTCACACGAACCATTATTCATATTATTGCCATACTTACCTAGTGAAAATTATTTCTCATATCATGTGTAAAAACAGGTAATATCTAGAGCAGACTGAACAAAATGAAAGATAAATTTCATCATCTAACAAACTACTTTGACAGAAAACAAATTAACCAGATAAAAATAACAGTGAAGACGGATCACTAAGAATCGTACGTTTACCACTCGCATCCTCGCTCAGCCCCATCGTGGCCTCCAGCAGCACCAACAGTGTGTGTGTCCATGTGTGTGCGCGCGTTGCTGGTGCTCCTTCGACGTCTATGCGAGGGCTGGCACACAACAGCCATGCCACTGTACACTGCCGCCGCCTGGCTCATTGTTATCTTGCCAAATGCTGCCACCGGCCTCCACCAAGCCTCACAATCTACCCATCCCAATTGCCACAACGGGATTGCATCAGCTCACGCCAACAAAGGCCCGTGGGTGTCCTTCCTGTCCACATGCTTTGGGCCCTGTCTGGGGTACACCCTCTTAACCTGCAATATTTCCTGTGCTCAAAGCTGCATACTGCTGCATTTCACATTCATAATACTGTAGTATGCATCGCTAGATGCGGTAAACTTGAACCAGCAAATGAAAGCATACCTTTCTAAGAACTCTATTCTCACACTTCTCATACATTTTATGAGACTTGATAAAGCTTTGATCTGAGAATAATATTTAGTTAATACTAAGAAACTGTAACCAATGATGAAAGAATCAAGGTGTTGTTAAATAAATCGAGACAAAAGGATGATTAGCTAACCAGTGATATTGTTTCGAACAATTAGGATTGAGTCAACCATGTATACATCTCCAGCTACAAGATTCCCTAAACAACGAAGAACCCAATTCAATATACAAGCGTCAATTTACCTGTCTTGTAACATCATAGAAGCTGCCTGGCAGTAAAAATCATATTATATACACTCTTGGATGTTTATACACAATGCAGAGTATCTCCAATAATTGAGGAGAAAATATCCTTACAGAAATCACATCTGTTTACTAATCCTAGATAACCATTTCATAAAAAAGGTTATTTGTTTACTAATCCCTATATGAACTCTACATATAAACAAATAAGTATACGCAGCAATTACATGGAGAGAAATTAGATTTGTCACAGTAGGCAAGGTGATGGAAAGAAAGGGGTAACATTCTCCTGTGCAGACTACAAGTGGAACGAAATCAAGTCCATTTGTGAGTTGATTTTTAGTTTTGAGCAGAAACAAAAGGAATACAATTTTGTATCATTGTTAAACATGGACTGAAAAGGCACATCTGCATTGGTATCTGATTTTTGCAAAATGGCAATAGCACTATAGAAGAAGAAATAGAATCCTGCCGACTGCTCGGGATGTCACTTGCAAGCAGTAAAAAAAGCATGTATTACAAAATTTTGGTGGGAAACACAAGTGAGCAAGAACAAACCTTAATTTTTTGTCACCACCATACGGCTGTCGTCGTCACCGCCACTGCCGCCGGATCGCCGTCTGAGCGTCGCCGCTGCCGCCATTAGATCATCACCATAGTCAACAGCGGGCCATCATGCCGTCCACCGGACCGCTGCCACAGACGTCGAAGCACCGCTGCACCATAGCGTACCAATTGACAAGTGGGTCATGTATGTCAGGTTGGTTATTGGGGAACTGCTGGAGCGTCCAACCCCAATAACCAGAGAAGTGTTATCGGGGAGCCCTAATAAGCGGGTCATTGGGGTTGTAAGCCTGGGAATTCAGCTCCAATTCATGCACCTGTTCATTTCAGAAAGGATCATACAAGATAAGTTGATAGAACATGTGGAACCATATGTTATGGTGTTCATAATCACTGGCATAAACTTCTCATGTAATTATGATAACATGTAGAGGTTGCCTATTTGTTTTTTTTAGAATCCTATTTGTTCTTGGTGGTGGCACTCTCTCCATGTGTACTCTGAAATGTTTAGGAATCCATCGCCAACTATTTATTTTGTAACAGCTTACAACTGAAACAAGTGTTTATAGTCGAAAGAATAACTCGGAGTAGGCGCATGCATGTAGCAAGATCTGCAGAGTTGCAGCTTTTATCAAGGAGGAACAAAATGTACATGATGCAAAAAAATACAGGTCAATAGTGCAGGTGATCTGAAACATCCAAGTGAATATCTAAATGTCTTATCTTAGTGCTTGAATTTGAAAGACATTTTCATTAGAGCTATCAGGATTAGCAATACTTGTTTAATTGTTTTAGTTTTCCAGATTTTGGAAAGTTACAAAAGTAGTGCCTCCTTTTTCAAGCTGACTACTGAATTATATGTGATCACCACATTTTCTTAGCTATCTCAGTTTATTAGGTTGTTTTATCTTACTGTATATAGTTATAGTCTACAGTAGGGAACAAAATTTCACCGTACACACTATACCAATCATATTATGATTCTCGAGTCTTGGCCACAATTATCACTTTTAGATAAGCACCAAAATGACATGAAGCTTTTCCTTCGTGAACCTATTCTTTAGAACCTATTCTTTAGAAGTACCATAATATTTCATCATTTCCATGATGATTGTGTGTACTTGTTGTAATCTGCAATCCCAATCATGATTTATACACGATACAATCTTTCAGTATGGCAAGTTATAGGATGATAGCATCCTAATTTTTTGGTATGGCAACTTAGCCATGAATATCCTTCAAAAATGGTTTACTGAATTTAGATATGGACAAAAGCATCAAAAGCATCAACTTGTACCTGTGAAAAAACGTAAGCAAGTGACAGCCACCGCTGCTGCTCATCCAAAACTCTACTTATGTGATGCAACTCCACTTGAAGGGCCACGTCATGCCGACACAGGGGCTCACCGAGAGCACAGTTTGCTGCTTCTCTAGATCTCCTCATCAAGCGCAGCCGGTGCTTCTCCTCCTCGTCATGGCAGGCCGGTGCAAGAGCTCGCCACGCTCGCCTCTGTCTATGTTGCGGTCAAAGCATCATGGCGTGCAAACGCAAAGACCTCGCGGAGAGCGCGTCCTCGACCACCACGGTTGGCCCGGTGAAGCAGTAGCTCGGCGTGGGCTGCTGGCTTTGAACAGGAGGTCGAAGCGCCGGTCGGAGGCACTGTCGCCAGCAACCCCGCGGGAGGCAGAGCGCACGCCGGAGAATGAGTTAGCGGCGCGGGAGAAGTGCAACTCTGCCACCCATCGTCTCCCGAAATTGCATGGATGCGTCTGCGCATCCCCCCGCGCTCTAGGCTGCCCCGTGCCGTGCTTCTCCCCGCACTCGAGGCCGCCGCCATGCCCACGCTTCTTCCCTCGAGGCTGCCACCGTTGGCGCCAGCTCCTCGTACTTTCTCCAGCGGCCACCAGGGACCTTGCGTGCTCCTCCCGCCGAGGCCACTGCGGGACTCCTCGTCTCGCGGCAACCAGCGATGCGCGTGGCGGATGCGGTGGTTGTCGGGCGGAATCGCGCTGTTGCCGCGGGATCTGCCGCTCTCCTTGGACGGTGCCGGGGCCGCGGACGTGGATGGGAAAGAGCGGCCGGATGGGAGCTAGGGGAAGGCGGCACAACGACGAACGGAATCGGAACCGGATCCCCTCCAGGCGCCGCGATAGGCGGTAAAGGAGAGGGGCGGTAGAGGGCTGGAGTACGGCTAAGAGAGGGACGCGGCTTGCCTGCGGCCGCTGCGTGCGACCATCCGTGCGGCGTGTCCATCGCACGGCCCTGGCTCCACGCACGCCCCGCTCCACGCACGCAACGATTGATCCTGATTTTAAGTGAAAAAAATAAAATAAAATACACATCGTAATACTGATTCCCTTCTTCAGCACCCGCCAAAAGAACCACAGAATACACAAAAGGGCGCCAAAATGCAAGATCTACATCTCATATGAGGCGGAAGTGACCTTACAGCCTTAAAGCGCACAATTATCAATAGCGGCTTAACCAGGAATCAGGAAACTCTTCTCTTCAATTGAGCAGCAAAGGAATCTGCGTCCCTGATGGCTTCTCCGAGTCTTGCATCCCTCACGACTTCACCGAGGAGTGTTCCAGGGAACCAGAACACTGACGAACAACCTCATGCACCAAAAGTAAGAAATCTCATTCGGTTCTGACGATGAATCTACGGCAAGTTCTCTAATTTTCTTTGTTTTGAACCATTGCGGGAGACTTCACATCCAGCAATGCACACAAATATGTTTGCCTAAAAGATCCACTTTCCATCAACTGTGACACGATCCAGAGTGTTGGCCGGGAAAAAGCAATGTGCTGCACCCTTGTAGAACTTTTACATGAATCTGTGACCGCATTCTGCAAAAGCCAAACAACAACGGAAAGTTAGTTTTTTTTTATTTAGAAAAACAAAGCAGTGTCATGTACAGTAGCCAATTTCAGACGTTCTTGTACCATCTCTGATTTCAGGTTTTGGAAAACATGCACTACAATTTTTTTATTCCTTTCACAATACATATAGTTCATGGACAAACATAAGAGATAGTTGAATATACTTGCACAAACCGTGTACTGATATGAAATATAAACAGAACAAGGATTCTAGACTGCATCATGATTTCTTCTCTAAAACTTAAGACTCCTGATGTCTCAATGCACTCCATGTTTCTTAAGATAAATACGATTGCAAGAGATATAAATATGATTTATGATGCAGTTCATAAAAACTCATGATAGGCAAATATGATTGCTATATGTGTGTATTAACTAAATTGAATCCTAACTGATATAGGATCAAGAAACTGCAGTAGATCACACCGATGAAAGGGTACCAAAGCTTGGCATGAAATTTTTATCTGAAGAGGAAGCTTATTTATTTTATAACAAGTATGCTAAAACCATCGGTTTTAGCATCAGAAGAAGCAGTGGTCACAAAGTGATGAACTCTTCTACATTTCAGCAACGGACATTTACATGCTCTCGTCAAGGTATGAGTTATTTTCATTTTTTTAAATTATAATCATTTATTTATGCTCTAAGACAATTACAACAACTTATAGGCCATCGCCGGGAAGATAAAAGAGAGGAGACATTCACTTACAGTAGGCCTGAAACACGATGTGGTTGTGATGCCTGTATGAAGATTAGCCTTAGAGATGGATTTTATTATGTGTATGAATTTGAGGCGTCACATAACCACACTCTTGCTAATGGACTCATGGCCCAATACTTGAGATCCCAGAGAAAAGTGACAGAAGCACAGATAGCAAACGCAGAGGTTGCAAAGTCAGTTGGCATTTCAAATAAAGCAACAATCGATTTGATGGCTGAAGAAGCAGGTGGAAGTGAAAACCTTGGCTTTACACCTCAAGATATGAAAAATTGTTTTGTACTCAAAGAGAACAATAAAAGCAAATGGACGTATGAAGATGTCAACTTCTTCTATTCAATTCAAGTGGATGAGGATGAGTTGATAACTAATATTTTTTGGGCCGACTCCAAAATGGTTTCAGACTATGCAATGTTCGGCGATGTTATATGCTTTGACACCACATACAGAAAACTAGATGATGGACGTCCATTTGGTTTGATTGTCGGGGTGAATAATCATAAGAAAACTATTGTCTTTGGTGCTGCACTTCTATATGATGAAACCGCTGCTAGTTTTGCTTGGCTTTTCAGAACTTTCCTAAAAGTTATGTCAAGAAAACATCCACGAACAATTCTCACCGATGAAGATGCGGCAATGGCGAAGGCAATTCGTGAAGTCTTTCCTCACTCTCACCATAGACTTTGTGTGTGGCATATGAATCAAAATGCTTGCAAGCACCTCGCCGGAGTTGTTGACGAATATAAGAAGTTCAATGTTGATTTTCAGCACTGTATATATGATATAGAAGAGGAGGATGAATTTGTAGGTGCATGGGATAAAATGATTGACAAGTATGGACTGCATGACAATGAATGGCTGCAAAGGCTATTTGAGAAAAAGGAACACTGGGCACTAGTATACGGTAAAAATACGTTCTCTGCCCACATGAGCACTACCCAAAGAAGTAAAAGCATGAACAATGAACTGAAGAGATACATTAGTATTAAATATGACATGCTTACTTTCTTTGAGCATTTTGAACGGCTAGTTTCGGATAAAAGATGTGAAGAGGTGAAGTATGACTTTAAAGCAACACAGACTACTCCCAAGTTGAAGGCTGAATCTAGCTATATGTTAAAACAAGCTGCAGCTACATATACTCTAGCAATATTCAAGATGGTTCAAGATCAAGTGCTTCGGACTCTGAACTATGACACAATGCTTTGTGATGAAAGTGACACAAAGGTGAAGATTTATGTAGTAAAATTTCATGGCACACAACGTGAACATGTTGTTAGATTCATTCCAAAAGAAGAAAAGGTTAGCTGCAGTTGCAAAAGGTTTGAGTTTGCTGGAATTCTTTGTTCTCATTGCTTAAAGGTACTTGATATTAACAATATCAAGCATATCCCTGAGGAATATATCTTGAAAAGATGGACAATTGATGCCAAAGTTCTAGATATAACAAGCAAATGCAACCCGCATGATAACCTAAAAGCAAGAATGTCTAACCGCTACAAGGAACTATGCAGAATATTTGTGAAAATAGCTGCTCGTGCCGCTGAGTCCGAAGAATCATACTATAAGGCTGCTAAGTGTGCAGAGCAATTAGCACAAGATGTGGAGAAATGCTTGAAGATTAGAGCTGATCCAGATTTGGTTAGCGCCAATCCACATTTGGTTCATGTTGATCCAGATTTGGTTCGCGCTGATCCAGATTTGGTTAGCGCTAATCCAGATTTGGGTAACTCCAGTACTAAAGAAGGTACAAATTATACTAACAATAATTACCTACACTATTGTTGAACAACGACTGATATTTGGCATTATACTAGCAGGAACGAACATCGCCTCTAGTAGAATTTCAAAACACGGTGAGGGGCTTGCAAAACCAAAAGGTATGAAGGTCAAGGAGAAGACTGTGAAAGGATCAAAAAGACCCGTTGGTGGATTTGAGAAAGCAACTTCAAAGAAGAAAAAGAACACAAATGATACTGTGCATCTAGAGCCTCGTGGCCCCTCAACGGTATAATATTTAGTCACTCGATTCGTATAAAATATTCAATGTGTTGACCTTTCTCTATCATTTTCGATAGGGTCCTTTGAAGAAAGCAACTCTAAAGAAGAAAAAGAACACAAATGATATTATACAACTACAGCCTCATGACCCGCCGACGGTAATAATACAATGTTGCTTGTTTCTTATAAAACCTCAACTGTACTGATCTTTCTCTATCATTTTCTATAGGGTCCTATGGAATTTTTCCCAAATCAAATGGATGCATATCAATTACACTATAATGCTATGCTAAGTGCTTCAATGCAACCATCAATTGGTAATGCCATCCCTATGCCACCACAGACCCAACAACTGTTGGCTGGATTCCAACCATACAATACAGCAATGGTAGAAGCAGTCCACACATCCATTTTTCCTATTTTTTAAACTTCAGTGCAACTTAACTTTGCTTTCTCTACAGGGTCATCCGACAAATAACTTGTACACCTCGCTGCAGGGTACCATTGGGGCCTCTAACTCTGGTTTGATGACAGGAGAAAATCAAGACTTCCTCCATCAACCGAATCCAACATCTATCCTAAATGCTTCAATGCTGCAATCCAGTGGTCATACCATCCCAATGCCACCGCAGATCCAAGAACACAGCAATACTCTAGTGGTATAAGCAGTCCACACTTTCATTTCAAGTATAGTTTCAGAACTTCAATGAAACTAAACTTCTCTAATTTTTTGCACAGGGTCATCCAACAAATTACATGTATACATATTTACAACAGCAACATTCCACACTGAATTCCTCACTGCAAGGGAGCACTGGGACCTCTGACTCTAGTTTGATGACAGGACAAAATCAATTCTTTCTCAATCAACCGAAGCCAACCTAATTTATTCTGTAAAAGGAATAGTTTTATCGCATGTTGTTAGACTTCCAAGCTACAAGTGATTTTTATTTGAACTTGTATGAACCAGTTTTTTTTCTTTTTGAATGCTACTCCATCTCCCCAGTCAAATATAATCGTTCACAGAATTATCTATGCACAATGTCCACATGCATCATGCGCATCTGACCTGTCAGCTATCCTTCAGTTTATGTATGACGATAGGGATGGCAGGAATCAATTTTAATTCCATTGACAAAAGTGCAAACATAACCATCTATCCAAATGTCAAACCTAGAGGCATAGATCAAGCAGAGAACAGATCAATTGTTCCAAGACTCTGAGTGGATTTGCTCTCAGCTTTATCCCAATTCAATTTGCATTAGATGGGAGCAACACAAGAAGAAAACGAGATTTACCTCCTGTGTAGGTGATGTTGAGTACACGAACTGCAGCCCGGCGGCTTTCTTGAGGACGGAATTGACGACCCAAGCTGGAGACAAAGATTGCAGTCCCTCTCCCCCTCCAAGCATCCCCGTCCACCTTCTTCCTCTCCAAGGGCATATAAAATCCATGGCGCTCTAGCTGCGGTCCTCGACGTCTTTCATCTCGCTCCCTCGACCCCTCCTCCAAGCTCCTCCACAAGCCCGAGGCGCCGCCCTCTTGTGTAGTCACCCCGTGCTGGCTCGCCAACCTCTGCGCCACTGGGTGGCGACGCTGGTCCGCCATCCGCCCGACGTCGATTTAGGCGCCGATCTGGCCAAGCTGCAGCACGGCTAGGTCTGGCAAGCGCACATGGGCCGCAGCCAGCCAAGCGACGCAGGTCCGGCCGACCCCCATGGGGGCTTCGGTGTCGGCCAAGCTGCTGCACGGTCAGGTCCGGCAAGCGCACGCACACGCGGGCGGTGACCAGCCGAGCGGGGACGGGATGAGATATGGTAGGTTGTAAGGCTTCAGCTCGAGCTCTGTTCAGACAGAAGGGGAAAGATGTGGATAGAAGTGTGCTAAAGAAGGGAATCAGTATTACTATGTGTATTTTGTTTTTTTCACTTAAAATCAGGATCAATCGTTGCGTGCGTGGAGCGGGGCGTGCGTGGAGCCAGGGCCGTGCGATGGAAACGCCGCACGGATGGTCGCACGTAGCGGCCGCAGGCAAGCCGCGTCCCTAAGAGAGAGGAGTGGGTAGGGGAAGGCACGGCGGAATTCGGGGGTGGGTCACGAGGCAGGCGGGGCGAGGAGCAGCGGCGGCGGAGGAAGGCCGGAGGCGGCGCAGACGGGGAACCCTAGAAGAGACGAGGCTGAGAGATAGAAGATCGGAGAGATAGAGAGAGAGGAAAGATCGGGTGGGAAAAAAATACCGTGGAGGGGCGGTGGTGGTGGTGGGAGACGAAAATAAACCGACTGAAAATAAACCAGTTGAAAGTGGAGGGACTATTCAACCAACTCGTCCATTAGGAGTAGAGAAAATTAAAATTAAAGATCATGAATGCTATGCTGTGTGTGATTTGGGTGCTAGTGTTTCCACGATTCCAAAAACTTTATGTGATGTGCTAGGTTTCCGTGATTTTGATGACTGCTCTTTAAATTTGCACCTTGCGGATTCCACCATTAAGAAACCTATGGGAAGGATTAATGATGTTCTTATTGTTGCAAATAGAAATTATGTGCCCATAGATTTTATCGTTCTTGATATAGATTACAATATTTCATGTTCTATTATTCTTGGTAGACCTTTCCTTAGAACGATTGGTGCAATTATTGATATGAAGGAAGGAAATATTAGATTCCAATTTCCATTAGGGAAAGGCATGGAACACTTTCCTTGAAAGAAAATCAAATTACCTTATGAATCTATTATGCGAGCCACTTATGAATTGAATGCTAAAGATGGCAATACCTAAATCTATTCTCGCTTTTATGCCTAGCTAGGGGCGTTAAATGATAGCGCTTGTTGGGAGGCAACCCAATTTTATTTTTGTTCCTTGCTTTTTGCTTCTGTTTAGTAATAAACAATTCATCTAGCCTCTGTTTAGATGTGGTTTTATGTTTTAATTAGTGTTTGTGCCAAGTAGAACCTATAGGATAACCTATGGTGATAGTTAATTTGATCTTGCTGAAAAACAGAAACTTTTGCACGCATG
The DNA here is from genome assembly GCA_021437245.1 of Aegilops speltoides. Lineage (NCBI taxonomy): Eukaryota > Viridiplantae > Streptophyta > Magnoliopsida > Poales > Poaceae > Aegilops > Aegilops speltoides. The sequence continues at coordinate 511,600,105 of CM038147.1, forward strand.
AGAATAATTTTAATAAATCACAGAAACGTGATTTTGAGTTGATTCTTTTTGAAGTAGATCAGTAGACAAATTTCCTAGGACTAACTATTTTGTTAGGATTTTTATAGTTCCATACACTACCGGACTCGCGGTCTATGCCTACGGCCAAGGGCCGTCGGCATAGGCCCCTAGGCCGTCGGCATAGATCTATGCCTACGGCTGCCGTCGGCATAGGGCCGTCGACGTAGATATCGTCAGCGTAGTCTTGTCAGACCGTCGGCATAGTATAGCCGTCGGCATAGGTGCCTATGCCGACGGCCTTGCGTCAGCCGTCGGCATAGATTAGCCGTCGGCAGTGTTTTCCGTCTGACGGCAACGGACGGCGCCGTCAAAAGCGCTAACGAATCACGCAATGGCACGTGGCAGAGCTATGCCGGCGGCGGCGTCGGCATAGCTCGCCACGCCATCCCGTGGAGCTCCTTGTGGCGTGGCTATGCCTACGGCAAAGCCGTAGGCATAGATTGATCTATGCCGACGGCTTTGCTGTAGGCATAGCTGTGCCACGTGTCGCTCCCTGGTTCCTCCTGGCGACAGGGCTATGCCTACGGCATAGCCGTCGGCATAGGTTTCCATCTATGCCTACGGCAATGCCGTCGGCATAGATCTGCCATGTGGCGAGCCCTGGTAGCTCCTAGGCTTATATATGCCGACGGCTTTGCCGTAGGCATAGTTTTTTTTATTTTCCCTATTTTCTCTTTTCCAATTCATTTGACAAAGATTTCAAAGCGAATAATATGGAATAATGCGAAATATGACAGTTCATCATCTAAACATACTCAAGTTCATCTAAACATACTCGAGTTCATCATCATCATCTAAACATACTCAAGTTCATCATCATCACCGCCGGAAGTTCATGAACATAAAAGTAGTGCAAGACATGGAACATCATAAAAGTAGGAACATGAAAGGCATGGCACGACGGCCACATGCACGGAATCATCATCGACATCAGGCAAGACCACCTCCGCCAAAATCACCACCGCCAAGACCACCTCCGCCAAAATCACCACCGCCAAGACCACCTCCGCCAAAACCACCACCGCCAAGACCACCTCCGCCAAAACCAGCACCGCCAAGATCACCTCCACCAAAACCGCCACCGCGACCAGCATCACTCTGCCGGATCGGAGTGGTGGGGTCGACGAAGCGAGTCGAGCCCTTGGTCCCCTACATGTTTCGAGACGATTCTAACGGTAAATATGATATGATAGTGTTGAATGAACGAGAACTAGTTTGCTAGTAGTTAGGCAAATGTACTAACCGGACTATTACCGCCTAGTGCCACCCATTCATCGAGCGTGGGCACGTGTGGGGGTCTCTGCAGGTGGTGGTGGGGTCCCATTTGTGGTGGATCCGTGCGGTTACTCCAAGACGCCAACATAGCCTGGATGTTAGTTAAACAAGCAAACTAGAAGGTCAGAAGGAATGAAACTACAAAAATGTAGCTTGGTTTTAAGAGGGCAAAACTAACCGTCATCATCTGACGGTTGTAATCATCGTTTGCCTTCACTCGTTTCAAGTACTCCCGCACCTCGAGATTCCTAAGCTCGACAAACTCCTTATATGCCTACATAAATTAGGTTGTTTCTAAGTGAGCAATGCTGAAAATAAACTGAGAATGCTAGAGAGAAAAAGATAAAGGGGAAGTACTTACAGCATGCTGGCGGGCTAAGGGAGTCTGTGAACGCCCGTACTCTCTAACTGGCTCGAGTGTGTAGCCCGAAGCCGTGTGTACGAGATCGAAGGAGTGACCAACCCATCGAAACACGGATACCGCCATGTGACTTCGGATGGCCACCACCGCCGTGTCGTCGATCCGAGACTTGGCGATCTCAGCAACAGGAACATCCGGATGCAACTCCAGATAGTGATGAGTGTAAGACCCCAGGTGCTTCTCGGTCTTGCCGTAGTACTTGCTATCGCCCTCCTTGGGATGACTCCGCTCACGGGCCATCATCCACGACTCCATGTCTGAGAGCGGCCTCTTCAACTTGTCCTCCTGCAACGTCAAACAGAAGTTAGCCATACATAAGAACATGACGGTAAAGAAGAACAAAAATGCATCATGCACATAGATATACCTTCATGGCCCTGAAGCCCCAGTGGTTCTGTTTCCTTGGCCGTGTGTCCCGTCGATTCCACGGTTAACCCGGGCCTGGATGCTCTTGGCAGCAAACTCTGCATCGTCGCCGAGCCACCTATCCACCAAACTCGCCCATCCATCATGCCTTCCATAGCACCAACGAGGAACAACCTATGCAAATTTTGGAAGCATGACATGTGAGCACGAAACATATAGTTCACTGCTTGAAACAATGAAAAGTTAATAATAGTTACCATCATGAACTGCTCTTTGTTCAAGGTAAGTCGTTGCTTCTGTGCTTCAGTTTTGGTCATCTTTTGGTGCAGGTAGATGTGGTAGTACTGCGAGACGGCAACCCAGCGCACCTCGTACTGCAACTGACGAGCTTTCTTCTTCGCAGCCGCAAGCAAGACCACGTCGGCTCTGGCCTTGTGCTCGTCAAGAACTCTATAGAGTTGCTGCAATCATGCATAAACCAGAAGCAAACAAGGCATGAGTTGAGTGATTCAATGATAAACCATGAACGGAACTGAAGAGAAGTGATTCAGAAGAGAACCTACCCAAAATTTGGTGATCACGGCCTTAGCGGCCGTCCCATACTCCGCGTTGCTGCAAGCCTCGTAGTGGGCCCAGCTCATGGCCAAAACCCGCTGCTGCGGGTCCTTGTTTGGCCGCGGGCAGAATAGGCCAGGCCAAAACTCCTTCAACAGGACAGTGAGAAGGCCGTTCGGTTTACGGCCCTTTCCGCGAAGGATCCAGTTGGACTTGCCCATGATTAGCAAACCTGCATTAAGAAGAGAATAAACAATTAGTAAGGATATCAATTAAACAAGCATACAGGAAAAACATTAATACCAGAAGAGCACATTAAGCATACTATTGTAATGATCATTAAAAGAACTTACATTTTCTAGAACCCATATGAATCATCACTATTGTAATCTATTTGTGGACCGGTCTCATCATCACTATCACGCATATCTTCTTCGTTGTCTGACGGAGGTGGAGGCTCTTCCTCATCGTCAGCGTGTTCATTTAACTTTTCAAGCATAATTATGTCTCTTTGATTCACAACTGCCTCACCATCAATCCGTGCGTCGTCGTCGTTTGGGTCCAGGTCAACATAACCCAAGTCATCATCCTCGTTGTTTCGGACCACGTCATCATGTTCCTCTTGATAGAACACTCCATCGTATGTCATGGGGTTTATGTTGTAGTAATCATCATCGTCGGGTCCGTAGCTTACCATGCGGCGACACCTTGAACACAACTTCCCAACCCTTTAGGTACTCTTTTCCGCATGGGTAAGGCGGATAATATACTTGTGTGGCCTGGGTAGCGGCGATAAAGAGATCAGCTCCGGCATAGACGGTTGATGGTTTAACTTCAACTAAACCAACAGAAGGCGTATGTCTCAGACCCTTTTTGGGGTCGAACCATCGACATTTGAACACAGTGAGACTTAGGTGTTCGCGGCCACATTTGAACGTAAGCTCGTATATTTTTCCTACCCTTCCGTAGTAATCTACTTTATTATCTCCTTCGGTGAAGACTCCGGTATTTATGGTTTTGGGATCAGGCCGACATTCGGTGCTCCTCTGTATGGAAGCGATACCCATTCACATCATACTTTTCGCATGTCATGACGACAGGGTCAAAACCCATGGAAACCCATCTCAATTCTTCATCCATTGATTCGGTCGGATCATTTCCCTACAAGTTTAATTGAAATTATAGGGTGCATGAGTTTAATTGAAATTATAGGGTGCATGAGTTTAATTGAAAGTGTGAAAAATTACTTTCTCCATGAACCACACAACAAAATTTTTCCTTCCATCAGCACCCTTTCGGAGAAGAGCAAGTGCCTCCGCTTCAGTAGGAGGCAGCATTCCCGTCCATTCTTCTTCAACAAATCGACTACAATAAGAAAAGCGGTATAAGAACTAGGCAAAGTGAACATAACGAATTGACTAAAAGAATGGTGCAAAGGTATTACCTCATCCACTCATCCTCAACTTCCTTGATGTTGTGCAAGATATAGAACATGACATCCTCCCACTCATCTCGTGGCATGAGATAAGGTTTGAGCATCCAGCCCTACCACCTTGCCCGATGAATATAGGCAACTTGGGTTTATACTTGGGTTCTTCTGTATTGTATCGAGACACCTTATTGTGCAACGTGGGAACATGGTCCGGATAGTAGGCTGTCCTGAGGTCTGCCACCTCCTCTAGGATAACTGCCTCAGCTATGGAAGCTTCAATCTTAGCTTTGTTTCCACATTTGCATCTCGGATGCTTGTTCATCTCTCGGGCCGTCGCCAACGATTCTGCACAGGGCCCCCAACAATACCTCGTTCGGGAGGTGCAAAAGGAGATGTGTCATCGGAGTAAAGAAGCCTGGCGGGAAGATCTTCTCTAGCTTGCATATCAACTCCGGCGCCTTCTTATGCATTTCTTTTATCTTCTCAGGACATACTTCTTTAGCACAAAGCGTGCGGAAGAAATGGCTTAACTCCGCAAGCACACGCCCGGACACGCCGGGAACATAGCCCCGAACCATCACCGCATAATCCGCTCAATCCATACGTGATAGTCATGACTCTTGAGCCCGGTCACTCTGCTGTTGAAAGATTGACCCCTTACTTATATTCGACGATAACCATCGGTGAACTTCACGACGTGTTTCAGCCACTTAAATGTCTCCATCTTATGGTCCTTTTTAAGTACGAAATCAGCATCTGGCTTGAACCAAGATTTTCGACTGCCTGTGGGAGGCTGCATGTGTAGACGTGGTCTATCACAAATATTCTGTTGATCAACTCTAGCATTAACATTATCCTTTGTCTTATCAGGAATGTTGAGGATCGTGTGAAAAAGGGACTCTGCACATTCTTTTCGGTGTGCATCACGTCTATGTTGTATGGAAGTTTGAGGTCTTTAAAATAGGGAAGCTGCGTGAAGGGGGTAATGTGAGTCCAGTTGTGCGTCTCACTATAAATTTCAAAATTCTTTTTCCCTTTACCTTTTCCTTTGCCCTCGCCCTCGTCTTCGCCCGTGGCTTTGCCTTTGCCTTTGCCTTTGCCTTTCCCTTCACCGGCAGGCTTAAGAGCTTTCAGCTGAGCAAGCACATCCGCGCCAGAAAACGTTGGAATCTCGTTCACTTCATGGACAACTTTGCCTTTTGTGAAGTTCTTCTTGTCTTCCCTATCGGGATGGTGCGGAGGAGGAACTGCCGATGCAGGTCAAATGCAACATACTTGCCACCCTTCTTCACCAAATGAAAATCAAGGCCTGCATGCACACTGGGCAAGGCATCTTTCCACTTGTACACCATCCATGAGCAGGGCATAACCGGAAAGTCATGCATGCAATATTGTAGCCAAACTTTCATCAAGAAATTTTTCGCAAATGTCGGTCGTATGTCAACCTCGGGAAGTACCAAGAATGGTGCAAATCATCCACCAACGGCTGCATAAACACACCCAAATTCTTCCCGGATATTCAGGCCCGGAATTATAAGCGACAGAACATGGTCTTCCGTTGCATTATGGCGCGGGAGGAGATTGAGCGGAATAACAAATACGGGCCAACAGCTGTATGAATTAGACGACATACCATATGGATTGAACCCATCACCTGTTATAGCAATTCGGACATTCCCAGCCTCGGCTGCTTCCTCCGGGTACTCTATATCGAATGACTTCCATGCTTCACCTCGATGGATGTACAATTTTTTGGATTGTACCTTTTCCTTCCTTGTGCCACTTCATCATTTTGGCAGACTCTCGGTGATGAAAAGGCGTTGCAGTCTTTTGATAAAATAAAGATACCGAAGAACCTTCACAGGGATTTTTAGCTGCTGCTTCTGACCATGTTTATCGACCACCTCAATATACCGAGAGGAACCGCACTTCCTACAGTACTTGTCATCCGCATACTCATGCCTAAACAAAAGGCAATTCTTTGGACAAACATGAATTTTCTCATAGTCCATGGAGAGCGCCTTCATGATTTTCTTCGTAGCGTACATGGTTTTCGGCAGTTCATGGCCCTCAGGCAGGCTGTTAGCCCATACTCCCAGAAATGCTTCGAAGCAACCTCGGCTACAGCCGTACTCAGCCTTGACTGCCATCAGTTGCGAGATGGCATCCAGCACAGACAGCTTGGCACCCTCATAGAGAGGTTTCTTTGACGAGGCCAAGATTTCCAGGAAGGCCTTTGCGGTTTCCTCCGGTTCCTCCGGTTCCTCCGGTTCATTCGCTGAATGTGACGGAGGTGTCCGCTGTGCAGCAAAGACATCATCTAGCATGTCTCTAACCCCATCGTCCTCATAACCAGCGACGCGTTGTCGTATCACATCTTCTCTACCACGGTCCCGCTAGGCAAAGTTTATCGGCATATTAAAGTTGGGCATAAAACCATGCGTGCGAAGGTGCTTACTCATCTCACTCTTATCTCTGCGGATACGTCTCTTACACTTGGCACACGGGCATTCTGGCACCATCCTCATTGGACTACGGAATATCTCTTTCAAAAACACATCAGTTTTCTCGACCCACTCTGTTGTTACTTGATTCCGCGGAAAAACCCACTATACATCCACCGATTATCTGCCATCTCGCTTTATTGGAAGCCACACAACAAAATTAAGGATTCATTTAAATTACTCACATCAATATTTTATTTTTACAAGGTTGACGAGAAATGACATTTAATCCACCTACATCTCTAATAGGTAAAGATGGGTCCTAATCCCACCGAGAATGTGTAGATTGAGTCGTTGTCCATGCTCTACCCCATTCGAGACAAAATTTGGCAGCACCTCCCGCTGTTCTCCAAATACACGTCTCGGCAAAATGCCGAGAGAATGTGCATCCGGAGAACAACAGGGAGGCGCCGCCGAAATCCTGTCTCGGAACGGGGTAGAGCATGAACAACGCATCTAATCTACACATCCTCGGCTGTCCGTGGAAAGCGTTGACAATCCGAAAGAGCTGCGGTGATAAATATGCAATTGAATGCATATTTATCGATGCAACCCTTTCGGACGGGAGACCTAGGTTACGCGACTTGATGTGAAAATTTAATCTAGTGACATGGAAAAAAAGAGGACGAGGTCATGGAATTGTTGCTCACCCTCCGATGTAGTCGAACAAAGGAGACGGACAATCGTGGACCAACACCTCCAACGTCAACAATCACTCCACGAAGATGGAACACCACAAATCCTGTTAATTACACCAAGTGAAAAAAAATTAGGTCATCACCTCACATTAAGCATTGATACTTTTAACTATGAAAAAAAAATCATGTTTCGTCAAGTGTCAAATTTTGTCCTTCAATTTTTTTAGCAAGACCATCATGATTAAATAACCACTCATCATATCATAATTTTGCAGCACATCTCACATAGCTACTTAACATTAAGCACTGACACTTAAAACTATGGAAAAAATATTATTTTGTCAAGTGTCAAATTTTGTCCGGTTCAATATTTTTGACAAGATCATCATTATAAAAATAATCACTCATCTTATACCAATTTTATAGCACATCTCAAATGACAAGATCATCATGATAAAAATAATTCAACATCCAACATTCAACTATATATCAACCTAACGACCTAACATCTAACATCTAACCTAACAATCTAACATCCAACATACATCAATGCATTCATTCATCCATCCAACAGTAGAAAAAAATGCAAAAAAATGAAAAAAAATGTAGCTCACCGAGAGGGCGTGGCGAGGCGGTGAAGGGATGGTGAGGCAGGGCGGTCGGGGACGGAGGGACGGGCGGACGGCGCGAGGTCGGGAGAGGCCGGGCGCGGGGCGGACGACGCATGGCGGGTCGGGGAGGCGGTGCAGCGTGGTCGGGGAGGCAGGCGACGGCGGGTGGAGACGGCGGCGCGGCCGATGGGAGGCGGGCGGGCGTGGCTGTGGAGGCGGGGGGGCGACGCTGTGAGGGAGGCGGGAGGGCGCGGGCGTGGTGGAGGCGGGGGCGGCGACAGCAGGGGAGGTGGGGGCGGCGGCGGCGGCAGCTCGGGGAGGGTCTGTGGCGGGCAGGTCGGGACAGGCGGTCTGTGCGGCGCAGGTCGGGGTCGGGGTCTGGGGAAGAGTGAGTGGACGAGGGAGGAGGGGAGTAGATAAGGTGAACTATGCCGTCGGCATATCTCGGGGCGCCACGTGGCACCTATGCCGACGGCTTAGCCGTAGGCATACTTTATTATTATTATTATTTTTTCTTATTTTGTATAAATTTTGTAATGTTTTCTTATTTTTTTATAAATATTTTAATGTTTTCTTATACTTATTTTTTACATGCGAACATTATTTTTTACCCGCGTCCGTCTGCCCCCTCCAGTGCCTTGGCGGCGACGCCGTCCGTGAGGGGGGCACACCCCGGACACGCGTGTCGCCTCTTCGGACAGGCCACAACACCACCCCGCATGTATGAGGGGCCGGTGCTACGCTCCGGTGGCCTTGCTACCCCCCTAGGGCCCCCGTCCCGCCTAACCCTGTAGCGTTTGACCACGGGATCTAGCCCTTTGACTTTGCACGGACGGGCTTTGACCAGCAGACCTCCCCACCCGGTTGTGTCAGGTTAGCCCATAGGGACACGTGGCAGCAATATCCGGGCCAGACCCACGGCTACATCCCCTCCGTGTAGACCCGACGCGTCCGTTTCCCCCCTCCAGGTGCCGGCGGCGACGCCGTCCGTGAGGGGGGCACACCCCGGACACACGTGCCGCCTCTTCGGACAGGCCACAACACCACCCCGCATGTATGAGGGGCCGGTGCTACGCTCCGGTGGCCTTGCTACCCCCCCAGGGCCCCCGTCCCGCCTAACCCCGTAGTGTTTGACCACGGGATCTAGCCCTTTGACTTTGCACGGACGGGCTTTGACCAGCGGACCTCCCCACCCAGTTGTGTTAGATCAGCCCATAGGAACACTTTGGCAGCAACATCCGGGCCAAACCCACAGCTACATCCCCTCCGTGTAGACCCGACGCGTCCGTTTCCCCCCTCCAGGTGCCGGCGGCGACGCCGTCCGTGAGGGGGGCACACCCCGGACACGCGTGCCGCCTCTTCGGATAGGCCACAACACCATCCCGCATGTATGAGGGGCCGGTGCTACGCTCCGGTGGCCTTGCTACCCCAGGCCCCTGTCCCGCCTAACCTCAGAACGTTTGACCACGGGATCTAGCCCTTTGACTTTGCAGACGGGGTTTGACCAGCAGACCTCCCCACCCGGTTGTGTTAGGTCAGCCCATAGGAACACTTTGGAGCAACATCCGGGCCAAACCCACAGCTACATCCCTCCGTAGGCCCCCGCGTCCGTTTCCCCCTCCAGTGCGGCGGCGACGCCGTCCGTGAGGGGGCACACCGGACACGCGTGCCGCCTCTTGGACAGAGCCACAACACCATCCCGCATGTATGAGGGGCGGTGCTACGCTCCGTGGCCTTACTACCCCAGGCCCCTGCCCCGCCTAACCTCAGCGTTTGACCACGGGATCTAGCCCTTTGACTTTGCAGACGGGCTTTGACCAGCGGACCTCCCCACCGGCTGTGTTAGGTCAGCCTGAGAGGACACGTGGCAGCAACATCCGGGCCAAACCCACAGCTACATCCCCTCCGTGTAGACCCGACGCGTCCGTTTCCCCCCTCCAGGTGCCGGCGGCGACGCCGTCCGTGAGGGGGGCACACCCCGGACACGCGTGCCGCCTCTTCGGACAGGCCACAACACCACCCCGCATGTATGAGGGGCCGGTGCTACGCTCCGGTGGCCTTGCTACCCCCCAGGGCCCCCGTCCCGCCTAACCCTGTAACGTTTGACCACGGGATCTAGCCCTTTGACTTTGCACGGACGGGCTTTGACCAGCGGACCTCCCCACCCGGTTGTGTTAGGTCAGCCCATAGGAACACTTTGGAGCAACATCCGGGCCAAACCCACAGCTACATCCCCTCCGTGTAGACCCGACGCGTCCGTTTCCCCCCTCCAGGTGCCGGCGGCGACGCCGTCCGTGAGGGGGGCACACCCCGGACACGCGTGCCGCCTCTTCGGACAGGCCACAACACCACCCCGCATGTATGAGGGGCCGGTGCTACGCTCCGGTGGCCTTGCTACCCCGGGCCCCCGTCCCGCCTAACCCTGTAGCGTTTGACCACGGGATCTAGCCCTTTGACTTTGCACGGACGGGCTTTGACCAGCGGACCTCCCCACCCGGTTGTGTCAGGTCAGCCCAGAGGGACACGTGGCAGCAACATCCGGGCCAAACCCACAGCTACATCCCCTCCGTGTAGACCCGACGCGTCCGTTTCCCCCCTGCAGGTGCCGGCGGCGACGCCGTCCGTGAGGGGGGCACACCCCGGACACGCGTGCCGCCTCTTCGGACAGGCCACAACACCACCCCGCATGTATGAGGGGCCGGTGCTACGCTCCGGTGGCCTTGCTACCCCCCAGGGCCCCCGTCCCGCCTAACCCCATAGCGTTTGACCACGGGATCTAGCCCTTTGACTTTGCACGGACGGGCTTTGACCAGTGGACCTCCCCACCCGGTTGTGTCAGGTCAGCCCAGAGGGACACGTGGCAGCAACATCCGGGCCAAACCCACAGCTACATCCCCTCCGTGTAGACCCGGCGTGTCCTTTTCCCCCTCCACAACACCACCCGGTTGTGGTAGATCATCCCATAGAAACACTTGGGAGCAATGTCCCCTCCGTATAGACCCGATGCGGCTGTTTCCGCCCTCCAGATGCCGGCGGCGGCGCCGTCCGTGAGGGGGACACACCGTGGACGTGAGGGGGGTCACACTTCGGAGACGGGTGCCGGGCGTTTGCAACCGCCACAAAACTTTTGTCGACATAGCTGTTTTTTATTTTAATAAAATATAAGGACCTATATTCAAAAGAACATGACGGCACATTATTAACGTGCTCGAAAAAAATACAAACTGTATATACATATTCATAATCTATGAAAAAATTACAAACTACATATATATTCATATAATAATACATAAAAAAGCATATGCTACATGTCAGTTAATATAATAACATATAAAGAAGCATGGAAAAATTATGTTAAAAAATACTATGCCGACGGCATTCTTGTCGCATAGATACTGATTCGTGTCGCGGATCGGTGGCGTGGAGCCTATGCCGACGCCGCCGTCGGCATATCTGCGCCATGGATCGGTGGCGTGGCATGCAGAGATATACCGACGACGCCGTCGGCATAGACTTGACGGCGTTAGCCGCTGGTCCTGGCGGGTCATTGGGCCCACCAGATACCGACGGTGACCTAAGCCGACGGCTGCTGTCGGCGTGTTCGCAGCTAGATCGACGGCCGATCTATGCCGACGGCTGCCGTCGGCTTAGATCAGGGTAGCCCGACGGCCATTGTAAGCCGACGGCCTGTATGTGGCTGTCGGCATAGTTCCATGTAGGCCGACGGCAGCCGTCGGCATTGTTTTGGCCGTCGGGTTAGGGCTGGTTTCCGGTAGTGATAAGTATTCTAAAGTTACATATTGCTACTGCATCGCTTACTTTTTGATGATTCTGTTTTCATGTGTTGTTTGCTTATTTTGATGAATCTATGACTAGTATAGGGGGGTATGAACCATAGAGAAGTTGAAATACAGTAGATTTAACACCAATATAAATAAAGAATGAGTTCATTACAGTACCTTAATTGGTGGTATTTCTTTCTTGCACTAACGGAGCTTATGATATTTCCTGTTGAGTTTTGTGTTGTGAAGTTTTGAAGTTTTTGGTAAATATTTGATGGACTATGGAATAAGGAGTGGCAAGAGCCTAAGCTTGGGGATTCCCATGGCACCCCAAGATAATTCAAGGACAACCAAAAGCCTAAGCTTGGGGATGCCCCGGAAGGCATCCCCTCTTTCGTCTTTATTTATCGGTAACTTTACTTGGAGCTATATTTTTATTCACCATATGATATGTGTTTTTCTTGGAGCATCTTGTATGATATGAGTCTTTGCATTTTAGTTTACCACAATCATCCTTTCTATACACACCTTTTGAGAGAGACACAACATGTTTCGGAATTTATTAGAATACTCTATGTGCTTCACTTATATCTTTTGAGCTAGACAATTTCGCTCTAGTGCTTCACTTATATCTTTTTAGTGCACGACGGTGGTTCTATTTTGTAGAAATTATTGATCTCTCATGCTTCACTTATATTATTTTGAGAGTCTTTTAGAACAGCATGGTATTTGTTATGGTTATAAAATTGGTCCTAGAATGATGGGCATCCAAGTTGGGTATAATAAAAACTATCATAGAAAGTGAATTGGATGCTATGATCAATTTGATGCTTGATAATTGTTTTGAGATATGAGGATGGTGATATTAGAGTCATGATAGTTGAGTAGTTGTGAATTTGAGGAATACTGTGTTGAAGTTTGTGATTCCCGTAGCATGCACGTATGGTGAACCGTTATGTGATGAAGTTGGAGCATGATTTATTTATTGATTGTCTTCCTTAGGAGTGGCGGTCGGGGACGAGCGATGGTCTTTTCCTACCAATCTATCCCCCTAGGAGCATGAGAGTAGTACTTTGTTTCAATAACTTGTAGATTTTTGCAATAAGTATATGAGTTCTTTATGACTAATGTTGAGTCCATGGATTATACGCACTCTCACCCTTCCACCATTGCTAGCCTCTCTTGTGCCGCACAACTTTCACCGGTACCATACACCCACCATATACCTTCCTCAAAACAGCCACCATACCTACCTATCATGGCATTTCCATAGACATTCCGAGATATATTGCCATGCAACTTTCCACCGTTCCGTTTATTATGACATGCTCCATCATTGTCATATTGCTTTTGCATGATCATGTAGTTGACATTGTATTTGTGGCAAAGCCACCTTGATAATTCTTTCATACATGTCACTCTTGATTCATTGCATATCCCGGTACACCGCCAGAGGCATCCACATAGATTCATATTTTGTTCTAAGTATTGAGTTGTAATTCTTGAGTTGTAAGTAAATAAAAGTGTGATGATATTCATTATTAGAGCATTGTCCCAAGTGAGGAAAGGATGATGGAGACTATGATTCCCCCACAAGTCGGGATGAGACTCCGGACGAAAAAAAATAAAAGAGAAAGGCCACAAAAAAAGAGAAAGGCCATATATAAAAAAATGAGAGAAAAAGAGAGAAGGGACAATGCTACTATCCTTTTACCACACTTGTGCTTCAAAGTAGCACCATGATCTTCATGATAGAGAGTCTCCTATGTTGTCACTTTCATATACTAGTTAGAATTTTTCATTATAGAACTTGGCTTGTATATTCCAATGATGGGCCTCCTCAAAATGCCCTAGGTCTTCGTGAGCAAGCAAGTTGGATGCACACCCACTTAGTTTCTTTTGTTGAGCTTTCATACACTTATAGCTCTAGTGCATCCGTTGCATGGCAATCCCTACTCACTCACATTGATATCTATTAATGGGCATCTCCATAGCCCGTTGATACACCTAGTTGATGTGAGACTATCTTCTCCTTTTTGTCTTCTCCACAACCACCATTCTATTCCACATATAGTGCTATGTCCATGGCTCACGCTCATGTATTGCGTGAATGTTGAAAAAGTTTGAGAACATAGAAGTATGAAACAATTGCTTGGCTTGTCATCGGGGCTGTGCATGATTAAATACTTTGTGTGATGAAGATAGAGCATAGCTAGACTATATGATTTTGTAGGGATAGCTTTCTTTAGCCATGTTATTTTGAGAAGACATAATTACTTTGTTAGTATGCTTGAAGTATTATTATTTTTATGTCAATATGAACTTTTGTCTTGAATCATTTGGATCTGAACATTCATGCCACAATAAAGAAAATTACATTGAGAACTATGCTAGGTAGCATTCCACATCAAAAATTCTGTTTTTATCATTTACCTACTCGAGGAAGAGCAGGAATTAAGCTTGGAGATGCTTGATACGTCTCTAACGTATTTATAATTTTTGATTGTTCCATGCTATTATATTACCCCTTTTGGATGTTTATGGGCTTTACTATACACTTTTATATCATTTTGGGACTAACCTACTAACCGGAGGCCCAGCCCGAATTGCTGCTTTTTTGTGCCTATTTCAGTGTTTCGAAGAAAAGGAATATCAAACGGAGTCCAAACGGAATGAAACCTTCGGGAGCGATCTTTTTGGAACAAACGCAATCCATGAGACTTGGAGTGGACGTCAAGAAGCAGCCGAGGCGGCCACAAGGGTGCAGGGCGCGCCCCCACCCTCATGGGCCGCTCGTGGCTCCACCGACCTACTTCTTCCTCCTATATATATCTACGTACCCCGAAAACATCCAGGAGCACCACGAAACCCTATTACCACCACCGCAACCTTCTGTACCCGTGAGATCCCATTTTGGAGCCTTTTTCGGCACTCCGTCGGAGGGGAAATCAGTCACGGAGGACCTCTACATAATCGCCAAGGCCTCTCCTATGAGTTATGAGTAGTTTACCACAGACCTTCGGGGTCCATAGTTATTAGCTAGATGGCTTCTTCTTTCTCTTTGAATCTCATTACAAAGTTCTTCTCGATCTTCTTGGAGATCTATTCGATGTAAACTCTTTTAGCAGTGTGTTTGTCGAGATCCTATGAATTGTGGGTTTATGATCAAGTTTATCTATGAGAAATATTTGAATCTCCTCTGAGTTATTTTATGTATGATTGGTTATCTTTGCAAGTCTCTTCGAATTATCAGTTTGGTTTGGCCTACTAGATTGATCTTTATTGCAATGGGAGAAGTGCTTAGCTTTGGGTTCAATCTTGCGGTGTCCTTTCCCAGTGACAGCAGGGGCACCAAGGCACGTATTGTATTGTTGCCATCGAGGATAAAAAGATGGGGTTTATATCATATTGCTTGAGTTTATCCCTCTACATCATGTCATCTTGCCTAATGCGTTACTCTGTTCTTATGAACTTAATACTCTAGATGCATGCTGGATAGCGGTCGATGTGTGGAGTAATAGTAGTAGATGCAGGCAGGAGTCGGTCTACTTCTTGCGGACGTGATGCCTATATACATGATCATGCCTAGATATTCTCATAACTACGCACTTTTCTATCAATTGCTCGACAGCAATTTGGTCACCCACCGTAATACTTATGCTATCTTGAAAGAAGCCACTAGTGAAACCTATGGCCCCCGGGTCTATCTTCCATCATATAAGTTTCCAATCTACTTTATTTTGCAATCTTTACTTTTCAATCTATATCATAAAAATACCAAAAATATTTATCTTATCTTATTATCTCTATCAGATCTCACTTTCGCAAGTGGCCGTGAACGGATTGACAACCCCTTTATCGCGTTGGTTGCAAGGTTCTTGTTTGTTTGTGTAGGTACGAGGGACTTGCGTGGAGCCTCCCATTGGATTGATACCTTGGTTCTAAAAAACTGAGGGAAATACTTACGCTACTTTGCTGCATCACCCTTTCCTCTTCAAGGGAAAACCAACGCAGTGCTCAAGAGGTAGCAGCTATCAAATGTCACAACATAACTGGGTGATTATAAAGATGCTCTAGAGGTGTCTTCAAAGGTGTTTGTTGGGTTGACATAGATCGAGATTAGGATTTGTCACTCCGTGTATGGGAAAGGTATCTCTGGGCACTCTCGGTAATGCACATCACTATAAGCCTTGCTAGCAATTTAACTAATGAGTTAGTTGCGGGATGATGCATCACGGAAAGAGTAAAGAGACTTGCCAGTAACGAGATTGAACTAGGTATGATGATTCCAACGATCGAATCTCGGGCTCGTAACATACCGATGACAAAGGGAACAACGTATGTTGTTATGCGGTTTGACCGATAAAGATCTTCGTAGGAACCAATATGAGCATCCAGGTTCCGCTATTGGTTATTAACCGGAGACGTGTCTCGGTCATGTCTACATAGTTCTTGAACCCGTAGGGTCCGCACGCTTAACGTTCGATGACGATTGGTATTATGAGTTTATGTGATATGATGTACCAAAGATTGTTCGGAGTCCCGGATGTGATCACGGACATGAAGAGGAGTCTTGAAATGGTCGAGACATAAAGATTGATATATTGGACGACTATATTCGGACACTGGAAGTGTTCCGAAGAAGTTTTGGATAAAACCGGAGTACCAGAGGGTTACCAGAACCCCCCGGGGGATTAATGGGCCTTAGTGGGCCTTAGTGGAGAAGAGAGAGGGCCGGCCAGAGATGGCGCACCACCCCTTGCCTAGTCCGAATTGGACAAGGGAAATGGGGCGGCCCCCCTCTCCTTCCTTCTCTCCTCTCCTCTTTCCCTTCTTCTCCTTCTTGGACTAGGAAAGGTGGGAGACCTACTCCTACTGGGAGTAGGAGTCCTCCCCCTTGGCGCATCCCTTGTTGGCCGCCAGCCTCCTCCTCCCCTCCTTTATATACGGGGAGGGGGGCACCCCATAGACACACAAGTTGACAATTGTTTTTGGCGTGTGTGGTGCCCCCCTCCACAGTGACACACCTCGGTCATATCATCGTAGTTCTTAGGCGAAGCCCTGCGCCGGTAACTTCATCATCACCATCTCCACGCCATCGTGCTGGCAAAACTCTCCCTCGACCTCAGTTGGATCTAGAGTTCATGGGACGTCACTGAGATGAACGTGTGCAGATCGCGGAGGTGCCGTACCTTCGGTGCTAGGATTGGTCGGATCATGAAGACGTATGACTACATCAACCGCGTTCTCATAACGCTTCCAATTTCAGTCTACGAGGGTACGTAGACAACACTCTCCCCTCTCGTTGCTATGTATCACCTAGTGATAGATCTTGCGTGATCATAGGATTTTTTTTGAAATTACCGCGTTCCCCAACAGTGGTATTAGAGCCAGGTTTATGCGTAGATGTTATAAGCACGAGTAGAACACAAAGAGTTGTGGGCGATAATAGTCATACTGCTTACCAGCATCTCATACTTTGATTCGGCGGTATTATTGGATGAAGTGGCTCAGACCGACACGCGTACGCTTACGCGAGACTGGTTCTACCGACGTGCTTCGCACACAGGTGGCTGGTGAATGTCTGTTTCTCCAACTTTAGTTGAATCGAGTGTGGCTACGCCCGGTCCTTGTTGAAGGTTAAAACAATGCACTTGACGAAAAATCGTGGTGGTTTTGATGCGTAGGTAAGAACGGTTCTTGCTAGAAGCCCGTAGCAGCCACGTAAAACTTGCAACAACAAAGTAGAGGACGTCTAACTTGTTTTTGCAGGGCTTGCTCTGATGTGATATGGTCAAGGCATGATGTGATATATATTGTTGTATGAGAGATCATGTTTTGTAACAAAGTTATCGACAACTAGCAGGAGCCATATGGTTGTCTTTATTTTATGCAATGCAATCGCCTTGTAATTGTTTTACTTTATCACTAAGCGGTAGCGATAGTCGTAGTAACAACAGTTGGCGAGACGACAACGATGCTACGATGGAGATCAAGGTGTCGCGCCGGTGACGATGGAGATCATGACGATGCTTCGGTGATGGAGATCATGAGCACAAGATGATGATGGCCATATCATGTCACATATTTTGATTGCATGTGATGTTTATCCTTTATGCATCTTATTTTGCTTAGTACGGCGGTAGCATTATAAGACGATCCCTTACTAAATTTCAAGGTATAAGTGTTCTCCCTGAGTATGCACCATTGCGACAGTTCATCATGCCGAGACACCACGCGATGATCGGGTGTGATAAGCTCTACATTCACATACAATAGGTGCAAGCCAGTTTTGCACACGCAGAATACTCGGGTTAAACTTGACGAGCCTAGCATATGCAGATATGGCCTCAGAACACTAGAGACCGAAAGGTCGAGCGTGAATCATATAGTAGATATGATCAACATAGTGATGTTCACCATTGAAAATTACTCCATCTCACGTGATGATCGGACATGGTTTAGTTGATTTGGATCACGTGATCATTTAGATGACTAGAGGGATGTCTATCTAAGTGGGAGTTCTTAAGTAATATGATTAATTGAACTTCAATTTATCATGAACTTAGTCCTGATAGTATTTTGCAAATTATGTTGTAGATCAATAGCTCACGCTATAGCTTCCCTTTATTTTTGATATGTTCCTAGGGAAAAATAAGTTGAAAGATTATAGTAGCAATGATGCGGACTGGTTCTGTGATCTGAGGTGTATCCTCATTGTTGCATAGAATAATTATGTCCTTGATGCACCGCTAGACGACAGACCTATTGCAGGAGCAGATGCAGACGTTATGAACGTTTGGCTAGCTCAATATGATGACTACTTGATAGTTTAGTGGACCATGCTTTACGGCTTAGAACCGGGACTTGAAAAACATTTTTGAAACGTCACAGAGCATATGAGATGTTCCAAGAGCTGAAATTGGTATTTCAGACTCATGCCCGTGTCAAGAGGTATGAGACCTCTGACAAGTACTTTGCCTAAAAATATGGAGGAGAATTGCTCAACTAGTGAGCATGTGCTCAGATTGTCTGGGTACTACAATCACTTGAATCAAGGGAGTTAATCTTCCAGATAAGATAGTGATTGACAAAGTTCTCTAGTCACCATCACCAAGTTACTGGAACTTCGTGATGAACTATAGTATGCAAGGGATGACAAAAACGATTCCCGAGCTCTTCGTGATGCTGAAATCAACGAAGGTAGAAATCAAGAAAGAGCATCAAGTGTTGATGATTGAAAAGATCACTAGTTTCAAGAAAAAGGGCAAAGGGAAAGAAAGGGAACTTCAAGTATAATGGCAAGCAAGTTGTCACTCCCGTGAAGAAGCCCAAAGCTGGACCAAAGCCTAAAACTGAGTGCTTCTACTGCAAAGGAAATGGCCACTGGAAGCGGAAATGCCCTGAATATTTGGTGGATAAGAAGGTTGGCATAGTGAACAAGGGTATATTTGATATACAGGTTATTGATGTGTACCTTACTAGTGTTTATAATAGCCCCTGGGTATTTGATACTTGTTTGGTTGCTAAGATTAGTAAACTCGAAATAGGAGTTACAGAATAAACAAGACTAGTTGAGGGTGAAGTGACGATGTGTGTTGGAAGTGGTTCCAAGATTGATATGATCATCATCGCACACTCCTTATACTTTCGGGATTAGTGTTGAACCTAAATAAATGTTATTTGGTGTTTGCGTTGAGCATGAATATGATTAGATCATGTTTATTGCAATACGGTTATTCATTTAAGGCAGAGGATAATTGTTACTCTGTTTACATGAGTAAAACCTTCTACGGTCATACACCCAATGTTGATGGTTTATTGAATCTCGATCGTAATGATACACATAATTTTGATTGCCAAAAGATGCAAAGTTGATAATGATAGTGCAACTTATTTGTGACATTGCCGTTTGGGTCATATCGGTGTAAAGCGCATGAAGAAACTCCATGCTGATGGACTTTTGGAATCACTTGATTATGAATCATTTGATGCTTGCGAACCATGCCTTATGGGCAAGATGACTAAAAATCCATTCTCCAGAACAATGTAATGAGCTAGTGACTTATTGGAAATAATACATACCGATGTATGCGGTCCAATGAGTATTGTTGCTCGTGGCGGGTATCGTTATTTTCTGACCTTCACAGATGATTTGAGCAGATATGGGTATATCTACTTAATGAAACACAAGTCTGAAACATTTGAAAAGTTCAAAGAATTTCAGAGTGAAGTGGAAAATCATCGTAACAAGAAAATAAAGTTTTCTATGATCTGATCGTGGAGGAGAATATTTGAATTACGAGTTTGGCCTTCATTTAAAACAATGTGGAATAGTTTCACAACTCATGTCACTTGGAACACCATGGCATAATGGTGTGTCCGAACATCGTAACCGCACTTTATTGGATATGGTGCGATCTATGATGTCTCTTACCAATTTACCACTATCATTTTGGGGTTATGCGTTAGAGACAGCTGCATTCACTTTAAATAGGGCACCATCAAAATCCGTCGAGACTATGCCTTATGAACTATGGTTTGGCAAGAAACCAAAGTTGTCGTTTCTTAAAGTTTTGGCCTGCGATGCTTACGTGAAAAAGCTTCAACCTGATAAGCTCGAACCCAAATCAGAGAAATGCATCTTCATAGGATACCAACAAGAAACTGTTGGGTACACCTTCTATCACAGATCCGAAGGAAAAATCTTTGTTGCTAAGAATGGATCCTTTCTAGAGAAGGAGTTTCTCTCGAAATAAGTGAGTGGGAGGAAAGTAGAACTTGATGAGGTAATTGTACCTTCTCCCAAATTGGAAAGTAGTTCATCACAGAAATCAGTTCCAGTGTTTCCTACACCAATTAGTGAGGAAGCTAATGAAGATGATCATGAAACTTCAGATCAAGTTACTACAGAACCTCGTAAGTCTTCCAGAGTACGGTCCGCACTAGAGTGGTATGGTAATCCTGTTCTGGTAGTCATGTTACTAGACCATGATGAACCTACGAACTATGAGGAAGCGATGATGAGCCCAGATTCCACAAAATGGCTTGAAGCCATGA
This sequence comes from Aegilops speltoides, assembly GCA_021437245.1. NCBI lineage: Eukaryota > Viridiplantae > Streptophyta > Magnoliopsida > Poales > Poaceae > Aegilops > Aegilops speltoides. The sequence goes on from CM038147.1 coordinate 511,620,809, forward strand.
AATCTGAGATGGGATCCATGTGTGAGAACAAAGTGTGGACTTTGGTAGACTTGCCCGATGGTCGGCAAGCCATATTAATAAATGGATCTTCAAGAGGAAGATGAACACTGATAGTAGTGCTACTATCTACAAAGCTCGACTTGTCGCAAAAGGTTTTCGACAAGTTCAAGGAGTTGACTACAATGAGATTTTCTCAACTGTAGCGATGCTTAAATCCGTCCGAATCATGTTAGCAGTTGCCATATTTTATGAAATCTGGCAAATGGATGTCAAAACTACATTCCTTAAATGGATATTTCTTAAAGAAGAGTTGTATATGATGCAACCAGAAGGTTTTGTCGATCCTAAAGGTACTAACAAAGTGTGCAAGCTCCAGCGATCCATTTATGGACTGGTGCAAGCCTCTCAATTGGAATAAACACTTTCATAGTGTGATCAAAGCATATGGTTTTATACAGACTTTTGGAGAAGACTGTATTTACAAGAAGGTGAGTGGGAGCTCTGTAGCATTTCTAATATTATATGTGGATGACATATTATTGATTGGAAATGATATAGAATTTCTGGATAGCATAAAGGGATACTTGAATAAGAGTTTTTTTTAATGAAAGACCTCGGTGAAGCTGCTTACATATTGGGAATCAAGATCTATAGAGATAGATCAAGATGCTTGATAAGATTTTTCAATGAGTACATACCTTGACAAGATTTTGAAAGAGTTCAAAATGGATCAGTCAAATAAGAAGTTCTTGCCTGTATTACAAGGTGTAAAGTTGAGTAAGACTCAAAGCCCGACCATGGAAGAAGATAGAAAAATAATAAAAGACATTCCCTATGCCTCAGTCATAGGTTCTATAAAGTATGCTATGCTATGAACAAGACCTATTGTGTACCTTGCCATGAGTTTGGCAAGGGTGTACAATAGTGATCTAAGAGTAGATCACTTGACAGCGGTCAAAATTATCCTTAGTGAGGACTAAGGAAATGTTTCTCAGTTATGGGGGTGATAAAGAATTCGCCGTAAAGAGTTAAGTCGATGGAAGCTTTTACACCGATCCAGATGACTCTAAGTCTGAATCTAAATACAAATTGAAAGTGGGAGCTATTAGCTAGAGTAGCTCCATGCATAGCATTGTAAACATAGAATATTTGCAAAATACATATGGCTGTGAATGTGACAGACCCGTTGACTATACTTCTCTCACAAGAAAAACATGATCACTCCTTAGTAATCTTTGGGTATTAATCACATAGCGATGTGAACTAGATTATTGACTCTAGTAAACCCTTTGGTTGTTTTTCACATGTCGATATGAACTATGGGTGTTAATCACATACAGATGTGAACTATTGGTGTTAAATCACATGGCAATGTGATCTAGATTATTGACTCTAGTGCAAGTGGGACACTGAAGGAAATATGCCCTAGAGGCAATAATAAAGTTATTATTTATTTCCTTATATCATGATAAATGTTTATTATTCATGCTAGAATTGTATTAACCGGAAACTTAGTACATGTGTGAATACATAGACAAAACATAGTGTCCCTAGTATGCCTCTAGTTAACTAGCTTGTTAATGAAAGATGGTTATGGTTCCTAACCATAGACATGTGTTGTCATTTGATGAACGAGATCACATCATTAGGAGAGTGATGTGATGGACAAGACCCATCCGTTAGCCTAGCATCAGTTTCATCGCTACTGCTTTCTTCATGACTTATACACGTTCCTCAGACTATGCGATTATGCAACTCCCAAATATCGGAGGAACACCTTGTGTGATATGAAACGTCACAACGTAACAGGGTGATTATAAAGATGCTCTACAGGTGTCTCCGAAGGTGTTTCTTGGGTTGGCATAGATCGAGATTAGGATTTGTCACTCTGTGTATCGGAGAGGTATCTCTGGGCCATCTCGGTAATGCACATCACTATAAGCCTTGCAAGCAATTTAACTAATGAGTTAGTTGCGGGATGATGCATTACGGAAAGAGTAAAGAGACTTTCCAGTAACGAGATTGAACTAGGTATGATGATACCGATGATCGAATCTCGGGCAAGTAACATACCGATGACAAAGGGAACAACGTATGTTGTTATGCGGTTTGACCGATAAAGATCTTCGTAGAATATGTAGGAACCAATATGAGCATCTAGGTTCTGCTATTGCTTATTGACCGGAGACGTGTCTCGGTCATGTCTACATAGTTCTTGAACCCGTAGGGTCCGCACACTTAACGTTCAATGACGATTGGTATTATGAGTTTATGTGATATGATGTACCGAAGATTGTTCGGAGTCCCGGATGTGGTCACGGACATGAAGAGGAGTCACTAAATGGTCGAGGCATAAAGATTGATATATTGGACGACTATATTCGGACACTGGAAGTGTTCCGGAGAAGTTTCGGATAAAACTTGAGTACCGGAGGGTTACCGGAACCCCCCGGGGGATTAATGGGCCTTAGTGGACCTTAGTGGAGAAGAGAGAGGGCCGGCCAGAGATGGCGCACGACCCCCCTTGCCCAGTCCGAATTGGACAAAGGAAGGGGGCGCCCCTCTCCTTCCTTCTCTCCTCTCCTCTTTCCCTTCTTCTCCTTCTTGGACTAGGAAAGGTGGGAGACCTACTCCTACTGGGAGTAGGAGTCCTCCCCCTTGGCATGACCCTTGTTGGCCGCCAGCCTCCTCCTCCCCTCCTTTTTTTGACTATGTACTACAAGGCAACATCCTCACAGTGATTTATTAAACTTTAACAAGAGTTTACATAATTACATGGAGACAGAGAGTAGAGAAAAAAAATACTTACAAGAAGCCTATGAGAGAGAGGCTATCCAAAGAAGTAAGCTATCCTTATATTTACATTTGATTCTATGAGCTAAAAGGGAGATATCATGTATGAAATTCCTCCTCCAAGAAATGAAGGAAGGTCTCTCATTCCTAAAGATTTTCCCATTCCTTTGTGTCCAGATATTCCAAGTAGCAGTAAAAACTACCTCAGTGAAGAAGGGATGACCAAAATCCCTCCTAGCAGAAAGAGCCATCTCATATGTACTCTGGCTTGGTTGAGCGATCCAGGAAATGCCAAGGTAATTCCAAACCCTTTGGCTGAAGTTGCAAGCAAAGAAAAGGTGTGCACGATCCTCATATGAGGCATAGAGGCAAAGGACACAGGTATCATCCTGGATTATCCAGTTTCTGCGTTGCATCATATCCCTATTATTCAAACGGTCCATTAGTAGAAGCCATCCAAACACATTAAACTTGAGCGTGCAAGCAGACTTCCAAATCCATTTGAAGATAGGATCAACTACCAAATGGGAGAAGCAAGCCTCATTATACAACTTTGATTTAAACTCCCCAATTTTAGATGGCCACTTCCAAATATCCTTGCAGTCCACATTCAGACTGACCAAGGGCAGCAAAACTTCAAGATGAGAAAGTTCAGAATAAGCCTCTTGAGACAGTGGCAGATGGAAATGTTCTGAGATCTCGGGAAGCTCCATAAATTCTCTGACTGTGACTGTGTCATCAATGACAAAAGAATGAAGCCTAGGAAATTTCTCACTCAAAAGAACCACATTATTACCCAACTGCCACCGATCAAGCCAAAAAAACCACCGTGTTGCCAGAGTGCAGTTGTGGAACAGCTAACTTGCAGAAGTTGGTGTATAAGCTCATGACATCTTTCGACCAAAAGGAGCCACAACTCTGCGTTACCTGTGGTGGCGAAGCAGCATAGTATGTGCCCCAAATTAGAGTGACCCAAGGTACGTCCATTCTGTTAAAGAACTTGAAAAGGTGCTTCATTAACAAGGCTTCATTTTGGAGTCCCAAATTGACCACCCCCAAACCACCACATTTGTTTGGTCGGCAGACCCGATCCCATGCAGCTAGGGATTGTTGAGGATTGTCTGTGTTACCTCTCCACAGGCATTGACGCATGATTCTCTCAATCTGTTGCAATATGCCCTTGGGAAGAGATAGAGTGCATAAGAAATAAATTGGCATTGAGCAAAGCACCGACTGAAGAAGTTGCAATCAACTTCCTTGATTAAGAAGAAACGAGGAAGCGGATAACCGGCGCTCAATACGGTCAACAAGAGGTAAAAGATCATAAATTGTGGGTCTGGACCTACCCATCGGTAGCCCTAGATATGTGAAAGGCATAGATCCGACATCACAACCTAGGAGGTTGGCAACCCTAGCTCCCTATTCATCACTCATATTGATTGGAATAAGAGATGACTTACTGAAGTTGACACATAAACCAGTGGATGCTGCAAAGGTGGTAAGCATGTCCTTGAAGGCAATCAGCTGATCATCAACCGCAAGCAAAACAATTAGCGTGTCATCCGCATATTGCACGATCGGATAGTCATTGGAATTTTTTGGAATTGGCAAAGTGAGGATGTTTCTTGAGCACATCTCATTAACTACCGACTGAAGCAAATCAACCGCAATGACAAATAATAATGGAGAGAGAGGATCTCCTTGACGTACACCAGATCTGCAGACAAAATGATTACCTGGGACACCATTTAAGAGAACCGAAGAAGAACCCGTGGACAAAATGCTATTAATCCAGCCTGTCCAACGAGCATCAAAACCCTTGCACTGAAGGATTCTGAGGATAGCTTCATGCTCAATTGTATCGAAGGCCTTCGTGAAATCAAGCTTAAGGAGGATGATGGGACGTTTTGAAGCTTTGCATTGATGAATATATTCAAAACACCAGGCTAGACAATCCTGGATAGAGCGGCAACGCAGGAACCCATACTGATTGCGATGTATACATCTCAATATCACTCTTTGAAGCCGATTGGCTAGCAGCTTAGTCAAAAACTTCAAACACGTGTTTGTCAGAGATATGGGCCTAAAATCACCAACCACTTCAGGGCTTAGCTTCTTGGGGACAAGGGTGATTAAGGAAGTATTAAGACATTCCAAATTACACCTCCCCTCATAGAACTCATTGACAAGTTGTTTGAAGTCCTCCTTGAGAATAGGCCAGCACCTCTTTAAAAAAAGACCTGTAAAGCCATCGGGGCCTGGAGCACGGTCACATGGCATGTTCTTAATTACAGCATCAACCTCAGAATCGGTGAACGGCAAAGATAGATCTTCCAGACCATCAACTCTCTGAATTAAGTTGGGCAGATCAAAACCCATTTGTATTCCCTTTGCATGTCCCATGCGCTGATTGAAATCCGACCAAAACATGCCCGCCAACATTTGATGGTCAGAAACCACCTCACCCGCCGAGTTCTTGATAGAAGAAATCGTATTCCGTCGGTACCTCTCAGTGGCCATAGCGTGAAAAACCTTAGAATTTTCCTCACCCACCATAATGCTTCTGATCATACAGCGTTGTTTCCAATAGATATATTGCCAGTGCAGAATATCCTGAAGGTGCAACTTAACTATTCGCCTGAAATTGAATTCAGGCCAACTTAAAGGCCGGATCTCCTCCATCTCATCAAAGAACAGAATAACTTTGTTACAATCAGCAATTAGCGCCTTAACTGTGGACAACTTTAAATGCCATTTCTTTAAAGCATGTCGGAGCGCTTTGAACTTGGCGGAGATCATTAAAGTAGCTGTAGACTTACGCACAGACCTGTCCCAAACCTGAGCAACACACTCATTAAAGCGAGGTAAGTCAACTCAATAATTTTCAAAACGAAACACTTTAGCTTTGGGAATGGCCGTGGCAATAGTGACCACACAGGGAACATGATCCGATGCTGATCGCGCAAGAGGCAGGTGAAGGAAATATGCCCTAGAGGCAATAATAAAGTTATTATTTATTTCCTTATTTCATGATAAATGTTTATCATTCATGCTAGAATTGTATTAACCGGAAACATGATACATGTGTGAATGCATAGACAAACAGTATGTCACTAGTATGCCTCTACTAGACTAGCTTGTTAATCAAAGATGGTTATGTTTCCTAACCATGAACAAAGGGTTGTTATTTGATTAACAAGGTCACATCATTAGGTGAATCATCGATTGACATGACCCATTCCATTAGCTTAGCACACGATCGCTTAGTATGTTGCTACTGCTTTTATCCATGACATATACATGTTCCTATAACTATGAGATTATGCAGCTCCGTTTACGGAGGAACACTTTGGTGCTACCAAACGTCACAACGAATCGGGTGATTATAAAGGAGTACTACAGTGTCTCCAAAGGCGATGTTGGGTTGGCGTATTTCGAGATTAGGTTTTGTCACTCCGATTGTCGGAGAGGTATCTCTGGCCCTCTCGGTAATACACATCACTTAAGCCTTGCAAGCATTACAACTAATGAGTTAGCTGTGAGATGATGTATTACGGAACGAGTAAAGAGACTTGCGTAACGAGATTGAACTAGGTATTGGATACCGACGATCGAATCTCGGGCAAGTAACATACCGATGACAAAGGGAACAACGATGTTGTTATGCGGTCGACCGATAAAGATCTTCGTAGAATATGTAGGAGCCAATATGGGCATCCAGGTCCCGCTATTGGTTATTGACCGGAGACGTGTCTCGGTCATGTCTACATTGTTCTCGAACCGTAGGGTCCGCACGCTTAAGGTTTCGATGGCGGTTATATTATGAGTTTGTGTATTTTGATGTACCAAGAAGTTCGAGTCCCGGATGTGATCATGGACATGACGAGGAGTCTCAAATGGTCGAGACATAAAGATTGATATATTGGAAGCCTATGTTTGAGTTCGAATGGTTCGGGTGAAATCGATTTTCTAGGAACACCGGGGTTACGGAACCTCCCGGGGTTAATGGGCCTTAGTGGGCCATGAGGGAGAAGAGGAAGGGCCGGCCGGGGCAGGCCGTGGCGCCTCCCCTAGTCCGAATAGGACAGGAGAGGGGCGCCCTTCCCTCTTTCCCCCCCAAGTCCTAATCCAACTAGGAAGGGGGAGTCCTACTCCGGTGGGAGTAGGACTCCTCGCCGCGCCTCCTCCTAGGGCCGGCCGCACCCCTTGCTCCTTTATATACGGGGGCAGGGGGGCACCCTAGAACACACAAGTTGATCCTTGAGATCGTTCCTTAGCCATGTGCGGTGCCCCCCTCCACCATAATCCACCTCGGTCATATCGAAGCGGTGCTTAGGCGAAGCCTGCGCCGATAGAACATCAAGATCGTCACCACGCCGTCGTGCTGACGGAACTCTCCCTCCCCGAAGCTCTACTGGATTGGAGCCCGAGGAGCTTCACCGAGCTGTACGTGTGTCAAGAACTCGGAGGCGCCGGAGTAACGGCGCTGGGATCGGTTGGATCGCGAGGAGAACGTCGACTACTTCCTCTACGTTGTGATCGCTTCGCCGGTCTCACGAGGGTACGAGACAACACTCTTCCTCTCGTTGGTATGCATCACCATGATCTTGCGTGTGCGTAGGAAATTTTTGAAATTACTACGTTCCCCAACAAGTGGCATCCGAGCCTAGTTTTTATGGTTTGATGTTTTGCACGAGTAGAACACAAGTGAGTTGTGGGCGATACAAGTCATACTACCTACCAGCATGTCATACTTTGGTTCAGCGGTATTGTGAGATGAAGCGGCCCGGACCGACATTACGCCAGACGCTTACGCGAGACTGGTTTCACCGCTACGAGCACTCGTTGCTTAAAGGTGACTGGCGGGTGTCTGTCTCTCTCACTTTAGTTGAACCGAGTATGGCTACGCCCGGTCCTTGAGAAGGTTAAAACGGAGTCTATTTGACGAAGTATCGTTGTGGTTTTGATGCGTAGGTGAGATTGGTTCTTGCTTAAGCCCGTAGCAGCCACGTAAAATTTGCAACAACAAAGTAGAGTACGTCTAACTTGTTTTTGCAGGGCATGTTGTGATGTGATATGGTCAAGACATGATGCTATATTTTATTGTATGAGATGATCATGTTTTGTAACCGAAGTTATCGGCAACTGGCTGGAGCCATATGGTTGTCGCTTATTGTATGAAATGCAAGCATACTGTAATTGCTTTACATTATCACTAAGCGGTAGCGATAGTCGAGAAGCAATAGATGGCGAGAGCGACAACGATGCTACAATGAAGATCAAGGTGTCGCGCGGTGGCGATGGTGATCACGACGGTGCTTGGAGATGGAGATCACAAGCACAAGATGATGATGGCCATATCATATCACTTATATTGATTGCATGTGATGTTTATCCTTTATGCATCTTATCTTGCTTTGATTGACGGTAGCATTTTAAGATGATCTCTCACTAAAATTATCAAGTAGTGTTCTCCCGAGTATGCACCGTTGCCAAAGTTAAATCGTGCCGAGACACCACGTGATGATCGGGTGTGATAAGCTCTCGTCCATCTACAATGGGTGCAAGCCAGTTTTGCACACGCAGAATACTCAGTTATACTTGACGAGCCTAGCATATGCAGATATGGCCTCGGAACACGGAGACCGAAAGGTCGGCGTGAATCATATAGTAGATATGATCAACATAAGATGTTCACCATTGAAAACTACTCCATCTCACGTGATGATCGGTTATGGTTTAGTTGATTTGGATCACGTGATCACTTAGATGACTAGAGAGATGTCTGTCTAAGTGGGAGTTCTTAAGTAATATGATTAATTGAACTTTAATTTATCATGAACTTAGTACCTGATAGTATCTTGCTTGTCTATGTTTGTTTGTAGATAGATGGCTCATCTTTGTTGTTTCGTTGAATTTTAATGCGTTCCTTGAGAAAGCAAAGTTGAAAGATGATGGTAGCAATTACGGATGGGTCCGTAACTCGAGGATTATCCTCATTGCTGCACGTAAGAGTTACGTTCTGGATGCACCGCTAGGTGCCGAACTCTTCTTGATGCAACCGACGGCGTTAAGAACGTCTGGCGAGCAAAGCGATGACTACTCTATAGTTCAGTGTGCCATGCTTTACGGCTTAGAACCGGGACTTCAACGACGTTTTGAGCGTCATGGAGCATATGAGATGTTCCAGAGTTGAAGTTGATATTCCAACAGAATGCCCGGATTGAGAGATATGAAGTCTCCAATAAGTTCTATAGCTGCAAGATGGAGGAGAATAGTTCGTCGGTGAGCACATACTCGGAATGTCCGGGTATTACAATCACTTGACTCAAGCGGGAGTTAATCTTCCGGATGATTGTGTCATTGATGAATTCTTCAATCACGCCACCAAGCTACAAAGGCTTCGTGATGAACTATAATATGCAAGGGTTAGTAAAGACTATACCTGAGCTCTTCGCAATGCTAAAGGCTGCGGAGGTAGAAATCAAGAAGGAGCATCAAGTGTTGATGGTCAATAAGACCACTTGTTTCAAGAAGAAAGGCAAAGGGAAGAAGAAGGGGAACTTCAAGAAGAACAACAAGCAAGTTGCTGCTCAGGAGAAGAAACCCAAGTCTGGACCTAAACCTGAAACTGAGTGCTTCTACCGCAAGCGATAGTCTTTGGAAGCGGAACTGCCCCAAGTATTTGGCGGATAAGAAGGATGGCAAGGTGAACAAAGGTATATGTGATATACATGTTATTGATGTGTACCTTACTAGAGCTCGCATAGCACACGGGTATTTGATCTGGTTCATTGCTAATATTTGCAACTCAAACAGGGACTACGGATTAGCGAACACGGCAAAGGACGAGGTGACGATCGGCGTGGGAAATGGTTCCAAAGTCGATGTGATCGCGGTCGGCACGCTACCTCTACATCTACCTTCGGGATTAGTTTTAGACCTAAATAATTGTTATTTGGTGCTGCGTTGAGCATGAACATTATATCTGGATCTTGTTTGATGCGAGACGGTTATTCATTTAAATCGAGAATAATGGTTGTTCTATTTATATGAGTAATATCTTTTATGGTCATGCACCCTTGAAGAGTGGTCTATTTTGATGAATCTCGATAGTAGTGATACACATATTCATAATGTTGAAACCAAAAGATGCAGAGTTGATAATGATAGTGCAACTTATTTGTGGCACTTGCCGTTTAGGTCATATCGGTATAAAGCGCATGAAGAAACTCCATCTTGATGGACTTTTGGAGTCACTTGATTATGAATCACTTGGCACTTCGAACCGTGCCTCATGGGCAAGATGACTAAAACCCGTTCTCGGCACTATGGAGAGAGCAACAGATTTGTTGGAAATCATACATACTGATGTATGTGGTCCGATGAATGTTGAGGCTCGTGGCGGATATCGTTATTTTCTCACCTTCACAGATGATTTAAGCAGATATGGGTATATCTACTTAATGAAACATAAGTCTGAAACATTTGAAAAGTTCAAAGAATTTCAGAGTGAAGTTGAAAATCATCGTAATAAGAAAATTAAGTTTCTACGATCTGATCGTGGAGGTGAATATTTGAGTTCTGAGTTTGGTCTACATTTGAAACAATGCGGAATAGTTTCGCAACTCACGCCACCGGAACACCACAACGTAATGGTGTGTCGAACGTCGAATCGCACTTTACTAGATATGGTGCGATCTATGATGTCTCTTACAGATTTACCGCTATCGCTTTGGGGTTATGCTCTTGAGACGGCCGCATTCACACTGAATAGAACACCGTCAAAATCCGTTGAGACGACACCTTATGAACTATGGTTTAGCAAGAAACCAAAGTTGTCGCGTTTCTTAAAGTTTGGGGATGCGATGCTTATGTGAAAAAGCTTCAACCTCGATAAGCTTGAACCCAAATCGAGAAATGTGTCTTCATAGGATACCCAAAGGAGACAGTTGGGTACACCTTCTACCACAGATCCGAAGGCAAGACATTTGTTGCTAAGAATGGATCCTTTCTAGAGAAGGAGTTTCTCTCGAAAGAAGTGAGTGGGAGGAAAGTAGAACTTGATGAGGTAATTGTACCTTCTCCCTTACTTGAAAGTAGTTTGTCGCAGAAACCGGTTTCTGAGACATCTACACCAAATAGTGAGGAAGTTGATGATGTTGATCATGAAACTTCAGATCAAGTTACTACGTAACCTCGTAGATCAACCAGAGTAAGATCCGCACTGAGTGGTACGGTAATCCTGTTCGGAAGTCATGCTACTAGATCATGATGAACCCACGAACTATGAAGAAGCGATGGTGAGCCCAGATTCCGCAAAATGGCTTGAGGCCATGAAATCTGAGATGGGATCCATGTATGAAAACAAAGTATGGACTTTGGTTGACTTGCGAGGGTCGGCAAGCAATAGAAAACAAGTGGATCTTCAAGAAGAAGACCGACGCCGACGGTAATGTTATCGTCTACAAAGCTCGACTTGTGCAAAGGGTTTTCGACAAGTTCAAGGGATTGACTACGATGAGACCTTCTCACCCGTAGCGATGCTTAAGTCTGTCCGAATCATGTTAGCAATTGCCGCTTTTATGATTATGAAATTTGGCAAATGGATGTAAAGACTGCATTCTGAATGGATTTACGGAAGAAGAGTTGTATATGATGCAACCGAAGGTTTTATCGATCCAAAGGAGCTAACAAAGTATGCAAGCTCTAGCGATCCATTTATGGACTGGTGCAAGCATCTCGGAGTTGGAATAAACGCTTTGATAGTGTGATCAAAGCATTTGGGTTCATCTGAGACTTTTGGAGAAGCCTTGTATTTACAAGAAAGTGAGTGGGAGCTCAGTAGCATTTACGATATTATATGTAGATGACATATTACTAATCGGAAATGATATAGAATTCTGGATAGCATAAAGGGATACTTGAATAAGAGTTTTTCAATGAAAGACCTCGAGAAGCTGCTTACATATTGGGCATCAAAATCTATAGAGATAGATCAAGACGCTTAATTGGACTTTCACAAAGCACATACCTTGACTAAATTTTGAAGAAGTTCAAAATGGATCAAGCAAAGAAAGGGTTCTTGCACGTGTTACAAGGTGTGAAGTTGAGTAAGACTCAATGCCCGACCACCGCAGAAGATAGAGAGAAAATGAAAGATGTTCCTATGCTTCAGCCATAGGCTCTATCATGTATGCAATCTTGTGTACCAGACTGATGTGTGCCTTGCTATAAGCTTAGCAGGAGGTACCAAAGTAATCCAGAGTGGATCATGGACAGCGGTCAAGAACATCTGAAATACCGAAAAGGACTAAGGATATGTTTCTCGTATATGGAGGTGACAAAGAGCTCATCGTAAATGGTTACGTTGATGCAAGCTTCGACACTGATCCGGACGATTCTAAATCGCAGACCGGATACGTATTTACACTAAACGGAGGAGCTGTCAGTTGGTGCAGTTCTAAACAAAGCGTCGTAGCGGGATCTACATGTGAAGCGGAGTACATAGCAGCTTCGGAAGCAGCTAATGAAGGAGTCTGGATGAAGGAGTTCATATCCGATCTAGGTGTCATACCTAGTGCATCGGGTTCAATGAAAATCTTCTGTGACAATACTGGAGCAATTGCATTAGCAAAGTGTCAGGACCCCGACTCAATGCCACATCGATCTAGCATGTAACACCTCATATCACTTTGCGGCCTCACGCACGGTATTCCCACCGGTGTCGCCTTACCTTTGCCGGGACCGTTTAGCCTTTTGGCACACGATATGATAGTGTCGCTAGCATCAATATGATAAGGAGCCCAGTGACATGGCTAGTCGTAAACCCAAAGTGGCACAAACTTACAGGACAGCATCCATGACCCAAAGATCGAACGTGTCGGTCATCGGCGAGTGAATCTGTGCTGTAGCATTGGGCTAGCAGACTCCGGTGAACCGGGCTGAAGCGGGCTAACAGGACTCGGTATCCATCGCGTGACATTTCCCGAAGGACGGATACAGAACGAAGAAGGACACATGCCGGCCAGCCTAAGTGTTCGGAGCAGTAGCAAGCTACCATGGCTCGGTGGAGACACTAGGAGACATTTCTGGTAAGAGAGGCTACTAAAGATAAACAACTAGATAGTCGATCCCACACATACCAAGCATTTCAATAACATACACACAATATGCTCGATATGTGCAAATACAACATGGCATCACAACATGACTCTACGACTCAAGTATTTATTCATTAGGCCCGAGGAGCGAGATATTACAATCATGGGTCTCACGACCCAACAATCGAGAAACATACAAGTCAAAGCACAAGCAGAAGCTAACATGTCTCGAGTACGAGACATCTACAGATGAAAAAGGCTTAGAAGCGACTATCTACGAGATCTCCGCCGAGGGCACAAGATCGTAGCTGAGGTAACAAGCTAAACGTCAAGTCCACGCGGAACTATTAGCGAGACCAAGACTCTCTCGCAAAACATAAAATAGGCAAACGTGAGTACAAATGTACCCAAAGAAGACTTACATCGTAACTAACTACATATGCATCATTATCAACAAAGGGGTGGTGGAGTTTAACCGCAGCAAGCCAGCTTTGACTCGGTGGCTATCCTGAACTATGAATGCAATGTAACTCTTTGAGGTGGCGCTACGAGTCCACATATTCACCATATCAATACACCACTATGGATCCGCTCCCGTCTCCCTCACGAGAACGCCATCCGTAGCACTCACACTTATCTTGCGATTTTAGAGTATCCACTTTCACTTGTCTATGAACTATGCAAGGGGTCCAAGTTTCCATATCCGAGGAATCCGGCTATTCGAATAGATAATGATAACCCTGCAGGGGTGTACTTCTTCACACACGCTCTCGCCACTTATAGCCCTGTACACGTCATGTACCGCGGCAACCTTCAAGCGAAGCGGGCGAGGAGTCGGCCACGCCTACCTAAACACTCAAGTCTCTCGCCCGTGTTTATCGCCTATTCGGGTTCCATCCGCAAGGAGATCCGGCCGGGTGTCGCCACGGCCCCAAACGATGTGAGCAGGGTTCCCAAGCCCACCTCGACGGGTAGATCTACGCTTGGTACACCGTGCCACGGTGCCTAGTCTGTCCCAAGCCCACCTGTACCGGGTGCCACTTGGTAGACTACTAACACTACCTACAAACACCAGAAACTAGTTGCAACTCCTGGACAGAGAACAAGGGTGATTAAGAAGCCGAGAGGGCTTGGAGCGCCCGGAGCCTAATGTGTGGTAGTAACTATTCATGGATCACAAACACAGAACTCAGTTCCTGAGGACGGCTGCAATGAGACAACCCACCATGTACTCCTACATGGCCTCTCACCGCTACCTTTACCAAATTGTGTTCACACACTTAGCTCACACACAGTAGGACATGTTCACACGCCTCTGATTCATTCCCGATGAATCAGACCTGACTCAACTCTAAGCAATAGCAGGCATGACAAACAAGCATGAATGAGTAGGCACATCAGGGCTCAAACAACTCCTACTCATGCTAGTGGGTTTCATCTATTTACTGTGGCAATGACAGGTCATGCAGAGGATAAAGGGGTTCACTACCGCAGCAAATAACAGATATGTCGTTGTTGTCCTAATGCAGTAAAAGAGAGCAGGAGCGAGAGAGTGGGATTGTATCGGAATGAACAAGGGGGTTTTGCTTGCCTGGCACTTCTGAAGATAGTATATCTCTTCATCGGTGTCATCGAACTCATCGTCGGAACGCGTCTATCGAGAGGGGCAATTACCGGCAACTGAGAAAGAAACACAATCAATGCAAATGCACAATATGATGCATGATCATGACATGGCAATATGCTGTGGTTTGAGCTAATGCAACTAGCAACAGATTAAATGAAGTTGGTTTGAATACAAGATTCAAATTCAAACTCCATATGTGATTATTCAAATGCCATTTAAATGATTTGTGCTAAACAGCAGCTATAAGTTGTTCTAACATGCATGAAAATGGTACAGATGGATAGATTGGTTTTTTCTGATCATTTTTCATATATAAATTATTTGATTTGGAGTTACGGTTGAATTTCTATGATTTTTAGAGGTTTAGGGTATTTTAGAAAATAATAAATCATTTAAGATTTATTTAAATTCCGAAAAGGAGTTAATGCGTCAACATGACCTCACTGATGATGTCGAGGTCAACGGCTCGGTCCATGTCAAACTGGCGTGTGGGGTCCACACGTCGCTGATCGATCGACTAACCTAACTTAATTAATGTTAAATTACTACTAACTAAAATGTTAGTTGGGTTAATTAGACTTAATTAAGAAAAACTAATCTAGGATTAGCTGGGCCGGGGCCCACATGCCAGCGACCCAAGGGAGGTCAAACCCCTGGTCAAATAAAGTCAAACCCGCCGGCGTTAAACCGCCGGGCGAGGTCGTGGGCGGCCATGGGCCGGAAAGGCTCCACAGAGGTGGATCGATGTTGGAGGCAGCTCTAGGGCGATGGCGGCGGCGCGCGTCGGATGGTGGTGGTCTCCGGGCCTAGAATGGCTCGTGGCGTCGCCGGCGGCGACCACGGCGGCGGCCGAGCTCGAGCGAGCTCGGGTCGGGCTACTGGCGTGCAAAAGGACGAACCGAAGCTCCGCTAGGCTCTACGTGTTGCTGCGAAGCATTTGGGCGCTTGGAGTGACCAAATGGTCGCCGAACTACGCCGCGACAAGCTCGGGCGGCGGTGGTTCTCGGTCTCGATGAACGTGACGGCTAGAGGACGGGAAAGATGCGGAAAAGAGGGGAAATGGAGCGGAGCTCACCGGGAGGTCAAGAGCAGCTCCGTGGGCTCGGGAGGCGCTGGGCGGCGAATCGACGGGCGGCGATCGTCGGGGCAGAGGACGATGATGAGCTCGATGGCGACGTTCCTGGCCGTTCGGCGCCGTGTGACTTGGTGAAGAGGAAGAGGTCGTCGCGGCGGAGCTTATGGACTAATCGGCAGGGCGAGGGGTGGCCGGTGGCCGCGGCGAACGGCGTCGGTGGCGATGGCAGCGCTCGGGCGCGGTGAGAGAGAGCGAGGGAGAGGAGGGGAATGGACGCGAGAGAGAGGGAGGGGGCCCGGGGGGAGTGCGTGGCGCCGAGGAGGGCTTCGAGGCGTCTCCAGGCGCGGGGTTGGGTCGACGGAGAGCACGACACGGCGAAGCAGGAGGTGGCGCAGTCGGGTGCGTGCACGGCGGCCACGCGCCATGCCTATTGGCTCGGGGAGGAAGACTACGTAAAGATGGCTCAGTGGGCTGGGCCGGCCACTTGGGCCGCCAGGTGGCTTCACAGGTAAGCTCAGGTGGGTTTTCTCTCTCTCTTCTCTTTCTAATTCTTTCTGTTTTCTATTTTTTTGATATGTTTTGAATTAGTAAAAATACTAACTCATTTTATAAAATCCTGACAAAAATTGTGGGCACTATTTGAATTATTTCCAATAGCCCCCAAGTACTTTCAGGATTATTTGGACATTTAAAAATATTATAAGATTTAAATGTCCAAATTCAAATTCTTATGAATTAATTCAAAAAATCCAGAATAGCCTCCAAAAATATGAAACCATTTTTGGCAGAGGGTTTAGCCAGGACCAAAGATGGTGAACATTTATGAAGGGCATTTTGGTTTTATTGAAAAGATTTTAGTAAGCCCTAGATGAATTCATTTAGTGCTAGGGTTTCAACATCCCCATTTCAAAGTTAAGAAAAATTTAAATATGATGCACACATGAAGCTAGCCTAGTGCAATACCAGAAGCTAGGGATGTGACAACTCACCCCCACTAAACAAGAATCTCGACCCGAGATTCAAGACGTGAGGTAAGAAAACAGAGGGGACACAAAGCTAACACGATCCTCATGATCCAACTTGCACTTCTTGAAGATGTTGAATCGATCACCATCTTTGACTTGATGTCTTCCTCTAAGAACTCGAACTAACATGACAAGAAGAGGAAAGGAAAACTCTAGAAGAACCGATCTTCTCGAAGACCGAACAACTCAGGATCAGCTCATGGGGTGAGGCATTGAAGCATCTCTCGAGCTGAGACATGAAACACACATCTAGAGGGATGGAGTGGAACAAATGATGAGGGTTCACTAGGTAGACAATAATTCCACGCTTAAAAAGGTGGTGAACGGTTGTCAATGTAGCGAGGAGTTGAGTTGCCATGATACCATAACGATGCACCCTAGGAAGGTGACTCAGAAATATCCTTAAGTGGCAAAAAGAATTACATTTGATTCAAAGATCATTGAAACTCTTTATACCAGCTTAAGGCAAATCACAAACGATCATTTGGCGGAGTACGAAAGAATGGCATACTCCGACTAGGATGGATGATGTGGATTACCTTGTTGAAAACAACACAAGGGATGATCTTAGTAACTGGGGAGAAGCTCAATAGTAGAGGGTGAGTCCAGTGTTGAAAAGTTATAGCATAACCAAAAAGACTGGGAACAATTCCAGTTAGTGCCGGTGATAATACATAGTGCTTGTGCGTGCTCTCAAGAACTTGAGCATTTCCATATTCATCAAGGTTTTACCAATGTCCGTGTCAAGGATCCTGGCAACACAACGTACTACCATGATGAATAGCGATGGACGATGCAGATACAAAGGAAGATAACACCTTCTCAAAATTCACCTTAGCAGAGCCAAGAAAACAGAATCTGGAAGATCGACCGAGAGACATTTAGCACTCCGCTTCTAATGTTCTCCTTGATGTACTAGCGTAACCCATTTATAGATATGGTTTGATAACTAGGACATCAAGTAAAAGGTCGGACTTCGGGAGCGCAAGAATCCATAAGGAACAACTACTGGAATAAGTTCTATAAGATCCTTATGGGGAGGTGGCCAACTTCCTCAAACAAGATACTACAATAATAGGTCTTCCGGCGGGGTCTATTGGCCACGACATCCACTTTACCGGTTATCGCGAGACCAATATTATAATTCTTGGGAAATGTTCCAACCATCATATCCGCCTGAGATTCAGATCTGGTTGGTGTCAGAATAATTCAGACTCATCGAGCCTAGAAAGTAAAATGAAAGTTTGCAACACAAATCGACGAGATGACGTTGCGAGAACCTCAGGGAATGATCTACGATAGCAAGCTCCAAAACATGAGCTGGTTCTGCTACAAACATGTGAACACGTTGTCCCAGACAAGCATGACCACATGGTAGTCTTATAATAAAACACTACCGAGTTCAGGTGGGGAACCATCAACGAGGATACCGAAGTCCTTACATAAATCCGGATTAGCTCTTATCAAGGAACTTCTTCTCCTTGAACAAATTAGTTAGTGGCTTGGCGTGCTAGGGAATCCATATGGAGTGGAGGTAATTAATCTACCAAACCATAGAATACATTGCACATGCATAACTGACTTGGGATGGTACCAGAGGAAACCAAAACAATCTTTCTCGAACCCACGGCGGCAACTTGCACCAAATACACATGAATTCGAGGAAGTCACTTCTTCCATCCGAGCATAAGCTTCATGAGCGGAACACGAAGGCATTGCTTACAAAGTTTCCAACACTAGGTTGATGTTCAACATGACTCATGGGGGAGACAGAATGCTGCTGATGGGCTCAACAACAACTCATCGGAATTTCCATATCACTGGACTTCCACCATCATGTGAACACGGGGATAGCATTGGTCAGACCAAACGATGTAATGGTGTATGCTCGAGGGATCAACCACGAGTAAGACAACATTACGAACATCATTGGTTCTGATTTGACTTGACGATGGCCCATACCCAAGTCAAGTTTTGACAAGAAAATAGATCCAACAACTGATCACGAGGATCAATTGATGAGGATATCATCTTTCTTCAACATACACACAAGATATCCCTTATCATGAACTAAGTCAGACAAGCTTTCATCTTCCAACTCTCCAAGTTGTTGTTTAGCGTATCCAACTAGCTCAGGGGTATCCCACACAGATTCTTGGAGAAGGGGTGGTTACAAGAAACCAACTTGATCACGAACTCAACATAGCGGTCAGGTGACAACCTGGTAATACTTCCGAGAAGATATTCGGAACATCGCAAACCACCGATATGTCACTAAGCTCGAGAACAATCTTGCTTTTCAGGGCAAGATGATATGGTGAAATAAGCAAGGAATTGGATAATCCTAACTCATTGATCGAAGAGTGCACCAGGAAATATGGACTAGGTAGCACGATCAATCTTAGGATGATGATTCAATAACCAACACGCTAAGAATGAAATTGTTGTCCATTAGCTACCCAACAACAAAGTTGCCAGGAGTATTGATTTCACACATCATAGTTCACTGTCAACATTCGGTTGCAACAACACGAAACCGAGAAATAAAAATGATGGCGAGAAGTATCACCGTGTCAAGAATTCATAAGAGGTGGTGCAATTCTCATGACAATCCTGACATAAGGAAGGTAATACTTCAAGGTAGAACAGACCAGAAGCTGGATTGGCGTTTTGATCTGCGAATTACAACTGCATTGACCCAATCCTGGATATGGATGAGGTTCTGGAGTTTGTTTCTCCTGGTCATTCCAGAATAGAATGGCTTGACGGACCACAAGAGTAGTAGGCATCGACGAACGAATGCACACATACTCTTGACTATCAATTGATAGACGAGGGTCGGAATACAATTAAGGAGGGACAACCCAGGAGAACATACGATTTTCTGAGTTGTGGATGCATGGACTAGCATGTCGAACGAGTTCAACATATTTCTTCCGGATAACCCATGCGGAAAGGTAGGATTGGCAGGGTTACAATATAGAATGGAGAACTCATCAAGAGCACTCTGGTTGTGATCTTTTGGTTCAAGAACTTCTGCCATAAGCAGTTCATGGTATTTGGAAGAACGATATACCACGAACCTCGAGGACTATCACAAAGGTTACTAATAACCTAAAGGAACTAGCAACACTATCAACACGAGGTATGTAGAGTGAATCTTGGGTCAAGAACCCAGGAGTAGAATACCTACTACTAAATGGCATCACGGGATGCTTTCAAGAATGGTTGCCAGAATCATCACACAGGGAACACAAAACATGGCTAGATTACTAGATGATCCCCTAAGACACCTAGGGTCATAATAATAATTCCGACATATATGTCGAGGCAATAGAGTACCTCAACTCAGCAATTAGTGTGATTAACTTGGCCTAAAAGGACATCAGGAACGGGAGGAAAGGATTTGCAAATGCATCAGACTGTTTAGAAACCTGGGATGACTCGGACAGCATAACTGCTGTAGATGCTCAAAAGTTTGGAGACATACTACAAAAATGGTGGCATAGCCACTCAGAAGCACAATATTAATGTTCTGATCCAACTTAGTAACATAACAAGATAGTAGAACTGAACTAGGCTTGTAATAATCAAACCTATAAGGTACTACTGATTAGTAACACGTGATCCTGATAGAAAGAAGAGAAGGCCTAGTTCCTTAACCCCGTAGGAGAGAACATGATGACTCAGATCAGAAGGCCATGAGGTAAAGGAGTAAAAAGAGCCTTACGTTCCATCCCACAATCAATTCCCTTACATATAACTAAAGCATTTCTAGACTCAACTTCGACCAGTTTGGCTTGGTAATCCTCACAGCATCAAAGCTCGATACCAAAGCTGTCAGGACCGCGACTCAATGCCACATCGATCTAGCATGTAACACCTCATATCACTTTGCGGCCTCACGCACGGTATTCCCACGGGTGTCGCCTTACCTTTGCCCGGGACCGTTTAGCCTTTTGGCACACGATATGATAGTGTCGCTAGCATCAATATGATAAGGAGCCCGGCTGACATGGCTAGTCGTAAACCCAAAGTGGCACAAACTTACAGGACAGCATCCATGACCCAAAGATCGAACGTGTCGGTCATCGCGAGTGAATCAGGCTGTAGCACTGGGCTAGCAGACTCGGTGAACCGGGCAGAAGCGGCTAACAGGACTCCGGTATCCATCGCGTGACATTTCCCGAAGGGACGTACCTGAGAACGAAGAAGGACACATGCGGCCAGCCTAAGTGTTCCGGAGCAGTAGCAAGCTACCATGGCTCGGTGGAGACACTAGGAGACATTTCCTGGTAAGAGAGGCTACTAAAGATAAACAACTAGATAGTCAGATCCCACACATACCAAGCATTTCAATAACATACACACAATATGCTCGATATGTGCAAATACAACATGGCATCACAACATGACTCTACGACTCAAGTATTTATTCATTAGGCTCCGAGGAGCGAGATATTACAATCATGGGTCTCACGACCCAACAATCAGAGCATACAAGTCAAAGCACAAGCAGAAGCTAACATGTCTGAGTACAGACATCTACAGATGAAAAAGGCTTAGAAGCCTGACTATCTACCAGATCCTGCCGAGGGCACAAGATCGTAGCTGAGGTAACAAGCTAAACGTCGAAGTCCACGCGGAACTATTAGCGAGACCGAAGTCTCTCTGCAAAACATAAAATAGGCAAACGTGAGTACAAATGTACCCAGCAAGATTTACATCAGAACTAACTACATATGCATCATTATCAACAAAGGGGTGGTGGAGTTTAATTGCAGCAAGCCAGCTTTGACTCGGTGGCTATCCTGAACTACGAATGCAATGTAACTCTTTGAGGTGGCGCACACGAGTCCACATATTCACCATATCAATACACCACTATGGATCCGCTCCCGTCTCCCTACGAGAACGCCATCCGTAGCACTCACACTTATCTTGCGTATTTTAGAGTATCCACTTTCACTTGTCTATGAACTATGCAAGGGGTCCAAGTTTCCATATCCGAGGAATCCGGCTATTCGAATAGATAATGATAACCCTGCAGGGTGTACTTCTTCACACGCTCTCGCCACTTATAGCCTCAGACACGTCATGTACCGCGGAAACCTTCAAGCGGAAGTCGGGCGAGGAGTCGGCCACGGCCTACCTAAACACTCAAGTCTCTCGCCCGGGTTTATCGCCTATTCGGGTTCCATCCGCAAGGAGATCCGGCGGGGTGTCGCTCACGGCCCCAAACGATGTGAGCAGGGTTCCCAAGCCCACCTCGACGGGTAGATCTACGCTTGGTACACCGTGCCACGGTGCCTAGTCATCCCAAGCCCACATGTCGGGTGCCACTTGGTAGACTACTAACACTACCTACAAACACGTAAACTAGTTGCAACTCCCGGACAGAGAACAAGGGTGATTAAGAAGCCGAGAGGGCTTGGAGCGCCGGAGCCCAATGTGTGGTAGTAACTATTCATGGATCACAAACACGAACTCAGTTCACGAGGACGGCTGCAATGAGACAACCCACCATGTACTCCTACATGGCCTCTCACCGCTACCTTTACCAAATCGTGTTCACACACTTAGCTCACACACAGTAGGACATGTTCACACGCCTCTGATTCATTCCCGATGAATCAGACCTGACTCAACTCTAAGCAATAGCAGGCATGATAAACAAGCATGAATGAGTAGGCACATCAGGGCTCAAACAACTCCTACTCATGCTAGTGGGTTTCATCTATTTACTGTGGCAATGACAGGTCATGCAGAGGATAAAGGGGTTCACTACCGCAGCAAATAACAGATATGTCGTTGTTGTCCTAATGCAGTAAAAGAGAGTAGGAGCGAGAGAGTGGGATTGTATCGGAATGAACAAGGGGGTTTTGCTTGCCTGGCACTTCTGAAGATAGTATATCTCTTCATCGGTGTCATCGAACTCATCGTCGGAACGCGTCTATCGAGAGGGGGCAATTACCGGCAACTGAGAAAGAAACACAATCAATGCAAATGCACAATATGATGCATGATCATGACATGGCAATATGCTGTGGTTTGAGCTAATGCAACTAGCAACAGATTAAATGAAGTTGGTTTGAATACAAGATTCAAATTCAAACTCCATATGTGATTATTCAAATGCCATTTAAATGATTTGTGCTAAACAGCAGCTATAAGTTGTTCTAACATGCATGAAAATGGTACAGATGGATAGATTGGATTTTTCTGATCATTTTTCATATATAAATTATTTGATTTGGAGTTACGGTTGAATTTCTATGATTTTTAGAGGTTTAGGGTATTTTCTGAAAATAATAAATCATTTAAGATTTATTTAAATTCCAGAAAGGAGTTAATGCGTCAAGATGACCTCTGATGATGTCAGCAGGTCAACGGCTTGGTCCAGTCAAACCCGCGTGTGGGGTCCACACGTCGCTGATCGATCGACTAACCTAACTTAATTAATGTTAAATTACTACTAACTAAAATGTTAGTTGGGTTAATTAGACTTAATTAAGAAAAACTAATCTAGGATTAGCTGGGCCGGGGCCCACACTACTAGGAAAAGGGCTATAGATAGGATTGATTCTAATGGCGCACCAGACATGTGGTGCGCCATTGCTCTCTACTAATGGCGCACCATGTGTTGACGCCATTAGTTTCAAACTACTAATGGCGCACCACATCCCGGTGCGCCATTAGTAAAAAATTTTTATTATTTTTTGAAAACTTCTAATGGCGCACCATGGGTGTGGTGCGCCATTACTAGTTTTAACTAGTAATGGCGCACCACACCCACCGTGCGCCATTAGAAGTTTTGAAAAAAAAAGTAAAAAAAATTATAAAAAAAGCCTCAAAAGCCTAACAGAAAAAAAGTTACGGGGCTTTTAAGATCTGGAGGCAAAAAATTCAAAAAAAAATTAGTTTTTAGTTTTTGTTAAATCTAGTCAAACTATGGTCAAACTAATTATTCAAGAATATTAGTGTTAATAAATAATTATTTTAGTTTTTTGAATTTTGGTCAATCTGGTGTTGTGGTCAATCTGGTCAAACTATGGTCAAATCTGGTCAAACTGTATGCGAACTAATTATTCAAGAAATATTAGTGTTACTAATTTTTAGAACAATAGTTTCAAACTCAAACAAAGTGAAATGTGTCAAGACATGCTCAAGCTAAATTCACGAGGTTAATAGGATTGACATCTTACTATTGTCGGAAAACAACAAGTGCGGACTTGGAAACGAGGAGAATAGAACCCGAAAGTTAAGCGTGCTCATTTGGAGTAGTGAGAGGGATGGGTGACCTTCGGGAAGTTTGACTATGGAGTGCGATTTGACACGAGATTATGCATATTGACTCGAGATTAAGCCATAGTGACCGAGATTAAGAAAAAACAAAAAAATTGGAAATTTTGAAAAAAAATTTAAAAAAATTCTGCAAAAAAATTTGAAAAAAATTGTTACTAATGGCGACTAATACAGATTCTAATGGCGACCAATGCGCCATTAGAATATCAGATTCTAATGGCAAGACAGTGCGCCATTAGAAAAGAATCTAGTGGCGTGATGCTAATGGCGCACCGGTAGTGCGCCATTAGAAGGCAAAACCGGTGCGCCATTAGAAGGCCTTTTCCTAGTAGTGCCACATGCCAGCGACCCAGGGGAGGTCAAACCCCTGGTCAAATAAAGTCAAACCCGCCGGCGTTAAACCGCCGGCGAGGTCAGGGGCGGCCGCGGGCTTCGGAAAGGCTCCACAGAGCACGGCTGGATGCGCTGGAGGCAGCTCTAGGACGATGGCGGCGGGCGCGTCGGATGGTGGTGGTCTCCGGGCCTAGAATGGCTCGTGGCGTCGCCGGCGCGCACGACCACGGCGGCCGAGCTCGGCGAGCTTCGGGTCGGGCTACGGCGTGCAAAAGGACGAATCGAAGCTCCCGCTAGGCTCTACGTGTTGCTGCGAAGCATTTGGGCACACCGAGTGACCAAATGGTCGCGGAACTCGCCGGCGACAAGCTCGGGCGGCGGTGGTTCTCGGTCTCGATGAACGCGACGGCTAGAGGACGGAAAGATGCGGAAAGAGAGGGAAATGGGCGGAGCTCACTGGGAGGTCAAGAGCAGCTCAAGTGGGCTCGGGAGGCGCTTCGGGCGGCGAATCGACGGGCAGCGATCGTCGGGGCAGAGGATGATGATGAGCTCGATGGCGGCGTTCTGGCCGTTCGCGCCGTGTGACTTGGTGAAGAGGAAGAGGTCGTCATGGCGGAGCTTATGGACTAATCGGCGGGGAGGGGTGGCCGTGGCGCGCGAACAGCGTCGGTGGCGATGGCGGCCTTCGGCGCGTGAGAGAGCGAGGGAGAGGAGGGAATGGGCGAGAGAGAGGGAGGGGCCCGGGGAGTGCGTGGCGCCGAGGAGGCTTTGAGGCGCCTCCAGCGCTGGGTTGGGTCGACGGAGAGCACGACACGGCGAAGCGGGAGGTGGCCTTGATCGGGTGCGCAAGACGGCGGCCACGCGCCATGCCTATTGGCTCGGGAGGAAGGCAGACGGAAAGATGGCACAGTGGGCTGGGCGGCCACTTGGGCCGCCGGTGGCTTCACGGAGTAAGCTCGGTGGGTTTTCTCTCTCTTCTCTTTCTAATTCTTTCATTTTCTATTTTTTGATATGTTTTGAATTAGTAAAAATACTAACTCATTTTATAAAATCTCGACAAAAATTGTGGGCACTATTTGAATTATTTCCAATAGCCCCCAAGTACTTTCAGGATTATTTGGACATTAAAAATATTATAAGATTTAAATGTCCAAATTCAAATCTTATGAATTAATTCAAAAATCGAGAATAGCCTCCAAAAATATGAAACCATTTTTGGCAAGAGGGTTTAGCCAGGACCAAAGATGGTGAACATTTATGAAGGGCATTTTGGTTTTATTGAAAAGATTTTAGTAAGCCCTAGATGAATTCATTTAGTGCTAGGGTTTCAACATCCCCATTTCAAAGTTAAGAAAAATTTAAATATGATGCACACATGAAGCTAGCCTAGTGCAATACCAGAAGCTAGGGATGTGACACAAAGGAATCCAGATTTCACAAGAGGACCAAGCACATCAAGAGACGCTTCAATTCCATCCGGGATTTAGTCCAGGTGGAAGACATAGATATTTGCAAGATACATACGGATCTGAATGTAGCAGACCCGTTGACTAAGCCTCTTCCACGAGAAAAACATGATCAACACCAAGACTCCATGGGTGTTAGAATCATTACTATGTAATCTAGATTATTGACTCTAGTGCAAGTGGGAGAGTGAAGGAAATATGCCCTAGAGGCAATAATAAAATTATTATTTATTTCCTTATTTCATGATAAATGTTTATCATTCATGCTATAATTGTATTAACCGGAAACATGATACATGTGTGAATGCATAGACAAACAGTATGTCACTAGTATGCCTCTACTAGACTAGCTTGTTAATCAAAGATGGTTATGTTTCCTAACCATGAACAAAGGGTTGTTATTTGATTAACAAGGTCACATCATTAGGTGAATGATCGATTGACATGACCCATTCCATTAGCTTAGCACACGATTGTTTAGTATGTTGCTCTGCTTTTATCCATGACATATACATGTTCCTATAACTATGAGATTATGCAGCTCCGTTTACGGAGGAACACTTTGGGTGCTACCAAATGTCACAGCGTGCTGGGTGATTATAAAGGAGTACTACAGGTGTCTCCAAAGGCGATGTTGGGTTGGCGTATTTCGAGATTAGGTTTTGTCACTCCGATTGTCGGAGAGGTATCTCTGGGCCCTCTCGGTAATACACATCACTTAAGCCTTGCAAGCATTAAAACTAATGAGTTAGCTGTGAGATGATGTATTACGGAACGAGTAAAGAGACTTGCCGTAGCGAGATTGAACTAGGTATTGGATACCGACGATCGAATCTCGGGCAAGTAACATACCGATGACAAAGGAACAACGTATGTTGTTATGCGGTCCGACCGATAAAGATCTTCGTAGAATATGTAGGAGCCAATATGGGCATCCAGGTCCCGCTATTGGTTATTGACGGAGGCGTGTCTCGGTCATGTCTACATTGTTCTCGAACCGTAGGGTCCGCACGCTTAAGGTTTCGATGGCGGTTATATTATGAGTTTGTGTATTTTGATGTACCAAAGAAGTTCGAGTCCGGATGTGATCACGGACATGACGAGGAGTCTCGAAATGGTCGAGACATAAAGATTGATATATTGGAAGCCTATGTTTGGAGTTGAATGGTTCCGGGTGAAATCGGGATTTCTTTGGAACAGGGGTTACGAAACCTCCCGGGGTTAATGGGCCTTAGTGGGCCATGAGGGAGAAGAGGAAGGGCCGGCCGGGGCAGGGCGCGCCTCCCCTAGTCCGAATAGGACAGGAGAGGGGGCGCGCTCCCTCTTCCCTCCCCCAAGTCTAATCCAACTAGGAAGGGGGAGTCCTACTCGGTGGGAGTAGGACTCCTCGGCCCGCCTCCTCCTAGGGCCGGCCGCACCCCCTTGCTCCTTTATATCTGAGGGGGGGGCACCCTAGAACACACAAGTTGATCCTTGAGATCGTTCCTTAGCCGTGTGCGGTGCCCCCTCCACCATAATCCACCTCGGTCATATCATAGCGGTGCTTAGGCGAAGCCTGCGTCGATAGAACATCAAGATCGTCACCACGCCGTCGTCTTGTGGAACTCTCCTCCCCAAGCTCTCTTTGGATTGGAGCCGAGGGCGTCACCGAGCTGTACGTGTGTCAAGAACTCGGAGGAGCCGAGTGCTTGGCGCTGGGATCGGTTGGATCGCAAGGAGAACGTCGACTACTTCCTCTACGTTGTGATCGCTTCCGCCGGTCTCACGTGCGTAGACAACACTCTTCCCTCTCGTTGCTATGCATCACCATGATCTTGCGTGTGCGTAGGAATTTTTTTGAAATTACTACGTTCCCCAACAGCAGGACCAAAGTGTTTGGGTGATCCGATGTCCAAGCAACCGAAGTGAAAAACCAGTCAATTTGTTCAAGAAGGGGTTGAGATTGCATATTAGACCAAGTAAATTGTCGGCCCTTAATTGGCAGCTCGACAAGGCCCAAATGGCCTATGATTTCATTAAACAGAAAAATGTCGTTGACATTACCACCCGGTAGGTTACGGTTTTCAAGCGATCTCATAAAGTTAAAATCCCCCAAAAGAAGCCATTTGTCATCACAATTAATGTCCTGATTATATAACCACTGCACGAACTCATCTCTGGCAGGACTTTGACAAGGACCATAGACAGTCACCAGCTTCCAAACTTCAGATGTATGTTTAGAAAGAAACTCCACAATAATACCAAACGGTTTGGCCTCAATAACTTGCCCTAAAAAAAGAAGAATTCCAAATAGCAACCATACCAGCTGACGCACCAACCAAAGGCACATATGCAAAATTGTCAAAACGTCTAGGACAAACTTCCTAATGAACCTATGATCAATATGCATACACTTAGTTTCTTGCAGGCAAACCACAG
This sequence comes from Aegilops speltoides, assembly GCA_021437245.1. Classification (NCBI taxonomy): domain Eukaryota; kingdom Viridiplantae; phylum Streptophyta; class Magnoliopsida; order Poales; family Poaceae; genus Aegilops; species Aegilops speltoides. Next base: position 511,648,954 of record CM038147.1, read on the forward strand.
AGCAACCACTTTCATCAATTTTCTGTTTAACAGCAAGCTGTCGCACTTCAGAATTAAGGCCACGTACATTCCAACACAGAACCTTCCATTCTTTAAACCCAGTCTGACTCATTACAAACCATAAGAAATAGCAGCAAAAGTAGACCACACAATGATCCACATAGACCAGCTAAACATAGCAGAATGACAGTGTTCAAAACATAAAGACATAAATAAAGATAGATGGCGTTTATGGTGGTACGCCATGGACCAAAAAGCATATGTATGCATTCAAACATCAGAGTTCTTGTTGCTTGCAAACTGAGCTGGATTAGCAACAAGCTTATCTGCGGATATCTTCTCCGGGGCAATGCGCAGGCGAGCCCCAATACGCTGGAGTTCAGAGATGGTAGTTGGTGGTGGCACAGAAGAAGCTCCATCAGACTGAGCCGACTTGGTCTTGCACTTCTTTAGAGTGTGTGGAGACTTGTTCAGACCAGAAGATTTGCTAGCGCCATTGCATGGCAAACGGTAGCCATCTCTTAAGGCGCTGAGCCTTGCACTGCGACGAACCTCAGTGTCCACCAAAGCAGAAGCCTTTTGCTTGCGTTCACGTTTCAGAGTCACTTTAGGTGCAGCAGTGAACTCAAAAGATTCAGAGATGGGTTCAGAAATATCATCAAAACAGAGTGCCCTAGCCACTGGCCTTTTTGGAGGAGGAATAAGAAGAGTACTGACACTGGAAGAAGCAGGCACAGGTGGCAGAACCATACTGAGATCAGAACCATTAAAGCAGTCATCCCAATACTTGCTAGAAAGCAAGACTGAACCAAATCCAGACTTGAACATTAGCTTTGGAATTTCAGAAAAGCAGAGAGTGGACATTATCTTCTCAAATGATCGCTTCCACAGCATGTCAGGAGGCAGGACCGGCCCAAAGATAGTGAGCACCTGCCCAATATGCAGAGGAGGCTGCAAAGGAGCCCCAGGTGGCTGAAACACGACCATGTCATTCATGGGCTGGTTATTAACTGAATCATCCGAGACTTGCAGAACCATTGAATCTTGCGATTTATCGACAACCACTTGATTCTCCTCCACAAGCTCCTGTTGTACAATATGCATAACATCATGCGGAGCATCTTGGTGCTGAGGCGCATGGTTATGTTCAGGAGGTGGTAACTCATCCCAGCCAATCTCAGGGAATTCAGGCATAACCCAGTTATGATTATGAAAATGCAGGTGTCCAGGGAGAGGATGTGGGTTGCCATCCAGGGGCATAGGGTCCTCATCAGCTGGCAGAATTTCAGCAAAGTCCGCAGAGAAAATGTATATTGGAGCAGTCCAAGATATGAGGGAACCACCAAAGTCAGCAAACTCTCGATACACAACATCCCTTGGCACTAAAGTGGTTGCAGGGAAAGAAACATACGCCAAAATGCGCTGGCGAGAGGATCATCCTGGTGCCAATGATGAAAGCGGCCAAAAGTGCTAATAGCATCCGAAATAAACTGTGTGCGCCTATAGTCCAGGGGTATTCCAACAATCATAACCCAGCCCCGACGAAATCCTTGGATAGCTCTATAGTTAATACCCTCATCATGCGGCACAAATCTAACAAATCTGTCGTTGCCAAGATCGAACAGGGGATGATCAACTAGAGCTTGCCTAGCAAACGGGCTATTGAAACGGAAGAGACCAACTCCTTGAATCGAAGGCTAAGCATCAAGAACAGTGCGGCCAAGATTGTGAACGACAAAATTACTGACCATATTTCTGAAGATGAGGGCTTCTTCAGGCAGAGGAGCAGGTTCAAAGATTGCAATGGCGTAGTCTTCATGTTGACGATCAGGAGCCACAGCAGGAGAGTAGAAGGTGCGCGGGAGTCGCCGTGGACCACCATCGATGATCTCAAAACCATTGGGGACGAATGGCGTGGGGTCGAGAGCAAAGGTGGCCATTGTTGGATTGGGATCAAGCTCAGTTGGCGAAGATGAAGCTCTGGATGGTGGCAGCAAGCTGGACGGCGGCGACGATGGAGCTGGTGGTGTGGTGGGTGGCGGTGTTGAGGTAGGTGGCAGAGGCGTGATGGGCGGTGGCTCTGCGGGCAATGGTGGAGGCGACGGGGTGGCAGGCGAGATAGGACTAGGCAGAGACCCTAGGGAGGAAACCGAGGCGGCGGACAAGTATATTTCCGCTGACCATTCCGGAGTAACCGAATTGGCCCGTGGGACCCACTTGTAACTTGGGGAAGGCGCAGAGCCGGAACACCCCTTGGCCCTGTGGCCCAATTTAAAACAACGATGGCATCTGACCTGCTTGGTGCACGAATTTGTGTGGTGCAACATAGATAAACAGTTCTGGCACTTCCACACGTTGAACACAATATCATCAATAATGTCATTAAACCTAGCAGAATCCCCTGCAGAGTCAACAATCAGTTGAGAATAATCTCCAGAGGAAGAAATCGGCTTATCCGAAATCGGCACTGATGGTTGGGCCGCAATTTGGGCTATAGAAGCCATCACTACTAGGGAAAAGCCTATACACGAGAATCTTATCGTAGCGCTGCTCAAAATAACTTCGCTGCTGCTAACTAGCAAGAGCGGTTGACAACAACCTTTGTTGGTAAAAATATAGCGAAAGCGCGTCGGCCAAAGACGCGCTGCTACTATAATTCCTACGAGGCCGCCAGCGAGGCTAGTTATAGCAACAACAGCGTTAAGCGCGACGCTGCCATCGCTACTTGGCATAGTAGCGGCGCCTTTCCCGACAAGCGCCGCTGCTAAGTTTCCTACAAAAATTTAGTCCCACCTCGCTCCGTGAAGAGAGTTTATACCACCTTAAATATGTTACTTCCCACACTTTGACAAGCACTTGATCTTCATTGAACTCTATGTGTAGAATTTGTGGCTGCAATATGAGTCTTCACCTGTTCCTAAACGGTGAGGACTCATATTGTCGAATCAGTGTACACAAAAGATCGTTGATGATCAATGTGTATTTTTGCATCTTGACATATATCGATGGCGCTTTATGTTGAAAAGCGCTGCTGCTAGATAGCCTAACGATGGCGCGTTTCTCGAAGAGCGCTCTTGCTAAACCATCTATCTCCTCCTTCGACCGGATCCACTCACACACAGCCACAACGTACTACTCTGCGCCCTTGCGCCCGGCCGTCGCCCTCTCCTCCAGCGTCTGCGCCAAGCGCCCGTCGCCGCTCCTCCGTCTGCGCAAGGCCGTCACCTCCTCCTCCTTGCTGGACTCGGTGCCGGCCTCCTCCTCCGTCCTCCCTCTCCACTCGCCGCTGGCGGCCCTCCTCGCTCCGCCTTCCTCTCGATCCGTTCTCCCTCAACTGGCCGCGCCGGCCGGCCCCTCCGCGCTCCGCCTTCCTCCTCCATCCTACTCTCTTCTCCCTCCTCGAGTCGCCCTCCTTCTCCCTCCTGCTCATATGCAACATTTGATTTAGTTGACTTAGTAGAACATTTTGATTTAGTTGATTTAGTAGGCTAGTTGATTTAGTTGCCTTAGAATATTTTGATTTAGTTGACTTAGTAGGTTAGTTTATTTAGTTGACTTAGAACATTTTGATTTAGTTGATGTAGTAGGTTAGTTTATTTAGTTGACTTAGAACATTTTGATTTAGTTGATTTAGTAGGCTAGTTGATTTAGTTGACTTAGAACATTTTGATTTAGTTGATGTAGTAGGTTAGTTTATTTAGTTGACTTAGAACATTTTGATTTAGTTGATTTAGTAGGCTAGTTGATTTAGTTGACTTAGAACATTTTGATTTAGTTGATTTAGTAATCCTTTGCTCATATTGCTTTAGGAAGAATGGCGCCACCACCACCACTATGTCAATGTGCAAGTCAAGAGATCAAAGAACCTTTTGCAACCGGCAAGCTGTTCGGCATCTACTTCGGCCGAGTTTTTAGTCATCGGTGTAAGAAATTAGATGAAATGTAATAACTATTTTATTTTTAGTGTTGCCATTACTGCATTGTGTCATTTTGCTTAGTTTACACAGATCGTCCCATGCAATGTGAGGTTGAAATTCAACAAGGTGACGGGAGACCTTGTGACATTTGAGGCTCTGGGGCCGTACACTATGGAGGTCGAGAAAGGGCGCAATATGTCGCAGATTGGAGGAGATGGATGGGCCCGTTTGCCGCTCGCATGCATCTTCTTGGTGGTGAGTTGATCAGCTTCAACTTCCGAGTAGAAAGACCCAAACTAGCTGTCATTTATCTCAACCTGGTGGAAGATGATGAAGATGGCGAAGATGATGAAGATGGCGAAGATGATGAAGATGATGAAGATGATGAAGATGATGAGGACCCACTTCATGAAGCCATCGTAGCTCAAAGAACAAGGCTGAGTGAGGAGGAGGTGTCCAACTGTGGGACATAATTCCGCCACGTCTTGACTTTGTCGGGTGCCATTCGTGACCCGCTTGACAAATACCATGGTTGATCGACATGATATGGTATGTTATACTTACAAATGCAAATTAATAGTGTGAATTACTTAGTGTACAGTCCAATGATATGGTATATGTTGTGTGGAATCTAGTCGATGATATATATGTTTTAGTGTAGAGTTCGATCACATGCTTATTAATTGATATGTTTTTCTTATTCAGAAATTGGCAAAGAGCATATCTGTGAGTTATGGTATCGAGCACGATGAAGAAGGCTCACCTGGACTACGCCTTCTTGCAAGGGGCTCCGTCACAACTGTACTTACAGCGTGGACACGGACGGTCGCTTTACACTTAAACTTCGGTTGGGTGGAAGAAATTCCTCGATGGCAAGAATCTTCGTGTTGGACAGGCTATCCTAATTACTATCAGAACACCAACCGCCTGTGCTTGAGGATGATGATTGTTTTCGATATCATCTAGAACTACATGTGTGTGTGGCTATATCATCTAGAACTACATATGTGTGTGTGGCTATATCATCTAGAACTACATATGATGATCGTCGTCGATATCATCTAAAACTACATATGATGATGGCCGTTGATATGACCATGCATGTCTTGCTTGAGGATACATTTTGGCTGTGCATGAAATTATTATCTTAGTACTCCTTCGTTCCAAATTACTCGTCGTGGTTTGAACTAAAACCACGACGAGTAATTTGAACGGCGAGTACTACCGCATCTAGTAATGGTTTATGAATTTGATGAAAGATATTACCTAGTTTCTAGCATCGAAGGAGAAATGAAATGGAAATGATGAAAGAGATAGCGATGGCGTTGGATGGGGAAATCGCTCATCGCTAGCTAATAGTAGCGTTCCTAAAAGCGGCTGGCGATATCGTTCAACGATAGTAGCGCTGGTTCGCGCGCTACTACTATGAGTTAGCTGTAGCGCCTTATTAGTAGCGCGGCCACCCGCGCTGCTGCTAGCCTGAAAACCCGCGCTGCTGCTAGCCTTTTCCCTAGTAGTGCATGCATGATGCCGGATCCCCATGTTGGGCCTGAGATCCATGATGGGTCGGGAGATCCGATGCAACATCTTGCGTATCATGCAACACATTGGCAAAACAGTTAGGTGACATCCCGGAAATGACGGACGTATTTTTGGCAGGGACGTTGATCGTTCCGAAAGAGATGGGTGGCGTAGCCACCGTCCACTGGAGATTGGTCGCCGGCGGTGATGGCAAGATCACCTTCTCGGTAGGGTTAATTTCATAGCCGGCCTCAGCAATCGTGTCAACAAGGATCTGAGAAGCTTGATATCTACCCTTACAAATAGGGTACTGATGGAACGTGGCAAAGGAGATTTTCTTCCGTGAAGAGAAACCCGATCTAAGAGAAGACTTTGATGGAGGTTTATGCATAGCAATCAAACCCAAAGTTGCACGCTTTTTAGAGGGACTAACCAGAATCCACTCAGCGTCGCATTCCTTTCTCCAGATCTCTAACTCACGTCTCCAATTTGGACCACCATTTCCCCAAAGATGAAAATAACATTTGAAATGCGGGCATGCATATGATCTCAACTTGAGGATGTAAAGGCCAACTTGCTTGCAGGAAACAATGAAAGAAAACACCTTGCCCTTAATGAGTTGGACCGACAAATCAATGGCCGATCCGCCAATCGCTGATTCCAATGCAGCCGCCACAACATCCTCATCAAGACGAAAAACATATCGGCTAAAAGACACAACCATAATGAAATGGCTCGCGTCATCCGAGGGATGAATAGATTTCCCACAAGAAATGAAAACCTTATCCGCAAAGATGGAGCCCGCTGAGAAATCCAAATCCAACGTTGATCCACCAGAGGCACCCATAGGAGATGGGTACAAACATGTAGATTAGAACACGCCGGAGAAGATGAGTGGAGAAGATCCAGGAATCACTGGCGCTAGAAGTGGAGATCGCCGGAAAACCTAGGTCGTGGGTGGGGAGGGTGGGTGGGTGGGAGGAGAGCCATATATGGGGAGGGGGGCACCCCATAGATACACAAGTTGACAATTGTTTTAGCCGTGTGCGGTGCCCCCTCCATAGTGACACACCTCGGTCATATCGTCGTAGTGCTTAGGCGAAGCCCTGCGCCGGTAACTTCATCATCACCGTGACCATGTCGTCGTGCTGGCGAAACTCTCCCTCGACCTCAGCTGGATGTAGAGTTCGTGGGACCTCACCGAGCTGAACGTGTGCAGATCGCGGAGGTGCCGTACCTTCGGTGCTAGGATCGGTCGGATCGTGAAGACGTACGACTACATCAACCGCGTTGTCATAACGCTTCCGTTTTCGGTCTACGAGGGTACGTAGACGATACTCTCCCCTCTCGTTGCTATGCATCACCTAGTGATAGATATTGCATGATCGTAGGGTTTTTTTTGAAATTACCACGTTCCCCAACATCTCATAGTCGGAGGAATATGTATTTGACAAGAAGAAAGCAGTAGCAATGAAACAGAACGATCATTATGCTAAGCTAACGAATGGGTCTTGTCCATCACATCATTCTCCTAATTATGTGATCCCGTTCATCAAATGACAACACATGTCTATGGTTAGGAAACTTAACCATCTTTGATTAACGAGCTAGTCAAGTAGAGGCATACTAGGGACACGGTGTTTTGTCTATGTATCCACACATGTATCAAGTTTCCGGCTAATAAAATTCTAGCACGAATAATAAACATTTCTCATGATATAAGGAAATATAAAATAACAACTATGTTATTGCCTCTACGCCATATTTCCTTCAGTCTCCCACTTGCACTAGAGTCAATAATCTAGTTCACATCGGCATGTGATTTAACACCAATAGTTCACATGTGTATGTGATTAACACCCGCCATGTGACCAACACCCAAAGGGTTTACTACAGTCAATAATCTAGTTCATATCGCTATGTGGTTAACACCCAAAGAGTACAAATGTGTGATCATGTTTTGCTTGTGAGAGAAGTAAAGTCAACGGGTCTGCCACATTCAGAGCTGTATGTATTTTGCAAATTCTCTATGTCACTACAAGGATACCTAGTATAAAGCAACACAAGTTCTACAACATTTTGACTATACGTTGCAAAATTCACGATAGATACGGATATAAGCGGTGCAACATATACGTTGCACATATTTGAGCTATGGTGGTTAATATGAGAAAAAAAACTAGAGGAAAGGAGAGATAGACGCGCGAGAAACTGCCCCCGATTCCCCTTATCTCCCCCACCTCGCCGCCACCCACCGCCTCCCCTTCCTCCTTCGATCCACCTCACCGCCGGCCCTCCCCCTCCCCCCTCCCCTTCTCGCACCTTGCAGCTCCGGTGGCTGGCGATCCACATCATCCACCACCCACCCATACCCTTGCGCGTCCCATCTATCTTTTCAGGCGGCTCCTCGCTACGCCACCTACGGCGGCTGATTCAGGCGACGTCCGGCGAATTCCGCCACCGTGAAGCACAGCTCGAGGTCCCCTCGCCCGGCGGCGCCCTCACATCTGGCGCTCGAGGCCACCAAAGCCCACCCGCGACCCTTCCCCATGGCTAGGGTTTCAGGCATCGGCTCTGGCGCCGGTTGCCACGTCGTGATCCTCTTGTCCGGTGAGTGCACCCCTCCCCTGGCTTCGTCCTCTCTCCCCCCATTCTCTAACCTCTGCTCTTCTCTTCTCCTGTAGACTTGCAGGGAGGAACGGCCAATGGACAGTCTTGCTGCTGCTCGGGACGATGCAGCCATGTAGCTTCCTCCTCCTCTTCCTCTGGCTTCAGGTGAGTTGATCCACTCCTCTCTGCTCTGGTTCGTGGCACATCAGGAGCCATTGTTGTTCTGGTGGTCTTAGGATTTGCCATAGTTTGGGCCCAAGTGCCTTCTGCTTGAGGTCAATTTGATTTTGCCGTGCTGCTAAACTGTTAAATGATGCTTCGATTGAACTGCATGGTTAGCCCCTCATGCTACCAGTCATAGATTCGAGGACGTAGGGCGGAATGATTGCAGGTATCTAATGAGGTAATGAGCAAGAAGGCAGTAGGTTTTCGTTTTTGATAAATTTTTTATGTTCTGCTCCTGCAATTTGAGACATAGGCTCTAATGAGAAAGTGCAGCCTACAGGTTCGTTTTGGTGGATTTTGATTGCCTGACGCTTTTGCTGTCCCTATCCTGATGATACCTTGATGCACGTTCTCTGGTCTCCACTTCTTACAACCAATTGTATGAATTAATCTTTGAGAAGTGCAGGTTGATGCAGCGCTATGAGGCTTGGATGCGGTCCCGGAGGCATAAAATGCACATGATGTTCACAAGCGTGGTGGTAGAAAGGTGCGGATGGATCTAACTAATGCTGCCAAGTAATATACTGACCAGTTCTATGTTAATTTGTTTGATGGATATCCCTGATTTGATTGCAAATAATTGCATGAGCTTTGTGACCAATTTGTTTTCTCACATACGTAAGTAATTGTACTGCTGAAATTTAGTTCATGCCTCAGCTTGCACTTAGATTTGTTGATCGGTTCCCAATGAGCTCAAAATAGAGAAGCGCCATGGTGTACCATAGCTTGAGGAGATGCATATGTCGTCATTTTTTTTGTGTATTGCTAGAACATGGTTCGCGAATCTCAGCATCATCCTGCTAGGCTCCCTTCCTCTGTCTCTCATCGTTTGTTGTGACGATATAATGGAGAACGTTTGTTGAGTAAACTAATACTACTGCTGTTGCTAATCCTTTCTGTATTGCTACATGTAGTGTATAATGTGAAGGTGGACAGATCAGCATAATTACTAAGAGAATTTGATACCTTTCAAAGAGACTGTAGGTACTTTATGGTTTCTTCCTATTTTCTATAATTTAGTTATCTAACTATTCATTCCTTTGATTAGCTCACTAATTTACTAATTAAGATGTTATGGCCATAACACATGCTTGGAGATTGCTTGGAGATCTATAATAAATTTTCTTGCGCATATCTTAGGTAAATATATAACTATCGAAAATCCACACCATCATATATCGTCAAGTCGATGCTCTGTGTGTTTATTTTATATTCAATGTACGTTATTTGCTAAGACTGCCATGTGTTGTTCAAATAGTACAACTTTCCCGATTACTAAGTTTTGCTAACACAATGGATATATATACATCAGGACAGTCCTCCATTTTGAATTTCATTCAGAACCTTTCCATGAAATCTCAATGTAGAAACCTGAATAAATATTGTTACAGTTGCAATTGATAGTTCCAGAAAATACTACTAATGTAATCCACACCTTTAGAAAATAGCCACTTGAAGGTTTCAACTATAATTTTTTTCTAGATACATCTTTATTTTGCAAATTATGATGAATGTTGTGTAACTTCCAATATATGGGCGGAAGTGCCATACTTTTCTCATTTACACTGTTATGTTCAAGTTAACAGGCTAAACAACAAGACATCTAAGTGGGCAGTCTGTAGACACTTTGTAGCTACATAGAGAGAACACGACTTATTACTATTTTAGTGTTTGTTTCTCGTATCCATTATGCCTTTTGGATCTTTTTAGCTGCACCCTTTTATCTATGTTTTGCCTTTTCAAGCTATTGTGCTACCCTCGAGGTGACAATTTCCTGGGTACAAGAATTCTTATTGGTATCCTGGTTAAGATACATCAGTCCATTTCCATATTGAGACGATACTACATATTGAGAGTAAGTATTAGATTGACTATTTTGATAGAATACACATGTTGGCTAATTCCTTCCTTTGAAAGAGAGAAGGCCTGACTTCTTCTAGGTTTTCTTCTTCGTGTAAACAAGTTTTGTGGTACCAATCAACCAAATCAGTTTATCTTAGGTGAGCCCTTTATTGTGCCAGGATAAATTGTTCATTCTGCCTGAAGTTTTTCTCCTAGATTTTTATCTATGTTTTCTCTCATCATTCTTGATAATATTGGAATCTCGATGGATAACATGTAGCATCAGGAACATTAGTACTCTTGGTAATGCAGGAAAAACAAAGATTACATGGGCTTCAACCTTGTACGTGTCTAATATCTTTGCCTCCAGCACTACTTGCATCATGTTAATGCATTGTGTGTTAACAGGTTATTTTGTTAATTTCTTTGTAGATTCAAAAGATATATGGATTTATATGGGTGCGTGACAAGTATATTGCAATGATGATGCTGATGTTCCGGTTCATGATGATGGTGATGGATGCTTTCAGTTTTAGTTAAGTTGTAGGGATGTTGTTCCTGTTGGATGATGTTCCTCGGTTAATTAGCAACACCAAAAACACACACGCGTACACAACGGCGAGCGGCCGGAAAAACAAACGCATGCACGTAGTATTTGGATTATTGCCAAAGGCTCATATCGAGCCTTGTCTTTGCTTCATTGATCTCCACGGTCTGATCTGATTACAAGGGGTACGTGCATGTATATATAAAAGCTAGGCTGCCTAGTTACAAAACCGAATCGGCATAGAATACTAATCCTACAAGGTAACTATTGATGCACTAGTTAGACTCTTATACGTACATGTAATCCGAGTGGACGTTGGGTTTACTTCCAACAATCACCCCCCTAAACATGATGTCGTCATGTCACAGCTCAGACGCCGATCCTTCTACGCATCTTCAAGAACTTCTCTCGATCCAATGCCTTGGTCAGGATGTCCGCTAGCTAATCATCGGTGCAACCATAGTTGACCTTCATCTTTGTTGGAAATATGCCCTAAAGGCAATAATAAATTAGTTATTATTATATTTCCTTGTTCATGATAATCGTTTATTATCCATGCTATAATTGTATTGATAGGAAACTCAGATACATGTGTGGATACATAGACAACACCATGTCCCTAGTAAGCCTCTAGTTGACTAGCTCATTGATCAATAGATGGTTATGGTTTCCTGACCATGGACATTGGATGTCATTGATAACGGGATCACATCATTAGAAGAATGATGTGATGGACAAGACCCAATCCTAAGCCTAGCACAAAGATCGTAGTTCGTATGCTAAAGCTTTTCTAATGTCAAGTATCTTTTCCTTAGACCATGAGATTGTGAAACTCCCGGATACCGTAGGAATGCTTTGGGTGTACCAAAGCGTCACAACGCGTGGCGGGTGGCTATAAAGGTGCACTACGGTATCTTGAAAGTGTCATTGGGTTGGCACGAATCGAGGCGGGATTTGTCACTCCGTGTAAGCGGAGAGGTATCTCTAGGCCCACTCGGTGAGGACATCATCATAATGTGCACAATGTGACCAAGGGGTTGATCACGGGATGATGTGTTACGGAGCGAGTAAAGAGACTTGCCGTAGCGAGATTGAACAAGGTATCGGTATACCGACGATCGAATCTCGGCAAATACAATACCGTTAGACAAAGGGAATTGTATACGGGATCGATTGAGTCCTTGACATCGTGGTTCATCCGATGAGATCATCGTGGAACATGTAGGAGCCAACATGGGTATCCAGATCCGCTATTGGTTATTGACCGGAGAACGTCTCGGTCATGTCTACATGTCTCCCGAACCCGTAGGGTCTACACATAAGGTTCGATGGCGCTAGGGTTATAAAGGAAGTTTGTATGTGGTTACCGAATGTTGTTGAGTCCGGATGAGATCCCGGACGTAACGAGGAGTTCGGAATGGTCCGAAGGTAAAGATTTATAAATGAGAAGTCCTATTTTGGCCACCGGAAAATGTTGGGATTTTTCGGTATTGTACGGAAGGTTCTAGAAGGTTCAGTGGGGCCCACTGCATGGCAGACCCACATGAGCGTGGGTAGTGGGGTCAAGGCCCCACAATCCTGGTCAGCGCACCAAGATCCCCCTTAGAAGGAATAAGATCATATCCAGAAGGATAAGATCGAGATCCCTAAAAGGGGAATAACAATCGGTGGGGAAGGAAATGATGGGATTTCTTTCCTCCCACCTTTGCCAACGCCCCAATGGACTTGGAGGGCAAGAAACCAGCCCCCTCCACCCCTATATATAGTGGGGAGGCACATAGGAGCTACACGCTTCCCGGGCGCAGCCCTCCCTCTCCCAAGTACTCCTCCTCTCCGCGGTGCTTGGCGAAGCCTGCAGATTGCCACGCTCCTCCATCACCACCACGCCGTCGTCTTTGCTGCTTTGGACGGAGTCTTCCCAACCTCTCCCTCTCACCTTGCTGGATGAAGGCATGGGAGACGTCACCGGGCTGTACGTGTGTTGAACGTGGAGGTGTTGTCCGTTCGGCACTAGGATCTCCAGTGATTTGGATCACGACGAGTATAACTCCTTCAACCCCGTTCTCTTAAACGCTTCCGCTTAGCGATCTACAAGGGTACGTAGATGCACTCTCCTTCCCCTCGTTGCTAGTCTCTCCATAGATAGATCTTGGTGTTGCGTAGAAAATTTTGAATTTCTCCTTCGTTCCCCAACAGTGGTATCAGGGCTAGGTCTATTGCGTAGATTCTTTGCACGAGTAGAACACAAAGTAGTTGTGGCCGTTGATTTTGTTCAATATGCTTACCGTTACTAGTCCAATCTTGTTTGACGATATTGTGGGATGAAGCGGCCGGACCGACCTTACGCACTCTTCGTGAGGCAGTTCCACCGATTGACATGCACTTGATGCATAAGGTGGCTAGCGGTGCGATCTCTCCCACTTTAGTCGGAACGGATTCGATGAAAAGGGTCCTTATGAAGGGTAAATAGCAATTGACATATCACGTTGTGGTTTTGCGTAGGTAAGAAACGTTCTTGCGAGAAACCCATAGCAGCCACGTAAAACATGCAACAACAATTAGAGGACGTCTAACTTGTTTTTGCAGGGTATGCTATGTGATGTGATATGGCCAAGAAGAATGTGATGAATGATATGTGATGTATGAGATTGATCATGTTTTTGTAATAGGAATCACGACTTGCATGTCGATGATTATGACAACCGGCAGGAGCCATAGGAGTTGTCTTTATTTATTGTATGACCTACGTGTCATTTAACAACGCCATGTAATTACTTTACTTTATTGCTAACCGGTAGCCATAGTAGTAGAAGTAATAGTTGGCGAGACAACTTCATGAAGACACGATGATGGAGATCATGATGATGGAGATCATGGTGTCATGCCGATGACGATGATGATCATGGAGCCCCAAGATGGAGATCAAAGGAGCAAAATGATATTGGCCATATCATGTCACTATTTGATTGCATGTGATGTTTATCATGTTTATGCATCTTATTTGCTTAGAACGACGGTAGTAAATAAGATGATCCTCATTAAAATTTCAAGAAAGTGTTCCCCTAAGCGTGCACCGTTGCGAAAGTTAAATCGTTTCAAGCACCACGTGATGATCGGGTGTGATAGATTCTTACGTTCACATACAATGGGTGTAAGCCGATTTACACATAAAACACTTAGGTTGACTTGACGAGCCTAGCATGTACAGACATGGCCTCGGAACACAAGAGACCGAAAGGTCGAGCATGAGTCGTATAGTAGATACGATCAACATGAAGATGTTCACCGATGATGACTAGTCCATCTCACGTGATGATCGAACACGGCCTAGTTGACTCGGATCATGTAATCACTTAGATGACTAGAGGGATGTCTATCTGAGTGGGAGTTCATAAGATGAACTTAATTATCCTGAACATAGTCAAAAGATCTTTACAAATTATGTCGTATGCTCGCGCTTTAGTTCCTTTGTTTAGATATGTTCCTAGAGAAAATATAGTTGAAAGTTGTGATGGCGATTATGCGGACGAGAGAAAGCTTATGTCCTTAATGCACCGCTTCGGTGTCTTTGAACCCCAAACGTCGTCTGCGTGGATGTTGCAAACATCGGACATACACGTTTTGATAACTACGTGATAGTTGAGTTAAATGGTTCAGAGTTGAGGCACCAAAGACGTTTTCGAAACATCACGGAACATATGAGATGTTTCGAGGGCTGAAATTGGGATTTCAGGCTCGTGCCCACGTCAAGAGGTATAAGACCTCCGACGAGTTTCTTGGCCTGCAAACTAAGGGAGAAAAGCTCAATCGTTGAGCTTGTGCTCATATTGTCTAAGTACAACAATCACTTGAATCGAGTGGGAGTTGATCTTCCAAATGAGATAGTGATGTTTCTCCAAAGTCATTGCCACCAAGCTACTAGAGCTTTGTGATGAACTATAACATATCAGGGATAGATATGATGATCCTTGACATATTCACGATGTTTGACACCACGAAAGTAGAAATCAAGAAGGAGCATCAATTGTTGATGGTTGGTGAAACCACTAGTTTCAAGAAGGGCAAGGGCAAGAAGGGATACTTCATGAAACGGAAAATCAGCTGCTGCTCTAGTGAAGAAACCCAAGGTTGTACCCAAACCCGAGACTAAGTGCTTCTGTAATAAGGGGGACAATCACTGGAGCAGAATTACCCTAGATACTTGGTAGATAAGAAGGCTGACAAGGTCGATAGAAGTATATTGGATATACATTATGTTAATGTGTACTTTACTAGTACTCCTAGTAGCACCAGGGTATTAAGATACCGGTTCGGTTGCTAAGTGTTAGTAACTCGAAATAAAAGAGCTACGAAATAAACGGAGACTAGCTAAAGGTGAGCTGATGATATGTGTTGGAAGTGTTTCCAAGGTTGATGTGATCAAACATCGCACGCTCCCTCTACCATCAAGATTAGTATTAAACCTGAATAGTTATTTGGTGTTTGCGTTGAGCATGGACATGATTGGATTATGTCTATCGCAATACGATTATTCATTTAAGGAGAATAATAGTTACTCTATTTATTTGAATAATACCTTCAATGGTCTTGCACCTAAAGGAATGGTTTATTGAATCTCGATCGTAGTGATGCACATTTTCATGCCAAAAGATATAAGATAGTAATGATAGTACCACTTACTTGTGGCACTGCCATGTAAGTCATAATGGTATAAAATGCATGAAGAAGCTCCATGTTGATGGATCTTTGGACTCACTCGTTTTTGAAAAGTTTGAGATATGCGAACCATGTTTATTGGTGTATACGCATGAAGAAACTCCATTCAAGATGGATCATTTGGACTCACTTGATTTTGAATCACTTGAGATATGCAAATCATACCACATGGGCAAGATGACTGAAAAGCCTCGTTTTCAGTAAGATGGAACAAGATAGCAACTTGTTGGAAGTAACACATTTTGATGTGTGCAGTCCAATGAGTCTTTGAGGCATCTGATGAATATCGTTATGTTCATACTTCACAGATTATTCGGGTAGATGTTGAGTATATTTACTTGATGAAACACAAGTCTGAATTATTGAATGGTTCAAGTAATTTCAGAGTGAAGTTGAAGATCATCGTGACAAGAGGATAAAATGTCTATGATATGATCATAGAGATGAGTATCTGAGTTCTGAGCTTTGGCACATAATTAAGACATTGTGGAAATTGTTTCACAATTAATACCGCCTGGAACACCATAGTTTGATGGTGTGTCCGAACATCATAGTTGCACCCTATTGGATATGGTGCGTACCATGATGTCTCTTATCGAATTACCACTATCATTTATGGGTTAGGCATTAGAGACAACCGCATTCACTTTAAAATAGGGCACCACATAATTCCGTTGAGACGACACCGTTTGAAATATGGTTTGGAGAAACCTAAGTTGTCGTTTCTTAAAAGTTTGGGGCTGCGATGCTTATGTGAAAAAGTTTTAGGTTGATAAGCTCGAACCCAAAGCGGATAAGATGCATCTTCATAGGACACCCAAAACAGTTGGGTATACCTCCTAATTCAGATCCAAAAGAAATAGGGATTGTTTCTTGAATCGGGTCCTTTCTCAAGGAAAGGTTTGTCTCGAAAATTGAGTGGGAGGATGGTGGAGACTTGATGAGGTTATTGAACCGTCACTTCAACAAGTATGTAGCAGGGAACAGGAAGTTGTTCTTGTGGCTCCTACACCAATTGAAGTAGAAGCTTATGATAGTGATCATGAAGTTTTTGGATCAAGTCACTACCGTACCTCGTAGGGTGACAAGGATGTGTACTACTTTAGAGTGGTACAGTAATCCTGTCTTGAAGGTCATGTTGCTAGACAGCGATGAACCTACGAGCTATGGAGAAGTGATGGTGGGCCCAAATTCTGACAAATGGTTAGAACCCATGAAATCCGAGATAGGATCCATTTATTAGAACAAAGCAGGGACTTTGGTGGACTTGCCCGATGTTCGGCAAACCATTGAGATAAATGGATCTTTAAGAAGAAGACGGACGTGGACGGTAATGTCACCGTCTATGAAGCTCGACTTGTGGCGAAGAGTTTTTCACAAGTTCAAGGAGTTGACTACGATGAGATTTTCTCATCCGTAGCGATGCTTAAGTCCGTGGAATCATGTTAGCACTAGCTGCATTTATGAAATCTGGCAGATGGATGTCAAAAACGAGTTTCCTTACCAGTTTTCGTAAGGAAAGGTTGTATGTGATACAATCAGAAAGGTTTTGTCGATCCTAAGGATGCTAAAAGGTATGCTAGCTCCAGTGATCCTTCTAAGGACTGGAGTAAGCATCTCGGAGTTGGAATATGTACTTTGATAAGATGATCAAAGATTTTGGGTTTATACAAATTTATGAGAAACTTGTATTTCCAAAGAAGTGAGTGGGAGCACTATAGAATTTCTGATGAGTATATGTTGTTGACATATTATTGATTAGAAATGATGTAGAATTTTCTGTAAAGCATGTAGGGTTATTTGAAAAGTGTTTTTCAAGTGAAAACCTGGTTTAAGCTACTTGAACATTGAGCATCAAGATCTATGAGGATAGATCAAAAACCGCTTAATGGTACTTTCAAATGAGCATATACCTTGACATGATCTTGAAGGTGTTCAAGATGGATCAGTCAAAGAAGGAGTTCTTGCCTGAGATGTAAGGTATGAATTCAAGACTTAAAGCTCGACCATGGCAGAAAAGAGAGAAAGGACGAAGGTTGTCCCCTATGTTTCAGACATAGGCTCTATAGTATGCTATGTTGTGTACCGCACCGGAAGTGTGCCTTGCCATGAGTCAGTCAAGGGGTACAAGAATGATCCAGGAATGGATCATTGGACAGCGGTCAAAATTGTCCTAGGAGAAAATAAGGACATGTTTCTCGATTATGGAGGTGATAAAGAGTTCGGCGTAAAGGGTTACGTCGATGCAAGCTTTAACACCTATCCGAATAACTCTGAGTAGCAAACTGGATACGTATAGTGGAGCAACCATTTGGAATAGCTCCAAGTGGAGCGTGGAAGCAACATTTACAATATGACCTAGAGATTTGCGAAGTACATACGGATCTGAATGTTGCAGACCCGTTGACTAAAACCTCTCTTGCAAGCAAAACATGATGAAACCCCAGAACTCATTGAGTCTTAATCACATGATGATGTGAACTAGTTTAGTGACACTAGTAAACTCTTTGGATGTTGGTCACATGGCGATGTGACCTGTGAGTGTTAATCACATGGCGATGTGAACTAGATTATTGACTCTAGTGCAAGTGGGAGACTGTTGGAAATATGCCCTAGAGGCAATAATAAATTAGTTATTATTATATTTCCTTGTTCATGATAATCTTTTATTATCCATGCTATAATTGTATTGATAGGAAACTCAGATACATGTGTGGATACATAGACAACACCATGTCCCTAGTAAGCCTCTAGTTGACTAGCTCGTTGATCAATAGATGGTTATGGTTTCGACCATGGACATTGGATGTCGCGATAACGGGATCACATCATTAGGAGAATGATGTGATGGACAAGACAATCCTAAGCCTAGCACAAAGATCGTAGTTTGTATGCTAAAGCTTTTCTAATGTCAAGTATCTTTTCCTTAGATCATGAGATTGTGCAACTCCGGATACCGTAGGAATGCTTTGGGTGTACCAAAGCGTCCTGGCGAATCGGGTGGCTATAAAGGTGCACTACGGTATCTCCGAAAGTGTCATTGGGTTGGTACGAATCGAGATGGGATTTGTCACTCCGTGTAAGCGGAGAGGTATCTCTGGGCCCACTCGGTAGGACATCATCATAATGTGCACAATGTGACCAAGGGGTTGATCACGGGATGATGTGTTACGGAACGAGTAAAGAGACTTGCGTAGCGAGATTGAACAAGGTATCGGTATACCGACGATCGAATCTCGGGCAAGTACAATACCGTTAGACAAAGGGAATTGTATACGGGATCGATTGAGTCCTTGACATCGTGTTTCATCCGATGAGATCATCGTGGAACATGTAGGAGCCAACATGGGTATCCAGATCCGCTGTTGGTTATTGATGGGAGAACGTCTCGGTCGTGTCTACATGTCTCCCGAACCCGTAGGGTCTACACATAAGGTTCGATGGCGCTAGGGTTATAAAGGAAGTTTGTATGTGGTTGCGAATGTTGTTCCGAGTCCCGATGAGATCACGGACGTCACGAGGAGTTCGGAATGGTCGGAGGTAAAGATTTATATATGGGAAGTCCTATTTTGGCCACCGGAAAATGTTGGGATTTTTCGGTATTGTACTGGGAAGGTTCTAGAAGGTTCCGGAGTGGGGCCCACCTGCATCGGGGACCCACATGAACGTGGGTAGTGGGGTCAAGGCCCCACACCCCTGGTCAAGGCGCACCAAGATCCCCCCTTGGAAGGAATAAGATCATATCCCGAAGGGATAAGATCGAGATCCCTAAAAAGGGGGGATAACAAACGGTGGGGAAGGAAATGATGGGATTTCTTTCCTCCCACCTTTTCCAACGCCCCAATGGACTTGGAGGGCAAGAAACCAGCCCCCTCCACCCCTATATATAGTTGGGAGGCGCATGGGAGCTACACGCTTCCCCTGGCGCAGCCCTCCCCCTCTCCCAAGTGCTGCTGGACGGAGTCTTCCCCAACCTCTCCCTCTCACCATGCTGGATCAAGGCATGGGAGACGTCACCGGGCTGTACGTGTGTTGAACGCGGAGGTGCCGTCCGTTCGGCACTAGGATCTCCAGTGATTTGGATCACGACGAGTACGACTCCTTCAACCCCGTTCTCTTGAACGCTTCCGCTTAGCGATCTCTGAGAGTGCGTAGATGCACTCTCCTTCCCCTCGTTGCTAGTCTCTCCATAGATAGATCTTGGTGTTGCATAGAAAATTTTGAATTTCTGCTTCGTTCCCCAACAATCTTACCTTCTACCACGCAATCCTTTATGTAATGATACATCGTACCAATGTGCCTGCTCCTGTCATGCCGCACTGGATTCTCACGTAGAAAAGTTGTAGACTCACTGTCAACATTGAGCACCACTTGTTTTGGTTCTCGATCCATGAGATCACCATGTAGCCTCCCTAGCCACACACCTTGACACTTTGCTTCACTTGAAGTCGATGTCACCACTTTCTGTCTTCGTGATAGCCAGCTTACTAGGCTTCTGCCAAGAAAATATGCCACGTCTGAGGTACTCTTACGGTCGTCAACAATCCCTTCCTTGTCACTACCCCTAAACCCAAGTAGTTTCACCATCTCCTTCTTGCTCATCTCGAGACGAGGTTCCATTAAAGCAACAATGTGATTGCAATCTTTCATGCCACGGCTTTCAAGTACCTTCCTTGCATATGCCTCCTGGCATAGTGTGATCCCCTCAGGCTTTTGATATTCCTCCATCCCGAGATAGTAAATCAATAGCCCTAGATCATCCATCTTGAAAAGCTCCTTCATTTGTAGCTTAAACTTTGCAATCACTCTTCATCTGCTCCAGTTATCAACAGCTCGTTGTCGTAGATGCCAACTAGTAGACGATCCCTTCCTTCACCTCTCTTGTACATTGTATGCTCTAGTGGGGCTTTCTCAAATCCAAGAGAAATCATCATCCGATCAAGTTTGAAACTCCATGCCAAAGAGCCTTGCCGTAGACCGTACAAGACTTTGTGTAGCTTTAGTACCTTGTGTTCTTCTCCCTCTTTGATGAATCCCGGTGATTGATTGACATACACATCTCCTTCTAACTCGCCATTCAAAAACGCGGATTTTACATCCATTTGATGTATCTTCCATGATTCCTGAACCGCGAGAGCGATGAGTAGTCTCACCGATTCCATCCTTTCAATGGGAATGAACACTTCTTCCAAGTCTGCACTTTCCTCTTGCACGTACTCTTTGGCCACTAGCCTTGCATTGTGCTTCACGGACCCATTGGCATCTTTCTTGATCATAAATTCCCACTTGAGATCTATGACTTTTTCATTGTTGGGAATATCCGCAAGCTCCCATGCATTCTTATCGTGGATCGACCTCAACTCCTCTTCCATAGCATGACGCCAACACTCCTTCGTATTTGCGTCGTCGAATTCTGCCGGTTCCTTGGCGCTTGCTAGACACCGCCGCCCACTCCGTTTCACCTTTTCCTGGTCTTTTGACCAAAAAGCTTGCTCCGGATGCATGTCTGACACCGGGCGTAGATGATCGGTTGTGGGTAGACGTGTCCTTTCTTCCTCTATCACTGTTGGAGGCGATATTGCTTGCGTGGCCCCTTGTACCTCTATCACTGTTGCAGTGGCCAAGCACGGCGAAACTGCACACGTGATCACTCCTGGACTTGCAACTACATGCGATTCTAGTGATGGGCCAAGCTCATCACGTGAGCCACCTAGCAGCCTTCCTGCTAGGCCGCTTTCTCCTGGCCATACAAGCAAATTGGCTAGCCTCCTCTTTGGTGGGCCTCCACATCCGCATGTTACTGGGCAGCGTGGCGCAGCTGCTACGCACTTTCCACCAGACACCATCGAGCTGGAATTGCCTCCATAGCTGCCATGCGCGTCTCTCGAGCAAGCCACCGCATGACTCGATCCAGCAGATTTCTTCAGTGTGTCTATAGCCGTTGCACTCGTGTCCACCTTTGCACTAGCATCAACTACAGTTGCACTTGTGTATATTGTTTCCTCGTAGACTTTTGGCGCCACGTACGCCTTTATTTTCTGTGGACACGTTGCACGAAGACTCCTTCTCCATGGCCGAGCACACGCAACAAGTGCTGCATCCGATCCAATGAAGTTAGCACTTATGCCCGTAACATCGACATAACTTTCGGAATCAACCCCCGCATCTGTGGCATCGACATGAGTTTCCGAACCATGATCTTGAGAGCAAACTTTTTCTTCACGGAGCGCGACAATTTCTTTAGCCGACACTTGAAGAACTGGATCCTCCTTGTCCACGAGTTCACACATCAACATCATGTCACTTTCATCTCCTTGCTGGACCATGAGCGTCTTCTCCTTCGGGGGATTCTTACACTTCGACTTGAAGTGCCTGAGCAGATTACAGTTGTGGCCGCGGATCTTCGTCTTGTCGAACTTTTTCTTCTTTGGCTTCTCCGACTGTTCATCGGTGTCCTTTGTGGGACGGTACTTTCCGCCGCTACCGGACGCCTTGTCGAAATTGTTCTCCTTAGAAACCATTGCCTCCCACTTAGCACGCGTAAGCATCGGGTACTCATCCTGTTTCGCGTCGCCGTAACTCAACTTCATCCGCTCATCATGGGCCTTGAAGCAACCAACCAAATCATCCAAGGTGAGAGTCTTGAGATCAACACACTACTCGATCGCTGACACAATCGGCATGTAGCGCGGTGGAGCGGCACGTAGGAAACGCCGGACCACGGAGATGTCCTCTAACTTCTCTTCGAGACCGCGAATCCCGTTCACCATGGAAGCAACCCTCGCTGCAAAGGCGTCCACCGTCTCGTCTTCTCCCATCCTCAGATTCTCGTAACTTTTCAGCAAAGTTTGCAAGTTAGCCTCGCGCACACGTGATTGCCCTAGATGTAATGTCTTGAGTGTGTCCCACGCCTCCTTCGCTGATGTCTTCGAGATTAGATCTTTCTTTGCACGTCCACCGCATCACCGAGCAGATGGCCGTGATAGACTGGCGATCTTTCCGATATAAGGCACCACCCTTCAGGTACTCGTCACCGCCGGGGTCGACGGCTTCCCGGAGCTCATTGGCCTCGAGCGCCCACTCCATCATGGTCGCCCACACAACGAAGTTCCCACGGTCGAATCGTGGATACTCCGATCTCACCGAAGCAACAATTACTTTAGCTGCACTGGAGTACTCCGCCAGCTGCTTGGTCTTCTCGTCGTCCGACATGACCTCCCGTTACTAGGAGATCAACCTTGCTCTGATACCAATTGTTGGCCCAAACCCGACACCGAGTACTTTCCGACAACGGCAACGACCAACGACGAAGCGAACCAACACTGACGAACTCGACGAACTGCTTTACGCCGAGTTGCACCGTAGTACAAAGCTATCTTGTACTAGCTAGTCGATCGATCTTTCGGCAAGCAACACCAAAAACACACACACGTACGCAACGGCGAGCGGCCGGAAAAACAAACGCACGCACGTAGTATTTGGATTATTGCCAAAGGCTCATATCGAGCCTTGTCTTTGCTTTATTGATCTCGACGGTCTGATCTGATTACAAGGGGGGGTACGTGCACGTATATATAAAAGCTAGGCTGCCTAGTTACAAAACCGAATCGTCATAGAATACTAATCCTACAAGGTAACTATTGATGCACTAGTTAGACTCTTATACGTACATGTAATCCGAGTGGACGTTGGGTTTACTTTCAACAAAATTCACTGTAGGTCACTAAACTTAAACCGATTGACAGTTTGGTATCACTATTTTAAAAGGGAAAAGTCTAAAATAAACCTTGAATTTGTACTCTGAGTCTGAATCAAACCTTGACCTTCAAATCCCTGAATCGGCACCCTATTCTCTCTGATCCCCGTCTATCCCGGTGCTTTCTTGCTGACACCTCGTTTGTACTGGGGGATTGCATATATAACCGGGGGAGGCGTGAGGGCAGCGCTAGCTGGGTTGACTATGGGCCCTTCTTCATCGATGTTATTGTGGGTTCTGCACTTGCATTGCGCTGCACAGTGCTAGCACGATCAACCAATCTCCCTCAGCTCTGGTCGACCTTGTACGTTCTCTTGCTCATTTTACTTGCTGGCTTGGCTGGCATAGCCGAGGAGCAGAAGCACAAAGGGGCGCGCGTCGTGGCGTGCATGATCAGTAAATGCATGTGATGTTGCTGTAATCAATTTGATAATGTGATCGTGTGCTGCTGCAGTTGGTCTTAACTGCACGTCGTGCTATATCCCGGAGAGCGCCGTTGCAAAGCACGGGCTTCATGGAGATCCTTTTTCAAAAAACAAAAAGTATCAAAATATATTAAAAAGTATCAAATAATGTTTTATTTCTAGAAATACACATGCATGTTCTTCAAGTTTACATGTGTCTTTTGCCAACATGACGAGTCCATCAAACACTTATTTTTTGAGTGTAAGTTTACTCGTGTAGTCTGGGCCATAGTTCAAGTAGCTTCAAATCTACATCCCCCACGTAGTGCGCGTAACATGTTCGGCAATTGGTTGCGGGGTATCGATAAATAATTTTCTGCACATCTACTCGTGGGAGCGGCTGCCTTATGTTGGGCACTGTGGCTCACCAGAAATGATGTGATTTTTAACAATAAATGTGTTTCATCTCCTGTGCAGGTTATCCATGCGTGTACGCGATGGCTCCGTACGTGGTCTATCCTGCAGAGGCCGGAGGACAGAGACCTTTTTATGATGGCGTCTACACGGCTGTAGCATTCAGCCAGGGAAGTTTTCTCCCAACATGGATGGCGGTGTAATCTCCGGATAGGCGTTGCCCCATCCTAGGCTTGACTGATTTACTTTTGCTGTAAAACGATTTATTTTTAGGCTTGTTGGACATGTTGGCTGTGTGCATCACGCTATGCAGAGGCTGGGCATTCTTCAATGCGGTTGTATCACCTAGATATATCAATTGAATGAAATGTTCTTTATCGGAAAAAAAATGTTCTTCAAGTATGTAAATTTTTTCAACAAATTTGATTATTTGCATAGTGCATAAAATAGACAAATATCAATCCCAAAAACAACAAAGTAATGGCATATTTCAATTAATGTATTCATCTTTTTTGTGTGCATCGGTTTTTTCTAAACCTTCCAACCTATTCATCATCAATCATGATAGCATAACGAACGGAACGGGAACGTCGTGGACAAAGGGATCCGCAGGCGGCGATTTAGATTAGGTATTAATTATACCTTTAGAGCCGGACTAGCACCTTGATGTTAATGTACAGAAATCCGTTATGTTTATATGAAAATCCGGCTTTTTAATATTAAAACCATCATGTTTGCATGAAATCCGACTGTGTTTGCATGAATATTGTTCGGTTGATTTGAGTTGTTGTGAAAATGTATGCGACATCGTTGCATGACTGTCTCCTGCATCTGTGTCTGCGGACGGATGCGAGAGGTTTTTTGCGGGTTGCCGTTGAAGATGCCCTGACATACGGAGTATATGTTTATAAAATTTTATATGTGTATACTACAAACATATGTCTATGTGTATACTTTCTTCAGATTTTTTTTGGGATGCGAAAAAAGTATTTTTCGTTGAAGAAAAAATAAAGAGCTCTGGTTGTTGTTTGTGCTTTTCGAATATCCCGTCTCTTTCTTCACTAGTATTCATCCAGCTCAGCCTTTTTTCTTTTTTTATAAACTACTCATCCAGTTCATTATTCTAGTTTCGAACAAAGTGGGAAGAGTTGTACCACCTCATTCTAGCAATGCTCGTATAGCTTTAACTCGTCTTTTTTTTATTTTTGACTCACAACAGAACACGATAGATAGCGACTATAGTCATCTTATTTCGCGCACGGAGCGGCGCTCAATACCTCGACCAGACGGGGAGCGAATTCCCACCACTTATGCAATCCCCGGGCACAAACGAGCTCTTAGCCAAAAAAGGGCCGGGATAGACCGGGATAAGAAAGAATAGGGTGCTAATTTCAGGGATTTGAAGGTCAAGGTTTGATTTAGACGCAGGGTACAAATTCAAGGTTTATTTTAGACTTTTCTCATTTTAAAATACCAAACTACGGTCCAAGCACTTGCATAAGGGGTTTATTTTGGTCCATTTGTACGTTTTCATGTACGTATTTGCTGACTTGGCCGAGTCAGCGGCCACCAGCTTGCTTTGACCGCCAAGTAGTCGATCCTAGGGTGAATACTACACGATACGTTTTTTTTAAAACGCCATGACCAGCTCCCTGTCCGTCTTCTTCCGCATGGTGGGATTCCTCAGGAACAGCTTGACCTTCCTGCCGAGCCAGCCCACGGTGGTGGTGCTGTCCATCCACCAGCCCAGCGCGCGCCTCCTCTCTGCCGTGGATTCACTCCTCCACCTGTCTCGCGGCACCGTCCTCCACCACGGCTCACTCGCCTCCGTCGACGCTGCCCTCCTCTCACACGGCTTCGCCGTCCCCGCGCAGCTCAACCCGCTAGAGTATGCCCTCGAGGTCATCCACCAGATACCCCATCCCTCGCCCTCCTCTCCTGAACCCAAGTCGGCGCAAGATCTCACAACCAAGGCATCGGATTCGGACCGCCACCGTGTTAGCACCCCTGGCTCCAGTGGGCCAGGGTCACAGTTAGATGCCGGACCTGACAACTCCAGAGCCCAAGGCCCAACGAGAAGGAACCGAAGGCCCAACCAGAGAGTGATGGGAGGGCAGTGGTTGAACGCGGCCCGAGCCTATAAGGAAGCAGCGAGTGAGACAGACGGGGGATCGAAGATCGATCAAGGCACGGCACGGCACGGCGGCGGCTACCTACTACCTTAGAACCCTAGTCCTTTTCCCCTCATCTCCAATTCGGCACCTTGGTGCTTGTAATCTTCTTGTGAACCACCACCATATTCTGAGAGTAATACTAGTGGAGTGTTAACACACAGGCCGGCCTTGTCGTGTACTTCGCCGTGCTCACGGATACATGAGTTCGTGGTTCTGTACAAGAGGGCGTGGAAGGTGGTGTATCGCAGCAAGCAGCTGCTATTGACCAACTTCCTCGAGGCTGTGATCGTCGGGACGCTGCTGGGCACCATCTACATCAACGTCGGCTATGGCGAGGCCGGCCGCCGGCGCACACAAGCGACTGGGGCTCTTCGCCTTCACGCTGACGTTCCTGCTCACCTCCACCACGGAGACGCTGCCAACGTTCGTCACGGAGCGGCCGATCGTGCTCGCTGAGACGGCGGCGGGTCTGTACCGGCTGTCCACCCATGCCACCGCGGCCCCACGATGGTGTTCCTCCCGTACCTCCTGGCGGTGGCGCTGCTCTACTCCTCGTACGTCTACTTCCCCGTCGGCCTCTGCGCGTCGCCGGCGGCATTCGCAGTGTTTGTGCTGGCGGTGTGGGCGGTGGTGCTCACGGCCAACTCCTTCGTACTGTTCATAAGCTCGTTTGCGCCGGAGCCAAGTGCCGGGCAACTGGGAGCCGTCAGACATCCATGTCGCCTTCACGGCCCTAGTCTCTGCCAACGAAGCTGCTCCCAGCGCGCCACCGGCGGCCACGGCCTCCTCTTGAAGGCGCCTTCTTGCTCGCAGCTCCTCGCCGGCATTGTATTTGTACGCGTCAGAGCGCCGTTGGATCGCCTCCGTCAGCGAGTTGACACGCACCTTGAACTCGTCGTACACCCGCTTCACCTTCCGCCTCTCGCGGATGAAGTCCAGCCGCACCTTGTTCTTTAGGAAATCCCGCTTCTGGCCGAAGTATGACTCCGGGCAGCGCGGCTCGACGCCGTGCTTCCGGCAGAACGGCACCCACGTGCGCGCGAAGCTGGCGGTCTCGGCGAGCGCGTCCGCATCGAAGGTGAGGGGCGCGCCGCCGTCGTCGCAAAGGTAGCAGGCGAGCTTCTCGACCGGGTAGTCGGCGGCGAGGATGGAGAGGATGGTGTTCGCGGTGACAAGCGGCGGCTCCTTCTCCGGGTTAGCGGTGGAGACGAAAACGTCAATGCCGGGGAGGTCGGAGCGGCCCTTGGGGTTGCGTGCGGTGGGCAACTCGAAGCGGTCGGCGGCGGCTCCTTCTTCTCCATGCATGCGTTCACACACACTCGTATACGCACTACGTAGTGTAGTAAAGGGAGGAGAAGAAATACGTGGACTGATCAATGGTCACCTCTTGGCTCTGGACGCTCTCCGGCTGAGCACGACCCAGTAGAGCACCCGGTAGAGGAGGAAAAATCCAAACAGAACCTGCACTCCCGTCCACCGCTCCTCCGCCGTGAGGCCCCTCGCCGCCAGCACGTCGCGCCCCATCTCCGAGCACTCCTCTCCGGCGCCGGCCACCCCGAAGCACCGGTTCGCCGCGCACGAGTACTCGTTGGCGAGCATGGCGTCCAGCGCGTACTTGTAGGGAGAGGCGTAGTGCATGAACACCCAGTACACTGGCGCCCCTCCTCCTCAGCTGCGGGCACGGACGCCGTGTCCTGTCCGGCGTGGGAGGGATGTGCACGGTGTAGTGCACGAACTTGACGCTCGCGTCGGCACCGTCCCTCGACGCGTACCGGCTCTCCCCGCTCCGGCGCACCGGCGAGACCTGCAGCATCGCGGTGGAGGAGCCGATGGAGTGCCCGGGCACGGGGCTGGTGAGCCCGGACGCCCTCCTCACGGCCCCATCCCCGGGGCTCCCGCAGCCAGCACCCTTCCCTCTCGTCGGCGACATGGTCACCGTCACCGGCGAGCCCGCCGGCAACGACAGCCGCCGCGGCATCCCTCCACCGGTTCACCCCCGCCTCCTTCAAATCAGCTCAAAACTCCAGACGATCAAAGAACAGTTTTGCTAGAACTCATCTAGATGAGATATAATTTGGTCTCATTCACCTTTTATAGCCATTGGATGTGATGCTATAAGATACGTGTGTGCTGACGTGGATTGTATCTGTCCTTGTTTTTAAAGTGAATGAGACCAAATTATATCTCATCTAAATGAGTTCTAGATACTCCCATCAAAGAACCAGCAGCAAGCAGGGCGAACAGCAGCTCTAACTGATTCCTCACGCTCAAAGAAGAGAAAATAAGTGTAGTCATGGCGTTTTTGCAAAAAAAAAAAAAAACGATCGAGTAGTATTCACCCTAGGATCGACTACGTGGCAGTCAAAGCGAGCTGGCGGCCGCTGACTCCGCCAAGTCAGCAAATACGTATACGAAATCGTATATATATAAACCAAAGTGAACCCTTGCGCAAGTAATTGGACCGTAGTTTGGGTATTTTGAAGTAGTGGTACAAATCTGTCACCCGGCTCAAGTTTGGTGATCTACGGTGAATTTTTCTCGGTCACATAATTCTGAATGTGTGGGTACTGCACCGTCGAATCAGATGCCGATCGTCGTGCACGAGAGCGTGTGGCCCTGTTGAGGTCGTGGGCGATCAGGGCACAGCTCTACTGTTTACGCCCGTACCTTGGTGCATCCATGGTCATTGAATGATATTGCTGCCTGATGGTAGCACCACACGTACCGTGCTGTACCACCTGGATGGTTACGAGTCTCGCTGGACTTCTCGACGTGGATGCACATATGAACGGCGTACGTGCAGTCGTGCATCCTTGGATTTAAAATATTTTTTCGGAGTGTGACACACACTTACGGCATAGAAAATCAAATAGCATTTCAGCTTATAATTTGAGAGGGGGAGGCAGATAGGCACCGGGGAATAACAAGGTCGCTATCCGGAACGAAAAGACGATGCATGTCTTGTTGTGCGCGCGTGCCCTGCCGCTCATGGCATCGCCGGGTTGTCGCGGTCGACGTACCATTTCCGGATAGACGACGCCACATGCCCGCAGATGGTCGTCCGGCCGTCAAGAATTTCTGTGCACCCGGGTTAACGGCGTCACGGGCCAAGCCGCCCAGAGTAGCATGGCAGGCACATGTATGACCGGTCGTGTTAATCAATCCGCTGCCGCGCGCCTTTCCGTGGAGGCATGCTTATGAACGTTGATGCCCTCGCCAATGTATATCGTTTCGGTGATAGACATGTTCCTATTCTGGAATTGTGCCATCCACCTCTCCACTTTAAAAACCCTTACTGATCTTCGTTATAAGAAAAGGGCAATGCCAGCAAGCCTTTTTTTCACCGTTATCCTACCCTGTCACTCATTCCCTGGACGAGAACGGTTCGCTTCCGTTCGCTACACATTCGCTGGACGAGCACGGTTCGCTTCCGTTCGCTTAATGATGATGTGGCCTTGACATCCGTGTCCCGCTATATGATCACCGAGTCCGTCCTCACCTCCGAGCCCGTCCAGATGCAACCGGTGCTAAGCCAGCTTTGGTGTAGCTCCATTTACACCACCCTCTCCACACGTTGATCCACTTTCGTGCACACCGCCACAGCATGGTAGATCGTAGTGCCGGAGTTCTAGCGAGATGTGTGTGCTTAAAGATGTGTGCATACTGTTTTGAGTAGCAGTAAAATGTGATGTTGCTTGCATGTAATCTTAATGTCTCGCGTGTTTTTGTTTAAGTCTTTTTTTTGCTTCTTTCTTTGGGTGTTCGGTGTCACCTTATTTCCCCTTATGTGCTCCCATAGCCGTGAATATCTAGTAAATGTTCCTAGACAGTAATAGTGATTAACCTCTTTATGTAATGTCTATACATATGTTCATTTCTGTAGAGTCGAGATCTGGTGTACCCATTTTTTGTCTGATTTCTATGTTTTCTAGATGGATTTCTTTGTTTCTTGATCATGTAAGATCAACGAGGACATTCCATCGCATATTGGAAGCCTATTTTTTTTTTCTATTTCTATGTCTGTTAAAATCCTATGAATCAATGATAACCAGTTATCATACCAATGCAAACAACAAGTGACGAGGCTATACCCAATTTTTTTAATACACACAAAAAAGGTCAAATAGACAGCAAATGCTATTCATCTGACATCATTCTTTGCTTTATTTAATTATTTCTCCATTATGAAAATGGTCTTACACTTAAGGCCTAGGTACTTGCCGCGGCTGGAGGTGGTAGCTTTATTTCCGGAACACGATAACCTGCAAAATTTCATTCTTCACATCATAATGGTGAACATGAGAAATTATATATATATATATATATATATATATATATATATATATATATATATATATATATATATATATATATATATATATATATATATATATTTGTGTGTGTTTCTGTGTTTGTGTGTGCGCGCGCAAATATGACAATATACCAACCTGCACAATGAGTGTCTGTGTGCAACCCATTGCCGCATACATGTGTGGCCATGGCAAACTTGGCTAGACTGAGCAAAGTCAGTTCGTGAGCGGTGAACCGATCACAGACGCAGTGGATGTCTTTTGCATCTCTTATTGTATTGCAACATGCGCTATGGAGTGGCGGGTACTGGTCACCAAGTTTCTTTTCGATGTGATGCCAACAGTCTCGCATCACCTTTTTTTTATCAAGGAGGCAGTGATCTATATTGTTGGCTTCTCGTGCATGGAGCGAACAAGAAGAAAGAGCCACAATGACTAGGAAGCATAGCACTCCAGCTACTTTTGCGTTGTTCATGTTCTATGTTGTGTAGCACTATTGGTATGTGTTTATGCAGGACTTCTGTGCCACTCGGTCTCTATATATAGTGGTCATAGTGAAGTTTTTAGACTCCATTCGCTCATCAATCGCTTAATTGGACTCTTTTAACTAAGTGAGAGATATATGACTTAGATATGTTATAATTTAATGTTTGCACATCTAGATCTTGTATAAAGTTGTTGGCAATGGATGTGGATGCAACCCATTAATTATTGGCAATGGAGTAGTTGATTTCGAACTCTTAACAGATATGTGTACATAACTTGGGTATGTTGATAATTAATGTAGGGACATGTGTGGTCCTTGTAGTATCACATCGATGGTAAAGGATACTTCTAATTAAATATAGCTAGGTGCATCCATTTCTTGTATCAAATTGATGGTAGCGGATATGTAGATAAGCCTATTTATTTGTCTGTCTATCTATATCTCTATCTCTATCACTATATCTCCATCTCTCTCTCTGTATCTATCTATCTATCTCTATCTCTATATCTATCTCTATTTCCATCTATCTATCTATCTATCTATCTATCTATCTATCTATCTATCTATCTATCTATCTATCTATCTATCTATATCTATCTCTATCTCTATCTCTATCTCCATCTCTCTCTCTCTCTCTATCTATCTATCTATCTATCTATCTATCTCTATCTCTATCTCTATCTCCATCTATCTATCTATCTATCTATCTATCTATCTATCTATCTATCTATCTATCTATCTATCTATCTATCTATATATCTATCTATATCTATCTCTATATCTATATCTATCTCTATCTATCTATCTATCTATTCTATCTATCTATCTATGTCTATATCTATCTGATACTAATAACGGACTCCCTACATATTAAAACTTCAATCAGTGAAAACAAGAAATAGAAACCAGTGATTTTAGCGGGCCTGAATTACTACGATTACGAGCTATTGATAAATCCCTTGGATATTTCAATTGAAAAATAGAACTTGGATCTCAATCAGGGAAAAAAGTAAAAGATATGATGCAATCTAAACAACCGTTCAGATTTGACACGGTAGCTGAGACGTCATGCAATTGTCCAAATCATGACCGTGTTTCTTTGTGACTAACCTAGATACGACCTGATTCGTATATCTCCATCCAATTTGCAGTCCATCGATTATTCCATTGCCATCTCATGGCCTTGGCTTGGAGGAACAATGCCACATGGTAAAGCAGTCCCGATATAATCTCTCTAACCTTCTCAGCATTCATCATGCCTGTTCCTAGCCATGGATATGTGCCGGCACCAACCAGCACACAAACTGTAAGTAGAAAAAGACGATCGAGGGTTATGGTTATAGGGATTTAGACATAGTTTTCTTATCTTTTAGATTCGCTGAGGTTGTTGTTACAGTGATGGAACATATGTTTGGCTACTATATGCTCAACACAGGGTTCTGCATATTTGATTCCATCAATAATTTAACGCACTAACTGAAGGAAATATGCCCTAGAGGCAATAATAAAGTTATTATTTATTTCCTTATTTCATGATAAATGTTTATTATTCATGCTAGAATTGTATTAACCGAAAACATAATACATGTGTGAATACATAGACAAACATAGTGTCACTAGTATGCCTCTACTTGACTAGCTCGTTTATCAGAGATGGTTATGTTTCCTAGCAATGGACAGAAGAGTTGTCATTTGATTAACGAGATCACATCATTAGGAGAATGATATGATTGACTTGACCCATTCCGTTAGCTTAGCACTTGATCGTTTAGTATGTTGCTATTGCTTTCTTCATGACTTATACATGTTCCCGTAACTATGAGATTATGCAACTCCGTTTACGGAGGAACACTTTGGGTACTACCAAAGCGTCACAAGCGAATCGGGTGATTATAAAGGAGTACTACAGGTGTCTCCGAAGGTACATGTTGAGTTGGCGTATTTCGAGATTAGGTTTTGTCACTCCGATTGTCGGAGAGTTATCTCTGGGCCCTCTCGGTAATGCACATCATTATAAGCCTTGCAAGCAATGTGACCAATGAGTTGGTTACGGGATGATGCATTACATAATGAGTAAAGAGACTTGCCGGTGACGAGATTGAACTAGGTATTGGATACCGACGATCGAATCTCGGGCAAGTAACATACCGATGACAAAGGGAACAACGTATGTTGTTATGCGGTTTGACCGATAAAGATCTTCGTAGAATATGTAGGAGCCAATATGGGCATCCAGGTCCCGCTATTGGTTATTGACCGAGAATAGTTCTAGGTCATGTCTACATAGTTCTCGAACCCGTAGGGTCCGCACGCTTAAGGTTTCGATGACAGTTATATTATGAGTTTATGAGTTTTGATGTACCGAAGGAGTTCGGAGTCCCGGATGAGATCGGGGACATGACGAGGAGTCTCGAAATGGTCGAGACGTAAAGATCAATATATTGGACGACTATATTCGGAGTTCGGAAAGGTTCCGAGTGATTCGGGTATTTTTGGAGTACCTGGGAGAGTTACGGGAATTCGCCGGGAGAAGTATTGGGCCTTATTGGGCCTGCGGAAAGAGAGAGGGCTGCCTAGGGCAGTCCGCGCCCCCATGGCCTAGTCCGAATTGGACTAGGGGAGGCCGCACCCCTCCTTCCTTCCTTCTCTCTTCCCTTCCTTGTCTCCTACTCCTAATACATGGAAGGACTCCTAGTTGGACTAGGAAAGGGGGAATCCTACTCCCGGTGGGAGTAGGACTCCCCTAGGGCGCGCCATAGAAGAGGGCCGGCCCTTCCCTCCTCCATTCCTTTATATACGGGGGTAGGGGGCACCCCATGTACACACAAGTTGATCTACGGATCGTTCCTTAGCCGTGTGCGGTGCCCCCTTCCACCATATTCCACCTCGGTCATATCATCGCGGAGTTTAGGCGAAGCCTGCGCCGTAGAACATCATCATCGCCACCACGCCGTCGTCTTGTGGAACTCATCTCGGAGCTCGGCTGGATCGGAGGCCGGAGATCGTCATCGAGCTGAACGTGTGCTGAACTCGGAGGCTCCGTACGTTCGGTGCTTGGATCGGTCGGATCGTGAAGGCGTACGACTACATCAACCGCGTTGTGCTAACGCTTCGCTTACGGTCTCACGAGGGTGCGTGGGCGAACACTCTCCCTCTCGTTGCTATGCCATCATCATGATCTTGCGTGTGCGTAGGATTTTTTGAAATTACTACGTTCCCCAACAAGTGGCATCCGAGCCTAGGTTTTGCGCGTTGATGTTATATGCACGAGTAGAACACAAGTGAGTTGTGGACGATATAAGTCATACTGCCTACCAGCATGTCATACTTTGGTTCGGCGGTATTGTTGGATGAAGCTGCCCGGACTGACATTACGCGTACGCTTACGCGAGACTGGTTCTACCGCCGTGCTTTGCACACAGGTGGCTGGCGGCTGTCAGTTTCTCCAACTTTAGTTGAACTAAGTATGGCTAGGCCTGGTCCTTGCGAAGGTTAAAATGGAGTCTATTTGACAAACTATCATTGTGGTTTTGATGCGTAGGTGAGAACGGTTCTTGCTCAGCCCGTAGCAGCCACGTAAAATTTGCAACAACAAACTAGAGGACGTCTAACTTGTTTTTGCATGGCATGTTGTGATGTGATATGGTCAAGACGTGATGAGATATAAGTTGTTGTATGAGATGATCATGTTTTGTTGAAGTTATCGGCAACTGGCAGAAGACCTATGGTTGTCTCTTTGTTGCATAAGATGCAAGTGCCAAATAATTGCTTTACTTTATCGCTATGCGATAGCAATAGTTGCAAGAGCAATAGTTGGTGAGACGACCATGTGACGACACATTGATATAGATCAAGATGATGAAGATCATGGTGTCGTGCCGGTGACAATAGAAATCATGACAGTACTTTGGAGATGGAGATCAAAGGCGCAAGATGATCATGGCCATATCATGTCACATATTTTGATTGCATGTGATGTTTATCCTTTATGCATCTTATCTTGCTTTGTTTGACGGTAGCATTTTAAAATGATCTCTCACTAATTATCAAGAAGTGTTCTCCCGAGTATGCACCGTTGCCAAAGTTAAATCGTTCCCGGACACCACGTGATGATCGGGTGTGATAAGCTCACGTCCATCTACAACGGGTGCAAGCCAGTTTTGCACACGCGAATACTCGGGTTAAACTTGACGAGCCTAGCATATGCAGATATGGCCTCGGAACATGGAGACCGAAAGGTCGAGCGTGAATCATATAGTAGATATTGAAGGAAATATGCCCTAGAGACAATAATAAAGTTATTATATATTTCCTCATATCATGATAAATGTTTATTATTCATGCTAGAATTATATTAACCAGAAACATAATACATGTGTGAATATATAGACAAACAGAGTGTCACTAGTATGCCTCTAGTTGACTAGCTTGTTAAATCAAAGATGGTTATGTTTCCTAACCATGAACAAGGAGTTGTTATTTGATTAACAAGGTCACATCATTAGTTGAATGATCTGATTGACATGACCCATTCCGTTAGCTTAGCACACGATCGTTTAGTATGTTGCTACTGCTTTTATCCATGACATATACATGTTCCTGTAACTATGAGATTATGCAACTCCCGTTTGCCGGAGGAACACTTTGGGTACTACCAAACGTCACAACGTAACTGGGTGATTATAAAGGAGTACTACAGGTGTCTCCAAAGGCAGATGTTGGGTTGGCGTATTTCGAGATTAGGTTTTGTCACTCCGATTGTCGGAGAGGTATCTCTGGGCCCTCTCGGTAATACACATCACTAAAGCCTTGCAAGCATTACAGCTAATGAGTTAGCTGTGAGATGATGTATTACGGAACGAGTAAAGAGACTTGCCGGTAACGAGATTGAACTAGGTATTGGATACCGACGATCGAATCTCGGGCAAGTAACATACCGATGACAAAGGGAACAACGTATGTTGTTATGCGGTCTGACCGATAAAGATCTTCGTAGAATATGTAGGAGCCAATATGGGCATCCAGGTCCCGCTATTGGTTATTGACCGGAGACGTGTCTCGGTCATGTCTACATTGTTCTCGAACCGTAGGGTCCGTGCACGCTTAAGGTTTCGATGGCGGTTATATTATGAGTTTGTGTATTTTGATGTACCAAAGAAGTTGAGTCCCGGATGTGATCACGGACATGACGAGGAGTCTCGAAATGGTCGAGACATAAAGATTAATATATTGGAAGCCTATATTTGGAGTTGGAATGGTTCGGGTGAAATCGGGATTTTACTAGGAACACCGGGGTTACGGAACCCTCCGGGGCTATTGGGCCTTAGTGGGCCATGAGGGAGAAGAGGAAGGCCGGCCATGGCAGGCGCGCGCCGCCTCCCCAGTCCGAATAGGACAGGAGAGGCGGCGCCCCTTCCCTCTTCCCTCCCCCAATCCTACTCCAACTAGGAAGGGGGAGTCCTACTCGGTGGGAGTAGGACTCCTCCGCGCCGCCTCCAAGGGCCGGCCGCACCCCTTGCTCTTTTATATCTGAGGCAGGGGGCACCCTAGAACACAAGTTGATCTACGGATCGTTCCTTAGCCGTGTGCGGTGCCCCCTCCACCATATTCCACCTCGGTCATATCGTCGCAAAGCTTAGGCGAAGCCTGCGCCGTAGAACATCAAGATCGCCACCACGCCGCCGTCCGACGGAACTCTCCTCCCCAAGCTCTCTTTGGATTGGAGCCGAGGAGCGTCATCGAGCTGTACGTGTGTCAAGAACTCGGGGCGCCGAGTAACGGCGCCGGATCGGTCGGATCGCGAGGAGAACGTCGACTACTTCCTCTACGTTGTGATCGCTTCGCTTCGGTCTCACGAGGGTACGTAGACAACACTCTCCCTCTCGTTGCTATACATCACCATGATCTTGCGTGTGCGTAGGAAATTTTTGAAATTACTCGTTCCCCAACAATGGCATCCGAGCCTAGGTTTTATGGTTTGATGTTTTGCACGAGTAGAACACAAGTGAGTTGTGGGCGATACAAGTCATACTACCTACCAGCATGTCATACTTTGGTTCAGCGGTATTGTGAGATGAAGCGGCCCGGACCGACATTCAGCGTGCAGACGCTTACGCGAGACTGGTTTCACCGCCACGAGCACTCGTTGCTTAAAGGTGACTGGTGGGTGTCTGTCTCTCTCACTTTAGTTGAACTGAGTGTGGCTACGCCGGTCCTTGAGAAGGTTAAACGAGTCTATTTGACGAAGTATCGTTGTGGTTTTGATGCGAGGTGAGATTGGTTCTTGCTTAAGCCCGTAGCAGCCACGTAAAATTTGCAACAACAAAGTAGAGGACGTCTAACTTGTTTTTGCAGGGCATGTTGTGATGTGATATGGTCAAGACGTGATGCTATATTTTATTATATGAGATGATCATGTTTTGTAACCGAAGTTATCGGCAACTGGCAGGAGCCATATGGTTGTCGCTTTATTGTATGAAATGCAATCGCTTCTGTAATGCTTTACTTTATCACTAAGCGGTAGCGATAGTCGAGAAGCATAAGTTTGGCGAGACGACAACGATGCTACGATGGAGATCAAGGTGTCGCGCCGGTGACGATGGTGATCATGATGGTGCTGCGGAGATGGAGATCACGAAGCACAAGACGATGATGACCATATCATATCACTTATATTGATTTGCATGTGATGTTTATCTTTATGCATCTTATCTTGCTTTGATTGACGGTAGCATTATAAGATGATCTCTCACTAAATTATCAAGAAGTGTTCTCCCGACACCACGTGAAGATCGGTGTGATAAGCTCTCGTCCATCTACAACGGGTGCAAGCCAGTTTTGCACACGCAGAATACTCAGTTATACTTGACGAGCCTAGCATATGCAGATATGGCCTCGAACACGGAGACCGAAAGGTCGGCGTGAATCATATAGTAGATATGATCAACATAAGATGTTCACCATTGAAAACTACTCCATTTCACGTGATGATCGGTTATGGTTTAGTTGATTTGGATCACGTGATCACTTAGATGACTAGAGGGATGTCTATCTAAGTGGGAGTTCTTAAGTAATATGATTAATTGAACTTAAATTTGTCATGAACTTAGTCCTGGTAGTATTTTGCAAATTATGTTGTAGATCAATAGCTCGCGTTGTTGCTTTCATATGTTTGTTTTGATATGTTCCTAGAGAAACTGTGTTGAAAGATGTTAGTAGCAATGATGCGGATTGGATCCGTGATCGAGGTTTATCCTCATTGCCGCCTGTAAGAATTATGTTCTTGATGCACCGCTAGGTGACAGACCTATTGCGGGAGCGGATGCAAACGTTATGAGCGTTTGGCTAGCTCAATATGATGACTACTTGATAGTTTAGTGCACCATGCTTAACAGCTTAGAATCGGGACTTCAAAGACGTTTTGAACGTCATGGACCATATGAGATGTTCCAGGAGTTGAAGTTAATATTTCAAGCAAATACCCGAGTTGAGAGATATGAAGTCTTCAACAAGTTCTATAGCTAAAAGATGGAGGAGAATCGCTCAACTAGTGAGCATGTGCTCAAATTGTCTGGGTACTTCAATTGCTTGAATCAAGTGGGAGTTAATCTTCCAGATAAGATAGTGATTGACAGAATTCTCTAGTCACCATCACCAAGTTACTAGAACTTCATGATGAACTATAGTATGCAAGGGATGATGAAAATGATTCCCGAGTTCTTCGTGATGTTGAAATCGACGAATGTAGAAATCAAGAAAGAGCATCAAGTGTTGATGATTGACAAGACCACTAGTTTCAAGAAAAGGGCAAAGGAAAGAAAGGGAACTTCAAGTGGAAAGACAAGCAAGTTGTCACTCCTTGAAGAAGCTCCAAGCTGGACCAAAGCCTGAAACCGAGTGCTTTAATCGCAAAGGAAATGGTCCTTTGGAAGCGAAATGCCCCAATATTTGGTGGATAAGAAGGATGGCAAAGTAAACAAAGGTATATTTGATATACATGTTATTGATGTGTACTTTACTAGTGTTTATAGCAACCCCTCGGTATTTGGTACTGGTTCGGTTGCTAAGAGTAGTAACTCAAGCGAAGTTGCAGAATAAGCGAAACTAGTTAAGGGTGAAGTGATGATGTGTGTTGAAAGTAGTTTCAAGATTGATATGATCATCATCGCACACCCCTATACTTTCGGGATTAGTGTTGAACCTAAATAAATGTTATTTGGTGTTTGCGTTGAGCATGAATATGATTTGATCATGTTTATTGCAATACGGTTATTCATTTAAGTAAGAGAATAAACTGTTATTCTGCTTACATGAATAAAACCTTATATGGATACACACCCAATGAAAATGGCTCATTGGATCTCGATCGTAGTGATACACATATTCATAATATTGAAACCAAAAGATGCAAAGTTAATAATGATAGTGCAACTTATTTGTGGCACTGCCGTTTAGGTCATATTGGTGTAAAGCGCATGAAGAAACTCCATCTTGATGGGATTTTGGAATCACTTGATTATGAATCATTTGATGCTTGCGAACCGTGCCTTTTGGGCAAGATGACTAAAACTCCGTTCTCGGAACAATGGAACAAGCTCTTGACTTATTGGAAATAATACATACCGATGTATGCGATCCAATGAGTGTTGATGCTCGTGGCAAGTATCGTTATTTTCGACCTTCACAGGATGATTTGAGCAGATATGGGTATATCTACTTGATAAAACATAAGTCTGAAATAGTTGAAATGTTCAAAGAATTTCAGAGTGAAGTGGAAAATCATCGTAACAAGAAAATAAAGTTTCTGTGATCTGATCGTGGAGATGAATATTTGAGTTCTGAGTTTGGTCTTCAATTAAAACAATGTGGAATAGTTTCACAGCTCACGCCACGGAACACCACAATGTTATGGTGTGTCCAAACATCGTAACCGCACTTTATTGGATATAGTGCAATCTATGATGTTTCTTCTTGATTTACCAATATCGTTTTGGGATCATGCATTAGAGACAGCTGCATTCACGTTAAATTGGGCACCATCTAAATCCGTTGAGACGACACTATATGAACTGTGGTTTAGCAAGAAACCCAAGTTGTCGTTTCTTAAAGTTTGGAGTTGCGATGCTTATGTGAAAAGTTTCATCTGATAAACTCAAACCCAAATCGAGAAGTGCGTCTTCATAGAATACCCAAAGGAAATTGTTGGGTACACCTTCTATCACAGATCCGAAGGCAAGATATTCGTTGCTTAAGATGGATCCTTTCTAGAGAAGGAGTTTCTCTCGAAAGAAGTGAGTGGGAGGAAAGTAGAACTTGATGAGGTAATTGTACCTGTTCCTTATTGGAAAGTAGTTCATCACAGAAATCTGTTCTTGTGACTACTATACCAATTAGTGAGGAAGTTAATGATGATGATCATGTAACTTCAGATCAAGTTACTACCAAACCTCATAGGTAAAACAGAGTAAGATTCGCACCAGAGTGGTACGGTAATCCTGTTTTGGAGGTCGTGTTACTTGACCATGACAAACCTACGAACTATGAGGAAGCGATGATGAGCCCAGATTCCGCAAAATGGTTTGAGGCCATGAAATCTGAGATATGATCCATGTATGAGAACAAAGTATGGACTTTGATGGATTTGCCCGATGATCGGCAAACCATAGAAAATAAATGGATCTTCAAGAGGAAGACGGACGTTGATAGTAGTGTTACTATCTACAAAGCTCGACTTGTTGCAAAAGGTTTTCGACAAAGTTCAAGATGTTGACTACAATGAGATTTTCTCAAGCTGTAGCCATGCTTAAGTCTGTCCGAATCATGTTAGCAATTGCCACAATTTATGAAATTTGGCAAATGGATGTAAAACTGCATTCTGGATGGGTTTACGGAGGAAGAGTTGTATATGATGCAACCGAAGGTTTTATCGATCCAAAGGAGCTAACAAAGTGTGCAAGCTCCATGATCCATCTATGGACTGGTGCAAGCATCTCGGAGTTGGAATATACGCTTTGATAAGTTGATCAAAGCATATAGTTTATCTGAGACTTTGGTGAAGCCTGTATTTACTAGAAAGTGAGTGGGAGCACTACAGACATTTCGATAAGTATATGTGAATGACATATTGTAGATCGGAAATAATGTAGAATTATTCGCAAAGCATAAAGGAGTGTTTAAAAGGAGTTTTTCAAAGAAAGACCTCGGTGAAGCTGCTTACATATTGAGCATCAAGATCTATAGAGATAGATCAAGACGCTTGATAAGTTTTTCAATGAGTACATACCTTGACAAGATTTTGAAGTAGTTCAAAATGGAGCGATCAAAGAAAGAGTTTTTGCACTGTGTTACAAGGTGTGAAATTGAGTAAGACTCAAAACCCGACCACAGCAGAAGATAGAAAGAGAATGAAAGTCATTCCCTATGCCTTGGCCATAGGTTCTATAAAGTATGCCATGCTGTGTACCAGATCTATTATATACCCTGCACTGAGTTTGGCAAAGGAGTATAATAGTGATCTAGGAGTAGATCACTGGACAGTGGTCAAAATTATCCTTAGTGGAATAAGGATATGTTTCTCGATTATAGAAGTGACAAAAGGTTCGTCATAAAGGGTTACGTCGATGCAAGTTTTGACACTGATCTGGATGACTCTAAGTCTCGATCTAGATACATATTGAAAGTGGGAGCAATTAGCTAGAGTAGTTTAAATGCGAGCATTGTAGACATAGAAAAATTGCAAAATACATAACGGATCTGAATGTGAAAGACCCGTTGACTAAGACTCTCTCACAAGCAAAACATGATCACACCTTAGTACTCTTTGGGTGTTAATCACATAGCGATGTGAACTAGATTACTGAATCTAGTAAACCCTTTGGGTGTTGGTCACATGACGATGTGAACTATGGGTGTTAATCACATGATGATGTGAACTATCGATGTTAATCACATGGTGATGTGATCTAGATTATTGACTCTAGTGCAAGTGGGAGACTGAAGGAAATATGCCCTAGAGACAATAATAAAGTTATTATATATTTCCTCATATCATGATAAATGTTTATTATTCATGCTAGAATTGTATTAACCAGAAACATAATACATGTGTGAATATATAGACAAACAGAGTGTCACTAGTATGCCTCTAGTTGACTAGCTTGTTAAATCAAAGATGGTTATGTTTCCTAACCATGAACAAGGAGTTGTTATTTGATTAACAAGGTCACATCATTAGTTGAATGATCTGATTGACATGACCCATTCCGTTAGCTTAGCACACGATCGTTTAGTATGTTGCTATTGCTTTTATCCATGACATATACATGTTCCTGTAACTATGAGATTATGCAACTCCGTTTGCGGAGGAACACTTTGGTACTACCAAACGTCACAACGAATCGGGTGATTATAAAGGAGTACTACAGGTGTCTCCAAAGGCAGATGTTGGGTTGGCGTATTTCGAGATTAGGTTTTGTCACTCCGATTGTCGGAGAGGTATCTCTGGGCCCTCTCGGTAATACACATCACTAAAGCCTTGCAAGCATTACAACTAATGAGTTAGCTGTGAGATGATGTATTACGGAACGAGTAAAGAGACTTGCGTGCGAGATTGAACTAGGTATTGGATACCGACGATCGAATCTCGGGCAAGTAACATACCGATGACAAAGGAACAACGTATGTTGTTATGCGGTCCGACCGATAAAGATCTTCGTAGAATATGTAGGAGCCAATATGGGCATCCAGGTCCCGCTATTGGTTATTGACCGGAGACGTGTCACGGTCATGTCTACATTGTTCTCGAACCGTAGGGTCCGCACGCTTAAGGTTTCGATGACGGTTATATTATGAGTTTGTGTATTTTGATGTACCGAAGAAGTTGAGTCCGGATGTGATCACGGACATGACGAGGAGTCTCGAAATGGTCGAGACATAAAGATTAATATATTGGAAGCCTATATTTGGAGTTCGGAATGGTTCCGGGTGAAATCGGATTTTACCGAACAGGGGGGTTACGGAACCCTCCGGGGCTATTGGGCCTTAGTGGGCCATGAGGGAGAAGAGGAAGGGCGGCGGGGCAGGGCGCGCGCCTCCCCCAGTCCGAATAGGACAAGGAGAGGCGGCGCCCCCCCTTCCCTCTTCCCCTCCCCAAATCCTACTCCAACTAGGAAGGGGGGAGTCCTACTCCCGGTGGGAGTAGGACTCCTCCGGCGCGCCTCCTCCAAGGGCCGGCCGCACCCCCTTGCTCCTCTATATCTGAGGCGGGGGGCACCCTAGAACACAAGTTGATCTACGGATCGTTCCTTAGCCGTGTGCGGTGCCCCCTCCACCATATTCCACCTCGGTCATATCGTCCGCAAAGCTTAGGCGAAGCCCTGCGCCGATAGAACATCAAGATCGTCACCATGCCGTCGTCTTGTGGAACTCTCCTCCCGAAGCTCTCTGGATTGGAGCCCGAGGAGCGTCATCGAGCTATCGTGTGTCAAGAACTCGGGGCGCCGAGAACGGCGCCGGGATCGGTCGGATCGCGAGGAGAACGTCGACTACTTCCTCTACGTTGTGATCGCTTCGCCGGTCTCACGAGGGTGCGAGACAACACTCTCCCTCTCGTTGCTATACATCACCATGATCTTGCGTGTGCGTAGGAAATTTTTTGAAATTACTACGTTCCCCAACAGATATGATCAACATAATGATGTTCACCATTGAAAACTACTCCATCTCACGTGATGATCGGTTATGGTTTAGTTGATTTGGATCACGTGATCACTTAGATGACTCGAGAGATGTTTGTCTAAGTGGGAGTTCTTAAGTAATATGATTAATTGAACTTAAATTTATCATGAACTTAGTCCTGGTAGTATTTTGCAAATTATGTTGTAGATCAATAGCTTGCATTGTTGCTTTCATATGTTTATTTTGATATGTTCCTAGAGAAAATTGTGTTGAAAATGTTAGTAGCAATGATGCGGATTGGATCCGTGATCTGAGGTTTATCCTCACTGCTGCACAGAAGA
The DNA here is from genome assembly GCA_021437245.1 of Aegilops speltoides. Lineage (NCBI taxonomy): Eukaryota > Viridiplantae > Streptophyta > Magnoliopsida > Poales > Poaceae > Aegilops > Aegilops speltoides. Next base: position 511,692,893 of record CM038147.1, read on the forward strand.
ATTATGTCCTTAATGCACCGCTAGGTGAGCAGACCTATTGCAGGAGCAGATCAGAGCGTTATGAGCGTTTAGCTAAGCTCAATATGATGACTACTTGATAGTTTAGTGCACCATGCTTAACGGCTTAGAATCGGGACTTCAAAGGCGTTTTGAACGTCATGGACCATATAAGATGTTCCAGGAGTTGAAGTTAATATTTCAAGCAAATACCGAGTTGAGAGATATGAAGTCTCCAACAAGTTCTATAGCTAAAAGATGGAGGAGAATCGCTCAACTAGTGAGCATGTGCTCAGATTGTGCAGGTACTTCAATCGCTTGAATCAAGTGGCGTTAATCTTCCATATAAGATAGTGATTGATGAATTCTCTAGTCACCATCACTAAGTTACTAGAACTTCGTGATGAACTATAATATGCAAGGGATGACGAAAGTTATTCCTGAGCTCTTCGCGATGTTGTGATCGGCGAAGGTAGAAATCAAGAAAAGAGCATCAAGTGTTGATGGTTAACAAGATCACTAGTTTCAAGAAAAAGGCAAAGGGAAAAGAAGGGGAACTTCAAGAAGAACGGCAAGCAAGCAAGTTGCTGCTCAAGTGAAGAAACCCAAGTCTGGTCCTAAGCCTGAGACTAAGTGCTTCTACTGCAAAGAGACTGGTCACTGGAAGAGTTACTACCCCAAGTGATTGGCGGATAAGAAGGACGGAAAAGTGAACATAAGTATATTTGATATACATGTTATTGATGTGTACTTTACTAGTGTTTATAGCAACCCCTCAGTATTTGATACTAGTTCAGTTGCTAAGATTAGTAACTCGAAACGGGAGTTGCAGAATAAACAGAGACTAGTTAAAGGGTGAAGTGACGTTGTGTGTTGGAAATAGTTCCAAGATTGATATGATCATCATCACACACTCCCTATACTTTCGGGATTAGTGTTAAACCTAAATAAGTGTTATTTGGTGTTTGCGTTGAGCATGAATATGATTTGATCATGTTTATTGCAATACGGTTATTCATGTAAGTTAGAGAATAATTGTTGTTCTGTTTACATGAATAAAACCTTTTATGGTCATACACCCAATGAAAATGGTTTGTTGGATCTCGATCGTGTGATACACATATTCGTAATATTGAAGCCAAAAGATGCAAAGTTAATAATGATAGTGCAACTTATTTGTGACACTGCCGTTTAGGTCATATCGGTGTAAAGCGCATGAAGAAACTCCATAAAGATGGATTTTCGGAATCACTTGATTATGAATCATTTGATGCTTGCGAACCGTGCCTTTTGGGCAAGATGACTAAAACTCCGTTCTTGAACAATGGAACGAAGCTCTCGACTTATTGAAAATAATACATACCGATGTATGCGAGACCAATGAGTATGAAGGCTCATGGCAAGTATCGTTATTTTCGACCTTCACAGATGATTTGAGCAGATATGGGTATATCTACTTGATGAAACATAAGTCTGAAATAGTTGAAAGGTTCAAAGAATTTCAGAGTGAAGTGGAAAATCATCGTAACAAGAAAATAAAGTTTCTGCGATCTGATCGTGGAGATGAATATTTGAGTTACGAGTTTGGTCTTCAATTAAAACAATGTGAAATAGTTTCACAGCTCACGCCACCTGGAACACCACAACGTTATGGTGTGTCCAAACGTCGTAGCCGCACTTTATTGGATATGGTGCGATCTATGATGTCTCTTACTGATTTACCAATATCGTTTTGGGGTTATGCATTAGAGATAGCTGCATTCACATTAAATAGGGCACCATCTAAATCCATTGAGACGACACCGTATGAACTATGGTTTAGCAATAAACCTAAGCTGTCGTTTCTAAAAATTTGGAGTTGTGATGCTTATGTGAAAAAGTTTCATCCTGATAAATTCGAACCCAAATCGGAGAAGTGCGTCTTCATAGAATACCCAAAGGAAACTGTTGGGTACACCTTCTATCACAGATCTGAGGGCAAGAATTTTGTTGCTAAATTTGGATCCTTTCTAGAGAAGGAATTTCTCTCGAAAGAAGTGAGTGGGAGGAAAGTAGAGCTTGATAAGGTAATTTGTACCTTCTCCCGAATTGGAAAATAATTCATCACTGAAATCAGTTCCAGTGATTCCTACACCAATTAGTGAGGAAGCTAATGATGATGATCATGAAACTTCAGATCAAGTTACTACAGAACCTCGTAGGTCTTCCAGAGTACGGTCCGCACCAGAGTGGTACGGTAATCCTGTTCTGAAAGTCATGTTACTAGACCATGATAAACCTAAGAACTATGAGGAAGCGATGATGAGCCCAGATTCCACAAAATGGCTTGAGGCCATAAAATCTGAGATATGATCCATGTATGAGAACAAAGTGTGGACTTTGGTGGACTTGCCCGATGATCGGCAAACCATAAGAAATAAATGGATCTTTAAGAGGAAGACGGACGTTGATAGTAGTGTTACTATCTACAAAGCTCGACTTGTCGCAAAAGGTTTTTTGACAAGTTCAAGGTGTTGACTACAATGAGATTTTCTCAACTGTAGTGATGCTTAAGTCTATCCGAATCATGTTAGCAATTGCCACATTTTATGAAATCTAGCAAATGGATGTCAAAACTGCATTCCTTAATGGATTTATTAAAGAAGTGTTGTATATGATGCAACCAGAAAGTTTTTGTCAATCCTAAAGATGCTAACAAAGTGTGCAAGCTCCAGCAATCCATCAATGGACTGGTGCAAGCATCTCGGAGTTGGAATATACGCTTTGATGAGTTGATCAAAGCATATGGTTTAATCTGAGACTTTTGGAAAGGCCTGTATTTACAAGAAAGTGAGTGGGAGCACTACAAACATTTCGATAAGTATATGTGAATGACATATTGTTGATCGGAAATAATGTAGAATTATTACGCAAAGCATAAAGGAGTGTTTTAAAGGAGTTCTTTAAAAGAAATACCTCAGTAAAACTACTTACATATTGAGCATCAAGATCTATTGAGATAGATCAAGACGCTTGATAAGTTTTTCAAAAGTACATACCTTGTCAAGATTTTGAAGTAGTTCAAAATGGAACAGTCAAAGAAAGAGTTCTTGCCTGTGTTGCAAAGGTGTGAAATTGAGTAAGACTCAAATCCCGACCACGGCAGAAAATAGAAAAGAGAATGAAAGTCATTCCATATGCCTCGATTATAGGTTCTATAAAGTATGCTATGCTATGTACCGGACCTATTGTATACCTTGCTCTGAATTTGGCAAGGGAGTACAATAGTGATCTAGGAGTAGATCACTGGACATTGGTCAAGAATATCCTTAGTGAGGACTAAGGAAATATTTCTCGATTATGGAGGTGATAAAAGAGCCCGTCGTAAAGAGTTACATAGGTGCAAGCTTTTACACCGATCCAGATGACTCTAAGTCTCAATCTGGATACATATTGAAAGTGGGAGCGATTAGCTAGAGTAGCTCCGTGCAGAGCATTGTAGACATAGAATATTTGCAAAATACATACGGCTCTGAATGTGACAAACCCGTTGACTAAGCTTCTCCCACGAGCAAAACATGATCACACCTTAGTACTCTTTGGGTGTTAATCACATAGCGATGTGAACTAGATTATTGACTCTAGTAAACCCTTTGGGTGTTGGTCACATGATGATGTGAACTATGGGTGTTAATCATATACAGATATGAATATTGGTGTTAAATCACATGACGATGTGAACTAGATTATTGACTCTAGTGCAAGTGGGAGACTGAAGGAAATATGCCCTAGAGGCAATAATAAAGTTATTATTTATTTCTTTATTTCATGATAAATGTTTATTATTCATGCTAGAATTGTATTAACCGAAAACATAATACATGTGTGAATACATAGACAAACATAGTGTCACTAGTATGCCTCTACTTGACTAGCTCGTTTATCAGAGATGGTTATGTTTCCTAGCCATGGACAAAAGAGTTGTCATTTGATTAACGAGATCACATCATTAGGAGAATGATGTGATTGACTTGACCCATTCCGTTAGCTTAGCACTTGATCGTTTAGTATGTTGCTATTGCTTTCTTCATGACTTATACATGTTCTGTAACTATGAGATTATGCATCTCCGTTTACGGAGGAACACTTTGGGTACTACCAAAGCGTCACAACGAATCGGGTGATCATAAAGGAGTACTACAGGTGTCTCCGAAGGTACATGTTGAGTTGGCATATTTCGAGATTAGGTTTTGTCACTCCGATTGTCGGAGAGGTATCTCTGGGCCCTCTCGGTAATGCACATCATTATAAGCCTTGCAAGCAATGTGACCAATGAGTTGGTTATGGGATGATGCATTACAGAACGAGTAAAGAGACTTGCCGGTGACGAGATTGAACTAGGTATTGGATACCGACGATCGAATCTCGGGCAAGTAACATACCAATGACAAAGGGAACAACGTATGTTGTTATGCGGTGACCGATAAAGATCTTCGTAGAATATGTAGGAGCCAATATGGGCATCCAGGTCCCGCTATTGGTTATTGACCGAGAATAGTTCTAGGTCATGTCTACATAGTTCTCGAACCCGTAGGGTCCGCACGCTTAAGGTTTCGATGGCAGTTATATTATGAGTTTATGAGTTTTGATGTACCGAAGGAGTTCGGAGTCCCGGATGAGATCGGGGACATGATGAGGAGTCTCGAAATGGTCGAGACATAAAGATCGATATATTGGACGACTATATTCGGAGTTCGGAAAGGTTCCGAGTGATTCGGGTATTTTTCGAAGTACCGGAGAGTTACGGGAATTCGCCGGGGAGAAGTATTGGGCCTTATTGGGCCCTGCGGGAAAGAGAGAGGGACTGCCTAGGGCAGGCCGCGCGCCCCCCCATGGCCTAGTCTGAATGGGACTAGGGGGAGGGGCCGCACCCCCTCCTTCCTTCCCTTCTCTCTTCCCCTTCCTTGTCTCCTACTCCTCATACATGGAAGGACTCCTAGTTGGACTAGGAAAGGGGGAATCCTACTCCCGGTGGGAGTAGGACTCCCCTAGGGCGCGCCATAGAAGAGGGCCGGCCCTCCCCTCCTCCACTCCTTTATATACGGGGGTAGGGGGCACCCCATGTACACACAAGTTGATCTACGGATCGTTCCTTAGCCGTGTGCGGTGCCCCCTTCCACCATATTCCACCTCGGTCATATCGTCGCGGAGTTTAGGTGAAGCCCTGCGCCAGAAGAACATCATCATCGTCACCACGCCGTCGTGCTGACGGAACTCATATCCGGAGCCTGGCTGGATCGGAGGCCGGAGATCGTCATCGAGCTGAATGTGTGCTGAACTCGGAGGCTCCGTACGTTCGGTGCTTGGATCGGTCGGATCGTGAAGACGTACGACTACATCAACCGCGTTGTGCTAACGCTTCCGCTTACGGTCTACGAGGGTACGTGGACGAACACTCTCCCCTCTCGTTGCTATGCCATCATCATGATCTTGCGTGTGCGTAGGAAATTTTTTGAAATTACTACGTTCCCCAACACTAACCCACATAAAACTTTTCTTTGCCTTTTGTTCTTTTGTACATCCTCCGCTAGTTCTTGTAATCTTCTAAATAAGTCACGTTCAGTTGGTCACTGTTTGTTCATAGAGTTCTTTCATGATCAGTAGAAAGTTGACGTGTGTTGACATTGGGATTGGCGGCCCAAAATAAGGATATGAATATGTTGCATTAAACTTCTCTCCTTGACATCAATCCTCATATTTGCGCCTTGGGGGTGATCTTGGTTTCTTTGCATGATTTGGCCGATAAGCATTCTTGGTTTCACTCCTCTTTTGATATTTATCCAATAGTTCAGCGAAGGTGATATTTAATCTCTTACACTTGCGCTTATTTTGGCCATTGTTTTCTTTTTGTTTGCTTTCATCGCTCATTGGAGTTTCTTGTTGCCCCCCAGTCCTTAGCGTCTTCATTGTAGCTTCGATAGAATTTTCACCCTCAAGAATATTATCACTGTAAAAGATTTTCCTACCTAAAAGCTTAATCCCATTTTCTGCAGCTTTTCCTTCTCATGTTTAAATAGACCAGCATGAAGCAGCGGATGCAAAAACTGTTTACCATCAGAACCGATCAGAATAGACTGGTCATCTCTTGGTGTCTCAACAAATTTCAACCGTCCTTATCAATGACCGATTTAACTATTTGATGAAACATATTACAATCCTCGAAATTATGTTTGAATGAATGATGCAATCTACATCACATTCGTCCTTGGTTTGATGACTTGACGTGGTGATCAAGAATTCTAATGTAATTATTTTTCAACAACAACTCAAATATTTGATCACACATGGTTGAATTGAAGGTAAACCTTTTATTTTCTAGACGATCTTGTTGTGAGAATGGCTTTAGAGGTAAGCACACAAATGGTCCAGATTTGGAATCTCCCCATTCGGCTATGAATTTTCTTTTGCATTATTTTTCCGGTGTCATTGGATAACAAATTATACTAGCATCGGTTTTCTCAAAAGAATCTAAACTTGACATTATGATTCTGAAACAAAAATAGTTAGAACATACATGTCTCAATTGAGAGGAAAAGCATGCCAAGTAAGAAATAAGGAAAGCTACCCAACTAGATATGAACTTTAGATAAAGCAATGGGGAAAGCCTTGCCTGTAACAATAAGTCACTCTCGGTCTTTATAAATGGCGCAATGGGTTGACCGATATGCTCTATAACAATTTTACGCTTACAAGTAAATTACCCTTCTTCACTAGTCTTTCAAAATTACTTATTAGGATTTTTTTTCTAATAGATGCATCAACAATAAAGTTGTGACCAAATATGAAAGCAAGTAAATTGCTTGATAGACATACCTCTTCAAATTTGTTGGGAGAGCATGATGGTGGTGTGACTTGAACAATATCTTGCTCCGTGTTTGGATGGCTCCCCAACGCCTTTTCATCATATGCTTTATTCTTGATTCCGTGCAATATTACATTGAAGATCTTTGTCAGCCGAGCTTTTTCGGCTACTTGTTCTTGTCCTCGAGGCTTGTCAATTTCTACGACATGGAACTCATAGGGCAGGAAGTAGGTTCCATTAACTTTAAAAAAATCAGGCACGACTGTTTTCCTATGCTTGCCATGACCTTTCTCAATAATGCTTGCCTATTTGGATTTGATGGATTCAGAATATACACTACTTGATTCGGGGTTTTCAACCGAAGCATTTTCATGTTATGAATCATCCTTCTTTTCATTGACTCTACCAATTAGCAATGCTTCTTTTATTTGAGCCAATTTTTTTCTGTTTGTTTCTGACGGTGTGCGGAAAATTGGCTTTAAGCTGTTTCTCAATTTCAGCCCACTCCGGATATGATTGCCTCCCAATGCTTTGAGATTCTTTCGTCAATCACACATGAGTGTTGCCAAAACTTTGCAATTGCATAGGGGGTGTATAATATTTGGGCAGTATAACAGCACCTAATCCCTGCTCTCTCACGCCATTAGGCTTTGTGGCTGTTCGTTTTGGTGATTTAACCATTCTTGGCTGTCAGATCTACTTGATGTAGCGTCATTGCCCAATTCCTACAGCATCCAGGCCCAACTTTCCTAAGGGGCTGGTACTCTGGAAGAAAAAACTGAGGCCTCTTGTTAATTGGGCCACTTGAGGCAACCCATTTAACAATCCTGACTCCAATCTGTCGATGGCTCGCTGCAGCTGTCCCTTGTACCTAAAAAACAAATGTGCGGTCAATAGGATGTGTTGGACTCGAATAGAGGAGGCGCTTGAGGGAACCAGGCACGCGAGGGGATCAAGCGGTGGCGAAACAAGATGAGTCGAGCGACGGGAGCCGAGGCGCGCTAGTGGATCCACCGTCACGCAGTTCAGCCGATGCGTGCGAGGGGAACCGATCCAACCTAAGAGGGGATCCAGCGGATGCGCGGTATGCGGATGAATTAGGAGCAAGTGAGGCAGTCATCAGAGATGAATTGGGTTATTTTGTAGCTGCTGCAACATGTTCTACCACATGTTTCTGATGCGGCTACTGCTAAAGCAATTGCTCTCAGGAATGGTATTAATTTGGCAGCTCATTTGGGATGCTTGAGGATAGATGCTGAGTCAGATTGTGAACATGTGATTGATGCAGTAAATGATACTTATAGATTCAATGGTTCCCAAGCAACAACAATTATTGAATCTGTTCAACTCTCTTGTGACTTCGGACAGGTGAAATGTTCTTTACACAACCGAGAAGCAAACAGTGTAGCAGATGCTTTGACTAAGAAAGCATATATGCTGAAGAATTCTTCTGTTTGGGAAGATGACCCGCCTAATTTCATTTCTTCTTTGATTGTAAATGACATTGCTATTGTCTGAGAAACAAAATCTTTACCTTTTCAAAAAAAAATATTCTTCCCCAATTATTTGCTCATCATTGGAATTGTTCCCAAAATTGATAAAATTTACCCCATGCAAAAGACAAAAATATTGATACACTTGCACTTTCAATCAGTAATTTGGACCAGAGTGTTTGGTCCGAACCAAAGTGCCTCTTTCTGGATGCTTAAGAAATGACACTTCAAAATATGAATGACCGTTTCGTAAAGAAAATATGATTGATCATGATCTAGAAGCCTCTAAACAAAACCAAGATTGCCAATTGAAACTGGAAAATGATGCAAAAGAATGAACGCACCAGAAGGGGAACTCAAATCCAAGTTGTATTTTGCGCCCATCTTATACTACTACTATTTACTAATTGGAGGCACCAAGCGAGGTTCCATGTTAATCCCGGTAGTTAGAAAATTTGGACCATTAGATTTACTAATGATACATTGATGGCCGTCAGATAATGTCTTGATGCGCCTCTTCACGTGCGGGAGACAGACTCCTCTATTTGCACCTCCTTACATGATAAAAAAAATTGAAATATAACTTAGCGGGGAAGCACCTCTTCACGTGGAGGAGACAGACTCCTCTCTTTCCACGTCCTTATCTCTACATCTCTACAACTATTAAACAATCAAACAAGAATTTTCTTAGATGCACCCCGCAATTAGTCCCACAACCCCGCACGAATCAATCAGCACCGCACGATTAGGGCCACAATTTTTAAACTGACTGTCATCATTAATCTAATGACTCTATCGTGTGCACTTAGCAATTTCTCATGACTGACCGTACTCCACCACAAAGGAAATTTCACATCTCGTGTCTGCAAACGCATCCCCATAATCACGCGAGGCACACAAAAAAAAAAACTAAATCACCCACCCTGAGATAATCACATAACCATCTCCTGTAATCACGCACTCGAGATAAACTTCCAAAAGTAAATCACCATCCCGCGGTCCTCCCCGCCGCCGTGCTACCAGGTGCAGGAGCCGCCGCGCCACGAGGGAGCAGGAGTCGCCGTGACCTCGGCATCTGTCATGCCGTCCGCATCATGCCTCGCTCCGCCGAGGGAGCAGGACCCGCCGCCGCCCTTCATCGCGTCCTCCGCCTCCCTCACTCCGTCGCTACGTGCTGCCTCACCGGTCAGATCCACTCGATCCGGACAAGCCACAGCCACATCTCTCATGGGAACTGGATTGCGTGCAATCCGCCTCCGCCACGCCCCACTCCTTGCATGGCGTTCACTTCCTAGATACGACCATCGCTGGTCCACTCCACGCGCGGACGCGCCAACCTTGACACCATCTCCTCTCTACAACTATTAAACAATCAAACAAGAATTTTCTTAGATGCACCCCGCAATTAGTCCCACAACCCCGCACGAATCAATCAGCACCGCACGATTAGGGCCACAATTTTTAAACTGACTGTCATCATTAATCTAATGACTCTATCGTGTGCACTTAGCAATTTCTCATGACTGACCGTACTCCACCACAAAGGAAATTTCACATCTCGTGTCTGCAAACGCATCCCCATAATCACGCGAGGCACACACAAAAAAAACTAAATCACCCACCCTGAGATAATCACATAACCATCTCCTGTAATCACGCACCCTGAGATAAACTTCCAAAAGTAAATCACCATCCCCGCGGTCCCTCCCTGCCGCCGCCGTGCTACCCAGGGTGCAGGAGCCGCCGCGCCACGAGGGAGCAGGAGTCGCCGTGACCTCGGCATCCTGTCATGCCGTCCGCATCATGCCTCGCTCCGCCGAGGGAGCAGGACCCGCCGCCGCCCTTCATCGCGTCCTCCGCCTCCCTCACTCCGTCGCTACGTGCTGCCTCACCGGTCAGATCCACTCGATCCGGACAAGCCACAGCCACATCTCTCATGGGAACTGGATTGCGTGCAATCCGCCTCCGCCACGCCCCACTCCTCGCATGGCGTTCACTTCCTAGATACGACCATCGCTGGTCCACTCCACGCGCGGACGCGCCAACCTTGACACCATCTCCATCCACTTGACGACATACTCATTGCATGGACGCACGCCACGATCTGGATGTAGCGCCGCCTCAGGTTATTATGTTCATCAAGGTAGGCTACTTTAGGTACTCACTGAAGTAGGGAGTTGTTGTTTTCCCCGTTTAGGCTAACGATGTTCATAGAAGACGCAACTGCAAATAGTTTTGCTTTATGTATGACTACAATACAACATTTATTTGGGTAGTATATTTATTTGATTGTCTCGATGTGATCTGGAGGTGTGCTGAATTTTATGTTAGCACTTTAGCATTTTCAGGTTTGATCTGAGCGTATCTGGAGGTGTGCCAAAGACTGAAGTATCGCAGCTGTTGTTTCTTCGTGCACCGCAGATGCGCATCGACATGCAATGTTTTTTTTTCGTGCCGGGGACCTAGAGTGTGGAGCTCACGTGTATGTTAATTTTCTCAATGAGAACCATGTTGGATTAGATTACTTGCATTCTTGATTTTGGCCATGTACGTGCAGTTCCACTGGTTGTTTATAAACAGAAAAGTGAGGTGGGTTGTGATTTCTGAATCCGGGGAGGGAATTGGCAAAACTTCAGAGGAAGTAGGAGACTATGTTTAAGTATATACTGCAATCAACCTGATCGATATGTTCCTCCTTGCATTTTCAGTTGAACATTTTCTAGCACTCTAAGCAGAAAGAATTATTTGATACAAAATGTTCATTATACAGAAATTATTAGATGATGTTTTAACTTTAGTATTAGGGCATTCCATTGCAGAGAAACAGGCACACATTTTTTCAGAGTACAAGCTTTATCTTGCAGATGTCTAAATACAATCAATTTACCCCTGTAATTGCATCCAATTTGATGTTCTTGTCAGTTGTATTATTTAGTGGGCGCGGGTTTCTAGCACCAATATAATTCCTTAAATGGTGATCTATCTTTCTGTCTTGTGACACCCCAGTTGATAGGCAATGTCAAGAACCACCACTGTTTCACTGCATCAAATTATGATTTTGTAGGGCGTATATAGAAGAACTAGAGTTGAAGCTTTCTGAGTATACCAAAAGATGTCAAATCAACAACAGATGGTTCAGGAGGTAGCCTCAAAGGTATAAATTCAGCACCGGATCCTACTTCCGTATTCGACACTTCTATCTAAAATTCCCATGAATACCATGTTAGTTAGTTTGTTCACTGTACACTGCAGTATACTATTTGCGAGTTTGTGTTAACAGTGTAGTCTCTCGATCCCAGTATGTTCGAACAGACACCATGCATGCCTTTACTAAAAGTGAGAATTCGATCCTCCATTATTCATGAATGCCCTTACTAAAATTGAATGCATAATTTTTTGGCTTGGTGGAGGCGTGGAGTGTCTGCATCGATGCACCACACTCGAATTGGGGGTCGACCACACTGAGATGGCCAAAATGGAGGCGTTGATTTGTTAGATTTGGCTCAGCTTCTTCATTGGGAATGACTTGACTGATCTGGAACTTTTTTTGGCCTAACAAATATCGCAAATGTTCTTCAGTCAGCCAGCTCACTCGCCTTTGACTCCCTGCAATCGAGACCCCAAGACACTGGTATCTCTATCCCCATAAGTTGATCCACCCACTTCTTCCCCCTGATAGATTAACCTACCATCTCGTCAATTCGGTTCTCTATTTTGAGCATATGTGACATGTTCCGCAGGGCATTCAGTTTTGGTTTTTATTTGCAAGGATTTAGTTTTTTATTTTAGTTTGTGGGGTTAATTTCCTTCTGTGAAAAACTGATATTCTTGTGTGGGCGATTCAGCTCTTGGCTTGCAAGGACTCAGTTTGTGTACTGCTGCTCCTAGAGAGGGCACATCAAGCATTGGAATGATGCATGTAGAAACCTTGACAATTTCTTTTGTACTTATTATTTTCTCTGAGATAGGATGTTGTATCTATATGTTTATGACATTGTTTTCTTAGATAAAGGAAATTTAAGTGTTCTAAAGAAGATGACATATTTGAATATAGATGTGACCTTAATTTGTTTTTACAGTATAACCTCTAATTAGTTGATTGAATTACAGGGTGCAGGTGGGCATGTCCGTGGGCATGACAATAGTTGAAAAAGTAATATTCAGGGGTTGAGCATTAGCTACGCTGCAATCAAGTTAATGCTACTCTAGCGTTGGCTTATGGATACCGCGTGAAGCACACGTTCAAGATTAGAGAGTAATTTGCATGGTATCTCATATTTTCATCAGGAAATGCGCTATTGTTAACACAACCGCGCCAGTATCAAGGTGATGCACCTGATGTGTCTAATGCTTCTATGTGTCCAGTATGTATTGGACAAAATTCTACAAAGATGAAGCCATTGCCTTTAGGAGCACTATGTCCAACGCATATATGTGTAAAATTGAACCGATTGTGATCAATATAGATTGGTGAATTGTTCTATGCCACCACAAGGTTATAATTGTCATTGGTCTACGTGTTAAGATTGATGTTGATTTGTGAATCGGGCGTTATTCTCATGCATGTATGACATGAACTTGATCTAAAATCATATACTCTCTCTTATCCATATTAATTGTTGCTCAATTGGATGTATCAAGTACTGAAATGTCTCTAGATACATCTGTTTGAGCGACAATTAATATGGATCAGAGGGAGTACTATATGATACTTTTCCCATGTTTATTTTTGGAAGCATTTGTGGTTCATCATGTAAGAACCATGAACAATCATATTATTATTTAACTTTTTTTTCATTGTTTTTAATGACATTGCTTGTGCCTTGCGACAGTGTATGGCCCTTTATCAATTATAACTCCGATAAAGTTTACCTTCGCGCCCATTTAGTATGTTCCTATTTTTCCTTTTTGTACCTTTTCTGTCTCTACCATGTTCATTTGTACAATGCTTAATCGCATCATAAGTCCTATGAAGTTTGCATTAGATAAAAGAAACATTATGGACTATTTGGTTCCATCTTTACTATACGCACAATAAATATCCCATATGTTCTCTATGGAAAAGTTCACCCCCTTGATTGCCTTCGATGTGTGAATTTTGCTAATTATGAACAGGGAATTTTCTGTGTACGGTTATTCGTGCGTTGCACGTGCACGCTTACTAGTGCATGGTAAAAAAACTGAAATAGAAACTAGCAAAAAAAACACGACTATGTAATCCTCGCCTCCTACCCTCCTGCCTCCCATCGCCGCTTCTTCTCCGCAAGCAGGACTGATCCCCTCGATCTGCTGACCACCAATCTCCCTCATCTGGTCTTCAAGGCAGGTCCGGCACCATCTATATCCTTCCTCGGGCTACCTTAGAGATTGCCTCCCCAATTTATTGAGGTATTAGCCCCCCTCCATGCTCGCCACATACTTAAGTAGGTCGGAAAAATTGGCCACGTGTATAGTAGAATTCAGCAGCATGTGTTGCATTGGAGATGCATGAGGAGAATCGACCTCCCTGCCCCTTTTTGCTGCAGGTAGGTATATGGTTTCTATCTAATCAACTATTTTGTATCTATATAACATGGGACACTAGCAACCAAGTAGAGTTAAATCCTATAGTTTTTACCAATTCAACTATTATCCATACAATTGTCCATCCTTAGATTTGAGTGGAACCCAAAATTAATACCAATCTGGCTGCTAGAGTATGCAATTTACTAAGGTTAGATGGTAGTGGAATTAATTAGGTTTTTATTCAATCTGATTTCTACTATGTACAGCCAGTTTGGTTTCAATGTCTTAATTAGGTTTTTATTCAATCTGATTTCTACTATGTACCGCCAGTTTGGTTTCAATGTCAATGGAATAAAATACTGGACAAATGAATGTCGGAATAATTTTATACGAAGACTAAAAAAATATTCTCTCCTTGATTTTATTATTTTGTTTCCATATCACACTGCACTGAAGATAAAGAGCGGCGTGGGGACGTTTTAATAACTCAGGGGGTTCTGGCTGAGGGCGAGAGATCTTGATGGAGAATGTGTGCTAGAGCTCAGATATAGAGGGGTCTGCATCAATGAACACTTGCAACATACAATATACAGCCGTGTGGAGTTTGTTCCAGACGAAGTAGCATTTACACACGTAAATGTTGCTCTGTCGTATAACCAGTAGAAAAAGTGATGCGACCGCCATGTATGGTTGTTTAAGTCAGACTGCTAGATTATGCAATGATTGGAAATTGTTGAGCCTGAATGATTGGAAGAGGGATTCTAATCCTATGGGAAACCATTATGAATAATTAACAAATATCCAGTAACAGATGTTGATTTTCATTATAACATACCTAAAATTCATTAAAAAAGGATGTGTAATTTCTACCTAATCACTAAGTGCATAGTTTTATCACCAAGTTATCCTAGACATACATCCCCGCGAACAACATCACCAAGTTGCTTGCATACCGCACTGCAAGTTTAGAACATTTGATTGCTTATGATACAAACCAATGCTCAAATTTGAAGAATTATACTTTTTGGATTATGGTTCAATTTATTATTTGACAATCGAGGACACGTTGCTTCACTTCAATTTCACATGTGTAGGATACGAGAATGCCTTGGCCCAGGATTCCTGGGGGAGGAGGTTGAGGTACAGAACCTTTCACTGAGTGGCGATATCAAACGTTGCCATGGAAGGAGCACGATCCAAGATCTCATAGGCAGGTAGCAGAATCGCATGGAGTGGAGCTCGCTTCCCCAATGTCCTCTTGGCTGACTTAAAAACAAATCGGGAATCTCGTACGTGAGCACGTCCTCAAGCACGCCTCCGTCACCTGTAGCGCTCAACTGGGCTCCGTCAGCACATCAGCAGTCTCGGAGTTCAAACTTGCTCATGCATGCAGCCTTGTAGCAAGAAGCAAAGTATATACGATCGTATTGAAGACTTGGCTCATAGTAGCAATGTCTAATCCACGGAACCCATAGCTATGCACTACTGCACTAGCACATGATAGCTAGGTATATACATTTTTCACTACTCCATCTGTATAATACAACACACCCTCTACATTTTATCAGTAACGACTGCAACTTATGGACTATGGGTGAAAATTGCACTACAACATAGTTTTGGAGTGTACATTTGTGAATTTAGGATATCTTTTTTGTAACAAAACAGATCCAAATGGTATACATATTTTAGATGACCAATTTATTTGCTCGATGTTCACACAGAGGGATGCCTATGTGGATAAATTAGTTTTATTTGTCACCCAAACATTGCTATACAATTCGACATTTGCTTGCAATTACGGGTTCCATCCTTCAAGCCATTTCTAGATGGGATGTGACATTAATTGTGCGAGTGACTAGAAATAAGTTCTTAGCGAATTAGGCACTAAATATGCATCTGTACAGGCTACGTTGCTACATAAATAAAAGAGGCGGCCATGCACAATACGATAGTTCGAACAACAGATAGTTGAAAAGATAAAATAATTGATAGGGTGTGCTAATGGAGGGGTAGATATTAATAGTATAAGTGGACTATCCAGTTACAAATTGACATGTGGGTTGTTACTCAACTTACTACACATATGTATTATTAAATTTCATATAACCTTGGGAATACAAAAAAGTTCTTTTGCAACCAGCCATCAAATTGGATATTTGTATCAAGGTTATGTTTTCCATCTATGGGAACTTGCAGCTTTTATTCTAGTTCTTTATTGAAACCAAAATATACAATTGAAAAACATGAAAAAGTATATTATACCATGTGCCCTTTAAACATGCTACCATTATTTACACAAAACAAAACAATATGATGTCATTATTAAATTGTCTAAAGATCTAGCCCGCGCATCGAGCGGGCCACTTTGCTAGTTCAAGAAAAGGTCATGTCTTTATAGAAATGTTCAATTCCCCCTCAGTTTGAACTTGTAAGGTGTACTGATTTTTGAAAAATTCAAACCTACCTAATTTTGACCAAGTTTATAGAATAAAACATAAATATCTACTATAGAAAATCAGTATCATTAGATTCATGATGAAGTATATTTCCATATTTGATTTATTTAGGGGCTGTTCGGAAAGCCTCCACGCCCTCGCCACTCCGTAGATTATATTTAGGAGCGGACGGAGCGACCTTATGGCCACTCCGTAGATTATAGTTGCATGCCACTCCGCTCCGGAGCGGAGCTGCAGAGTGGGAGTGAGTCCGAACAGGCCTTTAGTATTGTAGGTGTTAGATGTTTTTTGCTACATATTTGATCAAACATAGGAAACTTTCACTTTTGGAAATTTAATTCACCTTATATTTTGATAGACATGGAGTAGTAATTGATGGGACCAGATCCATGCACCATCATCTGAAACCCGTGTATTCATAAGGTGTGATGTTAATTTTAACAAATCTGCCCATGGACAGAACCTCGATACCATGATTCATAGACCAACCCACATAGAATTTCTATAGACTGACATATACACCGAGTTCATCTTGTGGTATATCCCTGAACTTTTCTGATGAAAATGCTCTTAGTTGGGATGCCATCAGGCTCCAAACCAAACCAAAGCAAGCCTGGGAGCACTTTACTTACCAATAAATTAAGATAACTTTTGCATAAGGTTTTGTCGTAATTCGTTACCAAGATGGGTAGCATTGTATAGTTCCTAGCAGCAACATTTGGCCAGCTTCTTAGATTTTATCTATATGAATAGTAGATTTGCTCATTTCGATTTATAACATTGTAAATGTTCACCTCAGTTGCCAGATTAACATAATGGAACGTTGTCAGGTGTATTTGAAGGTTGCCAGTTTAGGTGGGCCAAACAGCTAGTACGCTGAGGTCAAAATAAGCATGACACCAGTTTGATTCTTTTAGGGGTCACCTACATGATGAAAGATGCTCAGGCACACATCATTGTTCTATTTTCCCATGCCAGGTCATACTTGGTCTGTAACTGAATCTTGAGAATTCATTTGTATGACTTGATGTACAAACGTGTTATTCATAATGAAAATAGTATAATTGTATGTGCTTAAAATATTATGTCATAATTCTGTAAAAAAATGGCATCTTCTACTAGATAAAGAAGTGAGAACCGTAAAAGAAAAATCTTTGAGCAGTCTCCATGTGTAGAAGGTTGGAACGTTTAGATATTAGGAAGTGTGTATTAATTCTCCCGATGGAAAATCGCCCAGCTAGGGAATGAGAATAGCGACACGAAATAAAGATTTCTGACATGTTTGTATTTAAAACAAGATAAGGGCAAGATAATAAAAATTGATGTATGTTTTGACAAATGTTTAAAGAACTACAGATAACAATGTCTGCACACTATCGATACACACTTTCACTCACATACATGGATGGGTATCATCACTATCCTAACCATTCAACTATTGGCTGGTTTCAATAACATTTGGTTTATCAGCCAATAACATATTATTGCGTTTGATAGTATGATTTATGTTAGTTGATTGTAAAAAAAGAGACGCGTGTTCTTTTAGACGACATTGTTCTCGGCTATTTTAGCTTTATGAATTGCATCTTAAATTTTTGTAAAAGCACGTGGCAACGCACAGGCGTTATACTAGTCAATGTAATGACATACAGATTAAATTTACTATTATATCTGTTACTCAAGTGAAGTCCTCTTGGTGTTAATAATTTTACGTAATGCATGATGTTCTTCTATATTATTGGTTTCCACAATATATCGGTGTCAGTTTTCTTTTTTCAATATGTTGAAAAGTATATAATTATTTATAATATTACGTTGTACTAAAGTCACTAGTATAAAAAGCCTCATTCATCCCGGTTCGTGAGGGCCATTTGTCCCGGTTGCCAAACCGGGACTAAAGGGTCGGTACTAAAGCCCTATACCTTTAGTGCCGGTTCGCCCAGAAACCGGAATAGATGGGGCTCCACGTGGCCGCTGTCGCTTGCCCAGGCAGGAGGACCGTACCTTTTGTCCTGGTTCGTTCCACCAACCAGGACCAAAAGGCTTCGACGCGTCAACAGTTTTTGATTTTGTTCTGAACGGGGGGAGGGGGGGGGGGGTTGGGGGTTTTGGGGGTTTTGTAGGGTTAATTTAGGGATTTCATATATTGTGTTAGCTAGCTAATAGAGAGAAGTGTCCTTTCTTATCTCCGCGCTTGGTCGACGCTACGTATAGAGAGGACTCGACACGCTAGCTAGCTTGTAAGAAAATGAAGGAAACCATTAAGTACAAAAGATCGTCATGAACATATATACATAGAGAGAAGTGATTGACCTCCCCTTCTTCGATAGATTTGTTGAACAACAAGTTTTCGTATATCTATCCGACGCTACTGGCTACATATACATATATACATACATATATATATATATATATATATATATATATATATATATATATATATATATATATATAATGGTCTCAACTTCCACATGGTATTCTCCATGTTTGTCAATGACGTGGTCAAGAAAGAATCCGCCAATTCCTCTATGCGATCTTGTGGTAGGAGTTCATCCCACATCTGCCAATTTCAAGATTTCAAGAAGAAGGTATATATATATATATATATATATATATATATATATATATATATATATATATATATATATATATATATATATATATATATATATATATATATATATATATATATATATATATATATATATCGAACTGAACAGAAATGATGGTAATAGAATAAAATTGTGAATATTATTGCTTACGCACTTCATATTGTTGTTTAGAGTAGCCCCGCTCACAGGTGGTGTGGTGGATGAACTCGCAAATGTAGTATCCACATAAATCATTCCCGGGTTCTTGCCACAACCACTTTACAAGAAATAGAGGTCAATCAAACTGATAAGTAAGCACGCTAAATGGTATTGATGAAACTAGCTAGAATCAATGGAAGATGCGTGGAACTAGCTAGTAGCTAGTACTTACTTTTGGGTGGTCAAATCACAGTTGCGCCGGCAGTCCCGGAGCTTGTGCAGTGAACTTTTTCCAAACCCTGCCAGACAAAGAAAATAATTACTTGATATCAGGAAATGAACAAAGTTGCCGATATTGTGCGATAATGATCGATTGAAGTTACTTCTCGAGCATTTTAGTCATGGTCGCATACTCCTCTGGATTTTTTCGTTTGGAGTCTATGACGGTTACTAGTCCCTGCTAAAGCTTAATCTCTAGCAAAATAAAGTGGAAGCTGTGCACGCATGCATAACTCATCAATTACATTACTATAACCTCGAGTAATAAGGGAAACTGAATATGCAGAAGACAGTAACACTCACTTGTATTCGTAAGGAAAGAGTATCATAGCTTTGTTTTGATTTCGAAGTAACGATGCGAGCAAGTTGGCCTCGGTTTGTCTGGCATCATGTTTAACACTCAATTCATCCATGAGATTTATGTTAATGAACCCAATATCACCTACTTGTCTTTTCTTCAATTCGGCGATATTCAATCTGCATAATATAGTGAGGATAACTATATATACATGCAATGAAAGAGCTGAGCTATATATAGACACTTAATTAATTACAGAGAAGTAGTACTTACAGATAGTAGTTGTTGGGGAACGTAGTAATTTCAAAAAAATTCCTACGCACATGCAAGATCATGGCGATGCATAGCAACGAGAGGGGAGAGTGTTGTCCACGTACCCTCGTAGACCGAAAGCGGAAGCGTTAGCACAACGCGGTTGATGTAGTCGTACGTCTTCACGATCCGACCGATCAAGTACCGAACGCACGGCACCTCCGAGTTCAGCACAAGTTCAGCTCGATGACGTCCCTCGAACTCCGATCCAGCCAAGCTTTGAGGGAGAGTTCCGTCAGCACGACGGTGTTGTGACGATGATAATGGTCTACCGTCGCAGGGCTTCACCTAAGCACCGCTATGATATTATCGAGGTGGATTATGGTGGAGGGGGCACCGCACACGGCTAATAGATCTCAAGGATCAATTGTTGTGTCTAGAGGTGCCCCCCTGCCCCCGTATATAAAGGAGCAAGGGGGAGGGGGTGGCCGACCAGGAGGGGGCGCGCCAGGAGGAGCCCTACTCCCACCGGGAGTAGGACTCCCTCCTTTCCTTGTCCAAGTAGGACAGGGGGAAGGAAGGGGAGAGAGGAGAGGAAGGAAAAGGGGGGCGCCCCCCCTCCTTGTCCTATTCGGACTAGAGGGGGAGGGGGAGCGCGGCCTGCCCTGGCCGCCCCTCCTCTGCTCCACTTTGGGCCCATGAGGCCCATTAACCCCTCGCGGGGTTCCGGTAACCCCCCGATACTCCGATATACATCCAATAACCTCTAGAACCATTCCGGTGTCCGAATATAGTCGTCCAATATATCAATCTTCATGTCTCGACCATTTCGAGACTCCTCGTCATGTCCGTGATCACATCCGGGACTCCGAACTGTCTTCGGTACATCAAAACATATAAACTCATAATATAACCGTCATCTAACTTTAAGCGTGCGGACCCTACGGGTTCGAGAACTATGTAGACATGACCGAGACACATCTCCGGTCAATAACCAATAGAGGAACCTGGATGCTCATATAGGCTCCCACATATTCTATGAAGATCTTTATCGGTCAAACCGCATAACAACATACGTTGTTCTCTTTGTCATCGGTATGTTACTTGCCCGAGATTCGATCGTCGGTATCTCAATACCTAGTTCAATCTCGTTACCGGCAAGTCTCTTTACTCGTTACATAATGCATCATCTCGTAACTAACTCATTAGCTACATTGCTTGCAAGGCTTATAGTGATGTGCATTACCGAGAGGGCCAAGAGATACCTCTCCGATAATCGGAGTGACAAATCCTAATCTCGAAATACGCCAACCGAACATGTACCTTCGGAGACACCTGTAGAGCTCCTTTATAATCACCCAGTTATGTTGTGACGTTTGGTAGCACACAAAGTGTTCCTCCGGTAAACAGGAGTTGCATAATCTCATAGTTGTAGGAACATGTATAAGTCATGAAGAAAGCAATAGCAACATACTAAACGATCAAGTGCTAAGCTAACGGAATGGGTCAAGTCAATCACATCATTCTCCTAATGATGTGATCCCGTTAATCAAATGACAACTCATGTCTATGGTGAGGAAACATAACCATCTTTGATTAACGAGCTAGTCAAATAGAGGCATACCAGTGATATTGTGTTTGTCTATGTATTCACACATGTATTATGTTTCCGGTCAATACAATTCTAGCATGAATAATAAACATTTATCATGATATAAGGAAATAAATAATAACTTTATTATTGCCAGTAGGGCATATTTCCTTCAATCTCCCACTTGCACTAGAGTCAATAATCTAGATTACATAGTAATGATTCTAACACCCATGGAGCCTTGGTGTTGATCGTGTTTTGCTTGTGGAAGAGGCTTAGTCAACGGGCCTGCAACATTCAGATCCGTATGTATCTTGCTAATCTCTATGTCTCCCACCTGGACTTGGTCCCGGATGGAATTGAAGCGTCTCTTGATGTGCTTGGTCCTCTTGTGAAATCTGGATTCCTTTGCCAAGGCAATTGCACCAGTATTGTCACAGAAGATTTTCATCGGTCTCGAAGCATTACGTATGACACCTAGATCGGATATGAACTCCTTCATCTAGACTCCTTCATTTGCTGCTTCCGAAGCAGCTATGTACTCCGCTTCGCATGTAGATCCCGCCACGACGCTTTGTTTAGAACTGCACCAACTGACAGCTCCACCGTTCAATATAAACACATATCCGGTTTGCGATTTAGAATCGTCCGGATCAGTGTCAAAGCTTGCATCGACATAACCATTTACGACTAGCTCTTTGTCACCTCCATAAACGAGAAACATATCCTTAGTCCTTTTCAGGTATTTCAGGATATTCTTAACCGCTGTCCAGTGATCCACTCCTGGATTACTTTGGTACCTCCCTGCTAAACTTATTGCTAAGCATACATCAGGTCTAGTACACAACATTGCATACATGATAGAGCCTATGGCTGAAGCATAGGGAACATCTTTCATTTTCTCTCTATCTTCTGTTGTGGTCAGGCATTGAGTCTGACTCAACTTCACACCTATGTCTGAGCAAGAACCCTTTCTTTGCTTGATCCATTTTGAACTTTTTCAAAACTTTATCAAGGTATGTGCTTTGTGAAAGTCCAATTAAGCGTCTTGATCTATCTCTATAGATCTTGATGCCTAATATATAAGCATCTTCACCGAGGTCTTTCATTGAAAAACTTTTATTCAAGTATCCTTTTATGCTATCCAGAAATTCTATATCATTTCCAATTAACAATATGTCGTCTATATATAATATCGGAAATGCTATAGAGCTCCCACTCACTTTCTTGTAAATACATGTGAGGGAGTCTTGGATTAGGGGGTATCCGGACAGCCGGACTGTGTACAACTTCCGGATATTGAAGCGTGAAGATACAAGACTCAAGACTTCGGCCCGTGTCCGGATGGGACTCTCCTTCGCGTGGAAGGCAAGCTTAGAGATCCGGATATTATCTTTCCTTCCTTGTAACCGACTCCGTGTAAACCCTAGCCCTCTCCGGTGTCTATATAAACCGGAGAGGTTGGTCTTTAGAAGGCCGATCACAATTTCAATCATACCATCATAGGCTAGCTCTTAGGGTTTAGCCTCTACGATCTCATGGTAGATCTACTCTTGTACTACCCATATCATCAATATTAATCAAGCAGGAAGTAGGGTTTTACCTCCATCGAGAGGGCCCGAACCTGGGTAAACATCTGTGTCCCTCGTTTCCTATTACCATCAGGCTTGATGCACAGATCGGGACCCCCTACCCGAGATCCGTCGATTTTGACACCGACATTGGTGCTTTCATTAGAGTTCCTCTGTGTTGTCACTGTCAGGCTTGATGGCTCCTTCAATCATCATCCACGACGTTGTCCAGGGCAAGACTTTTCTCCCCGGACAGATCTTCGTATTCGGCGGCTTCGCGCTACGGGCCAATTAAGCAGCGTTTGGAGCGAATCGGCAGCTATGCCCCGGCCACGAGTCGAGTTCGGAAATTTGAACTACACATCGGATATTCGCGGGGACTTGATCTTTGATGGATTCGGGCCAGCGTCAGGAGCGCCGAACAGTCACGATGAGCATGGCTTAGACCTGCTGTCAGACGATGCTTGGGATATCACCCCGGCAGAAGCCTCGGATTTAAATCCGGGGTAGATTGCGTTGCCTAAGGACGGAGGGCCGGACCCCGGCCCGCAGGCCGCACCCTCGTCGGCGATGGAGCCGAACACAGGCCTCACTTTTGAGGGAGCCTGTGACTCCGGACCCCCGGATTCATATCCGGTTGTAGGTTCCAGTCCGCGCGTCCCCGGGCCCGCCGAGCCTGATTGGGCTCTAGTGATGGAGTTCACCACAGCGGACGTTTTTCAGCACTCGCCCTTCGGCGACATGCTTAACTTATTGAAGTCTCTCTCTTTGTCAGGAGACTCTGGGCCAAACTATGTCCAGCTTGAGTGGGAAGCAGACGATGACGGAATTCGCTGCCCACCCACCACCCACTTCGTTGCCACGATCGATGATCTAACCGACGTGCTTGACTTCGACCCCGAAGACATCGACGGTATGGACGACGATGTAGGAGAATTACAGGAGCCACCGCTCACCGGGCGGTGGACGGCCACCTCCTCATACGATGTATATATCGTGGACACTCTGAAGGAAACTAATGGCGATGAGGCAACGGAGGATAACCCCTCGGGGAGAAAAGCAAAGCATGGGCGTCGTCGGCGCTGCTCCAAGCCCCGCCACAACAATACGGGCCCCGGAGACGAAAATAGTCCGGATGGCGCCGAAGAAGAATATGACCCTGACCAGCCCGCCTTTGAGCAGGCCAAACAGGAAGATGAGCAGGTCGACCCAGAAGAACAGGCGACAGACGAATACCCGGAGGAGGACAACTACATGCCCCCTTCCAAAGACGAGATTAGCCTCGGTGACGACGAATTCGGCGTGCCTGAGGATCCCGTGGAGCAGGAGTGCTTCAAGCGTAGGCCTATAGCCACTGCGAGGAGCCTGAAGAAGAAGCAGCAGCAACTCCAAGCTGATCAAGATCTGCTCACAGATAGATGGACTGAAGTCCTGGCAGCCGAGGAATATGGACTCGAGCGCCAAACGGCTGACCGGCCACCCCATGGCCGGGATAAAACGGGATACCAGCCCGGATACCAGCCCTCACCCCCACGCCGATATACTATGGCCCAGGGCAACAAGCAAGACCTGCAAGATATTCTGGAAAACAAAGCAGGACAGCCAAGATCGATCTACGGATCACAGGGGCATGCCCCAGCGCGCGACGATGATCGACGCACCGGATACATCATCAGCAAGTCCGGCCAGGCCGAACACAGCAACCCAGACCAATTTGAGTTGTTTAGCCATATAGCCCGGCACAGAGGCGCCGCACACCCCCTCTACTTCACTGACGAAGTGATGGATCATGAATTCGCAGAAGGGTTCAAACCCGTAAACATCGAATCATACGATGGCACAACAGACCCCGCAGTATGGATTGAAGATTTCCTTCTCCACATTCACATGGCCCGCGGAGATGATCTACACGCCATCAAGTATCTTCCCCTTAAGCTCAAAGGACCAGCCCGACACTGGTTAAACAGCCTGCTAGCAAATTCCATTGGCAGTTGGGAAAACTTGGAAGACGCATTCCTTGATAACTTCCAGGGGACATATGTGCGACCACCAGACGCTGTTGACCTGAGCCACATTACTCAACAGCCCGGAGAGTCAGCGCGGAAATTCTGGACGCGGTTCCTTACTAAAAAGAACCAAATAGTCGACTGTCCGGACGCCGAAGCCCTGGCGGCTTTCAAGCATAATATCCGTGATGAGTGGCTCGCTCGACACCTCAGCTAGGAAAAACCCAAGTCTATGGCAGCTCTCACAACCCTAATGACCCGCTTTTGTGCGGGTGAGGATAGCTGGTTGGCTCGCAGCGGCACCACGCCACATTCCGGCACTTCAGACGGCCGCGATGCTAACGGCAAGCCACGGCGTAACAGGCATAAGAGACGGAACAACGGCGACAACAATGAAGACACGGCGGTCAACGCCGGATTCAGCGGATCTAAGTCCGGTCAGCGGAAAAAGCTATTCAAGAGAAATAATCAGGGACCGTCCAGCCTGGACCGCATACTGGAGCGCGCGTGCCAAATTCATGGCATCCTGGACAAGCCAGCCAACCACACCAATAGAGACTGCTGGGTGTTCAAACAGGCCGGTAAGATAAATGCCGAAAACAAGGACAAGGGGCTGCACAACGACGATGATGAAGAGCCCCGGCGTCCGAATATGGGGGGACAAAAGAAATCCCCACCCCCCAGGTGAAAACGGTCAATATGATCTACGCCACTCACATCCCCAAGCGGGAACGGAAGCGAGCACTACGGGACGTCTATGCGATGGAGCCAGTCGCCCCCAAATTCAACCCATGGTCAGCGTGTCCAATCACCTTTGATCGCAGGGATCATCCTACCAGCATCCGTCATGGCGGCTCGGCCGCATTGGTCTTAGACCCAATCACTGAAGGATTCCACCTCACGCGAGTCCTTATGGACGGCGGCAGCAGCCTGAACCTGCTTTATCAGGATACAGTGCGCGAAATGGGCATTGACCCTTCAAGGATCAAGCCCACCAAAACTACCTTTAAAGGTGTAATTCCGGGAGTAGAGGCCCGTTGTACGGGCTCTATAACACTGGAAGTGGTCTTCGGATCCCCGGATAACTTCCAGAGTGAAGAGTTAATCTTCGACATCGTCCCTTTCCACAGTGGCTACCACACACTGCTCGGACGAACCGCATTCGCTAGATTCAATGCGGTACCACATTATGCATACCTCAAGCTCAAGATGCCAGGACCGCGCGGGGTCATCACCGTCAATGGAAATATGGACCACTCCCTTCGAACAGAAGAGCATACGGTAGCCCTCGCGGTAGAAGTACAATGCGGCCTACTCCGACAAACCAATCCGGCGACAACCTCGAGCACAATCAAGCAAGTTCGAAGCGCCAAGAGCGTGATTAGCAGTCCGGCCTCCGCTCAAGCCCCTTCAAAGCAGCGTTCGTGCCACGCGTACATAATTACGCACTCAAGATACCATGGGCATAGGCGGAGGCACATCAACGACTCAGTCAATAGTGCGGGTAACCGCCAAATACCTTCATACTATTTTCCTCTTACGTTTCAGGCACCGCGTTAGTGCAGCATCCTCAGAAGAGCCGAATTGCCGGACTCATATGGGAAAGACATCCAAGGAGGCAACAGACGTTGTGCACAGAAGGAAATACCCAGGTGGAATCTATTTACAATCATTATACCTGCTTTATCTATCTGTACACAGCCTGCCCCTGGATAGGACATGTCAAATAGTCCTATTTTTATCTCTGCTTAATGCATCCATTGTAAACATACGCTTAAACGTATTTTTCGTCAATGGGAGATTATATATAGCACCAGCTTATTATCCTTATTTGAGCATTTTCTTCTCTTATAAATGTTTATTTGGTTTTGCATCCGTACACCTTGGTACGGTCAGTTTGCCAGGGGCTTCTCATGGCGCCCCGTAATATGGCAAATAAAGTCCGAGCAGTTTTGACAGTGCGGCACCCCGAACTTATAGCACTATATGCATCAGCTCCGAATCATGTCTTGGGTCTACAGTTGGGATAGCCCGGCTCCCTTGTTTTGGTGCCTTATGTTCCGTTATATCGGCTAAGGTAGCGCTGGGAGAACTACTACGACTGTGTCCCGGTTCTTCCGGACGAGCACCTCAGTAGAGAAAGCCGAAAACTGACTGGCATGATGTGGCGAGAGTTGGTCGCTATTCGAGAGGTCTTAAAATCCTTAAAGATTTTCCTCTTTAGGCGATACATCGGCTTCGTCCGATCTAGGCGTGTATAGTGCCCCGATTTGGTCTTTCAGATTCTAGGGGCTTCGCCGAAATTTAAAATTGTAGACTTCTATGGCTAAGTGAAAGTTATAAAGCCGCATAGCCCGATTTCCTTGTTCGTTGCGCCGGACACCTCCTTAAGGGACCAAGCATTTGGATAAAGAGTGTCCGGGTTTTCCACGAACACCCCAGTACTAGTTACGTGGGGAGGAAGCCGACGACTGGCCTACTTTCGGAATTTTATAAACAGCCGCACAGAAGGTAATATTTTAAATAACAAAAGCGCTACATAGCACAAGTAACTTCGTCTTTAAATTACAAACATGTCAGAAGCGAATTCACTCCAAAATGGCGTCCTTGGTACACTCATCGGCGACAAGACGAGCACCCTTCATCACGCCATCATAGTACATCTCGGGATGGCGATGCGCCTTGCCCTCCGGCGGCCCGTCCTTGACCAGCTTCTTCGCATCCAGCTTGCCCCAATGCACCTTGACGCGGGCAAAAGCCCGGCGGGCACCTTCGATGCAAACGGATCGCTTGATCACCTCAAGCCGCGGCCAGTCATCCACCATCCGCTTGATCAGGCCAAAGTAGCTACTGGACAGGAGCTCACACTGCCACATCCGGACTATGAAGCCCTTCATAGCCCGCTCGGCCGCCCTGTGGAGTTCGGCCAACTGCTTCAGTTGGTCACTGTTGGGGATATTACCACTAGGCGTAAACCGGCCTACTTGGGCCGGGTTAACTTCATTAGTGGTATAAGAAGATGAAGGCCCAAGGCCTGTAGTCGGTTTAGAACATGTAGCCGTAAACCGGCCTGATGTATAACTTGTATTGTAAGTTAGGAATAGAGAGACACCGACCGGGATACGAGTATGAACCGGTTGGGACTCTATGGACTGACGGACGTCACCCTTGTATATAAGGGGACGACCCGGCGGCGGTTCAGAGACAGACAACCACAACTCGTGCCTAGGCGAAGCTTGTTTGCTCCCTAGACATCGAGACCACATCAATTCCATCACAACTAGACGTAGGCTTTTACCTTCATCGAAGGGGCCGAACTAGTATAAAACCCTCGTGTCTTTGTGTCCGCTTTAACCCCTTCAAGTAAACTCGTAGCGATGGCTCCACGACTAAGTCCTTTCACTAGGACATCTGCCGTGACAAATCCACGACAGATGGCGCCCACCGTGGGGCTATCGCACGATGGTTTGACGATCTTGGAGGGCAAGCTCAAGGGACTCGAAGGCTATGTTGTGGGCCGGATGACCAAGAGTCGTCGTGGCAGGATCTACATCGGCGGCGCAGGATGGGGTCCCGAGGCCAATTCGATCGAGTCTGGTGCGGGTCCCCTTTGGTGGCATACACGTTTTCATCGGCAAGATCGGTGAGCACTGGGCTCTGGCGGACATCTGCACCAACCTCGTCGAGGCGGCTCAGCGTCACGAGATCTACGAGGCTAAACCGGCCGTGAAGCGTGTCTTCGTTGGAGTCATCCATGGAGGAGGCGTGGGGACGGATCGAGAACGATAGCGAGACCGTCATCTATTCGGTGACGAGTCCTCAACCGGGAGACCGAATCGCTATACCGGTTGCAAGGCGATATGGTTAGGGGTTGTTCGATGGCGGCATATTTCGGACCCCCAGGCCAGGTCAACGGGTTGGAATATTCATGGCGGCACACGGCGGCGAATCACTCTTCGACCGCCGCAGCGATGCTATCCGGATCAGCAGCGGCAAGCGGCAGCGAGGGGCGAGAGGCCTTGTGCACCGCCGGTTCAAGTTCTATCTGATCTGTTTGATGCACTAGCGGCGCTTATGGCGAGGAGAATCCGGCGGATCGGGAGGCCCATAATGCAGAAATTGCAAAGGTGAGAGAGTAGATCGTGCAAGCCAAAGCAGATCTGGCGGCGGAAAAAACAGGATGGCGCAGAGCGGGCCACTTTGGACGCCAGAGCTTATAAGCTCATGCTTGACGGAAGCGCATCATAGGAGGTCTTAAAGCGGAAGCCTGAGATCACGCTGCCGTTAGGGTTTGGTCCCCGGAATCTCTTTCACACTCCAGGAGCTGGACCTAGTAATCCACCGCAGCACCTGGAGACAAACCGGATTGAGGCACCAGGACCAGGGGCGACGGTCCAACCTCGCCTGATGGAACCTCCTCAACAGAACATTGTGGTCCCTTCGCCGGTCCAGACACCCCCGGGTCATTATTCAAATCCTATGGACAACCTTGTTGCAGCCGCCGCGCGATTAGAGGCTATCCGGTCGAAGGGACTCTCCATAGCGATAGAGGCAGCGCGGGTTAAGGAGCTTCTCCGAACAGCGCTGATTCAGCAGGAAGCATATTCGTACAACCGTGATCGGATTCACTTACGCCCGTCAAGCGGAGCTATAGCGGGCATAGATGAACCGCCATATCAAGCAATCGCGAGGCCGTGAAGCGGCCCGTGGTAATAACCCGGCGGTGGTGTTCGCGATGCTCGGGATGTGGTGGACGGGCCGGACGCGAAGGGAGGCTGAGTTAGCAGCGACAGGATGATGCATGTCAACTTACACGGTTCGCCCTACCACCTTCCCGGACCAGAGTCGCATCCGCTTTGGGAGGCCTTGTTTAATCCGCTTTACGCAATGTGCGCTTTGCCCAAAGATTTCAAGGGTCGCGCAAGGTGCGAATTACACCTCGATTTATCTCCGGCGTGGGTAGAAAGTTATGAGATGGCCATGGAGATGCTAGATGTGGATGAGACCGCGTGTGCAAAATACTTCACCATGACGCTTGAAGGCACGGCACGTACTTGGTTGAAGAGCCTGCCGCCCAATTCTATCAGCTCATGGGCCCGGTTGCGGGCCCGGTTTATCCAGAATTTCAAGGATACATGTAAGCAGGCCAAGTCCATAGTAGACCTGGCGGCTTGTGTCCAGGAGGAAGGAGAATCAACGACCCGTTGGGTGTGCCGCATTTCAGAAATTTTGCACTCGTCTGACAGGATTAATGCTGATTCGGCGATCTTAACCCTGGAAGGCAACTGCCGGTTTGAGCCTTTAAAATTGAAATTGGGACGCATGAAGCGGTTCTGTAATGACATGGGAACCCTCATGGCCGCTTTAGTGAAGTATGCTGATTCATACAGTACCAAGGATCCCGAGGCGATGATGATGAAGCGAGGAAGGAAGGAAGAATAGCAACCCAAACAGCAGCGGTACAAACCGGCGGGTCATGGAAGCGGAGGCAAGCGCAAAGGCGGATGGCAGCATGGACTTTGTGGCCAACACTAATGCACAGACAGGGCAGCGGCGCAGAGGTAAAGCGGCAAATCGTAATGGGGCTCCCAATCCTAACGCATAAGCCGCTTGAATTATTTGTTGAATCAGCCTTGCCCAAGCACGGACGAAGGAGGCGCGGCTAACCATCTTTGGAAGGATTGTTATATTATGCAGGAGTTTAAAACTCTAATGCCTTCGGTATGACCACAGGTCGGTGGCGGTTCAGATCCGGTTTTCATGGGCGGGTCACGATGGAGCTTCGGTTGAGTCTCAATCGGCGGTCACAATCACCGAATAATCGAGCGGCCAGCAGCAGCAGCAAGCGATCGAGTTATCGAGCTAGCCAAAACAGTTGAACAATGGGCAATATCATGTTTTCACAACTAGCTTGGATAAACGTGACCGAAAACTCCACAAGCGAGCGGTGAATTCTGTTGAACCGGCCTTACCACGTTATTTGCGCTGGTCAGAGCAGCCTATCGTGTGGAGCAGAGAGGATCACCCGCCCCGGGTGGATAATCCAGGCCAGCTAGCATTAGTGGTCGACCCTCAGGTGGGGGGTTATAAATTCACCAAGGTACTAATGGATGGAGGGAGAAGTATTAACATCCTATATTATGAGACATTCCGCCGCACGGGTCTAACAGACAAGGATCTCAGACCATCTAATACGGTGTTCCATGGTGTAGTACCAGGCAAATCTGCATATCCTGTGGGTAAGATAGCCCTAGATGTGGCTTTTGGAGACGAGCACGATTCCCGGTCGGAAAAACTAACCTTTGAGGTGGTGAAGATCCGGAGCCCGTATCACGCCTTGTTTGGGCGGCCGCTTATGCCAAGTTCATGGCGCGCCTTGTTATATCTACTTGCAGCTCAAGATGCTGGGTTATAAGGGGCGATAACGGTTCATGGGAGCCGAGGGTCGCTTTGGAATGTGAGGAAGGTGATGCGGCTTATGCGAGTCGGTCTGCGTACTACGGAGGAGCTGAAGTATTATAAGGACAATGTTGATCCTGGCGGATATGACCCTTTGAAGAAGCCAACTACTGAGCATGATTCGGATCTGAAGTTCAAATCGGCAGCTGAGACCAAGCTTGTTGACTTCGTGCCCGGCGATTCGTCCAAGCAGTTCACTGTCAGTGCCAATCTGGAACCCAAATAGGAAAGCGCGCTCATCGAGTTCATCCGTGAGAATCGGGACATCTTTGCATGGAAACCGTCCGACATGCCAGGTGTACCGAGGGAACTCGCTGAGCACACTCTTAATGTGGATCCTAAGTATAAAACGGTGAAACAGTTCCTCCGCCGGTTTAACGAAGAAAGGCGCAAAGCCATTGGAGAGGAAGTGGCCAGGCTTTTGGCAGCTGGCTTTATCATTGAGGTATTCCATCCAGAATGGCTTGCTAATCCGGTGCTGGTCCTTAAGAAAAACGGCACTTGGCGTATGTGTGTAGACTACACAGATCTTAACAGAGCCTGTCCAGCGGATCCTTTTGCCCTCCCCCGCATTGACCAGATCATTGATGCCACGGCGGGTTGTGAGCGTTTGAGTTTTTTGGATGCATACTCTGGATATCATCAGATCAAAATGGCGGTTAAGGACCAGGAGAAAACAGCGTTTATCACTCCCTTTGGAGCCTTACGCTATGTATTTATGCCCTTGGGCTCAAAGTGCCAAGCCACCTATCAGCGGTGTGTACAGAATTTCTGCATAAGCAGATCGGCGCAATGTGCATGCCTATGTGGATGACATTGTAGTGAACTCAAGGCAGAAGGAGACGCTGGTGGATGATTTGAAGGAAACCTTTGACAACTTGCGAGTGTACAAGATGATGCTTAATATGGCCAAGTGTGTCTTTGGCGTTCCGGCAGGCAAGTTATTGGGATTTCTGGTGTCTAACAGAGGAATTGAGGCTAATCCGGAGAAGATTACGGCTATTACATCCCTGGCTAAACCGAAGTGCATTAATGATGTTCAACGTTTGGCGGGCCGCATCGCCGCACTGAGCCAGTTTATCAGCCGCCTCGGAGAAAAGGCCATCCCTTTGTACCAAATGCTGAGAAAGACACACCATTTTGTCTGGAGTCCAACTGCTGATGAAGCATTTGAGGACTTGAAGCGGCAATTAGCCAATCCGCCTGTTCTTGCAGCCCCGGTCGACAAGGAGCCACTATTATTATACGTAGCAGCCAATGCTCGGGCAGTTAGCATGGCTATTGTGGTGGAACGCAAGGAGGCAGGTGAGGAATATCCGGTTCAGCGGCCGGTTTATTATATCAGCGAGGTGCTTATTGAATCCAAGCAAAGGTATCCGCATTGGCAGAAGCTGGTGTATGGTGTTTTCATGGCCAGTCGAAAGTTGAAGCAGTATTTTCAAGGGCACCCCATCACAAATGGTGATTCAGCTCCTTGGGTGATATCATACTGAACCGGGAGGCGATGGCGGATTGCCAAGTGGGCTATAGAGCTTGGGCCACACGGATGAAGTATGTACCTCGGACGGCGGTGAAGTCTCAAGCACTTGTTGATTTCATCAATGATTGGGCGGAGTTACAAGCACCGGAGGAGATGCGGATCACACATATTGGACTATTCATTTTGATGGATCGAGCAACTGGAAGGCTCGGGGGCTGAGTCGTATTAACTTCCCCACGTGGTGATAAGTTTTGTTATGTTCTCCGCTTAATGTTCCTTGTACTAATAATGCAGCTGAGTCTGAAGCCTTGCTCCATGGTCTCCGGATGGCTAAAGAGATTAACTTAAGCGGGTTAAGTGCTTGGTGACTCGGACCTCGTGGCTCAACAGTGTCCGCACTTGGGATTCTAAGGACCGCTCATGGCTGCATATCGTCGGGAAGTAGATAATATTGCGGGTTGCTTCAAGGGTTATCAAGTGGATCATGTGGACCGTCGGAAGAATGAAGCAGCGGACGCTTTAAGCCGGTTGGGTTCTCAGCGCAAACCGGTCCCGCCTAATGTCTTTCTGGATGTGTTGCACAACCCGTCAGTCCAGCTCCCAGGTGAAGCGGATTTGGCTATTCCTGATCCGGAGGCTCAATTGGTGGCAGCACTGCATGCTATTCCGGATTGGACGGTTCCTTTTCTTGCGTACATGAACCGAGGGGAGTTACCAGAGGATGAGATTCTAGCCAGGCAGATAGTCCGCCGACCCAAGTCTATGACAATTGTCAATGGTGAATTGCATCATTGCAGTGTATCAGGGGTGTTTCAACGTTGTGTTTCTCCTGAGGAAGGCTGTGAAATCTTAAGAGAAATCCATGAAGGGGATTGTGGACACCACGCCGGTTCAAAGTCTCTGGTGGCAAAGGCGTTTCGTCACGGGTTCTACTGGTTGACAGCGCATGCTGATGCGGAGGATTTGGTTAAACGGTGTGATGGATGTCAGAAATTTTCAATGCGTGCTCATGTGCCGGCTAAAGAATTGAGGATGATCCCAATAACGTGGCCGTTTGCAACTTGGGGGCTGGATATGGTAGGACCTTTTAAAAGATCCAAGGATAAGAAAATCCACCTTTTGGTGGCAGTTGACAAATTTACCAAGTGGGTTGAAGCGGAGCCTGTCAGCAAGTGTGATGCAGCAACAGCGGTGCAGTTCATCAAAAAGGTGATTTTCTGGTTTGGCTTTCCACACAGTATCATTACTGACAATGGTACCAATTTATCCAAGGGCGCTATGAAGGAGTTCTGTGAACGTGAGCACATCCGACTTGACGTGTCATCAGTAGCACACCCCTAGTCCAATGGACAGGCAGAACGAGCTAATCAAGAAATCTTGCGAGGCATCAAACCCCGGCTTATGGTCCCATTGCAAAGAACACCAGGATGTTGGGTTGAAGAGCTACCATCTGTGTTATGGAGTATCAATACTACGCCAAACCGGTCCACAGGATACACACCATTTTTCATGGTCTATGGGCGAGGCGTTCTCCCTAGTGATATCCGCACGATTAGCCTCGTGTGGCAGCTTATGTTGAAGCGGACAATGAGACAAGACGGCAAGGCGCTTTGGACCTATTGGACGAGGGCGCGATATAGCGGCTGCCGTTCGGCGATTTACCAACAAGACCTTCGTCGCTATCACGATCGCCGGGTTAGAACCAGAACTTTTCAAGAAGGAGATTTGGTGCTTGACTCATCCAAGACGAGACGGATATGCACAAGTTATCCCCACCTTGGGAGGGACCTTTCGTGGTCGACAGAATCTGCACAACGGGTCGTACTATCGATTGATATTCGAGAGCATCAAGACTCACGTACATCGAGGAGGAGGAGACCAACAGGCCGTGGAACATAGCTCATCTTCGGCCTTACTATACTTGAGCCATCGGCTCTATCTATGTACATATCATGACAGTGTATATATTATCTTTGATATAATAAAACCGAAGCCTCAGCTAAAGCGGGGTCTCTGTCTTTCTTATCATGCGTGGTTACATGGAGTGGCTCTGTTTTTAAAGCGGCCTCCGGTTTACCCCTTGACATTTGCTTTTTATATATCACTTGGGGCCTAGGTCGTGTCCGAACCAACGCGACACCTCTTGATAGGCGACAGCCACCAGATCACTTGCGGACATGGTCAAGTCTGAACCAGTCATGCCTCTTGATCGGCCTAAGGCCACGAAATCACTTGGGGGCTTGGTCGAACCCGAACCATTGCCACGCCTCTTGATTTGGCATATATGCCACGAATCATTTGGGGACCTGGCTGACTTGAACCATCGCCACACCTATTGGGGGCTTGGTCCTGTCCGACCATGGTAACACCATCTGATCAGCTCAGTATATCATATTTTTGCAAACGGTTTTTTATCATTGCCTTTGCTTCCATGTTATTTTCATGGCTTGTTTGTTCTTTGTTTTTGTTGGATTTCTTTTATGTCAACAAACACCTTTTTCCGGTTCAGCCGATGGATTTGATTCCCCTGTAATCCGGAGAAGTATGCCCGGTTCGCCTTTTCCTGTTAACATCATGGAGTAACAAGGGGGCTTGTATTAACTCAGTACGGTTTATACGGGAGCTGTTTTTCTCCCCCCTCGTTGACGATACTGGTTTATAAAACCTCCGCTTCAAGCTTGGCTAAGCCAGCCGCATGCCAAGACATGGCAGGTATTTTGTATCACCTATTTGTTATATTACTGATACACATATCAAGATCATAAACCGGCTGGCGGTATAACCGCCACTGTCGGTGTCAAAACCGGCGGATCTCGGGTAGGGGGTCCCGAACTGTGCATATAGGCGGATGGTAACAGGAGACGAGGGACACAATGTTTTTACCCAGGTTCAGGCCCTCTCGATGGAGGTAATACCCTACGTCCTGCTTGATTAATATTGATGATATGGGTAGTACAAGAGTAGATCTACCACGAGATCAAGGAGGCTAAACCCTAGAAGCTAGCCTATGGTATGATGGTTGAGATGTATTGTTGTCCTACGGACTAAAGCCCTCCGGTTTATATAGACACCGGAGAGGCTAGGGTTACACAGAGTCGGTTACAATGGTAGGAGATCTACATATCCGTATTGCCAAGCTTGCCTTCCACGCCAAGGAAAGTACCTTCCGGACATGAGCCGGAGTCTTCAATCTTCTATCTTCGCAGTCTGGGAGTCCGGCGGATATTGATAGTCCGGCTGTCCGGACACCCCCTAGTCCAGGACTCCCTTAGTAGCCCCTGAACCAGTCTTCAATGACGATAAGTCCGGCGTGCATAATGTTCGGCATTGAAAGGCGGGTTCCCCTCCTTGAATAATTCGGAGAAGATAATGAACACCAGGATAGTGTCCGGCTCTGCAAAATAAATTCCACATTCCGAAGTAGAGAGAATAAAATACACACTTAGTTCAATCTGCTGACGTATTACGCAGCGTGACATCACACCTCAGCCAAGCCCTCGTTTGAATCGTTTTTATTATTCCGCCTCGACGTTTAGCTAAGCGGTTTCCTTAGCATGTCTGTCGAAGCGAGATCGTGTTCCCTTTATTCGGGATCCTCATCAATACGTGCGTGGGTAACCCAACCGTTCCGTGCCGCCGCCTCCTCTATCGAAGGGAATCTCAAGCGGTCACGCGAGGCGGCCCTTGGTATTATTTCCCTTTATAAGAGGACGGGGCCCATCCTTGTCTTTCAACCCTGCATCGAATCTTTCCTCTGCTCCCAGTTCCAACACCAGGAGCTTCAGACTCGAGCGCTTCGGATCCACAACAATGTCCGGCTCCGACCTCCACGGCCGGTGGATGCCCTCCTCCGTCACGGAGGAGGACATATTGAAGCTGCGTGAGGCCAAGTACACAGCCTATGAGGTTTCGCGACAGGTTGCTGCCTACAGGCAGGCCGTGCCACCGAGCCGGCGAATCGTCGTTTCGCATCTCACCTCCGTTGGGGATTAGGTTTCCTGACGGATCCTTTCGTGAGGGGGCTCCTGTTCTACTACGTCTGGACTTCCATGACTTGGCTCCGGAGTCCATCCTCCATATCTCCGCATTCATTATCGTCTGCGAAGCCTTCCTCCGCGTCATCCCCCACTTCGGCATGTGGCTGAAAACATTCAAGGTGGAGCCGAAGATGATCGGGGGGCGTCAAGCGGAGTGTGGCGGGGCGACCATAAGCAAGAAGGTCGATGCCCCGTGGCTCGAAGGTTCCTTCCAAGAGGAACAGGGATTGTGGCAGCAGGAGTGGTTCTACATCACCGCTCCAAGGGGAAGCAAGCAGAAGCCGCCGCCCACCTTCCGCCCGGGACCTCCATGGCAACTAATGTCGTGGGTCAACCAAGGGCTCAACTGGGGGCCGTTCGAGGCCGTTCCCGCACTGCAGGGCCGGATTCGAGACCTCCAAACAAGGGAGATCGGCCTGGTCAAGGTGATGCAAGTCATGCTAGTCAGGCACCTCCTACCCTGCAAACGTCGTCCTCTCCGTCTATGGGAGTTCAATCCGGAGGGACCTCGTATTCTCCAGCATTTTATGGGTGCGACACCCATGGAGATGTACAAGCTGCTCTTCGGACGGAGTAGCGTGTCCGGATTCGCCGAGGACGCAGGCTTAAGCCGCGATCGCCGGATACTCGTGTAAGTAGCTCGAGCTCGGACATTCTATCTGTATGCCTTTCAAAAGATCATCTCATGACCCCTTTTTTATTCTCTACAGGAATGGGTGGCGCGATCAAGGCTGATAAGGTGTCCGCCCCCTCGAGACCGCCTTTGGAGCCCGTGATGGTCGAGAATGTTGGAGGTTGCACCCACGAAGGGGCGGCGGGGAGATAAAGGAGCTAATACTTCGTCCAAGGGGCGTGAAGAGGAGGAACAAGGATTCCTCCTTCAGAGGAGAAGAGGACCGCCTCCAAGATCCGGAGGTCGAGCCCCTAAGCATGGGAAGAAATCTCTCCCGGGGGGTCCGGCGTCCGGAGAGAATCCGGACGCGCAATCATCGCCCAAGGACCAGCCCTCCAACGAGCCGTGAGTATGAAAGAGGAAGTTTAATAAGGAAGTACCTTCATTTATGCTTCTGTAGGTAACCGAAATATTTATATCGCAGTTCGGATCTGCAGCCGTCTCAGATGAGTTCATCCTCGGGGATCTTCTTCCGGAGATGATGGACAGCGATCGCCTCCGTCTGCAAGCGCCGCCAGATGAGGCAAAGAGCCGAAAGTGTAAATCACGGAGGGCGTCCACGAGTCCGGAGGGGCCAAAGAGTTCAACACCCACGAGTCCGGCGGGAGGCGAAGAGTTTGCTTGAGAGGGCATCCATTTGAGAAGATCACAGCGTTAATGCATACGGTGGTTGGAAGGATTTCGTCCGCTGAAAGCGGACTTCATAATCTGCGCCTCGAGCTTCTTGGCGGGATTTGAGGTATGCAAAAATGATGCACCTTTGTCTTTTAACAGTTCGCATATAAAAATCGCCTGTATAGATAGTAGCCCACGAGACTCGGTAGGTTGTCGAAGACGAGGCGACAGCGTCGAGGATCGAAAATTGAAACATCTTAGGTAGTGAATACCGCCGTTCGATGCAGGTGGCGGATAGTCCGAGGCCAGCCGGATGATCGGTTCTTGAATCGAAGTCGACGGTTGGACATGGCGGATCTTGACATCGCACTTGTCAATCAGCGACTTGACGAGTCGCAAAGGTAAATAAATTCCCGCAGCGGTTTATTGAGTGGGTTAAAGCCCTCCTCGATAAGTTATCTGCTGTTTACACGAACGGTCGGCTCTTTGTGGAGAGCCTTTCGGGCGAGCTTGCACAAGCTAAGGAGGAAGCCCGAAGGAGTGATCTGACTGCCGAGGTGGCGAGGAGTTGAAGGCGAAAGGCTGCGCCTGCCTAAGCAGGCGGAGGTGGCAGATTGGCCAAGAATTTAAGGATGCTACCGACCGTGGCGAGGCTCTTGAAAAGGCGCCTATCGGGCGGGGAGACTGAAGAAGGCCACCGCCCGAAGCCAAGGATGCCCGATTCGCAATGTGGGCTATGAAGGAGGAGCTGCGCATAAGCCGGAGTAATCACGGCTGGCAAGCCGTTTCTTATCGTCGCCCGGTTTATAGATGCCAAGTCGCTAAATTTGGCGGTGGAGTTCGGAGGATCCTTATATCGACTTGGCTGCGAGTGCGGTGGCCGCCGTTAAGCACTTCCGGAGCCAGGGGGATCACGAGGTGGAAGAGTTATATTGGACTCAATTCCAAAGTCCGGATCGCCCTCTTCCGCTGTCGGACAGGTTGGCCGAATGGGCCGAACTGAATAGACTGTCCGGGCTGGTTATGGTGACATCGTGGCCCATGTGTGGCGAGAGGTCCAAAGCGGCGAGCTATTTCGACCTCTGCGGCAGTTCCTTGGGGCGGTGCCGCATATCAAGGAGATAAGCAGTCGGCCTGCATCGGTAGCGGATGGCTCAGCCCGTGTAAAGCGCGGTGTCCGGAGATGGATGCCACGCTGTTGCTGCCCAAGGTTCGGATGGGAACCGGCTTCCTACCGAGCATTATTTCGGGAAGTTATCTTGTGGCCTTTCGTATAATAAGTCGCGATGCTCAAAGAATGTAACGTTCAATTGAGCGCATTAACTTGTGTATAAACGATTATAGTATGAATGCTTTTTATACTTGTGCTTCCAAGTAGTAAGACTTCTCTGTCGGCCGTTTGCGTATACTTGTGTATAACACGAAAGATCAGATCTTGCTTCAGCCCCTTGCACAAGGTCTTGGGGTGTTCGCAAAATAGCGCTTTTCACACTTAATCCGGCGTCTCGGTCTTGTTATAAGGAGGTGGTAGCGTGGCGAAACAGAGGCAATCGGACTATGGTGCTTTATTTCTTTCACTTAGCCAATGGAGCTCGAGGGTGGGGCTACGATATAGCCCCTAATGACACCGCACATCTCGGATTCGAGTGCGTATGTGCTCGACGAAGCGGCCCTTCGTCAATGGGGGAATTCTAAACATTCGGTAGTCGATCAAGTGGTGACGGACTCTCGCTATATCATGATGATCGGTTTTGGCTTTCTCTCTTGAGGTGCTCGCCCCATGGCGGGGAACTGTCGCGATAGTTCTCCACAGTGCGCGTTAGCGGGTGATCTGAACATAAGGCAACAAAACACAGGGCGGGCAAACCCAACATTTGACAAAATACATGATTGGAGCTGATGCATATAATGCCCAACTTGAGGCGCCGAACACTCCGAAGGTGTTGGACTTTATGATAACGGCAGAATTATGCCTAAACCCCTTGTGTCAGTGCGGGCATTGTCTTCGGCGGCCAATGCCAAAGCGTCGGGGCTCGCTTTGGCTATAGGAGGAAGCCAAGGGTGATTAACAACAAGAGCGATAATAAAAAGGTCTCGTAGGGTCTTAATCGAAAAGAATCCTTGCGGCGGGTCCCTCTTGCGTCTGCGCTGTGTCTCCGTTCGCCGTTATCACGGGCCAGATGCGCACGTTTGTTCATCTGTAGAAAAAGAGAACATTTTATTTTTAGAAAGCAGTTAAATGCGGAAAATATGCAAAAAAGAGTAAGTGTAAATAATTAAAGCTAGGTTTATATGAAACCGCGTTTAGTTGTCTTGCAGCCCTTATTAAAGGGTATGCGGCTAGGGAGCCCTAACTTGCTGAGTCGGATTCGTCTATCCGAGTCCGGGGTCTTTAAGTGACCCTCGCCTGAAATGGTGCCATGTGGACGGGCATCTTAAGTGTAAGAGACAGCGTAATGCGGTATGGCGTTGAAGCGGACAAAAGCCTTTCGTCCCAATAGTGCTTGATGTTCACTTTTAAATGGGACGATATGGAAAATTAACTTTTCGCGTCGAGAATTGTTCGGCAATCCGAACACGACTTCTAGTAATATCGAGACTGTGCACTTGGCGTAAGGGCCTGGCGTAACTCCTTTGAAGGAAGTGCGGCTGTATCGAATTTTGGTAGGGTCTATCCCCATCCGACGGATTGTGTTTGAATATAGCAGGTTTAAGTCACTGCCTCCGTCCATTAGGATGTTTGTGAATTGCAATCCGTCTATTATCGGATTCAATAACAAGGGAGTCCGTCCATGGTTGAACACTTGGAGTAGTCGGTGGTCGAAAGTGATTGGTTTTGATATCCAATCTCTCGATCTGTCTTTGGGTTGGACCGCGCGAGGCTCTTTAGAAAGTGTCGCGCTGTTTTCCTTGTCCTCACATAAAGTGAGTTCTTTGCTTTGACCCCTTGTGGGAAAGTCTTTTGTTTTCGGTGCCTATTGGCGGGTTTATCTTCTTAAGCGGCCTTGAGCCCCTTGCGTTCGGCGTTTAGTTGGCGGACTGTTTGAAAACCCAACAATCCTGTGGGTGTGATTTGCGAGCCTTCCGGGAATCTTGTGGATTTGACATATCCGACCCGAATTTTGTGTAGGTTAGACGGTTCGTCATTTGTCGTCCTTGAGGTTGAGCTTTATTATTGGCCGTGAGCTTTTAAATCCGGCGTTGACTGCCGTGCTCTTTGGGCTTTTCTCTTTATTCGGCGCTGCTCTTTTTCTGCGCCGTGATTTCCATTTCCATCGCTTATCTCGGATGTACTTGGGTCATTTGGTGCTGCATCTTGCCAGCCAGCTATCCTCTCTGCCTGAAGCGGGTCATGAGGCTTGTTAATGCGGTCATTGTCCTCGGTTTCTCTTGACCGAGGTGTCTGGCGAGCCATTCGTCTCGGACATTGTGCTTAAAAGCTGCTAAGGCTTGGCGTCCGGACGGTCGACTATTTGGTTGTTTTTGGTAAGGAACCATTCGAAATTTCCTGCTGACTCTCGGGCTGTTGAGTTATGTGACTTAGGTCATCTGCATCCGGAGGCCGGACATAAGTCCCTTGAAAATTTGCTCTAAACGCTTCCTCGAGCTCTTCCCAACTTCGAACAGTGTTTTCTGCGAGGCTTTTGAGCCAATGACAGGCTGGCCCTTTGAGCTTGAGGGGTAGATATTTTATGGCGTGGAGATCATCTCCTCTGGCCATATGTATATGTAGTATATAGTCTTCTATCCAGACTCCGGGGTCTGTTGTTCCATCGTAGGCTTCTATGTTTATGGGTTTAAATCCTGCTGGGAATTCATGATCCAGCACCTCGTCTGTGAAGCATAGTGGGTGTGCGGCGCCCCTGTACTTGTACGTGCCGCTATCGTCGGACACTTGACGTGTTTCTTTGCTTATTGGGGCTTTCATTTTGGGTCCGTAAATGGACCTGGCAGGGCCATTTGACGGTGGGGGCTTTATGGCCTCTTCGTCAAATTCTGGGAGCAGCTTGCGCTTCGGGTAGCTCTTCGATTGGTGACTGTTGCCGTGTTTGTCTGCGGTTTTGAGTACTTTTCTCCATCTTATTCGGAGCGCGTCTTCCGCTGTGTTGAGCTTCCGGTTTTCCTTCTTCAGGCTTCTTGCTGTAGCGATGAGCCTGCGTTTGCAAAGCTTTTGTTCGACGGGCTCCTCGAGTTCATCGTCATTGGGGCTTGTTTCGTCTTCGGAGGGAGGTACATAGTTGTGATCCTCAACATTTTCTTTTGCCGCCCTTTCGTGAGGGCTTGCTTCTACATCCTCCTTATTTGAGTCTTCTTTGGAGGGTTTGTCTTGGCACTCTCGGAGTATCATTATTTCCTATGCGGAATCTTCGTTCTTGTTGTGGCGGGATTTAGGCGGCGCTTGTGTATTGGCGTTTGGGTTGCTTCTTTAGAGAATCTTCCTCCGCTTCTTTCTCGCCATCCCCTTCTTTTGGGGTATCCACCATGTAGACATCGTCTGACGAGGTGGCCTTTGCCCGTGGTATTGGGTCTTGTTAGTCTCGGCATCATCGTCCATAGCGTCGATGTCGCCGAATCGTAGTCTAGCATGTCGGTAAGATCTTCGACGATGGCTACAAAGTGGGTGGTGGGTGGGCTCGAATTTCTTCGTCGTCCAATTCAACCGTCTGGCGTAGTCGGCCAGGATTCTCTGATAGCGAGAGATGCATCGAGAATTCAGGATATCGCCAAAAGCGAGTCTTGAAAAGATGTCATGGCGGTGAATTCCATAACCGCGCGTAATCCGCAATTAGGCGAGGCACGGGAGGCTCGGAGTCCGGCGAGGAGTCCGGCGCCTCGGGATCACGAGTTCGCAAGGGACAAGATCGGTATTGGCTCCATCGCCGTAGATGTTGAAGCCCGGCGGCGTCTATCCACCGCCCTCGTCATGGGCAATCGGCTCGGGCAAGTGGCAAGGCGGATTCGGTGCGACCACCAAAATCTTGTCCGTGGCGGCAGACCTAGATCATGCCCATAAATCACGGTCTTGGCGGCGCTTGGCTGTGGCTTGAGTCCGTTGAAGATCAAGTCTCCGTGGTCATCGGCCGTGAAGTTTAGGCTTCGAATCTGACTGACGGCGGGCGTAACTTCGACCTGCTCTAGATGGCCAAGGGA
The DNA here is from genome assembly GCA_021437245.1 of Aegilops speltoides. Lineage (NCBI taxonomy): Eukaryota > Viridiplantae > Streptophyta > Magnoliopsida > Poales > Poaceae > Aegilops > Aegilops speltoides. The sequence goes on from CM038147.1 coordinate 511,736,350, forward strand.
ATTGGCCCGCGATGCAAAGCCGCCCGAATCTGAAAATCTGTCGGGAGGAAAGTCTCACCTGGACAGCGTTGATGGTTGAAGATGCCATCGAGCCTATCGGTGGCGACGGAGGAACTCTCAATGAAAGCACCAATGTCGATTGTCAAAACCGGCGGATCTCGGGTAGGGGGTCCCGGCTGTGCGTCTAGGCGGATGGTAACAGGAGGCGAGGGACACAATGTTTTACCCGAGTTCGGGCCCTCTCGATGGAGGTAATACCCTCGTCCTGCTTGATTAATATTGATGATATGGGTAGTACAAGAGTATTTCTACCACGAGATCAAGGAGGCTAAACCCTAGGCGCTAGCCTATGGTATGATGGTTGAGATGTAATGTTGTCCTCGGACTAAAGCCCTCCGGTTTATATAGACACGGGAGGCTAGGGTTACTGAGTCGGTTACAATGGTAGGAGATCTACATATCCGTATTGCCAAGCTTGCCTTCACGCCAAGGAAAGTACCTTCGGACACGAGCGAGTCTTCAATCTTCTATCTTCGCGATGCAGGAGTCCGGCGGATATTGATAGTCCGGTGTCAGGACACCCCTAGTCGGGACTCCTCAACCACGAAGTTCAAATTTTTCTGATTGCAGGAAATATGAATCGAGGTTTTTCGAACAAAAGCTGCAGTACTTATGCGAAGGCATACCCAAGATAAGTATTAACTATCCTATTACAAGGCAACACGATTGCCCTAATAAGATCATTGTTCTTTTGGATAGATGCCAAAGACAGCTATCCAAACCGGCTTTCGGTTCAAGCCTGCTCCTCATCATCCGCCGCTTGACTTCCTCGTCTCTACCCATTGGCTGGAAATCAACAGTGGTCGATCGATTCCCATTAAAGCTTGGAAAACAGCCTCTTCATGGATCGGGAAGGCGGTTCAATATCGAGGCGTAAGTGTGCTTACGGATTGGAGGATCGATTCTCCGCTTCAAGAGTTGGGGCAGGCACTTTCGCTTGTTACGAGTCGTTGTATTGTGCTTGATAGCGCGTCAAGTCTGCCTCTTGACTAGGTGACAAGCGAGGCGCCTTGCGGTTTATTGCCCTTAAATCCTCTTCGTTAAATTTAGAGCCATCTTCCTTCCGTTGGGATAGCCTTGAGCTGCTTCCACGGGGTCAAAATCGGCACACATGCCTTGGCGGATCAAGGCATTTATAGCTCGATTCGCAGCGTGGATTTTTCAGCTCCTCAATCCGGGCTGGAAGCATCGACAACCTGTTGAGAGTGTCTGGATTAAAGAAGGTGCGGGTTGTTATGAGAGGCTGTGGTGATGATCCGCTGGGCTCCGGTATATAATTGTTCTACTAAGGTGTAGGCAGCCTTGGTTTCTTCCGCATCGTTTCCTAAGTGCCCGATCGTGTGCCTACAACAATATAGGGGCGGTCTCAAACCGGTTTATACTAGAGCAGTTCAAATTATCACGAAGTTAAAATGAGCTTACCAAAGATCATGGCGGTCATGGAGTGTATTTGCGCTTTACGGCGTAAGTTCATCCACCACGGGTTTAAGGGCAGCTTCAGCATTTTCCGCTCTTTTGGTTAAGCGGCCTTCTCGATGGCCCAATCAGCCGCTCTTTCTTGAAGCTTTCCTTCAGCTGTTGATGGTGCTCAAAGCGCTGGTTAATTCTTCCTTGGCCTTATGCATTTTGGCTGTTGGGTTTTCAAGACCTCCTGCAAATCGGCAATCCGGTCCTCCTTGATTCTCACCTCGGCCTGCATCTGAGCGGTATTTAGCTTTCAACAAGCGGTTCAAGAAATTGAAGTATCAACCACATAACAAAGTTATCGCTTTGATACTTGGGGCTAATGCACCTTCAATTTTATATATATTACTAGATTGCAAAGTCCCAAGCTCAATACAAGTATTCAACTTGGCACCGGGGCTAATGGCTATTTGATCAAATTATGTTCTAAGGGCAGTTTTCTATTGGAGCCCGGTTTACTTATGCTCGTTAAACCGGTCCTTGGGGGTTATATTGATGGATTTCAAAGTGTTGAGGATCGTATTCAAGTCGGTTTGACTAAAGGTTACAAACCGACCCTTAGGGACTCTGATTTACACAATAGCGAAAGTAAAAAGTTACCTCAAATTTATCCTCATCATCTTCACGGACCAGCTTCACGGTCACCGCTAGTATAAAGCGGTTTAAATAGCGGAATGAAGATCTTGGGCACTCGAGCAGCGTATGTCTCGATTCAACATCCCATTTTCCTTTGTTGAGCGAGAAAAATCCTCTTTTACGGTATGCTTGGTTAAGGTGACAGATTCCGGGTTCAAATCGGCCTACACCGGTAATCACAACATCATCATCTTTGGACTCGCCGGTTTGTGTTGGTGCGGCCGGTTTCTCAGCAGGACTGGGATTTCTCAATCTGGACAGAGCTGGCAGGCGGATCAGCAGAGGCTGAAGTGTTAATAGGCCTCTCTTCAGGAATAGCATCATGTGGCAAAGGAGGATCATTGGGAATATCTTCAGGAGCAAACTCTTCAAGATCTGGCACTTTGTCATGTTCTGGGGCTACATCTTCTTGACCGCTTTATCGGCGGGCCTTCTTGCTTAGTTTCGGTTTGTACTGAAAGAAAAACAAAGAGTCAAGAAAAAGTATAAGCCATTACGATATCTTTGGAAGCATATGTTGGTTTAGCTTACCCGGCAACTATTTTCAATGGTGGTAGCTGAGTGGCCGACGATTCACGAAGATGAATGAAGTGACACGATAATGGTCGGATGGATTAAGAGGTTGTGGAAGAAACCGCTTTAGGATTTAAATCAACAAAAGGTCGGAGACCTCGGGCGGCGTTTTTGAACCGGGCTGTTTGGTAAACCGGCAGAGGTAACTACAGCCCTTGTGCGGGTTGTCTTGGCGAGCTTCATGTTCTGAGTCTTCATAAGAAATTTGGGATCCAAATAAGAAAGAGGATGAGAAAATTTAACTTTCCGGTTTGCCTGGCGAAATTTTGGTAAAGGCAAGATTTCTGAATCGGAAGAGAGAATAGTTTCCTCAACGAATCCCGCATTGCTGGCTTCATCGTCGTCCTGACAAGCATCATCATCAATAAGGCGTGTAAAAAGTAAGCCAAGTGAATCAAGTTCTACCTCAAGATCCGGGTTACCCACATCATCATCAATAGCTGGATCAGATGAAGCGGTGGTTTTTCTCTTGTGAGCTGGTTTCTTAATAACCTTGGTCTTGGGCCGGGTTGGCCACCCTGCCTTCTCCGTTTTATCTTGTGGAAGCTTCTTGCTCCAAAGCGGATTATCACCTGGATCAGCGATAATTAAAATGTCGAGACGGATAAAGCGTATGAGGTTCAACAATAGAGCAACTAAAATCTTACGGCTGGCGGTTTATTTGAGTGGTGCGATGAGGAAGCGGAACCGGTTTGAGCACGAGAGGTGCTCGGTTCGTTCAATATCTTCTTTACAGAATCTGTGACTTCATCGTCGGAGAGTTGGATTTTAATGTGTCGGAGTGGGTCATCGACGCTACCAGTATACTTGCACATCAAACCGGGGCGCCGTCTCAGAGGCAGTATGATCCATGATATCCAACAGCGTGCAAGGTCTATTCCTGTTAAACCGTTGGCCATAAAGACCCGGAGCTTGGACAGTTGCGGAGCATATTTACTTCTCTCTTTGGCGCTTAGTCTTTGTGGAAAAGGGTGAGTGTTGCTGAGCCGTTCCGGACGGAAGCCAGGCAAGGGATTTTCATTGTCAGGGGAGGTATCCTTGCAATAAAACCAAGTTGTATTCCACTCCTTGGGGTGAGTATGGAGTTTGACGTGGGGATAAGTGATCTCCTTCCTCTTCTGAATGGCCATACCGCCCAATTCAGTATTGGGACTGTCGGTAAATTCAGTACGACGGTTTAAATGAAAGAGGTCTCTAAACAACTCGACCGAAGGCTCCTCTTGAAGGTATACCTCAGAAAGTACTTGAAAATGACATAGATTAGTAGCGAGTTGGGGCCAATATCACGTGGAATGAGCTGAAAATTGGCTAACACATCCGTAAAATTTAGAACTGGGCGGTTTGAAGCCGGGCCAAGTGATCTGCGAAGACCACAACCTCTCCTTCTGGGGTGTGGGAGGACATTCATCTCGAGGAACCCTCCGATGGATCGTATCTTTCTTGTCTAAAGCGCCCGATCAAGACTAGATCGTCCAAGCGTGATTCGGTGGCGAAGGAACCCAATTACACTCATACACTTGTTTGGCCATGGCGAGATCTACAAGAAATAGGTGATCCGGTTCAAGAACACGCTGGATAAAAGAAGGCGTTGATCTAAACTACGATAAACTAGAGGCAGTACCTATAAACCGGTTTTCTACAATGCGGCATCATGTGGATTTTGGCGGTTCAACCAGGGGACTAATGGTATATACCGGTTTAGTAACTTTCTTCTATGATCAGTTAAACCGCCTGACCTAAGCATCAGAAGCAATTGAAGCTATGGGTAACTAGGTATGCAGAAACAAGTTTCAGAAGATCTTATCACAGCCAGCGGATCTACAAATGAGCTCACAAAAGCAGAAAATATTCGAAGAGTAAAGGCGAAGAAGTGAACCATTGAGCGGGTATGTGCGAGAGATCTATGGACTTGGATGAGAAACTACAGGCGGATGCTTAAAGACTACTACTAAACGTAGCAGGGATTCACAGATTCATTCAAGGTCAGAGAACAGGTATGAGCACACGACGAACACAGCATGAACATGGAACCCTAAGAACAGATCTAGGTCAAGAAGAGGAGAAAGCTTACCGTGAACGGAGAAGGTGCGAAAAGATGCCGCAATGCTCTGGTACGTTTAGGTTGATGCAGCGGCCCAAGACGAGGCAGAGGTCGACGGCGGTGGCGGAGCTCCAAAGCTGGCGACGCGAGGAAGACGAAGAAGAAGGGACGAAGGGGAAAAGAAAGAAATGACCCTACGGTCTTATTTATAAAACAGCGAGCTAGGTCAAGCGCAGCGGATCCGGAGCTATTATTAAAAAGGCGTTATAAATGACAAATTTCATGATGACGTCATGCGGTTTCTGACAACGAAATGATGGCGACATGGCGGTTTACCAATTACGAAGATGTCCAAGACACAAGATTTGTTGAAGGATTGACATGAACCAGTTCAAATCAATCTGGGGCCTAATGTTGGGGATATTACCACTAGGCGTAAACCGGCCTACTTGGGCCGGGTTAACTTCATTACTGGTGGCCTGTAGTCGGTTTAGAACATGTAGCCGTAAACCGGCCTGATGTATAACTTGTATTGTAAGTTAGGAATAGAGAGACACCGACCGGGATACGAGTATGAACCGGTTGGGACTCTATGGACCGACGGACGTCACCCATGTATATAAGTGGACGACCCGGCGGCGGTTCAGAGACAGACAACCACAACTCGAGCCTAGGCGAAGCTTGTTTGCTCCCTAGCCATCGAGACCACATCAATTCCATCACAACTAGAGGTAGGCTTTTACCTTCATCGAAGGGGCCGAACTAGTATAAAACCCTCGTGTCTTTGTGTCCGCTTTAACCCCTTCAAGTAAACTCGTAGCAATGGCTCCACGACTAAGTCCTTTCACTAGGACATCTGCCATGACAAATCCACGACAGTCGCTCAGAGGCATCGGATGTTCGGCCCCATCATACTAGGACCAGAACAGCTTCTCCGTTGAGCTCCCTTCTTGGGCACGGTAGAACTCCGCAACGTCTGATACGCTGCGTGGCAGATCTGCAAATGCCCCTGGAGAGCTCCGAATTCGAGTAAGTAAAAGAAACGCCTCCTCCACATGTTTGCTTTGCATAAAGAACTTCTTACACGCTGCTATCTTTTTGGACTCTTGGATCTCCTGCTGTGCTTTCCCGGCTTCGGCCTTGGCGTCTTTCAAATTTACAAGGGCCTTCGCAAGCTCGGCCTCTTTCACCTTCAGCTCATGCTCCACGGACTCACACTTCTTGCCGAGGTCCTGGAGCTCTTGTTGTACCCCGCCCACTCTAGCACTTTGATTTTCACGCTCCTTACATTCCGAGGACGCCTTGTCTTCAGCCTCAGACAGCGCCTTCTTCAGGGAAGCCACTTCGGCGGTGGCCCCTGTTAGACAGTCACGACACTTAGATGTTAGACTCACCAATTTTGACTATCCTCAAATACATAAGAGAGGGAATCACTTACCCCTGTTCTCTTCGAGCTGCCTCCTCGTGAGGTCGATCTCTCCCCGCGCCTGCTCCAGGTCCCGCTTCAGTTCGGCAACCTTGGCAGTACGGGTAGCAGCAGCAAGCAGCACAGCCTGCTTATTCACAACAATACTTATTATTAGACTCCTGCGGATTATATTTCACCCTCCGTTTGGCTTTTCTTTCCGAACACCAAATAGAGTATCAGGGGCTACTACCTATCGGGTGGTAATTTTGCACATATTTATTACTTACCTCAAAGCCTGTCAGGAGGCTGGTGCAAGCTTCGGTTAGTCCGCTTTTGGTGGACAAAACCTTCCGAATCACCATACTCATGAGAGTACAGTGCTCTTCATCCATCGAAGCACCGCGAAGCGCATCCAACAGACAGTCCGGCGCCTCATGTGCAACGGAAGTCCTCGACACAGACGGTTCGCCCTCCCTAAGGAGGGGTCGCCCGCCTGAGTCCAGAACCATGAAGGTTCCGGAATTGTGTTCAGCTGAGAGCCCGGCTGGCCATGGCTCTCGTCGACACGATCCGCGGGGATCTTGAACCCCGCGTGTCCGACGTCTGGGACCCCGCCTCGGGGCATCTCCAGAGTCACCTCCCCCCGCTTTGGGAGCCTTTGGGACAACACCTCCGTGTCATCCGCGGGTTGAGGAGTAGTGGCTGTCGGAAGCGAATTCATCTCCGAATCGCTCAGGGACCCGGAGGAAGATACCTCGGGGTGATCCCTGGCCGGACTGCACAGATGTTCGGCATTATAAATAAAAAAACTATGAAGTGAAATCATGATAGAATGCAGACACTTACGATCGCACTAGGGGCTTCCCCCTGGGCAGCCACCCCTCCTCAATATGAGCGGTTGTGGCGGAGTAGTCTGGAAGGGGCATCTTCCCCTTCTTGGACGCCCCAGCCTCCCCCTCCGGGGCGGCTTTTCTCTTCTTCCCCTCTCCAGTGCGGGTAGGTGGAATTTCTTCTTGATTCCCCCCGCCTCCGCGGGAGGAATCTGTCTCGTCGTCATCCCACGACAGGGGTATGACGGCCTTGCGCCGGGGGCCTTTTCCGGCCCCCAGGTCCGCCTCCCCGGACCCCTCGTCCGTTTCGGTTGGGGCGTCTTCTTCTTCTTCCTCCTCTCCTTTGTGGGAGGAGTCCGCCTCGTCGTCTTCGGACGAGGCTTCTGGCACAACCTTACGCCGGAGACCCTTTCGGGTCCTCGGAGCCTTCTTCTCGGCCTTCTTCTCCGGCATGTTGTACGGTGCCAGGACCAGCATCTCCGTTAGGAGAGCATCCGCTGGGCCTTCTGGCAGTGGAGCCGGACAGTAGACCTACTCCGCTGTCTCCACATAGTCCTGAAGCAAATATGCACAACTACTTAAGGCACTCCCATGAATATATTGGGAAGAACTGGGTCCGGGATCAGTCTGATAACTCACCGGCCTAGGAGCCCGCGCAGCATGAAGCCCGTAGTCCTCGGATGTGAGAGGAGGTACTTTGGAGGCCTTGAACAGCTACTTCCATGCACCTTTATGCGTCATGTCATAGAGCTTCAGGAGCGTCCGGTGTTCGGTCGGGATGAACTCCCACAGATTGATTGCCCGCCTCTCGCAGGGTAGGATCCGGCGAATGAGCATGACCTGGATCACATTGACAAGCTTGATGTTCTTGTCCTTCATGCTGTTGATGCATGTCTAGAGTCCGGTCAGCTCTGTAGAATCGCCCCAGGACAGGCCCTTCCTTTCCCAGGAGGTGAGCTGCATGGGGACTCCGGATCTGAACTCGGGGGGCCGCCACCCAGTTGGCGCCGCGTGGCTCGGTGATGTAGAACCACCCCGATTGCCATCCTTTTACGGTCTCCGCAAAGGAGCCGTCCAACCAGGTGACATTAGGCATTCTGCCCACCATGGCCCCTCTGCACTCTGCTTGTTGACTGCTTACGACCTTTGGCTTCACACAGAAGGTTTGCAGCCATAGGCCGAAGTGAGGCCGGATGCGGAGGAAGGCCTCGCATACGACGATGAACGCCGAAATGTTGAGGACGAAATTTGGGGCTAGATCGTAGAAATCTAGCCTGTAGTAGAACATGAGCCCGCGGATGAAGGGATGGAGTGGAAATCCCAGTCCACGGACGAAGTGGGCGAAGAATTCAACCCTCTCATGGGGTCCTGGGGTCGGAATGACCTGCCCGACGTCTGGTAGACGGTGCGCTGTGTCCGCGGCCAAGTATCCGGCCGCCCAAAGGTTTGCGATGTGCTTCTCCTTGACGGTGGTAGCCACCCACTTGCCTCCTGCTCCAGACATGTTTAGCTATGCGGATAATATTTGGGCTTGGGCGCTGGAGCTCGAGGGGGCAAGAGTGGGCAAAGGAGGAAGAAGGCGTGGGTGAAAATGGGGAAATCTTATCCCTTTATAGAGGAGCCGAGAGCGGTGCGCCTCCCCACTTGCCTGTTGAGAATCGCTTGTTTCCCAAGCACCACAATTAATGGAGTGGTGAGATTACCCATACCCGTATTGATGAGAATCCCGTGATAAGGGGACACGATCTCTGCTTTGACAAGACATGTCAAAGAAAATGCCTCGCAATTGCGCTGTAGCTAGTTGTGGGAAAATGGATCGAATAATGATCCAACCATAATAACATGTCACGTCATCAGAAAAAGTTGTCAGCAGATTGCATTCATGAAATATCATTCTCTCTACAGTGGTGTGTAAAGATCATCTTGCTGATCCGGACATGGTCTATGTGTTCGATGACTACTTTGGAGTATTCGGAGAAGGAACCCGCCTTGCAATGCCGAAGAGAATACTGTGCGCCAGACTCATCGTCATTGAAGCCTGGTTCAGGGGCTAATGAGGGAGTCCTGGATTAGGGGGTATCCGGATAGCCGGACTGTCTACAATGTCCGGACTATTGAAGCGTGAAGATACAAGACTCAAGACTTCGGCCCGTGTCCGGATGGGACTCTCCTTTGCGTGGAAGGCAAGCTTAGCGATCCGGATATTATCTTTCCTTCCTTGTAACCGACTCCATGTAAACCCTAGCCCTCTCCGGTGTCTATATAAACCGGAGAGGTTGGTCTTTAGAAGGCCGATCACAATTACAATCATACCATCATAGGCTAGCTCTTAGGGTTTAGCCTCTACGATCTCGTGGTAGATCTACTCTTGTACTGCCCATATCATCAATATTAATCAAGCAGGAAGTAGGGTTTTACCTCCATCGAGAGGGCCCGAACCTGGGTAAACATATGTGTCCCTCGCTTCTTGTTACCATCAGCCTTGACGCATACATCGGGACCCCCTACTCGAGATCCGCCGGTTTTGACACCGACAACATGCTTCTCCAAAAGTCTGTATAAAACCATATGCTTTGATCACACTATCAAAGCGTTTATTCCAACTCCAAGAGGCTTGCACCAGTCCATAAATGGATCGCTGGAGCTTGCACACTTTGTTAGCACCTTTTGGCTCGACAAAACCTTTTGGTTGCATCATATAAAACTCTTCTTCTAGAAATTCATTCAGGAATGCATCTTTGACATCCATTTGCCATATTTCATAATCATAAAATGTGGCAATTGCTAACATGATTCGGACAGACTTAAGCATCGCTACGGGTGAGAAAGTCTCATCGTAGTCAACCCCTTGAACTTGTCGAAAACCTTTCACAACAAGTCGAGCTTTGTAGACAGTAACATTACCATCAGCGTCAGTCTTCTTCTTGAAGATCCATTTATTCTCGATGGCTTGCCGATCATCGGGCAAGTCAACCAAAGTCCATACTTTGTTCTCATACATGGATCCCATCTCAAATTTCATGGCCTCAAGCCATTTTGCGGAATCTAGGCTCATCATTGCTTCCTCATAGTTCGTAGGTCCGCCATGGTCAAGTAACATGACTTCCAGAATAGGATTACCATACCACTCTGGTGCGGATCTTACTCTGGTTGACCTACGAGGTTTGGTAGTAACTTGATCTGAAGTTTCATGATCAATATCATTAGCTTCCTCACCAATTGGTGTAGTCGTCACAGGAACTAGTTTCTATGATGAACTATTTTCCAATAAGGGAGCAGGTACGGTTACCTCATCAAGTTCTACTTTCCTCCCACTCACTTCTTTCGAGAGAAACTCCTTCTCTAGAAAGGATCCAAATTTAGCAACAAAAGTCTTGCCTTCAGATCTGTGATAGAAGGTGTACCCAATAGTCTCTTTTGGGTATCCTTTGAAGACACATTTCTTCGATTTGGGTTCGAGCTTATCTAGTTGAAGTTTCTTCACATAAGCATCGTAGCCCCAAACTTCAAGAAACGACAACTTTGGTTTCTTTCCAAACCACAGTTCATAAGGCGTCGTCTCAATGGATTTTGATGGTGCCCTATTTAACATGAATGTGGCTGTCTCTAAAGCATAACCCCAAAACGATAGTGGTAAATCAGTAAGAGACATCATAGATCGCACCATATCTAGTAAAGTACGATTACGACGTTCGGACACACCATTACGTTGTGGTGTTCCAGGTGGCGTGAGTTGCAAAACTATTCCGCATTGTTTCAAATGTAAACCAAACTTGTAACTCAAATATTCTCCTCCATGATCAGATCGCAAGAATTTTATTTTCTTGTTACGATGATTTTCCACATAACTCTGAAATTCTTTGAACATTTCAAATGTTTCAGACTTATGTTTCATAAAGTAGATATACCCATATCTGCTTAAATCATCTGTGAAGGTGAGAAAATAACGATACCCGCCACGAGCCTCAATGTTCATTGGACCACATACATCATGATGTATGATTTCCAACAAATCTGTTGCTCCATAGTTCCGGAGAACTGCGTTTTAGTCATCTTGCCCATGAGGCATGGTTCGCAAGTACCAAGTGATTCATAATCAAGTGATTCCAGAAGTCCATCAGTATGGAGTTTCTGCATGCATTTTACACCAATAGGACCCAAACGACAGTGCCACAAATAAGTTGCACTATAATTATCAACTCTGCATACTTTGGCTTCAACATTATGAATATGTGTCTCACTACTATCGAGATTCAATAAAAATAGACCATTCTTCAAGGGTACACTACTAGGGAAAAGGCTAGCAGCAGCGGGTTTTAGATGTATCAGTAGCGCGGGGATATGCGCTACTAATAAGGCGCTACAACTAACACGTAGCAGTAGCGCGTGCCCACCGGCGCTGCTGCTACACAAGTGTAGCAGCAGCGCGGTTAGAGGAAGCCTGCTACTGCTAGTAGCTCTAGCACGCTTTGCCTGGACGCGCTACTGCTATCGCGGCGCTGCTGCTAACTTTTATACACTCGCTACTGCTAATTTAAGTAGTTTTTTTGGCATATTTGTTTTGTATTTGAACAGGCTTTGTAGAAGAATCTTTAGCACATAGAAATTTCATCATGATGGACATACAAATGCCTGCGAGACCACAAATGTAATCATAGCATGTACATACAAATAGTCTCATCATAATCATCATCCAACACAAAGTGATATCTTGTCATCATCTCGAAAATAGCGATACATGCAAGTCTCGAATACTTGCAACTACAACAACATCATCCATCTAAACAAAGGTATACGCAAGAAGTGCTATCACTATGAGCGAGAGCGGAACTATGCAGTACATGAGGTGGCTGTTACGAGTCCTCTCTCGCGCTAGCGTGAACCTCAAGTAACTAGCTTCTCCTTCTTGTCTGCTTTTGATGCCTTTATGGCTGGCGCCCGTGAACCCATTCACTTGCGCCTGACACTCATGCCACTCGTTGTACACCCCCGGAACCTTCCCTTTGTACACGACATAGCAATTCCATCTCGCCATCAAGAAACTAGGTACCTGTTAGAGATGCATGTTCATGAAGAGGATGTACAATCATATATATGCAACAAAATATACTAGAGCAACACCGAAAAAGAAAGGGTTAGCGACTAGATGCAACATACAGTATGCAAATTAAGTAACTAGAGGTACACAGGTCATCACACAAACTAACAAAGTAGCGTTACGCAAGTTCGGCAGGGACCGTGGACATCACAAAGTTTCATCGCTACAAAAAGTATACAAGTTCAACCGACACATATCATCATCATCTGCATCATAAATCACTAGAAGTTCCATCCTTCCATATCATCGAGGATGAACCCTAGCTTCTTGAACGGTGTGAGGTCTAGACGTTACATGCCTATGCGAGTTCGGACGTCAGCTCGCGATATAGGGCCGTGGTGGAACATCCCCTTCTCATCGACGACTTCTTTCATGATGATCGCCGCAATGTCGATTTGGATGCGAAAGAAGTCATCTCTAAGTTTATAATCCGCTTCTCCATGAGATTCTAGCCACTTGTGGATATGATCATCATTTCTGCTGTTAATGCGAAGCTTTTGTTGATCTGTGTTGAACTGAATCATGAGATGGACGATGTAGCATCCATCCTTCTTGCTTGGTTTTGGGACATGGATGCAGGAGAAGTTAGTTTTATGCGCAAAACCCATCTTCTTGTTCCTTTGTTTCCTGATCTGCACGTGGCCACCTCTAAAGCTGAGGCCTTGGAGAGCATCATCTAGAATATTCATTATGTGGGTGTAGTCTTTTTTCTCATAGTATCTGGAAGGGTCAAAATACACGGCGTGGGAGACTTGCAGGTAAAGAACGATAAGGACGGCGCACCCGTTGCTGCGGGGGAAAGACACCTCAAATTATTCCCCATATGAGAGAGAAGGAATGATTGAAATGTACGAAAGGGTTGTCCGGAACTGACTTACTTTGGATGATAAGGCACGAGGATAATTTCCCGGTCCTTATTCTGTACCATGAAGTTTTGGAGGTACTCCCTAGCAGTTTCACGCTCAAAGTCACCGAGACTCAAGAAAGACTCATGCATGTTGTACGGATCCGCCACACAGATTTGCGAGACTTCTTCACTCTTCATGACGGAGCTCATATGTAGCTCAAAAAGGCGGACGATAGTAAAATCAAGCCACCTTGTTAGAAACATCTCAAAGATATGGTCAAACCGCAGGAAGAACACCTCCGTGGGCCGTGTGTCGACGTAGCACTTCCCCTCAGGCACACGAGCCGCGTATGTCGGATATCCTAGATCCTTTTAGGCTAGTAGGCTTTTCTCAGTCGACAGCACATGGTCGTGCAGTCTCCTGAGATCCCCGATAGTGCCTCCAGCGGTTTCGGCGGTAGCATCGGCTCGCCCGTGAGATGGAACATGACCGCACCTTTCACGGGTACACACTCTTCAGAATGCATCGTCTGGCTGCTATGTGCTCTGGCTTGTTTGGAGGCAGTTACCTTCCCCGATCTCTTCCTCTCCTTTTTCTTGGGCACACCTTCCAGACCCTTCCTTAACCCCTGCCCCAGTGTTCCCGGGCTAAGTACTGTATGACCCTTGTGCCCGGCTAGTACCATCATCGAGGCCGACCTGCAAACCTTGCTTAGCAGTCAAATAATCGAGGTACTCTTGTTCACCCTCATAATCCATCTTGTCTGCATCTTGGTCAGAAGGCTCGGTTTCTTCGTTGTTCGACATGTTTCCTATGATTAAGTGTCCTCATTTATTTCTAAAAGTATGAATAAATGAGAAATGACATAAAAAGAAATCTATGTGCCAGCACTCGATATGCCAACTATGTAGCACAAATCATGCCTTTATTCACGGGAAATTTCGGCATGACCTTGGCTAAAAAATGGACATATCGAGCGCCTAAAATTCACCGGAACAGAAATGAATCAACATTCCGGTGTAACATAGGCCACTCGGATCATTTTCCAAACATGACATGTCCAAAACATGACATATGCACATATCACATGTCCAGTTCAAATTTGCATATAAATTCAGCTAATTTTGAAACCTAGCTAAATTCATAACTAAATAGATAACCTAATTAACATAACGAAGAACCCTATCGAGAGAGGGGGTTTCTGAGGGTGCAGGAGCGAGGAGGCAGGCCCGGCGACGGTTGGGAAGAGAGGAGGAGGCGAGGGCCGACGGTCGGGGCGAGCGCGAGGGGTCGAGGCGGCGTCGGTGCCGAGTCGAGGCGAGGCTGGTCGAGGCGAGCGCTGAGGTCGGGGCTATCACCGGCGCTAGGGTCGGGTCGAGGGCCGAGTTGAGGCGGCGCTGGGGTCGAGGCTAAGCTGGCGTTGGAGTCGAGGCGGCCGGGGCGGGTCGGCGGCGGTCGACGGGGGAAGAGAGAGTGGGGATTTGGGGGGAAAAGGCGGGATGAAGCAGGGCGAGTGAGAATTTTGGGTTAAGAGGACGTAGCAGTAGTGCGTTAGGTCAAAACGCGCTAATACAAACTTCAGTAGCTGCAGCGGTTTAGGCAAAATTCGCTATTACTAACTTCAGTAGTTGTAGCGGTTTATGCAAAACGCACTGCTACTACCGTCGCTACTGCCAGTTTTCCTTTATTTTATCCCACTTTTATTTCCCGAGGGCAGTGAACGAAGGGAGGGCGATATATATTGCATCATTTGACGATATATATTATGTCATCCACAATATGGACACACAGATGCACCATCACGTCGAAGAACGCGGGAAGGAAGTACATCTCAACCTCATTCAGTATCACAAAGACCTCTTCCTGTAGCCTTTGGAGCTGCTTCACACTGATCGACTTTCGAGAGATGATGTCGAAAAAGTTGCAGAGACCAATAAGCGTGTCACAGACGTGCTTGTCCATTATCCCTCTAAGGGCAATAGGTAGTATCTGCGTCATCATCACATGACAGTCATGAGACTTCATCCCGCTGAACCTTTTCTTGTCCGTGTCTAGATATCTTCTTATCTTGCCACAATAACCGGAACTAACTTTGACTCCGGTAAGGCACTTAAAGAATTGATTGATCTCAGCCTGACTTAAGGTGAAGCAAGAAGGGGGGCAATAATCCTCTTTCTTTATTTTCTTGCCCTTCTTCTCCGTGCCTCTGTCTCCGTCTCTGTCTCGTCGACATTTTACGGGCGGCATGTGCGAGATCTTCCCTGATTTTCAAATCTTGCAAGTCTTTTCTTGACTTCGGCCCATCCTTGGTCTTATCCGGCATGTTCATCAGTGTTGCGAGCAAGCTCTCAAGGACATTCTTACAGATATGCATTTGATCAAGGCAATGAGGTGTATCGAGTTTGTGCCAGTACTCCAAGTCCCAGAACACAGACCTCGTCTTCCATACCTTCAGCAGCAGCTCCGGCGCCTTTCTCATCATCTTTCCCGGCGCGGGGCACTCCATCCAGTTTTTCAACAGCTCATCGATTTCGGCACCGCTCTGCTTACGTGGAGGTCCTCGATGCTCAGCGTGACCATTGAATAGATCTCCACGGTTTCTCCATGGGTCATCCTGTTCAAGCCATCTTTGATGCCCCATGGACAGGATTTCCCCAGACCCGCCATCTTTCCTTGACGTTAGCTGCTGAGACATCGTATCATCCATGCACCGTGTGCATCCGCAATATCCATGGCACACCTAGCCTGCCACATATCCGTAATCGAGATAGTCCTGCACTGTCCTGATCAGCGCGGCTCTCATGTTGAAATACTCACCTTTGCTGGTGTCCCATGTCTTGCCTGGTGTTTTCCATAACGTGTCTAACTCCTCTTGAAGTAGCCCCAAATACAAATTAATATTATTTCCTGGTTGTTTCGGCCCTTGAATAAGCATGCTCATGTGAATCTACTTCGATTTCATGCACAATCAGGGGGGGGGAGGTTGTACATCCATACAAACACGGGCCACGTCCTATAGTTGGTGTTCTGGATGCCAAACGGATTCATGCCATCGGTACACGCACCGAGCACGATGTTCCTTGCATCACATTCAAAATACTGATAGAAGCTGTTCAACACTCTCCACTGGCTTCCATCCTTCACGTGTCTCAGCTTCGGATCATCTCCATCGTCGGGCTTCTTCCTCTCCGCGTGCCAGCGCATTAGCTTAGCTTCCTTGGGATCTACAAAATACCTTTGGAGACGGGGAGTGATCGGTAAGTAACATACAACTTTCTGGGGACATTTCTTCCCGGCCTTCTTGTATCGAGAAGCATTGCACACCGGACAGCTTGTTTTTTCCGCGTGCTCCTTCCGATAAATTATGCAATCGTTGATGCATGCATGGTATCTAACGTGTGGCAGATCAAGAGGGCACACGATCTTCTTGGCCTCATCAACACTAGTAGGACATAGATTACCCGCGGGAAGAACATCCTTTAGGTACTTGAGATGCTCATCGAGGCTAGTGTCGGTCCACTTGTTTTTAGCCTTCATCTTCAGGAGTTGGAGCGTGAAACTCAAGCGGGTCACCTCAGGATTGCAACCATCATACAATGGAGTGTTCGAGTCTACCACCAGTTGCTCTAGCTTAGCCTCCTCTCTAGAAGCAGCTCTCTCAAGATTCGTCTCCTTGCGAAGCAATGCTTGAACATGAGGGTCCCGCACAATTGTACTTAAACCGACAAACTCTGCTGCGGAGTCCATGTCGTTCTCTCCGCCGCCATGTCCAGCCCTTCTCCTCCGCCATGTCCGGCCCTTCTCCGCCGCCATGGCGGCCTCTTCCCGCCGCCATTATCGATCATCTCTTCGTCTTGCCCGTGTCATCATTGCCTGCCCGTCGGCATCCTCAACATCGTCATCCTCATCTTCAATTATCCACCGAGTATAGCCATCCATGAAACCAGTCATGCGCAGGTGCGCTTCGACACAACCATCGTCATGGGGGTCGAGCCAAACTATTCCTTTGCATTTTTGACATGGACATAAAACCTCTGTGCGGTTATTTTCTTTCATGTCCTGCACCGCCGACCGCAACCACATGTCCACCATCGTTCCACCGACCATCGTCAACTCTGCACAGTAATAATAAACAAATTGATTATAAAAATGCATGCATGCATCAAAGTCATAAAAAAATTGGCATGACCTTCCCTAAAAATAGGACATATATGGATCTAGAGTTTGCCCGGAATTCGCCAAAACAGAAATAAATCGACATTTCGGCAAAACATAGGCAACTCAAAAGCACAATTTGGCGTCAACTCATGCCACACACAATTTCCACAAACATATCACACACACATAAACATATTTCCATTTTGCAAAAGCATGAAATTTTCATCACCTCTATCTCGATCGAGATCGAGCACACGGTGGAGATGATGTTGTAGGGAGATCAAAAGTGCACAAAGCTCTTCTTGACAAAGATAGATCTAGTTAGGGGGCAAATAGGTCACTTAACTAAATCCTACATCTACCTAGGTACCTAATTTGGGAGGAGACAACTTCAACTAGTGGAGGGGAAAGGAAAAAGAGAAAGGAGATGCAATAATGGAGGTGGTGTAGTTAGGTAGGAGTAATGAAGAGAGAAAGGTGGATAGAAGAGAGAGAGTAATGGGGAGAAGTATTGAGGAAGAAGAAGAGTGAGAGTGGGGAGCATGTGGGGGAGGTAGGGGAAGGGAAGAGAGGAGGGGAGGGGAGGTAGGGGAAGGGAAAGAGAGGAGGGGAGGGAGGGACGGGTGGGGAAAAGGTGGTGGGTTGGTGCGGGTTAGCGATGGCTTGGGATCTAAGCAGCGCTGCTGCTAAGGAATTAGCAGCAGCGCGCTTTTGGATACGGCGCTACTGCTAACTGGGACAAAAAAGTGTGGCAATTTGAAATTTAGCAGCAGCGATCTCGGAAAAAGCGCGCTACTACTACATCCTTAGCAGTAGCGCGGTTTGCGCGACCGCGCTACTGCTAAATAGAGTTAGGTGAACACCGCCAGTGGATATTTGTAGCAGCGCGTTTTACGCCGAGTGCGCTACTGCTAAAAACTTATCAGCAACGAGTTTCCCGCACACGCGCTACTACTAGTTAGCAGCAGCGCTCCTTTTTTAGCTGCGCTGCTGCTAAGATTCTGTGTATAGGCTTTTCCCTAGTAGTGGTACATGACCATAAAAGATATTACTCATATAAATACAACAACCATTATTCTCTGATTTAAATGAATAACCGTCTCGCATCAAACAAGATCCAGATATAATGTTCATGCTTAACGCTGGCACCAAATAACAGTTATTTAGGTCTAAAACTAATCCCGAAGGTAGATGTAGAGGTAGCGTGCCGACCACGATCACAACGACTTTGGAACCATTTCCCATGCGCATCGTCACCTCGTCCTTAGCCAATCTTCGCTTAATCTGTAGTCCCTGTTTTGAGTTGCAAATATTAGCAACAGAACCAATATCAAATACCCAGGTGCTACTACGAGCATTAGTAAGGCACACATCAATAACATGTATATCACCTATACCTTTGTTCACCTTGCCATCCTTCTTATCCGCCAAATACTTGGGGCAGTTCCGCTTCCAGTGTTCAGTCTGCTTGCAGTAGAAGCACTTAGTTTCAGGCTTAGGTCCAGACTTGGGTTTCTTCTCTTGAGCAGCAACTTGCTTGCCGTTCTTCTTGAAGTTCCCCTTCTTCCCTTTGCCCTTCTTCTTGAAACTAGTGGTCTTGTTGACCATCAACACTTGATGCTCCTTCTTGATTTCTACCTCGCTGCTTTCAAAGATCGCGAAGAGCTCGGGAATAGTCTTGTTCATCCCTTGCATATTATAGTTCATCACGAAGCTCTTGTAGCTTGGTGGCGATGATTGGAGAATTACATCAATGACACTATCATCAAGAAGATTAACTCCCGGTTGAATCAAGTGATTGCTATACCCGCACATTACGAGTATGTGTTCACAAGCAGAACTATTCTCCTCCATCTTGCAGCTGTAGAACTTATTGGAGACTTCATATCTCTCAATCCGGGCATTTGCTTGAAATATTAACTTCAACTCTGGAACATCTCATATGCTCCATGCGTTCAAAACGTCGTTGAAGACCGGTTCCAAGCCGTAAAGCATGGCACATCGAACTATAGAGTAGCCATCAGCTTTGCTCGCCAGACGTTCTTAACATAAATCGATTGCATCAGCAGCAGGGCTGGCACCCAGCGGTGCTTCGGGGCGTAACTCTTCTGTGCAGCAATGAGGATAATCCTCAAGTTACGGACCCAGTCCGTGTAATTGATACCATCATCTTTCAACTTAGCTTTCTCAAGGAACGCATTAAAATTCAACGGAACAACAGCACGAGCCATCTATCTACAACAAACATAGACAAGCAAAATACTATCAGGTACTAGGTTCATGATAAATTTAAGTCCAATTTAATCATATTACTAAGAACTCCCACTTAGATAAACATCCCTCTAATCATCTAAGCGATCACGTGATCCAAATCAACTAAACCATGTCCGATCATCACGTGAGATGGAGTAGTTTTCAATGGTGAACATCACTATGTTGATCATATCTACTATATGATTCACGCTCGACCTTTCGGTCTCAGTGTTCTGAGGCCATATCTGTATATACTAGGCTCGTCAAGTTTAACCTGAGTATTCCGCGTGTGCAACTATTTTGCACCTGTTGTATTTGAACATAGAGCCTATCACACCCGATCATCACATGGTGTCTCAGCACGAAGAACTTTCGCAACGGTGCATACTCAGGGAGAACACTTATACCTTGAAATTTAGTGAGAGATCATCTTATAATGCTACCGTCAATCAAAGCAAAATAAGATGCATAAAGGATAAACATCACCGGCAATCAATATAAGTGATACGATATGGCCATCATCATATTGTGCTTGTGATCGTGATCTTTGAAGCACCGTCATGATCACCATCGTCACCGGCGCGACACCTTGATCTCCATCTTAGCATCGTCGTCGTTTCGCACCCTATTGCTTCTACGACTATCGCTACCGCTTAGTGATAAAGTAAAGCAATTACAGGGCGATTCCATTGCATATAATAAAGCGACAACTGAAGGAAATATGCCCTAGAGGCAATAATAAAGTTATTATTTATTTCCTCATATCATGATAAATGTTTATTATTCATGCTAGAATTGTATTAATCGAAACATGATACATGTGTGAATACATAGACAAACACATAGTCACTAGTATGCCTCTACTTGACTAGCTCATTAATCAGAGATGGTTATGTTTCCTGACCATAGACATGTGTTGTCATTTGATTAATGGGATCACATCATTAGGATAATGATGTGATTGACATGACCCATTCTGTTAGCCTAGCACTTGATCGTTTAGTATACTGCTATTGCTTTCTTCATGACTTATACAAAGTTCCTACAACTATGAGATTGTGCAACTCCGTTTACGGAAGAACACTTTGTGTGCTACCAAACGTCACAACGAATCGGGTGATTATAAAGGTGCTCTACAGGTGTTTCAGAAGGAACATGTTGGGTTGGCATAATTCGAGATTAGGATTTGTCACTCCGATTGTCGGAGAGGTATCTCTGGGCCCTCTCGGTAATACTCATCACCTAAGCCTTGCAAGCATGTAACTAATGAGTTAGTTATGAGATGACATATTACGGAACGAGTAAAGAGACTTGCCGTAACGATATTGAACTAGGTATTGGATACCGACGATCAAATCTCGGGCAAGTAACATACCGATGACAAAGGAACAAAGTATGTTGTTATGCGGTTTGGTGATAAAGATCTTCATAGAATATGTAGGAACCAATATGGGCATCCAGGTCCCGCTATTGGTTATTGACCGAGAATGGTTTTAGGTCATGTCTACATAGTTCTCGAACCCGTAGGGTCCGCACGCTTAATGTTTCGATGATAGTTTTATTATGAGTTTATAAGTTTTGATGTACCGAAGTTTTTTCTGAGTCCCGGATGTGATCACGGACATGACGAGGAGTCTCGGAATGGTCGAGACATAAAGATTGATATATTGGACGACTATATTCGGACACGGAAAGGTTCGGGAGTTTTGGAGAAAACGGAGTGCCGGGGTTACGGAACCCCCGGAGAGTTAATGGGCCACATGGGCCTAGGTGGGAAGAGAGAGGCGGCCAGGATGGTCCGCGCGCCTCTCCCTCCTGGTCCGGTGGACTAGGAAGGGCGCCCCTTTCCTTCCCCTCTCCCCTTCCTTCCCCTCCTAGTAGGAGTAGGAAAGGAGAATCCTACTCCTACTAGGAGGAGGATTCCTCCTCCCTTGGCGTTCCCAAAGGGGCCGGCCGGCCTCCCCCCTCCCTCCTTTATATACGGGGGCATGGGGCACCCCATAGACACACAAGTTGATCTACGGATCGTTCCTTAGCCGTGTGCGGTGCCCCCTTCCACCATATTCCACCTCGGTCATATCGTCGTGGAGCTTAGGCGAAGCCCTGCGCCGGTAGAACATCATCATCGTCACCACGCCGTCGTGCTGACGGAACTCATCTCCGGAGGCTTTGCTGGATCGGAGGGCCGGAGATCGTCATCGAGCTGAACGTGTGCTGAACTCGGAGGCTCCGTACGTTCGGTGCTTGGATTGGTCGGATCGTGAAGACGTACGACTACATCAACCATGTTGTGCTAATGCTTCCGCTTACGGTCTACGAGGGTACGTGGACGAACACTCTCCCCTCTCGTTGCTATGCCATCACCATGATCTTGCGTGTGCGTAGGAAATTTTTTGAAATTACTACGTTCACCAACAGTGGCATCCGAGCCTAGGTTTTATGCGTTGATGTTATATGCACGAGTAGAACACAAGTGAGTTGTGGACGATATAAGTCATACTGCCTACCAGCATGTCATACTTTGGTTCCGCGGTATTGTGAGATGAAGCGGCCCGGACCGACATTACGCGTATGCTTACACGAGACTGGTTTCACCGTTACGAGCACTCGTACTTAAAGGTGGCTGGCGGGTGTCTGTCTCTCTCACTTTAGTTGAACCAAGTGTGACTACGCCCGGTCCTTGCGAAGGTTAAAATGGAGTCTATTTGACAAACTATCGTTGTGGTTTTGATGCGTAGGTGAGAACGGTTCTTGCTAAGCCCGTAGCAGCCATGTAAAATTTGCAACAACAAAGTAGAGGACGTCTAACTTGTTTTTGCAGGGCATGTTGTGATGTGATATGGTCAAGACGTGATGCTATATTTTATTGTATGAGATGATCATGTTTTGTAACCGAAGTTATCGGCAACTGGCAGGAGCCATATGGTTGTCGCTTTATTTTATGAAATGCAAATGCCCTGTAATGGCTTTACTTTATCACTAAGCGGTAGTCATAGTCGTAGAAGCAATAGATGGCGTAACGACAATGATGCTACGATGGAGATCAAGGTGTCGCGCCGGTGACGATGGTGATCATGACGGTGCTTCGAAGATGGAGATCACAAGCACAAGATGATGATGGCCATATCATATCACTTATATTGATTGCATGTGATGTTTATCCTTTATGCATCTTATCTTGATTTGATTGACCATAGCATTTTAAGATGATCTCTCACTAAAATTATCAAGAAGTGTTCTCCCTGAGTATGCACAGTTGCCAAAGTTCATCGTGCCGAGACACCACGTGATGATCGGGTGTGATAAGCTCTACGTCCATCTACAACGGGTGCAAGCCAGTTTTGCACACGCAGAATACTCAGGTTAAACTTGACGAGCCTAGCATATGCAGATATGGCCTCGGAACACAGAGACCGAAAGGTCGAGCGTGAATCATATACTAGATATGATCAACATAGTAATGTTCACCATTGAAAACTACTCCATATCACGTGATGATCGGTTATGGTTTAGTTGATTTGGATCACGTGATCACTTAGATGACTAGAGAGATGTCTGTCTAAGTGGGAGTTCTTAAGTAATATGATTAATTGAACTTAAATTTATCATGAACTTAGTACCTGATAGTATCTTGCTTGTCTATGTTTGTTTGTAGATAGATGGCTCGTCTTTGTTGTTCCGTTGAATTTTAATGCGTTCCTTGAGAAAGCAAAGTTGAAAGATGATGGTAGCAATTACACGGATCGGGTCCGTAACTCGAGATTATCCTCATTGCTGCATAGAAGAGTTACGTCTGGAAGCACCGCTGGGTGCGTGCCCGCTTCTTGATGATCTAACCGACGACGTTAAGAACGTCTGGCGAGCAAAGCTGATGGCTACTCTATAGTTCGATGTGCCATGCTTTACGGCTTGGAACCGGGTCTTCAACGACGTTTTGAACGTCATGGAGCATATGAGATGTTCTAGGAGTTGAAGTTAATATTTCAAGCAAATGCCTGGATTGAGAGATATGAAGTCTCCAATAAGTTCTACAGCTGCAAGATGGAGGAGAATAGTTCGTTAGTGAACACATACTCGTAATGTCGGGTATAGCAATCACTTGATTCAAGCGGGAGATAATCTTCGGATGATAGTGTCATTGATGAGAATTCTCCAATCACGCCACCAAGCTACAAGAGCTTCGTGATGAACTATAATATGCAAGGGATGAACAAGACTATTTCGAGCTCTTCGCGATCTTGAAAGCAGCGGAGGTAGAAATCAGAAGGAGCATCAAGTGTTGATGGTCAACAAGACCACTAGTTTCAAGAAGAAGGGCAAAGGGAAGAAGAAGGGAACTTCAAGAAGAACGACAAGCAAGTTGCTGCTCAAGAGAAGAAACCCAAGTCGGACCTAAGCACTGGCCGAGTGCTTCTCTGCAAGCGATCAACACCGAAGTGGAACTGCCCCAAGTATTTGGCGGATAAGAAGGATGGCAAAGTGGCAAACGTATATGTGATATACATGTTATTGATGTGTACCTAACTAGAGCTCGTAGTAGCACTGGTATTTGATCTGGTTACATTGCTAACATTTGCAACTCGAAACAGGGACTACGGAATAAGCGAGCACTAGCCAAGGACGAGGTGACGATGCGCGTGGGAAACGGTTCCAAAGTCGATGTGATCGCGGTCGGCACGCTACCTCTAAATCTACCTTCGGGATTAGTTTTAGACCTGAATAATTGTTATTTGGTGCCAGCGTTGAGCATGAACATTATATCTGGATCTTGTTTGATGCGAGACGGTTATTCATTTAAATCAGAGAATAATGGTTGTTCTATTTATATGAGTAATATCTTTTATGGTCATGCACCCTTGAAGAGTGGTCTTTTTTTATTGAATCTCGATAGTAGTGATACACATATTCATAATGTTGAAGCCAAAAGATGCAGAGTTGATAATGATAGTGCAACTTATTTGTGGCACTGCCGTTTAGGCCATATCGGTGTAAAACGCATGAAGAAACTCCATACTAATGGACTTCTGGAATCACTTTATTATGAATCACTTGGTACTTGCGAACCGTGCCTCATGGGCAAGATGACTAAAACACCTTTCTCCGGAACTATGGAGAGAGCAATAGATTTGTTGGAAATCATACATACAGATGTATGTGGTCCGATGAATGTTGAGGCTCGTGGTGGATATCGTTATTTTCTCACCTTCACAGATGATTTGAGCAGATATGGGTATATCTACTTGATGAAGCACAAGTCTGAAACATTTGAAAAGTTCAAAGAATTTCAGAGTGAAGTGGAAAATCATCGTAACAAGAAAATAAAGTTTCTACGATCTGATCGTGGAGGAGAATATTTGAGTTACGAGTTTGATTTACATTTGAAACAATGCGGAATAGTTTCGCAACTCACACCACCCGGAACACCACAACGAAATGGTGTGTCCGAACGTCGTAATCGTACTTTACTTGATATGGTGCGATCTATGATGTCTCTTACCGATTTACCGCTATCGTTTTGGGGTTATGCTTTAGAGACGGCCACATTCATGTTAAATAGGGCACCATCTAAATCCATTGAGACGACGCCTTATGAACTGTGGTTTGGCAAGAAACCAAAGTTGTCGTTTCTTAAAGTTTGGGGCTGCGATGCTTATGTGAAGAAACAGCTCTAACCCAAATCAGAGAAATGTGTCTTCATAGGATACCCAAAAGAGACTGTTGTACACCTTCTATCACAGATCCGAAGGCAAGACATTCGTTGCTAAGAATGGATCCTTTCTAGAGAAGGAGTTTCTCTCGAAAGAAGTGAGTGGGAGGAAACTAGAACTTGATGAGATAACTGTATCTACTCCCTTATTGGAAGGTAGTTCATCGCGAGAACCGGTTCCTGTGACGACTACACCAATTAGTGAGGAAGCTAATGATATTGATCATGAAACTTCAGATCAAGTTTCTGCTGAACCTCATAGGTCTACAGAGTAAGATCCGCACTGAGTGGTACGGTAATCCTATTCGGAAGTCATGTTACTTGACCATGATGAACCTACGAACTATGAGGAAGCGATGATGAGCCCAGATTCATAAAATGGCTAGAGGCCATGAAATCTGAGATGGGATCCATGTATGAAAACAAAGTATGGACTTTGGTTGACTTGCCCGATGATCGGCAAGCCATTGAGAATAAATGGATCTTTAAGAAGAAGACTGACGCTGATGGTAATGTTACTGTCTATAAAGCTCAACTTGTTGCAAAAGGTTTTCGACAAGTTCAAGGGGTTGACTACGATGAGACATTCTCACCCGTAGCGATGCTTAAGTCTGTCCGAATCATGTTGGCTATTGCTGCATTTCATGATTATGAAATTTGGCAAATGGATGTCAAGACTGCATTCTTGAATGGATTTCTAGAAGAAGAGTTGTATGTGATACAGCCGGAAGGTTTTGTTGATCCAAAAGGTGCTGACAAAGTGTGCAAGCTCCAGCGTTCCATTTATGGACTGGTGCAAGCATCTCGGAATTGGAATAAACGCTTTGATAATGTAATCAAAGCATATGGTTTTATACAGACTTTTGGAGAAGCCTGTATTTACAAGAAAGTGAGTGGGAGCTCTGTAGCATTTCTAGTTTTATATGTTGATGACATATTATTAATTGGAAATGATATAGAATTTCTGGATAGCATAAAGGGATACTTGAATAAAAGTTTTTCAATCAAAGACCTCGGTGAAGCTGCTTACATGTTGGGCATCAAGATCTATAGAGATAGATCAAGACGCTTAATAGGACTTTCACAAAGCACATACCTTGACAAAATTTTGAAAAAATTCAAAATGGATCAGGCAAAGAAAGGATTCTTGCTGTGCTACAAGGTGTGAAGTTGAGTCAAACTCAATGCCCGACCACAGCAGAAGATAGAGAGAAAATGAAAAATGTTCCTATGTTTCAGCCATAGGCTCTATCATGTATGCAATCTGTGTACCGGACACGACGTATGCTTAGCAATAAGTTTGGCAGGAAGGTACCAAAGTAATCCAGAGTGGATCATGGACAGCGGTCAAGAACATCTGAAATACGAAAAGGACTAAGGATATGTTTCTCGTATATGGAGGTGACAAAGAGCTAGTCGTAAATGGTTACGTCGATGCAAGCTTTGACACCGATCCGGATGATTCTAAATCGCAAACCGGATCGTGTTTATATTAAGCGGTGGAGCTGTAAGTTGGTGCAGTTCTAAACAAAGCGTCGTGGTGGGATCTACATGTGAAGCGGAGTACATAGCTGCTTCTGAAGCAGCGAATGAAGGAGTCTGGATGAAGGAGTTCATTTCCGATCTAGGTGTCATACCTAGTGCATCGGGACCAATGAAGATCTTCTTTGACAATACTGGTGCAATTGCCTTGGCAAAGGAATCCAGATTTCACAAGAGGACCAAGCACATCAAGAGATGCTTCAATTCCATTTGGGACCAAGTCCAAGTGGGAGACATACAGATTTGCAAGATACATACAGATCTGAATGTTGCAGACCCGTTGACTAGGCCTCTCTCACGAGCAAAACATGATCAGCACCAAGACTCCATGGGTGTTAGAATCATTACTATGTAATCTAGATTATTGACTCTAGTGCAAGTGGGAGACTGAAGGAAATATGCCCTAGAGGCAATAATAAAGTTATTATTTATTTCCTCATATCATGATAAATGTTTATTATTCATGCTAGAATTGTATTAACCGGAAACATGATACATGTGTGAATACATAGACAAACACATAGTCACTAGTATGCCTCTACTTGACTAGCTCATTAATCAAAGATGGTTATGTTTCCTGACCATAGACATGTGTTGTCATTTGA
Organism: Aegilops speltoides; assembly: GCA_021437245.1. Taxonomy (NCBI): domain Eukaryota; kingdom Viridiplantae; phylum Streptophyta; class Magnoliopsida; order Poales; family Poaceae; genus Aegilops; species Aegilops speltoides. The sequence goes on from CM038147.1 coordinate 511,763,573, forward strand.
TTAATGGGATCACATCATTAGGAGAATGATGTGATTGACTTATACAAAGTTCCTAGCACTTGATCGTTTAGTATACTGCTATTGCTTTCTTCATGACTTATACAAAGTTCATACAACTATGAGATTATGCAACTCCTGTTTACCGGAAGAACACTTTGTGTGCTACCAAACATCGCAACGTAACTAGGTGATTATAAAGGTGCTCTACAGGTGTTTCGGAAGGTACATGTTGGGTTGGCATAATTCGAGATTAGGATTTGTCACTCCGATTGTCGGAGAGGTATCTCTGGGCCCTCTCGGTAATACTCATCACCTAAGCCTTGCAAGCTTGTAACTAATGAGTTAGTTATGAGATGACATATTACAGAACGAGTAAAGAGACTTGCCGGTAACGAGATTGAACTAGGTATTGGATACCGACGATCAAATCTCGGGCAAGTAACATACCGATGACAAAGGGAACAAAGTATGTTGTTATGCGGTTTGACCGATAAAGATCTTCGTAGAATATGTAGGAACCAATATGGGCATCCAGGTCCCGCTATTGGTTATTGACCGAGAATGGTTTTAGGTCATGTCTACATAGTTCTCGAACCTATAGGGTCCGCACGCTTAACGTTTCGATGATAGTTTTATTATGAGTTTATAAGTTTTGATGTACCGAAGTTTGTTTGGAGTCCCGGATGTGATCACGGACATGACGAGGAGTCTCGGAATGGTCGAGACATAAAGATTGATATATTGGACGACTATATTCGGATACCGGAAAGGTTCCGGGAGTTTTCGTAGAAAACCGGAGTGCCGGGGGGGGTTACCGGAACCCCCCGGGAGAGTTAATGGGCCACATGGGCCTAGGTGGGAAGAGAGAGGGGCGGCCAGGATGGGCCGCGCGCCCCCTCTCCCTCTGGTCCGAATTGGACTAGGAAGGGGGGCGGCGCCCCCCTTTCCTTCCCCCTCCCCTTCCTTCCCCTCTTAGTAGGAGTAGGAAAGGAGGAATCCTACTCCTACTAGGAGGAGGATTCCTCCTCCCTTGGCGCGCCCAAAGGGGCCGGCCGGCCTCCCCCCTCCCTCCTTTATATACGGGGGCAGGGGGCACCCCATAGACACACAAGTTGATCTACGGATCGTTCCTTAGCCGTGTGTGCGGTGCCCCCTTCCACCATATTCCACCTCGGTCATATCGTCGCGGAGCTTAGGCGAAGCCCTGCGCCGATAGAACATCATCATCGTCACCACGCCGTCGTGCTGACGGAACTCATCTCCGGAGCCTTTGCTGGATCGGAGGGTCGGAGATCGTCATCAAGCTGAACGTGTGCTGAACTCGGAGGCTCCGTACGTTCGGTGCTTGGATCGGTCGGATCGTGAAGACGTACGACTACATCAACCGCGTTGTGCTAACGCTTCCGCTTACGGTCTATGAGGGTACGTGGATGAACACTCTCCCCTCTCGTTGCTATGCCATCACCATGATCTTGCGTGTGCGTAGGAAATTTTTTGAAATTACTACGTTCCCCAACAAGAACCATATGGCTCCTGCCAGTTGCCGATAACTCGGTTACAAAACATGATCATCACATACCATAAAATATAGCATCACATCTTGACCATATCACATCACAACATACCCTGCAAAAACAAGTTAGACGTCCTCTACTTTGTTGTTGCAAGTTTTACGTGGCTGCTTGATACGTCTCCAACGTATCTATAATTTTTTATTGTTCCATGCTATTATATTACCCGTTTTAGACGTTTATGGGCTTTATTTTACACATTTATATCATTTTTGGGACTAACCTACTAACCGGAGGCCCAGCCCATATTGTTCTTTTATTGCCTGTTTCAGTATTTCGAAGAAAAGGAATATCAAACGGAGTCCAAACGGAACGAAACCTTCGGCATCGTGATTTTTTTGGAAGAATATCGTCCTGGAGGCTCGGAGATCAAGTCAGAAGATACTCGAGGAGCCTAGGAGATAGGGGGCGCCCCACCCCCCTACAGGGCGCGACCCCCTGTCTCGTGGACCCCTCGAGCACCTCCCAACCGACTTCTTTCGCCTATATAACCCTACATACCCGAAAACCATCGAATATCAAGATAGATCGGGAGATCCGCCGCCGCAAGCCTCTGTAGCCACCAAAAACCTCTCGGGAGCCCGTTCCGGCGCCCTGACGGAGGGGGAACCCATCACGGTGGCCATCTTCATCTTCGGCGCTCTCCATGACGAGGAGGAGTAGTTCACCCTCGGGGCTGAGGGTATGTACCAGTAGCTATGTGTTTGATCTCTCTCTCTCTCTCGTGTTCTCTCTCGTGTTTCCTCTATGGCACGATCTTGATGTATCCCGAGCTTTGCTATTGTAGTTGGATCTTATGATGTTTCTCCCCCTCTAGTCTCTTGTGATGAATTGAGTTTCCCCTTTGAAGTTATCTTATCGGATTGAGTCCTTTATGAGAACACTTGATGTATGCCTTACCGTGCTTATCTATGGTGACAATGGGATATCATGTGCCACTTGATGTATGTTTTGGTGACCAACTTGTGGTTTCCGCCCATGAACCTATGCATATGGGTTGGCACACGTTCTTGACTCTCTGGTAGGAACTTTGGGGCACTCTTTGAAGTACTTTGTGTTGGTTGGATGAATCTGAGATTGTGTGATGCATATAGTATAATCATGCCCACGGATACTTGCGGTGACAATGGACTATCTAGGTGACATTAGGGTTTTGGTTGATTTGTGTCTTAAGGTGTTATTCTAGTACGAACTCTTTAATAGATCGATCCGAAATAATAACTTTGAGGTGGTTTCGTACCCTACCATAATCTCTACGTTTGTTCTCCACTATTAGTGGCTTTGGAGTGACTCTTTGTTGCATGTTGAGGGATTGTTATACTATCTATCTATGTTATTATTGTTGAGAGAACTTGCACTAGTGAAAGTATGAACCCTAGGCCTTGTGTCCTACTATTGCAATACCATTTACGCTCACTTTTATCATTAGTTACCTTGCTGTTTTTATATTTTCAGATTACAAATACCTATATCTACCATCCATATTGCACTTGTATCACCATCTCTTCGCCGAACTAGTGCACCTATACAATTTACCATTGTATTGGGTGTGTTGGGGACACAAGAGACTCTTTGTTATTTGGTTGCAGGGTTGTTTGAGAAGACCATCTTCATCCTACGCCTCCCACGGATTGATAAACCTTAGGTTCCACTTTAGGGAAATTTGCTACTGTCGTACAAACCTGTGCACTTGCAGGCCCAACAACGTCTACAAGAAGAAGGTTGTGTAGTAGACATCAAGCTCTTTTCTGGCGTCGTTGTCGGGGAGGTGAGTGCTTGAAGGTATATCTTTAGATCTTGCAATCGAATCTTTTTGTTTCTTGTTTTATCACTAGTTCAGTTTATGTAAGAAAATTACAAAAAAAATGGAGTTAAGTTTGTCTCATATGCTTCGTCTTTTTACTATCTTTCGTGAGTTTGATGGAAAGGAAAATTGTGCTCAAGTGCTAGAAGAAGAATGCTTTGAAATTATTGGTACTAAATCTTTGAATGATGAGCATGATTGCAATGTTGTTAGTATAAACTCCTCGAATATCCATAGTACTAATAATGATTGCTCTAGTCATGATGAAAATATCTCTCATAAGCATGTCAACTTTTGTGGAGTGCATGTTTGCATGAACACACCAAATAAAGAAGATATATATTGCAAGAGGCATAAGTATTTAGAAACTAAGAAGTTGCAAGAAAGGCTTGATAAGAGTGCAGAGAATTTAAGATATCTTTCCCGTTGTGAATTTTGCAATAAACAAGATCATTTACATCTCCAATGCAAATTGTTTCATGATCGGATCGTGTCCAAAAATTTGTGATGATTTGATCTCCCTTTCTCATTACAATGAACTTAGATTGCTTTTGGGTTGTGAAGAGTTGAAACGTTTAACTAAGTATATTCCAGAATTTAATCTTAAGCATTTTCTTGATATTGATTTAGAAAAGATTTATTTGTTTTGGGCGGAGAATTGCATTGAAAATCCTTATATTGCCAATTACCTAAAGAAAAGAAAGAAAATATAAGATGATGAGAATACTAATGAAAGGGAAGAGACTTCCCAATATCCTCCTATTATTTCTCATGATGAATCAGGTAACGAGGAGGAGCTTTCTATTCAACCAATCTCGTCAATAAGGAGATCAAAGAGGAAGGTTGAACCCAAACATAATGTGAAGAAGAAAAAGAAAAGAAGGAGAAACAAAGGTAGAAAGGTATCCCTCCCAAATGATGTTGCTCCTACTACTCATTGTGATGATGATAATTGCTATACTATTGGTGCTATCAATATTTTTAATGATGAGAGTGATTATGCTTATGATATGAAAGGGCCCAAGCTTAGGGAAGCTATGTTTGATGAGAATGACATATTTGAGAATATATTTGCTGAAATTAATGTTTGTCCCAAGCTTGGGGGTGCTATGTTTAATGAAGATGATATTTTTGGCATCCCAAGTTTTGATATGCAAAGTTGTTATCATGATAGAATGCCTCCTACCTATGATGATTATATTGATGAAAGTGGGTTTGGAAGAGTGTCAACTTTAGGAATTAGTGATCCCACTATTTTGGAGGGTGTTGAATCTTATTGTGATGAATACGAAAGTGGATTTGGAAGAGTGTCAACTTTATTTAGTGATTCCACTATCTTGGGAGAGGTTTCAATCGATTATGATGAGAACGAAGTTGCTACTTATGATGATTATTGTGATGAAACTTATGCTATAAAAAGTAGTGATTATTATATTATAAAACTTGTTATGATTATGATTACCCTTTTTCTGAACATTACTCTTTTAATGTGGAAACAATTTTTAGTGTTCAAGTCTCTTATGATACTCCCACTATTCCGAATGAGAAGAATTTTGCTTATGTGGAGAGTAGTAAATTTTCTATGCTTGTAGATCATGAAAAGAATGCTTTAGGTGCTGGTTATATTGTTGAATTTATTCATGATGCTACTGAAAATTATTATGAGGGAGGAATATATGCTTGTAGGAATTGTAATAATGTCAAGTTTCCTCTCTATGTTCTTAAATTTTTAAAGCTATGCTTGTTTTACCTTCCTATGCTAGTTGATTATTGTTCCCATAAGTTGTTTGCTCACAAAATCCCTATGCATAGGAAGTGGGTTAGACTTAAATGTGCTAGTCAAACGTGAAGGAAATATGCCCTAGAGGCAATAATAAAGTTATTATTTATTTCCTTATTTCGTGATAAATGTTTATTATTCATGCTAGAATTGTATTAACCGGAAACATAATACATGTGTGAATACATAGACAAACAGAGTGTCACTAGTATGCCTCTACTTGACTAGCTCGTTAATTAAAGATGGTTATGTTTCCTAACCATAGACATGAGTTGTCATTTGATTAACGGGATCACATCATTAGGAGAATGATGTGATTGACTTGACACATTCTGTTAGCTTAGCACTTGATCGTTTAGTATGTTGCTATTGCTTTGCTCATGACTTATACATGTTCCTATGACTATGAGATCATGCAACTCCCGTTTACCGGAGGAACACTTTGTGTGCTACCAAACGTCACAACGTAACTGGGTGATTATAAAGGAGCTCTACAGGTGTCTCCGAAGGCACATGTTGGGTTGGCGTATTTCGAGAGTAGGATTTCTCACTCCGATTGTCGGAGAGGTATCTCTGGGCCCTCTCGGTAATAAACATCACTTAAGCCTTGCAAGCATTGTAACTAATGAGTTAGTTACGGGATGATGTATTACGGAACGAATATAGAGACTTGCTGGTAACGAGATTGAACTAGGTATTAGATACCGACGATCGAATCTCGGGCAAGTAACATACCGATGACAAAGGGAACAATGTATGTTGTTATGCGGTTTGACCGATAAAGATCTTCGTAGAATATGTAGGAACCAATATGAACATCCAGGTTCCACTATTGGTTATTGACCGAGAATAGTTCTAGGTCATGTCTACATAGTTCTCGAACCCGTAGGGTCCGCACGCTTAACGTTATGATGACAGTTTTATTATGAGTTTATAAGTTTTGATGTACCGAAGTTTGTTCGGAGTCCCGGATGTGATCACGGACATGAAGAGGACTCTCGAAATGGTCGAGACATAAAGATTGATATATTGGACAGATAAATTTGGACACCGGAAAGGTTCCGGATGAGATTGGAACTATACCGGAGTTCCGGGAGGTTACCGGAACCCCCCGGTAAGTATATGGGCCTTATTGGGCCTTAGTAGAAAGGAGGAAGAAGGAGCAAAGGAGGGGGCGCCCCCTCCCCCCCAAGACCAATCCGAATTGGGAGGGGGCCGGCCCCCCCTTTCCTTCTTCCCTCCCCTCTCTTCCTTCCCTCTCCTACTCCTAATAGGAAAGCGGGGGCCAAACCTACTTGGAGTAGGATTGCCCCCCTAGGGCGCGCCTCTCCCCTTGGCCGGCCCCCTCCTCCTCTCCCCCTTTATATACGGGGGAGGGGGGCAACCCTAAGACACACAAGTTGATCTACGGATCGTTCCTTAGCCGTGTGCGCTGCCCCCCTCCACCATATTCCACCTCGGTCATATCGTCGCGGAGTTTAGGTGAAGCCCTGCGCCGGTAGAACATCATCATCGACACCACGCCGTCGTGCTGATGGAACTCATCCCCGACGCTTTGCTGGATTGAAGCCCGGGGAAGGTCATCGAGCTGAACGTGTGCTGAACACGGAGGTGCCGTACGTTTGGTGCTTGGATCGGTTGGATCGTGAAGACGTACGACTACATCAACTGAGTTGTCATAACGCTTCCGCTTAATGGTCTACGAGGGTACATAGACAATACTCTCCCCTATCGTTGCTATGCCATCACCACGATCTTGCGTGTGCGTAGGGAATTTTTTGAAATTACTACATTCCCCAACAGTGGTATCAAAGCCAGGTTTTATACGTTGATGTTATATGCACGAGTAGAACACAAGTGAGTTGTGGGCGATACAAGTCATACTGCTTACCAGCATGTCATACTTTGGTTCAGCGGTATTGTGAGATGAAGTGGCCCGGACCGACATTACACGTACGCTTACGCGAGACTGGTTCTACCGACGTGCTTTGCACACAGGTGGCTGGCGGGTGTCAGTTTCTCCAACTTTAGATGAACTGAGTGTGGCTACGCCCGGTCCTTGCGAAGGTTCAAACAACACTAACTTGACGAACAATCGTTGTGGTTTTGATGCGTAGGTAAGAACGGTTCTTGCTAAGCCCGTAGTAGCCACGTAAAACTTGCAACAACAAAGTAGAGGACGTCTAACTTGTTTTTGCAGGGCATGTTGTGATGTGATATGGTCAAGACGTGATGCTATATTTATTCTATGAGATGATCATGTTTTGTAACCGAAGTTATCGGCAACTGGCAGGAGCCATATGGTTGTCGCTTTATTGTATGAAATGCAAACGCCCTGTAATTGCTTTACTTTATCACTAAGCGGTAGCGATAGTCGTAGAAGCAATAGATGGCGTAAACGACAACGATGCTACGATGGAGATCAAGGTGTCGCGCCGGTGGCGATGGTGATCACGACGGTGCTTCGCAGATGGAGATCACAAGCACAAGATGATGATGGCCATATCATATCACTTATATTGATTGCATGTGATGTTTATCCTTTATGCATCTTATCTTGCTTTGATTGACGGTAGCATTTTAAGATGATCTCTCACTAAAATTATCAAGAAGTGTTCTCCCTGAATATGCACCGTTGCCAAAGTTCGTCGTGCCCAGACACCACGTGATGATCGGGTGTGATAAGCTCTACGTCCATCTACAACGGGTGCAAGCCAGTTTTGCACACGCAGAATATTCAGGTTATACTTGACGAGCCTAGCATATGCAGATATGGCCTCGGAACACAGAGACCGAAAGGTCGAGCGTGAATCATATAGTAGATATGATCAACATAGTGATGTTCACCATTGAAAACTACTCCATCTCACGTGATGATCGGTTATGGTTTAGTTGACTTGGATCACGTGATCACTTAGATGACTAGAGAGATGTCTGTCTAAGTGGGAGTTATTAAGTAATACGATTAATTGAACTTAAATTTATCATGAACTTAGTCCTGGTAGTATTTTGCAAATTATGTTGTAGATCAATAGCTCGCGTTAATGCTTTCATATGTTTATTTTGATATGTTCCTAGAGAAAATTGTGTTGAAAGATGTAAATAGCAATAATGCGGATTGGATCCGTGATCTGAGGTTTATCCTCTTTGCTGCACAGAAGAATTATGTCCTTAATGCACCGTTAGGTGACAGACCTATTGCAGGAGCAGATGCAGACGTTATGAACGTTTGGCTAGCTCAATATGATGACTACTTGATAGTTTAGTGCACCATGCATGCTTAACGGCTTAGAATCGGTACTTCAAAGACGTTTTGAACGTCATGGACCATATGAGATGTTCCAAGAATTGAAGTTAATATTTCAAGAAAATACCCGAGTTGAGAGATATGAAGTCTCCAACAAGTTCTATAGCTAAAAGATGGAGGAGAATCGCTCAACTAGTGAGCATGTGCTCAGATTGTCTGGGTACTACAATCGCTTGAATCACGTGGGAGTTAATCTTCCAGATAAGATAGTGATTGACAGAGTTCTCTTGTCACCATCACCAAGTTACTAGAACTTCGTGATGAACTATAGTATGCAAGGGATGACGAAAACAATTCCTGAGCTCTTCGTGATGTTGAAATCGACGAAGGTAGAAATCAAGAAAGAGCATCAAGTGTTGATTATTGACAAGACCACTAGTTTCAAGAAAAGGGCAAAGGGAATGAAAAGGAAACTTCAAGTAGAATGACAAGCAAGTTGTCACTCCCACGAAGAAGCTCCAAGCTGGACTAAAGCCTGAAACTGAGTGCTTACACTGCAAAGGAAATGGTCACTGGAAGCAGAAATTCCCTGAATATTTGGTGGATAAGAAGGATGGCAAAGTGAACAAGGGTATATTTGATATACAGGTTATTGATGTGTACCTTACTAGTGTTTATAGTAGCCCATGAGTATTTGATACTTGTTCGGTTGCTAAGATTAGTAACTAGAAACGGGAGTTGTAGAATAAACAGAGACTAGTTAAGGGTGAAGTGATGATGTGTGTTGGAAGTGGTTCCAAGATTGATATGATCATCATCGTACACTCCCTATACTTTCGGGATTTGTGTTGAACCTAAATAAGTGTTATTTGCTGTTTGCGTTGAGCATGAATATGATTTGATCTTGTTTATTGCAATACGGTTATTCATTTAAGTTAGAGAACAATTGTTGTTCTGTTTACAAGAATAAAACCTTCAATGGTCATACACCCAATGAAAATAGTTTGTTGGATCTCGATCGTAGTGATACACATACTCATAATAATTGATGCCAAAAGATATAAAGATAAAAATGATAGTGCAACTTATTTGTGGCACTGCCGTTTGGGTCATATTGGTGTAAAGCGCGTGAAGAAACTCCATGAAAGATGGATTTTCGGAATCACTTGGTTATGAATCATTTGATGCTTGCAAACCGTGCCTTTTGGGCAACATGACTAAAACTCCGTTCTCCGGAACAATGGAACGAGCTTCTAACTTATTGGAAATAATACATGCCGATGTATGCGATCCAATGAGTGTTGATGCTCGTGGCAAGTATCGTTATTTTCTGACCTTCACAAGATGATTTGAGCAGATATATATGGGTATATCTACTTGATGAAACATAAGTCTGAAATAGTTGAAAGGTTCAAAGAATTTCAGAGTGAAGTGGAAAAATCATCATAACAAGAAAATAAATTTTCTGCAATTTGATCGCGGAGACGAATATTTGAGTTACGAGTTTGGTCTTCATATAAAACAAATGTGGAATAGTTTCACAGCTCACGCCACCTAGAACACCACAATGTAATGATGTGTCCGAACATCGTAACCGCACTTTATTGGATATGGTGCGATATATGATGTCTCTTACTGATTTACCACTATTGTTTTGGGGTTATGCATTAGAGACAGCTGCATTCACGTTAAAAAGGGCACCATCTAAATCCGTTGAGATGACACCATATGAACTGTGGTTTAGCAAGAAACCCAAGTTGTCGTTTCTTAAAGTTTGGGGATGTGATACTTATGTGAAAAAGTTTCATCCTGATAAGCTCAAACCCAAATCGGAGAAGTGCGTCTTCATAGAATACCCAAAGGAAAATGTTGGGTACACCTTCTATCACAGATCCGAAGGCAAGATATTCATTGCTAAAAATGGATCCTTTATAGAGAAGGAGTTTCTCTCGAAAGAAGTGAGTGGGAGGAAAGTAGATCTTGATAAGGTAATTTGTACCTTCTCCCGAATTGGAAAGTAGTTCATCACAGAAATCAGTTTCGGTAATTCCTACACCAATTAGTGAGGAAGCTAATGATGATGATCATGAAACTTCAGATCAAGTTACTACAGAACCTCGTAGGTCTTCCAGAGTACGGTTCGCACCAGAGTGGTACGGTAATCCTGTTCTGGAAGTCATGTTACTAGACCATGATGAACCTACGAACTATGAGGAAGCGATGATGAGCCCAGATTCCGCAAAATGGCTTAAGACCATGAATTCTGAGATGGGATCCATGTATGAGAACAAAGTGTGGACTTTGGTGGAGTTGCCCGATGATCGGCAAGCCATATTGTAAATGGATCTTCAAGAGGAAGACGGGCGTTGATAGTAGTGTTACTATCTACAAAGTTCAAGGTGTTGACTACAATGAGATTTTCTCAACTGTAGCGATGCTTAAGTTTGTCTGAATCATGTTAGCAATTGCCACAATTTATGAAATCTGGCAAATGGATGTCAAAACTGCATTCCTTAATGGTTTTCTTAAAGAAGAGTTGTATATGATGCAACCAGAAGGTTTTGTCAATCCTAAAGGTGCTAACAAAATGTGCAAACTCCAGCGATCCATCTGTGGACTGGCGCAAGCATCTCGGAGTTGGAATATACGCTTTGATAAGTTGATCAAAGCATATAGTTTTATACGGACTTGCAGTAAAGCTTGTATTTACAATAAAGTGAGTGGGAGCACAACAGCCTTTTTGATAAGTATATGTGAGTTACATATTGTTGATCAGAAAGGATGTAGAATTTTTCTGGAAAGCATAAAGGAGTATTTGAAAGGAGTTCTTTAAAAGAAAGACCTCAGTAAAGCTACTTACATATTAAGCATCAAGATCTATAGAGATAGATCAAGAGGCTTGATAAGTTTTTTCAATGAGTACATACCTTGACAAGATTTTGAAGTAGTTCAAAATGGAATAGTCAAATAAAGAGTTTCTTGCTTATGTTACAAGGTGTGAAATTGAGTAAGACTCAAATCCCGACCATGGCAGAAAATAGAAAGAGAATGAAAGTCATTCCCTATGCTTCAATCATAGGTTCTATAAAAGTATGCATGATATAGACCAGACTTATTGTATATTGTCGGGGGTTGGATGCGACATATGCCAACGGGTGGCTTATCATGGTGGGGGCGAGTAGAACGTCGCCGGTGCCTGGAAACAGGATGAGGCGCAAGCATGCACGCCGGCGGATCTTACCCAGCTTCGGGGCTCTACGGGGAGATAACACCCCTACTGCTGCTCTGCGGGGTCTCCGCATGATCACTATGGGATGATAATACAAGGGTGCTCCTTAAGCTGTTTCAGGAGGCAAGAGGGAGCAAGGCCAGCTCTCTCCCCTTCTTGCTATGTGTCTAAAACCTATCCAAGGCCGAACCCTTTACATGGGTGCCCCGGGGGGTTTATATAGGCCTACCCCCCGGGGGTACAAGTGTAATCTGACTGGGCATGGCCCCCAGCCGTCTGCCTCTCATGCCGCTGTCCCTTCTGCCGGCTTCTGGGGCCCGCCGACTGGTGGGTCCCGCGGACATGCAGGACACTGTGCAGCACTCCTGGTGACGCAGGCTTGGTCATGGGGTCGTGGGAACAGAGCCGCCGTCTGTCGGGTGATCACTGTCGCCACTCCCCGTCCAATCTAGTTTATGGCTCGTGGGGCCCAGACGAGGAGGCGGCCGACTCCAGGAAGGCCGACTCCCACCGGGCCGACTCCGAGCGCTCTGGCCGTCTTCTACTCTCCCACTGACAGGGGGCCCGGCGATCTTCGGGCCGTACAGGCAGCCGTCGTGGGCACAGTGCCTCGCGCACTGTGGCTGAGGTCAGGGGAGGCATGGCAACAGTGCCGCGCCTCACCGGAGATCTTCCAGCGATACGGCTTACTATAGCCATGCCCACCCCTCGTGGGGCGGAGGGGACGGCCACGTCGGGGCCGTACCCCGCATCGGTCTTTGAGAAAGGTCGCGGGCCGACTCCCACAGTCGGCCCCCGAAGGTCGCAAGCCCAGAGTCGGCCTGCCCCAGAGTCGCCGTCTGGGACTCGGCTTCTCTGAAGGTCGCCAGCTGGGCTCTCCGAAGGTCGCCAGCTGGGACTCGGCCTCCCCGAAGGTCGCCAGCTGGGATGCGGTCAGAGGGGCGCGACTCGCCCCGTCGTCTTAAAAGATCCTGGGTCCCGAGTCGGCCTACCCGTGGCCCATTACTCCGACAGTAGTCCCCGAAGCTGGTGAAGCCCGGCGGGTGCCGCCTCGAAGGGCTTCAACAGTTTCAATCTTCCTAGTGTCGACTCTGAGACTCGGCTGCTGTTGCTTTGGGCCGCCTTGCCGAAATCGGGCTTGTTCAGCGCGGGGCCGCCGCTCGCAAGTCGCGGCGGGAAACGAGAAGCGTGTCGGTCACGCTTCCCTGCCATTATCGAGACGGTCTTATCGGGTGCCGCCACGTGGAGGCAATAGTCTGCCTACCTACGCGCGTGACGGGACGGGCCGTCTGAAAGTGCAACTAATCCCCGGGTGGTTTTGGTAATTAATAACAACATATATATCATTGAACTAATAGTTACTTGAGAATCATTTCAGAGAGTTGATGATATGGGTATGGCAAGGATGAAGAAGTGGACCCCCAAAATGCTAAGGCAAGCATTGGCAAAAGCTCAGACTCCATTTTTGGTTTAGTGATCCAAGATCACATTGAGTCCATAGGAAAAGCCAATACTATTAAAAGGGATGAGGTTATGATGATGATCTGGTTGTTCAAGTGCTTAGTGATACATCTCCTAAACTATCGCAACTTTCACCGCCATATACACTCATAAGTAGTCTCGGTCCCACCGATATTCCAAACTCAGTCACACCGAGATGAACCACCTCAGCCATAAGCCAAACCCTAGTAAACTTCGGATTTTCCGATTCGAACTCGGTCTCACGAAACATGAGTTGCCAAGGTTCTGTAACCTTCTGTCATCAAATCGGTGTCACCGAGATGATGAAGTCGGTCCCACCGAAACTGGCATGCTCTTGTCATTGCACGAATCGGACTAACCGAGATTGTATATTCGGTCCCACCGAAAATCCCAACGTTCACATTATTTGAACTATCGGTCTCACCGAGTTGTCCACTTCGGTCCCACCGAGATTGCTCAAATGTGTGTAACGGTTGGATTTTGTGTGGAGGCTATTTATACCCTCCACCCCTCTACATTCGTGGAGAGAGCCATCGAAAGATCTACCACTCCTACCTTACATTTACGAGAAGAGAACTACCTACCCTTGTGTTGAGATCAAGTTGCTCCACTCCCACCATATGAAGCTTGATCTCTAGCCTTCCCAAGTTGCTTTCCACTCAATCCTTTCTTCCACCACAGCCAAATCGGTGAGGAGAGTTGAGTGTTGGGGAGATTATCATTTGAAGCACAAGAGCAAGGAGTTCATCATCATCTACAACATCTATTACCTTTTGGAGGTGGTGCCTCCTAGATTGGTTAGGTGTCGCTTGGGAGCCTCCGTAAATCGAGATGTGGAGTTGAACCAAGAAGTTTGTAAGGGCAAGGAGATCGCCTACTTCGTGAAGATCTACCCCGAGTAAGGCTAGCCCTCCGTGGGCGTGAGGCCATGATGGAATAGACAAGGTTGCTTCTTCGTGGACCCTTAGTGGGTGGAGCCCTCCGTGGACTCATGCAGCTGTTACCCTCCGTGGGTTGAAGTCTCCATCAACGTGGAAATGCGATAGCACCACCTATCGGAACCACGAGAAAAATCACCGCGTCTCCAAATTGCATTTGCTCTTCTCCACCTCTCTTTACTACTGTGCAATTTACTTTCCGCTGCCTATACTCTAGAATTGCATGTGTAGGGTGATGCTTGACTTGATCATAATTGTGAATCTGCCAAAAACTGTTCTTTGTCAAAAGGCAGAATTTTTATATTGACAAGTAGTCTAATCACCCCCCTCTAGACATACTTTCGATCCTACAAGTGGTATCGAGCTTTGGTCTCCATTGTATTGGTTTCCATTGCATTGGACTCCATAAGCTTGGTTTCACAACCTAGGAGAGTATGGCGTCTAGTGAGGGTAATTTTAAGAGAGGTCCTTACTTTGATGGTACAAATTTTGCTAGTTGGAAGCATAAAATGAAAATACATATTCTTGGTCATAACCCAGCCGCATGGGGCATTATTTGTGTTGGTATGCAAGGTGAATTCTTGAGGAAGGAAAAGTTCGGATCGCAAAGCTACGGAAGAATTGCGGATGTTGCAAAACAATGCTCAAGCTTGTGACATTCTCTTCAATGCCTTGTGTCCCAAGGAGTTCAACAAAATCAGCCGTCTTGAGAATGCAAAAGAGATTTGGGATACTTTGGTTGAAATGCGAAGGTACCGAGTCCGTGAAGGAATCAAAGCTAGATATTCTTCAAGGTCAACTTGACAAGTTCAAGATGAAGGATGGTGAAGAAGTCGCTGAAATGTACTCTAGGCTTGCTCTCATCACAAATGAGATTGCGGCTTAGGAAGCGAAGAAATGACCGACCGATTCATCATCAAGAAGATTCTCGAGCTTTGGATGGAAAGTATGACACCGTGTGCACTTTGATCCAAATGATGCCAAACTACAAGACTCTCAAGCCAACGAAGTCATTGGAAGAATTGTTGCTCATGAGATGACACTTAAGGATAAGGAAGAGCTTCACAACAAGTCAAGTGGTGCTTACAAAGCTACAAGTGATGATCCCACAACCTCAAGTGACAAGTTAGTTTCCAATGAAGAGATAAGCCTAATGGTCAAGAACTTCAACAAATTCTACAAGAATAGAGGCAAGAGAGAAGCTCAAAGTCTAGATCATATGATGAAAAGAGATCTTCTAGTCGTGATCGAATCTGCTACAATTGTGGAAGACCCGGACACTACTCAAATGAGTGTACGGCTCCCCACAAGAGAAGAGAAGAATCTCCAAGAAGAAGAAGCTCAAGAGATGAGTCACCTCGGAAAGAGAGAAGGAGCAGAGATGATCATTATGAACAAAGACCCTCTCGGAGAAGCAAGGATTCGGAGAGGAAAGACAAGTCATCAAGGAGCTACATAAGAAGAAAACATCAAGCTCATCTAGGTGAATGGGTCTCCGGCTCCGACTCCGACAATCAATCCGAAGGAAGCTATCACTCCGACTCCGACTACAGTCAAGATGAAGGTGTTGCCGGTCTTGCTCTCGTATCCTCCAACTCCAACTCCTACGACTTATTTGATTCACCAAATGAGGGAATTGGAAGATGCTTCATGGCTAAAGGCCCCAAGGTATCACACCCTGAATTCATTGACTTCGATAGTGATGAGGATGACTTGCTTGGTGAAGATGAGCTCTTACATGATAAATCCGATGAGCCTAGTAACGATGAACATGCTAGTAGTCTTTATAGTCGAGAAGAGTCGAATGACAATGCTATGAAGGAGATTGAGCGTCTAACTAAAGAACTAAACACTCTTAAGTTAGCTCATGAAACAACTCAAGAAGATCATAGAGAGCTCCTAAGATCTCATGAGAAGCTACGCTCGAGAAGCTCACTCTAGAGCAAGAACATGAGTTTCTAAAAGCAATCAATGACGATCTTGAAAGAAGAGTTCTTCATATCTTGCCAAACGACTTCTCTTGTCTAATTTCTTGCCACCCATTAAGACTAAGCATGACAAGCATAAGAAAAATTCTTCCTCTAGCAGTAACAATAACCATGCTAAATCCAATGTTGTTGCTTCTAGTAGTTCTCTTGATTCCACTAACAATGTTTCAAGCCAAGTTACACTTGAGCAAGAGAATAGTTTATTGAAAGGGATCATAGAAAGGTGTCTACAAGAGCCTTGCGGAAGCAAGAACTTTGAGAAATTGTTACTTAAGCAAGGAAGGCACCGGAAGAATCAGGAATTGGTTTTGAGCGAAAGTTCAACGCCGAAGGCGTTGAGTGGGAAGAAGGTCAATATCCTACTCCACAGTTTGTTCCTCAAAAGGAGAAGTATGATCCTACTTCTTCCAATGTGGAACAAGCTCAAGATGACCTTCCACCACAAGACCACAAGCTAAAAGGCAAGGACAAGCTTCAAGAGGAGATTGATGCATTTGTTGAAGCACCTCAAGCCATGGTCAAGTGGGTTCCCAAGGAAACGTCAAGTTCTACTTCGTCAAGCTCAACTACAACCCCAAGGATTCCCATCAAGATGATGTGGATCCCGAAGAAGAAGAACTAGAAAGTTCCTGAGGGTGACTCCGCCAACATACTTCACTCACATTCATTTTGGCAAAAACTTGTGCAATCAACTTCCACATTGTGCACTTGTCGGAGTAATTGGGCACGGATATCCCGAAGACAGCGAGACAATAATTCAAGACATCGGGGCTAGCAAAGCCCCTCAGTCCGACTTCCTGGCTGGCGACCTTCGGAGAAGCCGAGTCCCAGCTGGCGACCTTCAGAGAAGCCGAGTCCCAGACGGCGACCTCGGAGAAGCCGAGTCCTAGACGGTGACTCTGAAGCAAGCCGATTCTGGGCTGGCGACCTTCGGGGAGGCCGAGTCCCGGCTGGCGACCTTCGGGAAGGCCGAGTCCCGGCTGGCGACCTTCGGGGAAGCCGAGTCCCAGCTGGCGACCTTCGGAGAAGCCGAGTCCCAGCTGGCGACCTTCGGAGAAGCCGAGTCCCAGACGGCGACTCTGAAGCAAGCCGACTCTGGGCTTGCGACCTTCAGGAGGCCGACTGCCGACTGCCGACTCCGCCACCAGGCCGACTACCGACTGCCGACTCCGCCACCAGGCTAACTGCCGACTCCGCCACCAGGCCGACTGCCAACTGCCGACTCCGCCACCAGGCCGACTGCCGACTGCCGACTCCGCCGCCAGGTCGACTGCCGACTGCAGCCCGACGCGACCTCGACGTGACGCCCGTACCTGGCACTGTTCACGTGACACCCCAGCCATCATGTACAGTGACACTTGTCCCTGGGCACTATTTATGAAGTGACCCAGGGGACAAGTGTGACACCCACCATGCCTAGCCCATGCCTACATAGCTTACTTACTAAGCTAGCCACACTATATAAGGCACCCATCCATCCATCCACTAGAGAGGGCCACACCACATGCACTTGGCCGGCCACAATGGCTCCCTGGACAAGCACTCCACGCATGCATGGTAGCTAGCAAGCCAACTAGCTAGCACACACACATGAGATATATACGAGGCTAGATGCCAACCGCACTGACCTCAGATACAGCTCCAGGAGCACTTTGTACTGCCCGATGTACACCCCAGATAGATACACTCAGACATGCAGCAGTAGGAGTATTATCTCTCTGGAGAGCTCCGAAGCTGGGTAAACTAGCGCGTGCTACTCGCATACCCGTCCCTGGATATTCAGGCAGCAGTCTTTCCCCCACACGAAGCCACCTCGTGGCATATGTCGTCTTGCAACACCCCCCGTGAGAATACCACGACAGCACTAGTTCATGGAGTCACAAACCCTCTTGTTGGTAAGTCAAGGGACAAGGTAATCATTGCTTTCATGGACATCATCTATTGTGAACTTCAATCTATGTCCATGGATATCCTTGTTTGTTCCTTGTGGGACTAACCCATGTAGGTATTGAAAGTGCCCGAATCCAAAGGATAGCTCCCAACTCTTGATGATCTCCATCAACATTGAGCATCCAGATCTTCAACATCTACATGAAGTCTTCTACGACAACCCAAGGTTAGTTTGACCCATTAAAAGGGGTTCTCACATCTAGGGGGAGCTTTGCTCTAAAAATTGAGTTAAAGCATCTTCAAATGATGTGAACACATCAATGCTTTATGTAAAAGTGGTAACCCCACTTGTGCTTAAACGATGAGTATGACCTATGATCAAATGTTCTCATTTGGCTCCTAAGTCAATATACTCATATAAAGATGACCTAGTCATCGACAAATTGTGTGTTAGTTGCTAGAGTTTTGGTTGTGCATGTTTGACACATATTTCATTTGCTATCTTATTGTGTGAGCATGTTGGATGCATGATTTTATCCATTTGTTGTTTTGGTCGTTTTGATTTTTCTGACCAGATGGATGGACAAGAATGCCTAAGTACCTCCCCTAGCTATCTATGCTTTCTTGTCTCAAATTCTATTCATGCTTACATCACAAATTTTGAACAAGTCATTTTCGGACCCTCCGGGTGAGGAGCACTCGGAGCCACCGATCCGTCAAGGGCTAATTTCCAAAACCTTCTAATTGATTTCGGTCAGACCAACTCACTCAAACTCGGTCGAACCGAAAGCATTTAGACTGATCTAGGTTTTCATCTCAGTGAAACCGAGTTGTGATTTTCGGCGTGACCGAAGTGCATAACTGCCTAGCAGTTATCCATCTCGGTGCCACCGAGTTTTACAACTCGGTCCCACCGACAGCAAAGGGGTATATATTCCGAGGGCCGTGTGCGTTGATTCCTCCTTCAAACGTTTCGCCCCCACACCCCTTGCCGCCGTCGCCTTGGTCTCCGGATCGTCACCGTCGTCGCCTGTGTGCCCTCGCCGCAGGTCTCCGTTGCCGTCAACGGCCATCTCCTCCGAGCCGTTGCCGCCGTAGAAAAACTCCACCAAGTTAGGGTGAGTTTTGATCCCACTCGTGCTCCCATCTCCGATTCAATGCACGTTTGGATTGCCTAGTATCTTGCCACGATTGAAATCCTCCTGTACACCAGATTGGTTCGTTTGAACTAGATTCAAGTAAAAGTTTTAGGGTTAGGTTTCCGCGGAACACATCTCGGTGAGACCGATTTTATATTTTCGGTATGACCGATTTGGCCTATAGCCATTACCTTTGCCTTCGGTCCAACCGAGTTGTGCAAAATCGGTGTGACGAAATGAAGATTCTGTGAAACCCTAGTGTTTTCGGCGGGACGAAACCCACTTCGTCAAACCGAAAGTGGTGTGCCAAGCTCTGTTTAACACTTGGATTCACGAACCTTAAACTTCGATCGACCGAAATGTCTTCTGTGAAAACTTAATACTAGAATTTGAACTCATTTTTTGCAAAAACTTCGCATTTTGTGATGACTCTTCTTCTCTGCCTACACCTTATCTATTCACAGGTTGTCGGCCATGTCGGATGCGGTGGCAGTGAGAACAGGTCGAGACACCCATTCTGAGACATTCGAGGCGGGCACTAGTCCACGATCCTAGTAGCTCATCGATGATGGTGAGAGGAGTACACCAAGTGGCATGCCTCCTGCAGCCACGAGCTAGAAAGAAGAGGAATTCAGATGATGAGGATTCAGATTTTGTTGTTGAGGAAGAGGTGACCTCAAAGCCTAAAAGGAAGGTTGTTGCCAAAGAGCAACAAATCAACAATCTAAGAAGGGCACCAGCAAAGTCAAGCAGTCAACTGTTGCTAAGAAGCTGAATTTGGGAGAGGCAACTGCAAGCAAAGTGAAGAAAACCACCAAGAGAAAGAGAATAGTGCATGCAGATGCAGCAGTAGAGGATGAGGATGAGGAAGCACCCCAGCCTCCTTCTCAGAAGCCGAAGTTCATGGGTGATGCCATTAAGGCTGGAGCCACATCAAAGCCCAAGAAATCTGCTCCAGCTAAGGCAGCTCCAGCAAAGCCTGCTGCCAAGCCCAAGAGCACCATCAGAAACATTTCAGCATCTGAAAAGAACAAGGATGATGTGCCACCAGCTGAGTCTAACGATGAAGGACCAGTTTTGCTGAAACTTCGTCCAAAACTGCCACTCCATAATGATGCTCATCCTCAAGCTGAGGATATGAAGGCAAGGAAAGATAAAGGTCTCAGGCTATGGAGACAAACTGACCCATATGCCGTGAGGAGAAGAACTGCTGTAGATCCCAGATTTCACACGAGAGAGCAGCGGGACTTCTATGAGACCGTCTTTGATGGACAAGAAGCCCATAGTCACAGACACCGATATGTTGATTGGAAGTACATTGACAGCGAAGAACAGAGATTTCTCTCCACATGTACATGAAAGTTTCTTTGCATGTGGAGTTCAGATTTTGTAGGTCGAAATTGACCAGTTGGAGCGATGAGATGATAATGCAATTTTATGCCACACTCACTTCTACCCCGATGGAAAGATTATGTGGATGGTGAAGGTCAAAGGTTTTCTTCTTCTGTTGAAGAATGGGCAGAAATTCTGAATGCTCAAAGTCTGCGAGAAGATGATATTGATGTATATGGGATTCCAAGAAGAATCATGAATCCATGAAAACATGTACAAAGAGGTTCAGCGGAGGATTTGCAAATCTGGAAGCTCGGCTCGATCTACCATCTCGAGCAGGCTTACCTACCACTAATACCATTTTGAGGCATACCTTGATGCCCAAATCTGGAGATGATCGCATGATCGGAGGATACTCTATCAACATGCTGCACATACTTGATGAGAGAGCACCTTTCAAGGTGATGGACTTGATGGTAGAGACCATTAAGAGGACTGCGGTGACGAGAAAAGGTCATGTGGATTTGCCCATGATTGGATGCTTATCAATGCCAAGTTTGGCACGGGCACATTCTTGTTGGATAGAGAACATTTACCGTTGCAGCGAGCATGAAGACAATGTTGTTGTGATGGATGAGGAGGATCCGACATCTGTTGAAGGTCAAGCCAAGATCGCAGCTGCTAAGAAAGCCAAAGGCGACAAGGAAGCAAAGAGAGCAGCAGCTAAACCAAAGAGTTTGGAGAGCAAATTCTTGTAGCTATTCAAAGGATTGAACAACGCCTGCCAGCATTGAACAGTCTCGGGAGAGCTTAGAGAGGATTGTTGACGAGAAGATCCACGCTCTCGGGCGTGAAGGTGATGAAGTACAAGTGACCGTCAACAAGCTCGAGGCGGACATTGAGAAAGCAAAGCAGGACAAAGCGAGCTTATCGTGAGTTGCGAGATGACTTAGTCCAGATTCTCATCGACAGATTGCTCCGGTTCCCAAAGGATCCCGATCAGCTGCTATTCGATGGTCGACACGGGACTACAACTTGGCACCTCCCATAGTTCAGCGATTGCTCCTACTCCAGCTCCGGCTCGAGTGTCCCTCCACCAGACAGACATCGGTGAAGTCTTCGCCGATCTTGTCATATCCACTCCGACATCAACCAGGCCAGGAGCCGCCAGAGAGTCCACAATGGCGCTTAGCTCTATGCTTTTGAACTTTTGGTAACTTGTTGCCAAAGGGGAGAAATTGTATAGATCATAGGGCTTCGAGAGAGAGTGATGTTGTCTTTGCGCTTTTGCTCTTTCGTTCTTTTGTGGTTTCTTTGAGATACTTTTGGTTTTCGAGACATTGATGTGTTTGATACTCCGTTTGATTCTACCTTAATGAGTGCTTGGTGGTACTATGCTTTAATGTGTGCTTAATGCTTATCATATGCCATTCCTATCTCGTATGACCATTTACTCATGTCTTGGTGATTGGGTGCATGCTGTTCATTCTTATCATTTTGTGCGCTCCATCAAGATGTATGTGACATGGAAGAGTGACCCATGATCCTAATCGATTGTGCATTTGCATTCAAGCGCAAATCTTAAATAATGCACAAATTTAGGGGAGCTCTTGCTTATCACATACTTCTCAAAGCGACGATATTATTCATTGATTATATCCTTTGTGAAGCTTTGATCTATATGTTGTCATCAATTACCAAAAGGGGAGATTGAAAGTGCAACTAATCCCGGGTGGTTTTGGTAATTAATAACAACATATATATCATTGAACTAATAGTTACTTGAGAATCATTTGAGAGAGTTGATAATATGGGTATGGCAAGGATGAAGAAGTGGACCCCCAAAATGCTAAGGCAAGCATTGGCAAAAGCTCAAGACTCCATTTTTGGTTTAGTGATCCAAGATCACATTGAGTCCATAGGAAAAGCCAATACTATTAAAGGGGATGAGGTTATGATGATGATCTGGTTGCTCAAGTGCTTAGTGATACATCTCCTAAACTATCAGCAACTTTCACCGCCATATACACTCATAAGTAGTCTCGGTCCCACCGATATTCCAAACTCAGTCACACCGAGATGAACCACCTCAGCCATAAGCCAAACCCTAGTAAACTTCGGATTTTCCGATTACGAACTCGGTCTCACGAAACATGAGTTGCCAAGGTTACGTAACATACGTCATCAAATCGGTGTCACCGAGATGATGAAATCGGTCCCCCAAACCTGGCATGCCCTTGGCATTGCGAATCGGACTAACCGAGATTGTATATTCGGTCCCACGAAAATCCCAACGTTCACATTATTTGAACTATCGGTCTAACCGAGTTGTCCGCCGGTCCCACCGAGATTGCTCAAATGTGTGTAGCAGTTGGATTTTGTGTGAAGGCTATTTATACCCCTCCACCCCTCTTCATTCGTGGAGAGAACCATCGAAAGATCTACCACTCCTACCTTACATTTACGAGAAGAGAACTACCTACCCTTGTGTTGAGATCAAGTTGCTCCACTCCCACCATATGAAGCTTGATCTCTAGCCTTCCCAAGTTGCTTTCCACTCAATCCTTTCTTCCACCACAGCCAAATCGGTGAGGAGAGTTGAGTGTTGGGGAGATTATCATTTGAAGCACAAGAGCAAGGAGTTCATCATCATCTACAACATCTATTACCTTTTGGAGGTGGTGCCTCCTAGATTGGTTAGGTGTCGCTTGGGAGCCTCCGTCGTCGAGATGTGGAGTTGAACCAAGAAGTTTGTAAGGGCAAGGAGATCGCCTACTTCGTGAAGATCTACCCGAGTAAGGCTAGCCCTCCGTGGGCGTAGGCCATGATGGAATAGACAAGGTTGCATCTTCGTGGACCCTTCGTGGGTGGAGCCCTCCGTGGACTCATGGCCGTTACCCTCCGTGGGTTGAAGTCTCCATCAATGTGGAAGTACGATAGCACCACCTATCGGAACCACGAGAAAAATCACCACGTCTCCAAAATTGCGTTTGCTCTTCTCCACCTCTCTTTACTACATGTGCAATTTACTTTCCGCTGCCTATACTCTAGAATTGCATGTGTAGGGTGATGCTTGACTTGATCATAATTGTGAATCTGCCAAAAACTGTTCTTTGTCAAAAGGAAGAATTTTTATATTGACAAGTAGTCTAATCACCCCCCCTCTAGACATACTTTCGATCCTACACCGTCAGGCGGGGCACGACATTACCGCGCCTCGGCCCCCGAGCGGATCCGCTGTGGCCGCGGACGGTTGGCATCCCCACGTCGTTACTGCACGCAGTAATTTCGTGGGGGTTAATCGTGGGCGGCGTGGGGCCTTGGGCGCAGTTAATCCCCACGTCGCCCCCTCGGCTTCTCAGCCCGTAGGGCTGTAAGTAGGCGGGGAGGAGCGGGCGGCACTGCACGCGCACTCTCTCCCCCGCTTTCCTGCCTTTCCCCTTCTCTCGCTGTGAGCCACGCCATTCTTCCTCCTTCGCGAGCCGAAGCATTCTTCCTCGTCGGCGATGAGCTCTTCCTCCGTTGCGCCTCCCACCTCGCGCTCCGGCGTGTGGGATGGCTCGGACGTGGAGGCGGAGGACATCGAGTTCCTTCGCCGGACCCGCCGCCTCTCCAGCGCGGACCTGGTGCACGCCTGCCCCGCGCCGGCGGGAGAGATCCGGCCCGCGCCGAAGGAGGGCAAGCGGGTCATCTTCCGCTCTCATCTTATGCGCGGGCTGGGGCTTCCGGCGAGCGGATTCTTCCGCTCGTTCCTCGAATTCCACAAGCTGCAGCCGCACCACCTCACCCCCAACGCGGTGGTGCTTCTCTCCGCCTTCGCCACTCTGTGCGAAGGCTACATCGGCGTTCTCCCCACCCTCGAGCTGTGGGGGGGAGTTCTTCTCTTCGAAGCTCGGCACTCAGGCCGCCGGCATGCCGGCTCAGTGCGGCACCTACATCGCGGTGCGGCGCTCGATGGCCGACAACCCTTTTCCGCCCATCCCGCTGGTGAAGTCGGTGAAGATGTGGCAGAAGTCCTACTTCTACGTGAAGAATGTCTCCACCGACGGCGACTGGGTCAATCTGCCGCCTTTCGACCCCGAGCCGTTGACTGGCCGGCTGGCCAGTTGGTCCCATCGGTCCCAATCACTTTCGACCGCTGGAAACGGCGCCATGGCGCGGCTCCGAGTCATGCTGCAGTCGAAGGGGCTCGTTGCCTCCGATCTTCTGGCCGCCTTCGTGGCGCGCCGGGTTCTTCCGCTCCAAGGCTGGCCTCACCTTATCTCGCGGATGGCGCCGCCGCGATCTGAGCGGTGTGTACCAGGACATGCCGCATGGGGAGGTGGCGAACTTGGTGAACCCTGGCGCCCAATGCGGAGTTCACGGAGGGTGGCAGTTCGAAGGAGCCGTACTCACGCGACAACCCCGCAATGGTAAGTCGCACCGTCGTAGTTCGATCTTGTTTGCGTCGACTTGAGCTCTAATCCTCGTCGGTATCTTCGGCAGAACCCCTCACCGGCGCGCAGCCGGGCGCCACAAGAAACCTCGCGACTCGTCCCGATCGCGAGGCCAGCGGCGTTGGCGACCCGACTTGGGGCGGGGCGCTGAGGCCGACGCGAAAGGCGGCGAAGAGAAAGCGAGACGGCGACCTCAAACCGTCGGCGACCTTCGCCGATCGGCAGCGAGGGCAGCGTCGGCGGAAGTCTTCAGCGCCGCCAGCCGAGAGCCGGCCCCTCCACCCAAGCCGGCGCGAAGAGGCGTCACGCCGGGCCGAGTGCGCCCGGCGGCAAGTCAAAGAAGTTCAAGGGAGCCGCCGCTGCGACCAAGCGGGAAGAGGCGGCCGTGAAGGCCAACCGCTTCCGAAAGGAAGTGAGAAGGCCGCCGCTAGTTTCTTCGTGAGTCTTCTTACTCTGTCGCTTCTTCGTTGGGTTTTATTGGAGTCTTTTCTGATTTTCCCTCTGATCTTCTCCAGAGCTCCGCTCTCCCTTGAGAGAGCCGCCGTCCTTTCCGTCATGGGGTCGGTGGAGACATCTGCCAATACTCGGCGGATTGATCCCGCCGCCGACCTTCGGGAGGCGACGAACCGAAACGCGCGGGAGAAGCGCGAAGAGGAAGAGGCCGACCGCCTAGAGAAGGCGGAGGCCGAGAAGGCGGCCGCCAACGCCCAGCGACGCCTGGAGGAGGCGAGGCTGCGACGCAGTGAAGCGACAGTGAGGTCGCCGCGTCGCCGATCGGCGATGCTTGTCCCCCCGCTGTCGTCGGCGCCTCCGGCTCCTGAGCTCACGGGGCAGACCGGGGAGGTCGGCACCGCGAACCCTCTCGTGGAAGAGGGCGGCGACGTCTCAGGCTCGGATACTCACGCGCCGCCTCCGCCGCCTCCGTCTTCGAGGCCGCATGGCAAACAGCCGGTGGACCCGCAGGACCCTCCGAATGCGGACGACACCGACGCTCAACTGCTTCTTCAGGTCGCCGCGCCGATGCGCCGCCGCCTTGAGAGGACGAGCTCAGCGCCGCGAGCTCGGGAAACCGGCGCTGCAAGCTCGGCGAACCTGGACGCCGAGGCCTCAAGTGCCGCGCCCACCGGCTGGCTGCGTGAAGGCGGCACCGGCCCGCTGAACCAGGCCCTTCTGGACGTCCAGTCGAAGCTGCGCGAAGAGGGCGACGTCCTCCAACTCTGCACCAGGGCGCATCTGGCCTTGCGGACCTCCGTCCGGGTACGTTTCGTTTCTCCTTTGGATTTCTGTCTTCTTCTGTGGGGACGCGCCAGCGCACCCACTGGGTGTAGTCCCCGAGTTTGGGGTCGGCTGCTGAGCAGGCGGCTCGGAACTCCTTCAGTGACTCAGAAGGCTAACTTTGCTTTGCCGGCTTTGCAGGAATACCACAATCTCCGCACCACTGCCTTGACGCAATGTTGAAGAGCTGAGAAGCGGACCGCCGATCTGACGGAATGCGAGGTGAGCCAATTCTTCCTTCTCAGCGTAGCTGGCGCACCAGCAGGCTGTAATCCCGAGATTCGGGCCGGCTGCTGGCGATCGGGCGGATCTCCAGCATTTCTTCCTTCTTTCTTCTCATGGCGCTTGGCCTGCTGGCTGTAATCCCAAGATTGGGCTGGCTGCTGGCGGTCGGGCCAGATCTCCCCGGCGATCTACCTTACTAACGACCTTCTTGTCTTTTTTCTTCGATCTTCAGGTGCCAACGCTACCCTCCAGGAGCAGCTGGGCGAGGCCAACACCGCTCGCTGCGCCAAGGAGGAGGAGTGCGACAAGCTTGTCCAGGAGCACGACCTGCTGGCAACGCAGCTGGCCATGCAGAAAGAGCTGCTCCGGAAGGCGCAGGAAGACGCCAAGTCGCGGTAAGATGCCCTCATAGCCGAGTTCGAGGTCGAGCGCTCCGCCTGGACCGACCGGGAGGCGATGCTGACCTCCGGCTACCATGAGCTCGAGGACATCGTCGATGGTAAGTCTTTTTCTCTTCTTTGATCCTCCGACTCTGCGTCGGGCTGATTTTGGGTTTCCTGACTGCCTTTCCTTCTGTCTTGGCAGACTTCTTTCCAGGCCACTCGCAGGCCGTTCCTCTGGCCATCGAGGCGGCTCGGGAAAAGCGGCGGCGAAGGCGAAGTGATTGCCGCCGCGCCCCGAACCATCGACGAGCAGCCGAGCATCGGGGTTCGTCTTCGTCTGCTCATCGCGCCGCTGCGCCGTCTTCAACGGCGCCCAAGTGGTTGCCACTACGTGGCGGAAGTGCCGACTCTTCGCACCGCCAGCCGGACGGCCGGTGGCTGGAGGTAAATCACGGTCGCTTTGAGGCTTGGAGGGCTCCTCGGCTCGTGCGAACACGCCGAGCCTTGGAGTTCGTCAAAAGGTGGTATCGAGGCTGGACTGGACCGTCTCGCGCGATACGGTGAAGGCCCAGGCGAGCTGGAGGCCGTAGAAGGCGCCCTTGCCGAGCGCGTGGTGGCCATCGCCGAGTACACGGACACCAGTGTCTTTGTGCCCGAGCGGACCGAAGGCGGCGAGGTGGTACCGCCGGAGTGGTTCGGGATGCACCCGTAGTACGAGGAGGACTCGGCGGAGGTGATCGGCTCCAGCGCCGAGGAGGAGGACGAGTCAGAGGACGGAAGCGAGGAGGAGGCACCACAGGACGAGGCAGGCGGCCAGCCTCAGCCCGATCGCGCCTCCAGCAACGAGCCGCACAAGGACAAAGCGACTGTCACCAGAGGCAACCAAGCTGAGATCGCCCAGCCGACTGCCCCGGCATCTGACACCGCCGTCACCTCCGACCCTCCGGCTCCGGAGGCCGCCCCTTAGAGTTCTTCTGTTTACCTGTCTTTGTTGCTCTTTTAAAAACTTGTTAGGTTCGAACAATTCCACCCACTGGGTGTATTCGGCCAAGGGCCTTATGTAAATATTTATCTAATTTCGGCTTTCCTTGCTTTGTTCTTTAGACTTTTTCCTTTGCCGCCTTCCTTGATTGCCGCCTTGCCGGTGGGCGGCAGCTCTGCGGACTGCCGCCGGGTCAAGTCTTAGCTACTTTAGGGAGGCAAGTATAATCGTTTAGAATATCTTAGCAAGTTGGCTAGAAACCGACAGGCCGACTATCGAGTCGGCTATCCTTGATGAAAATTGAGGCGGCGAGCCATTCGCTCGTGGTCGGCTTGGTAAGGGGAGGCTGGTA